>OY728127.1:1083041902-1084291902 GCA_963277665.1 Viscum album
TATTCATTAGTTTTTTATTTTGGATCAAGAATATCAATAGTATTGAACCATATTAATACATATATTATACAATTAAGGAGAGTTATAGTTTATGGGGATTATAATATAAATGAATAATGAAATATTCTATTTCATATATAATGTTATATACCATAAATTTTTGTATTTCACTATTCACTAAAAATTCAACTATTTTAGAAAAATTCCAAAAACTCACCCTATCCATTTTGTGATGTGTAGAATTCAATAGTGAACATAATTTTATGAAGCTATTTTTTAAAATATGAGAAATTTATGTTTTAATTTAAACCATCAATTATTCAAAAAAACCGATTTTAAAATTATAACTGATTTTATGAATCATTGAAAAATTAATTATTCCGTCATAAAATTATCATATAATCATAAGAAAATAGAATATTAAATTCTGAATCTTTTTTTTGAAAATAAATTTTCTTTCAAATAGTTATATTAATTTTACAATTTTAAATACATATTTACGTTGTAAAAAAAATACCAAAAAATAATTTATCATGATAAAACATTTATTTTGCTTATAATATGATATAATTATATCAAATTTTCATTTATAAGATGCCTAAATTATATTAATAATTTCATGGGTGCGATTAATTTTTTATTGGATGTATTACTATTCCAATAGTCAAGTTTCTATTTAAATGTATTTTGCAGTTCATTTAAGCTCGGTGTTGTTTACAACATAATCTATGGAAAGAATTAAATTTATTTATGAAGATACATAACATAAAATCTTTTGGTGTTTTAAAAATATCACTGGTCTCCAACTAAGAAATATCACTAGTTCTTAAAGACTCTTATACTCAGATAGGGGGTCACACCCATGACTAATAGGGGACACCATGAACCCTATTTGGATCAACCCACTACATTGGGGATCATATGATGATGATACAGAGAACCCTATAAATATGACCTACTTGATTGAGGATAAATAACCCACACAAGGAGGTCACATCGATTACAAAAACACCACATAGTGTATAGAGATGATAAAGGAGCACACTCGACTCTCATGGTGGGATATGAAGAACTCTATCATAGATTCATCCTTTAGAGGGGATCATAATCCATAGATAAGGATATAATTTCACACTATACCCTTGTGTGAATGGAACAACAGAACATACAAAACCATTATAGGTCTAGAATGAAAAAATGGCTACAAACACCCTCAGAGGGGGTACATGACATATACTGGGTGTACATGGTGTGTTTAGCCAACCCCTAATCTTACTGTGTGGATCTTCCTCACACAACATGTAAATCATCAAATACATGATATGTAGGAGTAAAAAACAACATGTAGAGATTTCCCAAGACTCTACCCATTCCATTTACCCATGTTCGTGTATCACTGTACGTTCATGTTCACCAATCAATATACACTTGGTTATGACCATGTACGTCATGTCATTTCTATGCCTGTGTAAACCTGGCAATGGTCTTGGGTTTTTACATATAATTAGCCAACCCATGCTCGTATATCCTCCATGATACTCACCAAGCTACTGAAAATATATCTCATGATGTGATAAATTTAACTATATGTAAAAACCATAGTACAACAACTAGGGGGTCACACACAGTGTTTAATGCAGTATTACATGTCATGTACTATAGGATTTTCTATAACCCATTGATTCTTCACCCCAATTCCATGTGTCCCACTATCTCCACTATTTCAGTCAGAAATCACCCCTCAAATCTTGAATTTGGGTCAACTAAGCCCCTACCATCACATACTTACTATAATACGGCCTTTAAAATGGATCAGGAACACACCGATGATGCATGTATCACTGCATGCTACTTGGAAAGAAGAAGAATCATCAATTCATTCTTGTTCTCCCTTGATCAATCCACCATTGTCATTGATTCTCAAATCACAAACTCCATTGTGATCCATGCCTACTATATCAATGCACTACATTATTGAAAGACCATGTAACAATTAGATATTGGGTATTTGTGGAACAGTTAGCCAAATAAAATAACAATGATGATTGAATGATGAAATGGGGGAGAAATACATAAGCCCTAAAACTCTGAGGTAAAAACCTCATCATTTGTTCATTTCAGCCATGATTTTTTATTATAGAGATAGATCGATTAAGAGGAATAAAATTAGGGCACAAAAATAAATCCATCAATTATGTCTACCATCAGTGCCCAAATAAATTATTTTCATTATATTGATCTAAATTTGACTGAGATAAAAAATCATGATGGAAAATCACAAATCAAATATACTACATAGAATTTGGAATGATTGCTGATGAAGAATGATCCTTTGTTTCCATCGTTGATGAGATCCAAGAACTCCGATTGCACAATAATCCACAATATGATCTTGATTTTATGTCTTCCTCAAAGAATGCTCTCCTATAATGGTTCTCTAAATATATAATGTTTAGTGTCTAACCCAGATATTCCATCATAACCCAGTATTTTATGTGGAGGTAGGTTGATGCATTAAATGAAAAAAATCATTTAACTAAATTTTTTATTAATTTTGCACTAGAGGAAACTTTTTCACAAATTCAAAATACTGATAAATGTTTTTTCATTCCTAGGGAGAAAATAACGTTCTTAACTAATTGGTGAAATCAAAATTTTCATATGGTCCCCTATTCTGGATTTAGTCAAATTTAATAGAAAACGTTCTAGTGAGTGATATTTAATATATTTCAAAATTTTTTTTGGGGAAACCATGTAGTATCCCCATTTTCAAGTAAGTAACCATTTTATTATTAATTTTATGTATGTAAAATTTATGGGAGATGTTTGGGAGATTCTGAAGAAATTTTGAATTATTTTAGGGAATTTTATAATTGTGTACTATTAGTGCACTATTACTGAAAGCTATAAATCTTTCCCAGGAAACTGTTCCCCATGACATAGAGGTTACTAGGTAGGTACATGGGTAAGGATCACAGTTTAGCCAAACTGTGCTGCCACCTAGGATAAACTATGCAACATAGATAGTGGGATTTGGCAAGGCGGGAACATAATTTGGAAACCATGTGAGACAACCATTCAAATCCCATCTTTGAGATAGAGGCTAGAACATAGATAGAACACAGTTTAACCATGTTACCAAATATGCACAGGTTAAGAGTGACATCCTAAATTTTTCAATCTCACTTGTGTTTTCCTCTATCTCCCTCATTTTACAAATTTTTATCCCTAACTCAATATTCTCTCTTACCATAGGTCATTGAGGATTCTCCCATCGATCTATAGGCAATTTGAAGGCATCCCTTGGCGTTTTGAAGCCATATTTGTGTGGTATATGATCATTCTTGATGGGTTTTGATAGTTTTCCAATGAACCACTTATACCTCTATCTCGGTTTCATATATCTACATCTTATATGTTTATATATATTATATTTTATTCCAAATCTGATTATATTTATGTCTTTTTACGTTAGGGGAAGAGATTTAAGGTTGTTTCATAGATATCTAACTAGGTTTTTTTAGAATTTTTCATGCCATTTTCCATTTTCACCAAATATTTCATGGTAGGTGGATTCAATCTCAAATGATTTGTTTATAATATGATGTATTGATTCAAAATCAAAGGTTTTTCTTGATATTTATTGTGTATCAACTATGAAATGTTTCATAAAAACCTTATGGAGTGATGATTTGTGTAATTTGGGAAATTTGGAGTCTTTTAAAAAGTAAATATGGTAACATGATTTAAAAATGATTATTTGGTGTTTTTATATTAATAAATGGTCATCAATAATTATGTTTATTTAAATGGGTTTAAAACACTTGGGTTTGGCATGGTTTTGTGGAGTGTGTTCAAATGTATTGGGATGGATAAGGGCATGAAGTACCCCCTTCAAAATTTTGGGATAGATATGGGTGTGAAATAACCCCATCAATATAGTTCACTAAGTGATGGATTAGTGAAAGGATGACTCACCACTCACGTTTATACATTGGTCCAGGTTTCATCCATGGTTTGAGGCGTGGATATGTAAAACACAATGGGATTTTCCAAAAGATAATTGTTAAGGTGGTCTTAGTGAATTGGTTAGTTTATATCCATAAAAAATGTGGTTATATTTAGATATTTATTTTTATTATGGAGCATCATTATATTATGATATAATTTTTTAATGTTTCTTATATAATCTATTTTTTATAAATATTCTAACATGTTATATCCTAGTGGTGTTAGTAGGGAAGTCTTTTTGGGAAAACCTACTGAGTTTTATTATTAAACCCTACATTGAAACATTGGTTATTTCATAGATTTTATTTATCATTACATGATAAAAGATTAATTATCACACATATTTATTAATAATTTTTGATACTTGTGCTATTTGGTGGAATTGAAAAATATATCATGTTGAAGATTTGGAGTTGTAATTGTCTTTGAGGATGTTCTATTTTACGATCTTCTATGGGGTACTTTAATATTGTAATATTACATTGTAAATGATAGTTTAGTTTGGTTTTGTTATAAATGAAATTTTTGAGTTGTATTTCTTTTTTATCATGCATCATATTGTGTTTATTAGGTTATGACATTCTGGTTAGTTGTTAATTTTTTTCGAATGGAATATCTTCCCACAATTATTAATGAATCCCCTGAAATTTATTTCTAGCCTTTGGCATTTTGGGGATGTTCTTTAAAGACATGTATCATCCCCCCACCTTCTTAATCCAATGATGTGGGGTAGGATGATACATGTGGTTTCGGTTTTTTTCGATCCAAAATATGTTTAGGAATAGTGGTATTAGATTTTTTCCATCCAAAATATATTTATTAAAAGTGGTATCATATTGGTCCCTCTAAATATTTTTCAGGAACAAGTGGTCTTAGAATTTGTATTGGTTGTCGATATTGGAGTTGAAAATTCATTCACATTATTTCCTTGAGTTAGGGTCGTATAAAAGTGTAATATTATCAGAACATTAAATTTAGTGGATAATAATATGTTGCTACCATTTTATACTGGACATCAAGTAACCAGATAATTGGGTACATCAGTGTTTTTCACATACTTAAAGGATATGAAATCTCATTGTCATGAGTTTAGCCAATGTGATGGGAATGACATTCATTAGAGAAATTACTTCCCACTATGGGTGCGTATTTCATTTTGAGTAATGATTTAGTGAAATGTGTTGATCTTTGTAAAATTTAATAAAAATTCAAATGTGAGATTTTGAAAAGGGAATGATTTTAATATTTTGAAAATACATTTATTTTAAAAATCAAGTGAGATATATCATAAAAAATAGTTAATCATGGAAAATAATGATTTCATAGGCAATATTGTGATAGTATAATGTGGTATAATTTGAAATGATAACACTTATGTTGCTAGATAGTGAGACTAAGGTCATTAATTGTGTTTCTAGAAAATGGAACCTGGTATGTGTTGTAGAAAACAAATTGAGGAAGTTGTTGATAATGTGGTTTCACCTAGACCACAGGTGAACCAATATTTGGTTCATAGTATAGTCCAAGATTTCTAATATATGTATATGGGGAATAGGAGGGTTGATCCAAGTAAAGTGAAACATTCTATCGAATTTCAGAAGTATAATCCACCTATATTTCATGGATATTTTGAAGTAGATAAGGAAAAGGTGTTTCTGAATAGGATGAAACAAATCATCAATTTCATTGGCACAATAGTAGAGGTGAATGTCATGTTAGAAACATACATGATAGAAGATCGTACACACTATAGGTGGGATTTATGAGTACAATCTTAATTAGAAGAAGTAGTTTCATTGAACTATTTTGAATAATTGTTCAACAAAACATTCTATCCTCATACATTCAAAATTGAAAGAACAACAAACTTTTTCATCTTAAAGGAGGAAAATATTTCTATCCTATAATATGCATCTCAATTCAATAATTTAGTCCTTTTGCACTGGAAGTATATGCTAGTGAATCCTTGAAGGAATGATTCTTTGAATCTGGACTGTGGTAATAGATTCACTCGAATATTTCCATGCTCTATATTACGGATTATACAGAGACGGTCAATAGAGAAAATATGGATGAAAGGGAAATCACTAGATTTACGGAAGGATGTAGTATATTGATACCCATAAGAAAATGTGGGAACTCTAATATTGGGAGAAAGGGGAATAGGGACTCCTATTTCCAAGGTGGGAGTATGAATCAATATTTTATGGCTGGATTAGTAAGCTATCCACCATGAACCATGGGTAATGTGGGATATTTCCAACATGGTTCTCTTGACCACATAAATTTAGAGTGTACAACACAACCTAGATTATTAAAAAATACAATTAGATCAGGTATATTCATTGGTATTGTGATATTTCTCCATGGTTAGGTGTTTGGGAAACTTCTCAGTTATTATAGGAATTGTACACTTCAATGAGATGAGGGTACCAGAACCAATATCTTTAGAAGAACCAATCTATTCATCCAAACAGTGCTATCTATGGTGATTCTAGGAATACCATGAATCCTTAGGCTGTGCAATATCATTATTGGAACTAGGATTTGGAATTATCTTGTACATGTTTTCAGCATTGACTTTGACTTAGATACAAGAGAACATGAAGAACAAATTTCAAATAGTGGTTGAATAGTTTCTAAATGGGCGTCCTGAAAATTTATCAAGATTACCACTCATATGATATGTTGAGTTTACTATTGATCCTCTTTCAATGACTAGTTCTATTTCCCATCCATCCTATCAGATGGAACAAAAATAATTATTGGAACTAAAGGTGTAGTTAAGGGAGTTGAAAAAAAAGATTTCATTCGGTCATGTATGTCCCCATGGGTAGCATTGGTCATGTTTTTTAAAAAGGCAGTTGGAAATCTATGACAATGTGTCGATTATCACATTCATAACCATGTTATGAAAATAAAGTGATATCCACTTCCACAAATTGAAGATCTATTCAATCAATTGAGAAGATCTCATTTTTTCTCTAAGATTTAATTATGCCCAGGATATCACTAATTGTTGGTTGAAATGGAGGATATTCAAACTAAAGCTTTTTAGAATAGATATAGACATTAAGAATATATGGTAATGCCTTTTGGCCTTTAAAATGAACCGGTAATCTTAATGGATGTTATGAATTGTACATTTGAGATGTATTTGGATTTTTTATGGTGGTGCTTGTTGATGACATCTTTGGGTATTGATGGAAAATGGCAGAGCATGATCTATACGTAGAGACAATATTGGAAATCTTGAGAGATCATCATCTGTATGAAAAATTATCAATGTATGATTTTTGGATAAAATGGGTATGTTTTATTGGCCATGTAATTTCTGTAAAAGTTGTTTCTATAGATCTAGAATATATAGAATTTGTAATCTCTTAGAATCCTCTAAATAATGTTCTTGAAATAAGGTGTTTTCTTGGATTAGATTTTTATTATCAATGCTTTGTGCATTAAATCCTAGAACTTGCTTCACCTACGACAAGTTTTACAATGTGTAATTTTCCATTCCAATGGAAAGGAGAATGAAATATGTTTTTTCATGAGAAAAAAGTTCACCTTACATTAACACCAACCTTTGATTTACTGGAATCTGGAAAAGGGTATGTGGTGTATTATTATACATTGAGATTAGGGTTGGGATGTGTTATTGTTCCAAGAGATCATGTTGTTTCTTATAGATCAAAGATGTTATTGGTGCACGTGAAGAATTACCTAACGCACTATTTAGAGTTATGTATTGTAGTCCATGATTTGAATACATGTAAGCATTATCTCTTCTTTGAGAAATTTCCGTTGTTAACAGATGATAAGAACATGAAACATATTTTCTTATAATGGAATTGAATCAAAGTTAATGAATATAAATGGAGTATCTCCAAATGTTTAACATTTAATTTATGTATAAACCATGTTTGGGTAATACAATGGAAGATGTATTAAGGTGAAATCTTAAGCATGTTGGAAGAAGAGGATTCAGATCAATTGCAGTTGATGATAGTAATATTAGAAATATACTTGGAATATAATGATTAAAGTGATTCTACTATTTTATTTCCAGTTTCTTTGGTTCCTGATTTTTTGAATATGTTAAAGGCTACACATTTATGCAATTCAGAATGCATGGTAATGAGGTCAAAAATCAATGATGGAGAGACAATTGATGGATGGATATAGAATGTATGTTCAGTTTTGTTGTTGATAAACCAGATGTTCATATATATGGGTTATTAGAAATAACTTCTTCATGCATTCCACCATTCTAAATAATCTATTAATCCTAGAATAAAAATTATATATTAGTAAATGAAAGTATAGTTTTGGTGGGTCAGTATGAAATAGTAGGTTGATGAGTTTGTTTTGAAATGAATACATTTTCAGCAAGTTGAACATTAGAAACCAATAGGTATGTTGTATTACTTACCTATTACTAATTGGAAGTGGTAACAAATAGGTATATATTTAATAATAGGCCTCGCAAGAACGGTTTTAAAACATGATTCCATATGGGTGATAGTGGATCAAAACAAAAAGTAAGGCCACTTTGTCTCTTTTTATTGAATATCATATGCTGGAGGAATTATCAATAATCTATATTCAAAAAGTGGCAAAGTGGAATGTACTCCTTGTTTCAATCATGTTAGATTGATATTTTAGTTTTACATCATGTTTTTGGATATCCTTAGAAAAATCTCATTGGACTTATTTGACTATGAAAAAGACATATCATCCTTAGATGGATGGAAAATCCAAATGGATAATAAAAACATTGGAAGACATGTTTTAGGCTTGAGTAAGGGATTTTAGTGGCTTGGGGAAAGGGCACATTCCATTAGTGGAGTTCTTGTATAACAATAGTTATAATACCATGAAACAAATGGCTCCATTTGAAGTATTTTATGGGAATCCTTATCGTTTTCAACTATGTTTGGTAGAAATAGGTTATAATTCAATAGGTTGGAAAATCCTTGTCCAAGATTCAATCAAGAATATTCTGTTGATTAGGAAACAAATGCATACATCTCAGAATCATCAATAATATTATATGAATCATTGTTGCTGGTTTTTTCCATTCAGGATGAGTGATCATGTGTTCCTGAGGACCTCTATAAGACTTTTACATCATCATTTTTGAATTAAGGTCATGTTATATCTTAGATACATAGAAACTTTTTAGATACAAGAATTATTTGGTGAGGTTCAAAATTGGTAGGAATTTTTACCATGGTTCAGTTCCATGCATAATGTCATCAATGTATCTCAGATGAAAAAGTATCAACCAAATCCTGACCATGTGATTTAATTGGACCATGTTGAACGAGAGCTGAATTATTTATTATTACATATCATAGTTTAGAATGTGGATTGAATATATAAAGTCATGTGTGGTAAAATCATCATTCTCGAGTGGGTTTTGTTGCAACATGGTCAGATTCTAGAAGATAATTAGGAATACGAAAATGAAATGAAAGACTAGTGGCCCAAAATCTTTCAAAGATGATAGGGTTCTCTATGTTCTAAGGATGAAAAGGCCAATGGCGGGGAGGATGTAGCAACCCCCTTTCTAGTAAGTCACCAATTAATTTTTTTATGTTTTTATAGTTTATGGGTGATGTTTGGGAGAGTTTATAGATTTATGGGGATTTTATATGTGTTCAAAGTTAGTTAAAACCATGAATCTTCCCTTGGAAGCTTTACACAAAGAGATATTGGGCTCTGGGTTTGAGCATATTTAAGGAGCACGATTTGGCCAAATCATGTAACCACCTAGGATAATCAATGAAACTTGAGATAGTGAGATTTATAATGGATGGCACACAATTTGGAAATCATGAGAAACTCAGTATTGTGTGTAATGAATTCCATGTCTATGTTGTGTGTAATGTACGCCAAGTTGGTGTTTCATATACCATAAACTGCGCCAGTGCCATGTTAAAGGAATGTTTGACTTAGTGAAATGCATGATATCAAAAGAACATATCATTATATATAACAAAATCCAAAAACAATGTTTCATATACTTAAAAATAATCCATGTGTTGTGTGCAATGCAATATTTACTTGGAGTTCCATATAACATAAGCCAATGAAAAGTTCTTTCATATAAAAAACTATATTTAATAATTTTTTTAAATGAAAAATATAAAAAATCTTAATTTAATTCAAAAAAAATTCAAAAAATCTTGGGGTGTTACTTTCTACCCCCTTAAAATAAATTTTGACTTCAAAATTCATCTGGGTTATTATGTTTTTAGAACATAAAATCTTCTTTAATAGAAACAAACATCATAAAAATGAATACTAAGAAGTCATTTAAAATGGTTATGTTGGGACTATAACAGCTACCCACAGTAACATATAAATGGGGTTCCACATAGGATAACATAGGTTGGTAGTGGAGATTGGACATGGAGGGAAAGCATAAATATTTGTATAGAGTGATTGAGGTCATCAATCACAAATAAGTGAATGATCAATGGGAAGTTGAGGGACAAAAATTCATAAATCTACGATGATTTAAAAGGACATCAGTTCAATATAAATTATGGTATTAGAACAAAATTTTATTCATTGATTGCTTTCGTAAAGTTGATAAAAAGATATACATGCATGGTTTCAGGAAAATCACCCCTTTTGTTGTTCCTTTCTCTACATCACATATTTATCTAAAATGAAATAGAATTGTATATTTCTATAGAAAATTTAAATCATGAAATCCATTATATTAAATCCGTTTATCATCAGTTATAATCAACGCTTGGTTGATAGAATAAGTTATCTAATATGCACAAATCCACATGTGGTGAGATAATTCATAAATCTCAAAATATTTACCCAAATATTTTCCTAGAATTCTTATAAATGGTTAATTTTATAACCCTTTTAAATTATAAAAAAAGAAACATTATAAATAATGAAACTAAATAATTTTAACAATGATCCATCATATATCACAGTGTAGCTCTTGATTTTCACATTCCAAACATGTGATTACCCTCATAGTATATTCTCCTGATGTATGGTAATAAACTAAATTACCACAATAACATTAAAAAAACAGGAATTTTTCCATATTCAAATGGTAATTGAATATGTTACTTAAATCCAAGATGTTTTAAACTTCAATCATGATGGAATAGACCACTTTGTCAATGAATTAGTAATCAAATACAGGGTAATCAATTCTATCCAATTTAATTTATCCAAACCAATCATTTCTTAATTCAAGTGAAACGCAATTTTCTCAACATCTTGTTATCATTAAGTGTTTCCTTCCCTTAATCAAAATATAATCATTCATGAGATCACTTGTACAATCCTTCAGATCCAATCAACAAATTCTTCTAAATCCTTAGAAAAAACATAAACTGAACAATACTTAATTTTTCAACTTTCATAATTCATGTACCCAAACACATAAATCTTTTATTATTTCACTTCATCATTAATCCTTTAGCAAGGAAACCTCATCTTACTACACAATATCCCTTTCATTTCACATTTCATTTGAAGTATCATCATCATCAGCAATGTAACCATTAGTCGTACCACATTTTCGATTCTCTTCTTGAACTTTCCATATGGAACATTGATTTGAAAAATGACCATTCATTCCAAAAAAAAGAATTTAACATTTTATGAAGACTCAAGGAGGAAAATAATGAAGGTTCTACGCATAGTAAAAGCATAGTTGGGTTGAAACCCAACTTTAATTTTTACCATGATCAATGATTATTCTGGGATGGATAAGATGATGAACGCCAGTCTCCATGGAATAGAATCAAAGATATAGATTAAGAAGGAACAGGCCCAAAACCTTTAGAGAGGATCTTGACCATAATGTTTATAATTAATTTAAATAATTTAATTAATTTAATAATGAAAATAATACTTTGATCATTAGTATTTTCATCATTGATGATTTTGATCATCCGGGATGACACTTATGAATTATCTTGTTACGCTTGCAAAGTTCCAAACTAGAATTTCATTAGTGGTGATCCGCACATGATCTGATGTCCTCTGATTGACACCGTTATTTCATTGGGTTCTAGTGTAATGAAGCAAGTGTCTTGTTTCTGTCATTCATGATGGCTTGTTCTTCGCATTGAAGAACATCTCTCATTAATAAGAGGGGTGGGAAAAGGATTCGAGGGAGAAATTGTTTATCTCAACAATTATCAATTCACTGGGTGTGCGGTTTGGTACATGGAAAAATATATGTATGTCTCTATTTATTGACAAGGGGAATCAATTACAATATTTAATTGCATAAAAAAAATTATATACATTCATAACCTTATAGAAAACCCATTCTAAAAATAATAATACCATGTCATTATTTATGGTGTGCCACCTTATGCAAAACAGAATTATAAATAAATTTCCACAACAAAAAATAATAATAGTGTTGTTTTAATTTGTATCAACTAGTTAAGTAATTATTTATCATCTTGAAAATAAATATTTTACTACCAGACTGGACTTGGTTCGCTCGAACTCCCCTTCCATTTATTGAACACCTGAATAATTTAATAAATACATAATTCTATTAAATAAATATTTTATATAATAACTGGTAATTAAATATTTATTAAATGTCCATTAAAATAAATAAATATATTTTACTTATAATGTGGTGAATAAATATTTATTTAATTCATGCAATCATTTTAACTTGAATAAAATTATTCCACTATCTTGTGAATAATATTTATTAATTAAATTCTAATATAATTTAACATAGACCAACAAAAACACTTATCATGTGACCCTCTACGATTCTTTCTTGCTGGTATTAGGCAGGTTTGCCTAATGTACAGGAGTACATTCCAGAATCATGTCAAGGCACCCAGGAGAATGAACAAAATGTTGCAACAAAAATATCCACATACAAACACTCACTGTGTAATATAATCCCCTTGTCATAATATCTCATCAAGAAAGATTCATGATAGTGTCATCAACTTTTATTCATGATATGTCGTTCTTTGACTACTCGAAATAAGATTTTGTTACACACTGACATGTAATTTTGCATGATGGTTATATTTTATTCCTAGGTTCAAGATATCTACTTCCATAAATGGAAGGGAACAATTATTCCTCGACTTATCCATTAATAACATGCCACTCATAACATACCCAACATACTCTACATCTCGACAATTGTCTCAGTGATTGTTTTCATCAGTAAATCAATGTTTTCAAGTTGTGACATGTATTAATGATAATATTAATGTCTATGGATCATTAAACATGCTCACAGATAGGAATATACACTGACACCAAAACATGTAGAATTCCTACTGGTTGGTCTATTCTCATGATCTCCTATCTTGGAGATTACCAAGTGAGAACATCATGAGAGTAAGTGTCATATGATTACAAGTACTTGCACTTGATGGTCTATATGCTATGTGTCCCATCATAGTTTGTCATCCAATTGAAGAACTATATTTAGGAATATTTTTATATCATTTCATGGTTCACATCATAGTGGGGAACTGCCATGATCTTATCAACACAACCTATACTTTAAGACATTATTACATTATAGTCACATAGAACAATGAACAATATGTAATAAAATAAATATCCATGTAATCAATGTACAAATATTTAGTTCTTGGACACAAACTCTAACAAAATCCCACATGGACTAGAGCCAACTATCTATGACTTTTAGTCTTCTAGACCTCACATGATGATTATTTTTCTATTGATCATAGTCTTTAGTCAATGGGTTCACAACATTTTCTTCTATGGAAAAACTTTTAACTGAAACTTCACTTATCTGAGAAAAATCCCTCAAGAGATGATACTTTTGATGTATGTGATTCTTCTGCTGATATGACCATGGCTCTTTTTTGAGATCCACTACTACAATATTATCAGAGTATAGTGTGACGAGATCCTTACTACTAGGTATCGCACCTAGCTCATGGATGAAGCTTCACGTCCAAATTGATTCTTTAGGTACCTCAGAATCTATGATATACTCAGACATTGCTATAGAATCTATGACAACACTCGGCTTTGAGCTCTTCCATATCACTACTCCTCCATTCAAAGTGTTGATGTATCATATTAGCGACATCACATCATCTTGATCAATTTGGAAACTAGAATCTACATATCCTTTTATGACTAGTTCCTCATGTCCTCCATAAAATAAGAACATATACTTAGAACACCACATATAATTTTGGATTGTCTTGACTTCAATCCAATGGAGGTCACCTAGGTTAGCCTGATATCTTCCTACCATACTCAATGTGTAGGAAAAATCCATCCATGTACATATAATTTCATACATTACTGACCCAATAACTGATGTGTATGTAATCCTTTACATTATCTTTCATTTCTCATGTTTGTGAGGGAACATTTTCATAGAAATATGAATTCCATGTGCTGCTGGACACACTCCCCTTTTTGATGGTTCAATACTGAATCTCTTCAGTATCATATCAATGTGTGTACATTTAATTATGCCAAATAACCTCTTAGATCTATCATTGTGGATCTTGATCCCAAGAATATATGCTTCCTCTCCCAATTCCTTCATGGAGAAGCATTCATTCAACAATTCCTTAATAGATTGTAAGACGGGTATCTCGTTTCCATTAAGTAATATGTCATCAATATATACTATTTGGAAAACGACTGCACTCCCACTAAACCATTTGTAGATAAAAGGCTCACATTCATTCTTAATAAAACCAAATATTATTATGAATTCATCAAAAAGAATTTTCCATGACCTACATGCTTTCTTTAATCCATAAATGTATTTATCTAACTTTCATAACTTATTGGAATCCTTTGGAGTCATAAACCCTTCAGGTTGTGTCATGTAGTCATTTTCTTGAAGGTTCCTATTAACGAAGCTTGTTTTGAAATCCATTTTCCAAATCTCATAATCATGGTAAGTGGAAATGGCCAATTGAATTACGATGGATATCAGCATTGCAACTGGGGAAAAAGATTCATTCTAGTCAATGCCTTGATGTTATTTGAACCCTTTTGCAACCATTCATTCCTTATAGGTACTGACTTGTACTTCCATGTCTAGTTTCTTCTTGAATACCCATTTAAAACCAACATGATTAACATCAACTAGAGATTCTACCAAAACCCAGACATAGTTTTGGTACATGGAATCCATGTCAAAATTCATGTCTTCTTGCCACTTGGTAACATCTGTTCCACTTACTACTTCTTTTTAGGTTAGAGGATCAATATTATCATCTAATAATGAGTCATCATCCTAGATAACTAGAAAATCCTACCATTCTATTTCTCTAACATCTCATGTACTTCTACGCAGTTCTTGTGTCTTTATAATAGTTCTTTCTTCAATGGGTCTTTGTCGAATCTCCTCCTATAACAACTCTTGTGTTCCTTGAGCCTCAACTTCATCGAAGTCTATCGTTCTCCCACTATCTATTTTATAGATGTGCTTCCTCTCGAGGAATATGTAATTTCATTCCACTATTACCTTTTTTACTAAGGGGTTGTATAGATAATATCCCCTTACTTCATTGGGGTATCCTATAAAGGTACACTTTGGGCCTTGAGGTGCATGTTTGTTACCCGAAGAGGGATTAACAAATGAATTTCTTCCCCGAACATGTAAATTATAAAACATGGACATATTTCCACTCCAGAACTCATATGGAATACCATTTATAGATTTATTTGGTACTTGGTTTAGTATGTGTGCCTCTATTTGTAATGTATATCCCTAAAAGGAGAATGGATGACTCACTTGAATCATCATTGATATCACCATGTCCAATAATGTGTGGTACCTCCTATCACTCACACCATTCCCCTTGGCTGTCTAAGGAAGAGTGTGTTGGGATAAGATCCCAAAGTCACATAAGTAATAAATAAAGTCTTGATTAAGATAATCTACACCACTGTCTGAGTGAATTTTCTTAATATTCTTAGAATGATGGTTCTCATCTTCATTTTATTATTATTTGAACTTATCAAATGAATCTAACTTATACAGCATTATGTAGATAAATATATATCTACTAAAATCATTAGTCAACATTATGAAGTATTGGTACCCTACAAATTTCTTTAACTGGAAATGGTTCACAAAAATTACTATGAAATAATTCAAGAATTTCATTAGTCCTTTCACCTTTCCCACTAAATGGGGCTTTGGTCATTTTGAATTCTAAACATTCATGCCATACAAAAAGTGGTTCTAGTTTGAAATAATATAAATATCCATCTTGATGTTAATTTTTCATTCATTTCTCGATTACATGAACTAGCCGGTGATGAAAATGTTGGGTGTGGCATGATTCTTGTGAAGTATCTTTGTTATTGATTTCCATTACTTGGTTTGTGTAATCCAACATGTAATGACGTTGTATAAATGTTCCCTACCAAAACAAATGATATATTTGTAAAAGAAGAAAAATTCATTTCCAAACTTGAAAAAAATCCATCTATATCTAATATGGATAAAGAAATAATGTTTTAATAACAGATGAAACATAATAAAAACTCTTTGACACAAAGATCATCCTAGTTGGAAACATTCGGTGGTAGTCCTCGACAGCTACAACATCATGTCAGGTCCCATTGTCTTCTTGTAGATCCGCCTCCCCTTGGCCAATATTCATGAATCTACTTGGTTTCTGTATTTGTATATATATTTTAGCACCACAAGATGTATCTAATTTCCAATTTTTAGAAACAGATAGATTGCATTCACTAAAAAATTCACCTGAATCTTCCCCTTCCATCTTAGGCTGGGTGCAATTCTTTTTCCAGTGGCCTTTATTTCCATTTTCGAAACAAAAAACATCCTGTTCCCCCGCTCCCCCATTGATCATTTTTTTCTTCGAAGGTCGTGAAGAAGAATTGGGCTTAAAGAACGTTTCCTTCCATTTCCACTTATTCACCACAAGGATAGAAGTCATTTCATGATTCATATCTTTGTCCACATGGTGAATGAGGATAAAAAGATCAGATATAGACATTTCAATATTGTTCATGTTGTAATTGGAAACAATGTTGGAGATGATCTGAGGGGGGGGGGATATGATAATGAGATCGGAGCCCAGTTCATTGGAGTGTTTAAAACCTAGAACCTCTAGGCGCCCAATGTAGACAACGATATTGATTAAATGAGGCCCAAATAAGCAACCCTATCCATTCTTACTCTAAAATAGTGCCTTTGAGACCTCAAACCATTCCTTTCATGGTCTCTCATGGTAATGACCATAGAGTTTATCAATGATGATATAAGAATCTATGTTTTCATGAGGATTAATGATCTCACTAGACATTGGTGATGACATCAAACATTGAATTTCGACCACATCATTCATATGTTTTTCATAGACTAGCAAATCATCATCACTCGCCTCATTGCCAGGCGGATCGGGTAATGTTGAATCCAACACATACGACTTCCATTCATGGGGTAGGATAACTCGAAGGTGTCTAAACCATGCATGGAAGTTACTTCCAGTGAGGAAGTTGTCTTTATCCTGAATTGATTTTAGGTATAGTGTGGTTAAAGAGCATTACTTTTTTATTCTATAATTAAAAGAGAAGATCATTATTACTTTCTTAAATTTTATGAGAAATAACAAATTAATTTTATTATTTTCCCCACTATTTTATCATTTTCCAATGGCCCCCATTATGCAACTCAGAATTTCTAGTTTTCATGACATGCTAGTTGAAAGGATCCATATTCCCCTTTTCATTGCCTAAAAAGTGTTGGTCAAGCTATTTGAATGCATTTAGGTTGGTAGGTATTTGCTAATTTTGGGATTGTATCTCCTTGATCTGTTGAGTGGACTCCCCAATCCGGAAATCCTATCTTTGGATTTCCATAAATATTCCCTCTAATATTTCACCATGTCTTGCAAGGGATACTCCTCTTTATTTAATATGGTTAAGTCAACCTGAAACATTTCATAAGGGATTCCCATATAAAAGTATGTGTCCCAAAAAGGGTTGGTCAACACATTATTTTATTGCATTTTCCCTTAATCAAGAATCAAATGCATTGGTCTAACTTAATATTTTTTTGTGGGATTTTTATCTCCTATGTGTGAATTTCTTATTATCTTCATCACATGCTTGTTAATATTAAGTGGAACTTACATAAGTGATTAACCATCCGTTGATAATATTTATGCATAAACCTATTATATTTTAGTTCTATATTGCATGATTGTTTAATAAATTAATTATGTGATTGAGACAACATATCCATTGTGATAAACCATGAAACAGATTGAAATATAACAATGGAAATGGAATGATCATGAGATTTTCAAATAGTTAGTTTATTTAGCAGTTGATAAACTAACCATGTCTTACGGTAGAAACACCATGCACCTTTTGTGTTCGTGTTTACAGATTTCCACATATCCACATCTGTATCTCTTGTGATTGATTTTGTCTTACCTTTTCCTTAAACTAACTCCACTAGCTTGGGAGTTCTATTCATTACATATTCCTTTTTTAACTCACATGCAGGTGAGGGGTAAAAAGTAGTTTTACATGAAAGAGCCCTTGGGCATGCATGACATACTTATTAATGAGGATAATGTTCATAAGACAAGAAATTGAATTTAAATAAATAAATTAAATGAAAACATACACATACAAAGGTCTTGGTATAGCTCATGATCGTCCATACATGATATTATATTTACACATAAATAAAACTGGAATTTAATTTTTTAATCCTTCTTGTTTAAGATTAATCACACTTGAATTAATTAATAATCATATTAAATTAATTAATATTTTTATCTTAATCACTATTTTGAATTTACTTGAGATTCTCAACCATTATAATATTAATAAAATAAATTTATTTTAAATAATATCTGTACGTAACTTGTACCTTGGAGGTAACCCAGTGAATTCCAATTCATAACTACCCAATGAGGAGAAATGAACATTACTCAGATGTTAAATTAAACACACACAGAAAGACAAACACACACATATATATATAACCTATCACGTGTTGTGCCTTAACTTTATGCCTCCATGATGGACACATCTCAATGGTTTGTATAATATAATAATAAATTTTAATAAATCACCATAATTTGGATGTGTACATGACCTGTAGTTCCAACTACATTTTGTGTACTATTGTTCACCGCCCATCTTAAGTACACACCCAAGGAAAAAATGTGTGAGTGTACTTTAGAAATATTCGGAGTACACTACATGTCTAGTGGGCCACACACCATTTAGTTCCTAATGACGTGGTCTCTAGTTAGGAAATCCGTATATGAGGCACATGGTCCAACCATTACCCGAAGGGACTAGACACCGTGTCTAGTGGGCCACACAATGTGTAATTATGAAACTGCATGCCACATGTTCTTGGTCAACACATTGAGTCATTAAGACTTATATATACTATAATGACTTGGATTGGTTTGTCAGACTAGACATAGTGCGTTTAACCTTAACTAAAGGGGATTTACAGCCGAATACACGTTGTGTATTCTGGTGTTGTATGGCCCGGAACCATTGTCACCCCCAGATGCGACCCACTTTTAATATTAATCAAAATTAAATGACAATATCATTTCTCTAAGGTGAACGAGAGATGAGAGAGGGGGAATAGATCTTGAGATTCATATTTTCAGAATGATTAACTTGAATTAAAACAACTAAATTACTAAATTCATAAATCATCAACATAATATTTAAATAATTATAAACAATGATATAACCGCTCTTATACCACTTGATGGTTCTTGGAACAGTGGAAGCATGGTTTGGCTGGTAATCAAATTTAATTTTTACCATGATCAATGATTATTTTTGGATCAATATAATGATGAATCCCAATCTCCATAGAATAGAATCAATGATTTAGATAAAGAAGGAAGAGGCCCAGAACCTTTAGAGGGGATCTTTCACATCATGTTTATAATTGATATAATTAATTAAAAAAAAGAATGATCATAGGTATTTTATTCATTGATTATGATGATAATATGGTATGACCATTCTATATTATCTTGTTATTCTTGCAACGATCCAAACTAGAATCCCTCAAGTTGTGATCCACATGTGCTCCGATGGCCTTCGATCGACACTACTCGTTCTACAGGTTCTAGCGCGGTGAAGCGAGTGTCTTGTGTTGGTTGTTCCTGATAACTTGTTCTTCATCCTTGAGAAACATATATCATTCTTAAGAGGGGATAAAAGAGAAATCAAGAGAGAAATTTTTTATCTCAACATTTCTCAATTCATTGGGTGTGTAGTTTGGTACATGGAACAATAGACACACATGTCCATTTATTGACATTGGGATTCAGTTACAATATTTAATTGCATAACATAAATTAAATATATTTATAACCTTATAGAAAACCCAAGCTATTAATAATAATACCGCGTCATTATTTAGGGTTTCCCAAATTGAAAAAAATGGAATTTTAAATAAAGTTCCGCGTCACAAAATAATAGAAGTGTTAGGATATTTTTTTCCAACTAGTTAAATAATTATTTATCATCTTATAAATAATTATTTTACAACCGGAATGGCCGTGGTATTCTCAAACTACACATTAGTTTATTCTCACCCAGATAAATAATTAATTAATTTATCATCTTAAATAAATATTTTATTTACAAACTTGTAAATAAATATTTATTAAATGTTCTATAAAATAAATAAATATTTTTTTACCCACAATCCGGGGAATAAATATTTATTTAATTTATGAACCCAATTTAACTTGAATAAAATTATTCCACTGCCTTGATAATAATATCTATTAATTAAATTTAAATAGAGTTTATCTGAGACCACCAAAAAAACTTTGTGTGTGACCCTATAGAATTCTTTCTCGTTGGAATTATACGTGCTTGCCTACAGTCCAAGAGCACTGTCTAGAAATGGGTCAAGGCAACAAAGAGAAAGAACATAATGTCGCAAGAACATCATCCACATCCGAATACTCACTATTTTATATAACCCCATTTTCGCAATATCTTATCATGCCGTTTTCATGATAGTGTCATCAACTTTTATGGTTGATACATCATTATTTGACTACATAAAATAAACTCATCATTATGCCATGGATATGGAATTTCGTGCGACAGTTCAATTTCAATCAAATTGATGAGATATCAACTTCCATAAATGGAAGGGACAGATTCATCCTAGACTTATCAATTAATACCATGCCACTCATGACACACCCATGATACCTAACATCTCGCCAACTATCTCCATGATGGTTTTCATCAGTAAATCAAAGTACACAAGTCGCGACATATATTAATGTTAATATTAATTTCTATGGATCATTACAAATTCTCACAGATAAGAATATTTGATGAGACAAAAACATGATGAATTTCTACTGGTGGGTCTATTCTCATAATCTATTGTCTTGCAGATTACCAAGTGTAAATTTCATGATAGGATGTATCATCTTCCAATGAGTACTCACACTTGACAGCCTGTATGCTAAGTGTCCTATCAAAGTATGTCATCCAACTACAACGATATATTTATGAATATTGATATAAAATATCAAGGTTCTCATCATAGCGGGGAACAACCACGATCTTATCAATTAAACAAATACTCTAGAAAATTATTACCTCATAGTCATGTAGAACAATGAAAAATATGTAATACATTAAATATTGCATGTAATAAAAGTACAAATAGTTGGTTCTTGGACACCAAATCTAAAAAATATTCGCATACATTTCATTAACCAAACTCTTCATCTTCCGTTTAATGTTACATTCATTATGTGTTTCTCTTCCAAAGTCAAAACGCCTTCTAGATCCTATAATACATTCACTTCTGTGATTATTTCCCCATTACTAACACAAATGAAACATATTCTTCTTTCCTCTATTGTCTCTATTAACTGGACTACCATTGAACCTCTTTCTTCTCTTTCTTTGTGAGTCTGACAGTTAGTTTAGGTACAAGTTGTTGATCATGTATCTTGAAAATTGATTAGTCATGATCTGAATATCTATTACTCTAGTGATCATCTCTTTTCAATTATCTTAAAAAATTTCCATCACAGTCAATTTTCATCCAGTTCCTTCCAATTCCATCTATTGAATAATACCATGTAGCAGTGTGTATGAAATTATTATCATATTTAGGAATCACATAATTTTTAAAACATCTTTTATGATGCCTAAATTATGACATAATTATTTAACTATAACAAATAATGTTTAACCTAGGTTATTCATAGACAATATCTATTTTCATCATTCATGTTGGTTCATGAATTGTTTTTTAATTTCCAAAGCATAACTCCCAAGAGTGTTAAACCCGTTGTGTAGTATATCCTGTTTTCATGTACTAGATTACCCCAAGTCAGGCTCAGAACGTCTTGTCAGAGTTGTTACCATAAGTTACATCTACGATAGAGGGATATCACCTTGCAGTATTTAGACATGGACATATTACTAGTAAACTAATTACTCTATCTTTTACCAAAATTCTAGGATATTATCCTAAATTTTAAATCATCATTATACTTATAATTATTGACATTCCATTAAATACACTTAGAAATTAACCTATAGATCTCACTAAAGTTTTCTCATCCTTGTTTCCAATGGTCATCTAAACCTTCACTATGATCAGAAATATATAAACCCTCACATTTCATACATTGACATTACACAACTTTTTCCAAATATTTATATCTAACAAAAAAATGCCCAATCATTGTATTAGTTTAGTGCCTTTGGAAACCTGGAAACACAAACACTGGTACATGAGAGAGGCACATTATCTCCGACAAGGTTCTCCAAGAGTATAAACCCTCTTAGACATATCTCTCAAGAAATATATCTTCATAACCTATGGAGGGAAACATAAAATGGGGTGAGATCTTATCTCAGTAAGGGTAAATGAAGGATAAATATAAGACTAAACACGAGATTATCGGTATGAGAACGTGATTATAACATTTGAATATCACACCCTAGGTATCAAAGATCATAAACATGAATGATGGAATAAATATTTGGAGTTCAGAAGACATGAATCATATTGAAATAAGGAACCTTATATATGAGAGAATAAAATAATAATAAGACATGTAATTTTTGGAATACATATATCATAGAGAATATTATGTCAAGGATACCTACCAATACCATTATAACTTGTTTTTCATGGGAAATGACCCAATCATTCTTGTTTTTAGGAATGGTATACAACCCATGAACCTTCTTATTTTATGTAATGAGATATAAAAAATGTAAAATATTGTTTTTGGGATTGGGCTACAACCCATTAACCCTATTTTATTTCAGGCTTGGGACATAACCCATATACCCTCTAGTTTTCTGGAATGGGCTACAACCTTTGTACCATCTTGTTTTTGAGATTGGGATAGAACCCATGTACCCTTCAATATCATATACGACTTATAATTACTCAATTTATTGGTGGGATATATAGGGTCCAACCATTACATAATGAAATAATACATGTATATTCCATAAAACATTCATAATATCCTGACCCATTATAAGAGATGGGTCCTATAAGCATCAAATCCTAATCCATGAAATCAAATGTGTATAATTATAATTTCATCACATCATATCATATGTAAATGAGATAGGTTTCATAATCATTTCATGAAATAATATCACATTAAATGAAGCGGGTTTCAAAATTATATAACCTGGGGAATAGAAAATATTTTCATAAGCATCATTCCATCAAAACTTAAACAATTAATGAATGAATATTAATGAGACATTTAGATCATTTCCTAGAAGGGAATGAGTAACATCAATGGATGTCATATTAGATGTGAAATAATTTTTAAGTATCTTTTAAAAATATTTCTTGAGAAAAATATCATTTCTTATTAAAAAAATTAGTTTGAAACAATAACACATTTTAAAAGAAATTATTTGAATATTAACATGAAAACATATAATTGAATCATTAAAAACATTTGTGAATACTTTTCCTTTTAATTTTTTTTAAAATGTATAATGAAATCATGAAAACGTTTTGAACACCATTTACATAAAAATAACTGATAAACATTTAATGAAGACCGGAAATTCTTTAAAGAATTTTTAAAACATAATACATTTTGGGAGAACCTTTTCCTTTTAAAATATCATTGAAAAATTTTAATGGAATCATTGATACCCGTAAAACAATTTTGAAAAAAAAAATCATTGAAATCCACTTTTAAAAAATTATGAAAATATAGAATATTGGGAGAATATATTAATTAAAATAAATATTTTTAATTTTTTTAAAGAAAGATTCAAGGGAATTATGGTCATGACAGTTGGTAAGTCTAAACACATCGAACATTCCTTTTGTACCATTAAATGTTCAGACATATTCCTCGACTAGAAAATGAAAAGAATATTCCAATCATTGAGAAGAAAAAACATGTTTAAAAATGTTAAAAAGGGTTACAAATGTCTTTTAGTGGTCATATGAGAATATTATAATATTTTTGGATACATTTTTTTGGAAAATATGGTCTGAATGAACACAGATTTCTAACTTAAGAGAGGGTCAATTCAGGATTTCTAAAACAAATTCCTTAAATATATTATATAAAAAAGTGTTGACAAAGGGTAAAAATATATGAATAAATCATGAATAACAAGAATATTATAAAATAAAACAGTGTTCTTGATTTATGTATCGTAATATTTAATCAATAGATAGATGATCTTATATAATCTCGATAAATGATAAGATTGTTTCAATAAACTCTTACCACATGGTAACTATGAATCATAATTCTAATGTTTGAAAATGAAATTACAAGGATTATAAAATATAATTAAATTATGAATATTCATGATTTAAAATACCATATTATAGTATATATTTCTCTTAAAATAATATAGGATCATAAGAAAACATGGGTCCCAATGAATGTAAATTGAGTCAAAACTACTTCACCGATTTGGTATCTTTTGAAATATAGAACCCCATAAAGTAGATATAAATAAATGGATATTTAAATAACCATAAATACAAACATTATAATCATATTATACCTTCATGTGTAGTATATAAAACACAAAAAATTATTGAGAGACGATTTAGTAATGTATCTCACGAAAATAAAAAGGGAGATAAAATTCCCATACCTTGTGTCTTGAATTTCATCATACTAATTAAAACCTACTATATAAAAAATATTAGTTTATTATAAATAATTTAAGAAACAAAATTATTATATCTAATATATTATATGTTTTTATTATGACATTATATTTCCCTCTTGTTAATAATTCTATTTTAAGGTTTCACTTCGGGTAATGTCTGCTTTGTTCTTCACATGTATATTAATTTGTTATATCTTAGGTCATTATAATTATACAATGATTTAAATAACGTAAAACCAGATATTTGAATAATTTATATTTATTATATTTTAGTATAATAATATATACAACATATATAAGTATGAAGTGGAATACACTATTTATGGAGACAGTAGGCTGTACATATGCAAGAAATCTGTTTCTCTTCTTTTATTCTCGTATTGAAATGAAAAATGAAAATGAAATATAAGTATATATTTATATAATATCATTAAATTAAAATTATCATTCTATATATATAACATAATTTTACTAAACCCATACTTCATACATTCCATATATTGTGTCGATGAATCAAATCTCTTTGTGGGGGCAGTAGTCTACACTTCGTCAAACATAATTGTCATATTTAGAGAAGATGGGAAGTATAAAGAAATGTGTAATGAAATAATTACATAATATAAAATACATAATATTTATCATATATATCATATATAAATAGATTTTTAGTCATAATTATAACCATGATAGGGGTAAATAAAGAACGAACAATCATTTTTTTGTGAGGCAGTACTTCACCGTACAAAAAAAATAGTACGTTTGTTACAAATTAGATGGAGGTGTGTGTATGTGTAGGTAAAAATCATAGAATATAAACATAATAGTATATTGAGGATACTTATGATTATATGTAATCATTAAATAATAATAATTGAAGTGGTGTAGAAAGTAAAATAAATGAGTATATGAGAGGTGTTACCTCTTAAATGGGTAACTCATTTTGGTTTGCACCAAAGGGATTCAATGGAAGGATTTATACCCAAAAAGATGATTCAAAGAGGATTCTCGGGATGTTGGGAGACTATCTGGACATATATTTTTGAAATATATGTGTTTTTAGAGGTGTGATGAAGAGGGATAGGTTGTGGAGTTTTATAGAGAGTGGAAAGGATGCACATGGATTTTTAAAAAAAAAGATAGATGTACACATGTTCTTACCTAAAAAAATTCATAAGAAACCTAAAAATTGAATAATTAAAGGTAAATGGCCTGATAATGTCTGGAAATTTGGTGTTGGATAAGTGTATAGTCATTTGGGCCCTTAAGATTATGGTTTATTACCTTCTTAAGCAAATTTTTTTTTCATATTCATTGATGTTAAATTTAATAACTTTCTATAAAAGTTTAGGCCAAAAATATAGTTGAACTGATAATGAATTTTAATTTATTATGATTCTAATTATGGAATCCATTTTTTCAAATTCTTTTCATATAAGCGATATAAATTAATTTAAATTTAATCCCATTGACTGGATGACACTTCAGGTTTTTAAAATAAAAAGGATCAAATGTTTTCTATGTTTTTATAAACAATATCAAAGTGAAAATTGATTTCAATGAACTATTTTGGGTTAATTGGTAAAAATATTATCTAATTAAAATTTTAAACCATTTTAAATTACAATTGAACCTCATAAAAACATAATATGAAAATGTAATTTTGGATTAAAATTCAGCATTTCCACTATTCATCTGGAAATGATGTTTCTGAGAAAAGTCTCAAAAATTAACCCTATGAAAATATTAAAAATATAAATTTAAAAATGAATATTATTTTATCCAATTTATTTTACAAATGTTTCTAAAAATAATTTAATTTATTTTCACTTAAGGATAGGAATAGTTGTTCTTTTGAAAAATATTATTTTGAAACATGTAAAGACAAAATGTTATATTTTTCATTATAAATATACTCTATTTATATAAAATAATTACAAAAAATATATGAAAAGTATCGATCACTACTAATATCACTAATTTTAAGGGATATATTTTAATTATCTTCTTTAAATAATTATAAAAAATGATTTTTTGTAGAAACTCAATGTTGCATTTATTGTTTTCCCAGTCAGTATTATGTCTAACATATGCCAAGTTAGTGTTGTATGTAATTTACATCAAGCAAGTTACATGTGAATGTAATGTTTTACTTAGTTAAATGAATTATATCAAAAGAACTCAACATTGTGTGTAATGTAATCCAAACATAGTGTTACATATATCATACACTAATCCAAGTGTTGTGTGTAGCAAAATATTAACTTGGAGTTCCCTAAAACATAAACAAGACATAGTGTTTTTCATATTAAAAAAGATATATTATATATTTCATGAAATTAAAAAGATCAAAATTATAAAATTAAATAAAAGAAAATTTCAAAAAAAATCAGGGTGTTACATTCTACACCTTTAAAATGAATTTCACCATCAAAATTCATCTGGGTTATTATGGTTTTAAAAATTCAATGTTCCTTTCATAGAAACTCACATCATAAAAATGAATACTATATCTTACATTAAAAAGGGAATGTTGGATATATAATAGTTACCCATTATAATATATATCTGGGTTTCCAGATAGTATAATATAGGTTGAGAGTGAGGATTGGACATGGAAGAAAATTATAAATATTTATTGGGAGTGATTAAGGTCATCAATCACAAAAAAGTGAATGACCTATAAAAAGTTGAGGGGATCAATGTCTTATATCAATGATGATTTAAAAGGCCATCAGTTCAAAAAAAATAATGTATTAGGATAACATTTTATTCCAAGTTCATTTTATTAAAGTTGATGAAATGATAAACTATTACAGTTTTTGGAAAACATCACCCTTTTTTGTTCCTTGATCAACATCCCCTATTTCTAAAAAAAATAAATGTAAATTTTTAATTCCTAATAGAGAAATAGGTCATGATATCCATGATATTCTATCCCATCTATCATCAGCTATCATTAATGTCAAGTTGTTAGAATATGTTATCCAAAATGAATAAATCCAAATATGGTAAGATAATGAATTAATCTCATAATATTCATCAATGTTTAACATAAAAATACCATAAATGGTTAAGCATATAACCTTTTTGAATGATAAAAAAGAAAAACTCTAGAAATAATGAAACTAAATCATCTTAACATTGATCCTATATATATCAAAACGTAGCTCTTGGTCGGCACATTCCCAAAAAGTGAATACCCTCATCATATATTATCTTGAAGTAACGTAATATCCTAAATTACCATAAATACATTCAAAAAACATGAATTATTTTTTATTCCTAAGATTAATGAATATATTCCATAAATATAATAAGTTCTAAGCTTCATCAATGATGACATAAACTACTTTTGTCAATGAATTAGTAATCAGAGCTAAGGTAATAATTGATATCCAATTTAATTTATCGAGACCAATCATCACATAATCAAAGAGAGACAAAATTTTATTAATATATTTTAATAATTAAGGGTTACCTCCCCTTAAAAAATATCAACTTTCACGAGGCCATTTTAATAGTCCATTAGAACCATTCAACATATTATTGTAAATCATTAGAAAAAATAAACTGAACAATCCTCATATATTTCATATATCATAATTCATGAACCAAAATACATAAAAAAATTATTACTCCAATTCACCCTTAATATATTATAAATAATACCAAATAATAAAACATAATACCCCTTTCCATTGACATTTTATTTTAGGTATCATCATAATCAACAATGTATCCCTTACTCATACCACTGTTCCAATTATCTTATTGATCTTTCCACATGGGGAATTGATTTTCATAATGTCCATTAATTCCAAAATTAAATAATTTATATTTTTATGAAGTCATAGGGATTCCAGTATTCCCATTCATTTTGTTAAAAAACCATTTATCTTTCTTTTTAAGTTACTTTCACCGTGTCCTTGTATTCCATAGACAAAACATCTTCTTGTTCATCTAAGACATTCACTTCAGTGATTCATTCCACATTACTGAAAGAAATGAAAGTTAATATTCATTACTCTATGTTCTCCATTACCTAGACTCCTAGAGAACCCCTTTCTTCTCTTCTTTGGTGGGTCTGAGAGGTGGTTAAGGTACGCATTATTGATCATGTTTCATGAAAACAGATTAGGCGTGATCTATATATCCTTTACCCTAGTGATCATCCCTTTTGATTTTTCATCAAAAAAATTTCCATCAAAATCATTGTTAATATAGTTATTTCTAGTTACCTCTATTATCTAAAACAAAGAAGGATTGGTTAAAAATTATTATCATAGTGAGGAATCACATAATCATTTAAACAACATATATGATATCTAAATTATGAAACCATTTTTAAAATATAACACATCAGTTTTATCCTAGGTTATTCATAGCCATGTTCCATTTACATCCTTCATTATGGTTTGCGAAGAGTTTGTGAATTTCCAAAGCATATCCACTAGTATTGTCAAACTAGGTGTGCAGCAAGACTCGTTTTCATGTACCAGATTACCCCAAGTTAGGCCCGAAACAACTTTTCAGGGTTTTTAACCCTTGGTATATTTGTACCAAAGCCACATCCACTTGTAGTATCTTGATATGTATTTATTTTTAAGAAAATACGTACTCTGTCCTTTACAAAAATTCACTGATATTTACCTAAACATTAACTCATCCTTATACTTATCCATAGAGAGATCCCTATACATATCCTTAGAATGATACCTATGGTGCTCACTATATGTTTCTCATTTTTTCCAACGGATAACAATACCTTAATTATAATACTCACTATAGTGACCCTCACATTTAATACACTAACATTAAACCACTTTTTTGAAATATTTAAAATAACAAAAAAATGATTCCCAATGACCGTAATTGTTTAGTGCTTCTGGAAACATCAAAATGTAAACAATGATATAGGAGAGAGATATGTTATCTCCCACTAGGTACTCCAATATTATCACCCCACATAGAAATATCATACAAGAAATATATCTTTATTACATGAGGAAGGAAGCATAAAAATGGGTGAGCTTAGATGATTAGTAAGGGAAAATGGGAGACAATTAAGCATAAACATGATCATAATGCTATGTGAACATGATCATTACTTTAGAAGATCACACCCTGAATAACATTGATCATAAATATGATTCATGGAATAACCATTTATATTTCATAATCCATGTATCATATGGAAATAAAGAGCAAACGACATGATTGAATCATATAGGAATAAGATATGTCATTTTTTTCATACACAAAAATATAGAAAATATGTTGTCAAGGCTACCAACCAAGACCTTTATAACCTATTATACTTGGGATACAACCCATTTACATTCTTAATTTTAGGCTTAGGATACAACCCATGTACCATCTTATTTTCGGGATTGGGATAAAAACCATATAACCTTTTTTAAGCTTTGGAAATAACATTTGTACCCTCTTATTTTTAGTAATGGGCTACAACTTGTGTACCCTATTATTTTTAAGATCTCACTACAATACTTGTACAATCTTGTTTTTGGGATTGGGATAAAACCCATGTAACCTTTGAGCTCCTATATAACTATTAATTACCCAATGCATTGGAGGGAGAAAGAGGTTCTACACATCACATAATGAAATCATACATGCATTTTAAAACCAAATTCATCATATAATGACCCATTAAAATATATGGGTCCTACAAACATAAAATCATAACCCATGAAATGAAAGAGACATCATTAGCATTTCATCACATCATAGTCTTTGGAAAATAGATAGGGTTATTAACCATTTAATGAAAGCATAACCCATGAATAGAAGTGGGTTTCAAAAGAATATAGGCCATAGAAGATAAATGGGTTTCATAAGAATCATTACATAAAAAAATAAACCATTAAAGAAAGAATATTAATTGGTCCTTTGGATTATTTCCCAGAAGGGCATGAGTAACATCAAGAGATGTCATCTTAGATGTGAAATAATTTTGACGTATCTTTTAAAATAATTTATTGAGGAAAATATAATATCTTATTAAAATATTATTTTTAAAACATATATTATTTTTAATGTCATTTTCTTGTAAATAAATATGAAAAATTATAATGTAATGTTTGGAGTCATATTTTAAACCATTTCCTTTGAAAAATACCTGAAAACTTATATTGAAATCTTAAAAACGTTCTAAAGATCATCTCTTGGAAAATATTTTGATAACATATAAATAATTCTTGAAAATATTTAAAATAAATTTTAAAACATAATCGATTTTTGGAAAACATTTTCCTTTGAACATATATTAGAAAACTTTTAAAGGAATCATTGATAACCATAATCCATTTGGGAAAACCGTTTCCATTAAAAAACACTATTTAAAAATAAGAAATATCCATAATATAAGGAAAATATTTTATTTTAAAAACAATATCATTTTTATATATTTTAATGAAACATTCAAGGTAATTTTGTTAATGAAGATGGTTAAATCCGCACATGCAGAAAATTATATTTGTATCGTAAAAAGGATAGAAATGTTCATCGTATGGAAAATGAAAAGAAGATTGCTTTATTTAAAAATAAACCAATCAATTAAGAGGTAAATAATGGGTTGAAATTTCTTTTAATGATCATAATAGACTATTTATATATTTTTGGAAACTTTTTTTTGGAAAACATGGTTTTAATAAACACAAATTTCTTACCAATGAGACGTTAATGTCAAGGTTTATTAAAAATAATTTCAAAACAATATTATATGACAAAGAGTGGAAATTTCTTCCATTACATAAATATAGTATTAATAACCATAGGATATTAAAATAAATAAGTGTTATTGATAGATGGATCATAATAATTAATCAATCGAACATGATCATATACAATCTTGATAAATCATGAGACTGTTTTGATAAACTCTTACCACTTTATAAATTTGAATCATACTCCCTATGTTTTAAAATGAAATTACATGGATCATAAAATATAATTAAAGGATTTATATTAATGTTATAACATGTAATATGGTAATATATACATCTCTTCAAATAATATAGGATCATAACAAAACATGTGTCATAAAGAATGAAAATTAAGACAAAACTACTTCATCGATTTAGTAACTTTTGAACATAGAACCCCATGATGTGTATAAATATAAATGGATATGTATGTGACCATATATTTAAGAATTATAATAATATATTTATAGGTAGTATATACACCATAAAAAATGATAGGTGATTAGGGCTATTATCTCACGAAAATAAAAATTGAGATGAAATTCCCTTACCTTGTGTCCTGACTCTCATCGTACTCATTAAAACCTCCTGTAAAATAAATATAAGTTTACTATAAAACACCTAAATAAAAAAATTATTATATGTAATATCGGATATGGTTTTATTATGACTTTTTATTACCTGTTTGTTTACTATTATATGTTAAGGTTTCACTTCAGGTAATATCTGCTTTGTTTTTTCCATGAGTATTAATTTGTTATATGTTTGGCCCTTATAATTTTATCACAATTTCCAGAATTTAATACATGATATAATAATAATTTATTTTCATAATAATAATATTATAATATATATATATATATAGTATAATTATGATGTGGAATACACCATTTATGGAGACGATAGGTTGTATATATGCATGAATGATGTTTCTGGTTTTTTATTGTCATATTGAAAGGAAGAATGAAAAATACATATATGTATATATGAATATAATATCATTAAACTATAATTATAATGTTATATATACCCAATAATTTCACTAAAACCATCCTTAACACATTTCATGTAGTGTGTGAATAAATAGCATCGCTTTGAGGGGGTGATAGTCCCCACTTTCGCAAATGATATTATCATATTTACACAAGATGGGAAGTAAAAAATGAATTTGTTATAAAACAATAATAGAAGACTAAAAACATAATATTTATAATATATATAATATATAAATAGATTTTTCTTCATAATTTTCAATATGAGAGGGGGGTAATGTATGAACAAACAATCATCGTTTTGTGAGGCAGTAGTTCATCATACACAAAATCAGTATATTCATTACCCATTAGATGGAGGTGTGTGTAAGTGTAGGTGTAACCCATATCATTAAAAAATAATTATATAAAGGATACTAAGGTTTATATTTAATAATATAATAAAAAAAATTAAGGTGGTGGATAAATAAAGTAAAACGAAGGAGCTTAAAGAAGGGTGTTACCTCTTAAACATGTAACTCCTTTTAGTTTGCACCAAAGGCATTCCTTTGATGGATTAATACCCAAATTTAGTATTAATGGAGTAGGATAGGGATATTGGTAGACTATTTGGGAACATCTTGGCTGATCCTATGTATTTTGAGATGTGTGATGTAGAGGGAGTAGTGGTTCCCATTTATATGGAAGGGAAAGGACACACATGGAATTTTTGAAACCAAGTTAGGTGTACAAATGTTCTTACGTACAAAAGTCATCAAAAACCTAAAAAATTAAATAATTTAAGATCCATGGATGAATAATTGCATGAAAATGTGTTTTGGACAAGTGGAAAATACATTTTCCTATTAGGTTTATGGTTTATTCCCATGTTAAGCTTAATTTTTCCTTAGTCCTTGTAATTAATTTTAATTACATCCACTAATACAAAAAATAAGTTGATGTAATTAGAAATTAGAAATTATTATAATTCCTGATATGAAATCCATTTTTAAAAAATTCTAATCACAAAAGTGTCAGAAATATTTTTAAATTTAATCCCACTTATGGTACGACACTATTGGTTTTGAAGAAAAAAGGATCAAAAGTTAGCTATGTTTTTATATACGATTATAAAGTGAAACTGCATCGAATGAACTAATTTGGACTAATTTATAAAAATATTATATAAATATACATTGAACCAATTTATAATATAACTAAAATTTACAAAAAAAATGATGAAAAAGTTGTTTTGGATTAAAATTCAGTATTTTCACTATTCATCAGAAAGTGAAGATTCTCATAAAAATACCCAAAATTCAACCTAAGCTAATTTGAATAGTATAAATTAAAAAAATAAAGTTTATTTTATCGAATTAAATTTCTAAAATAGCTTAAAATAATTTAATAAATTTTTAGTTACGGAAATGAAAAGTAGTTTATTTGATAAAATAATATTTTAAAATATATAAAGAAAAAATGTTATATTTTTCATTATTAGTATATTATATTTATCTAAAACCATTATAAAAAATATTTTAAAAGTAGTTTTAAATATTCATATCACTAATATAAATATCTAGGTTATAATTATTGTTTGTAAAAAATTATAAAAAAGAATGGTGTTTCGTAGAAAGTCATTGTTGTGTGTAACGTACGCCAAGACAGCGTTGCATGATAGACATGCCACATCAGTGTTTCATGTTACATACGTCATGTTAGTTCCATGTGAAAAGAATTATTTAATTATAGAAATTCCTGATATCAAAATAATTTAGCATTGTGTATAATATATGCCGAGCATAATGTTGCGTATACTGCAAGTTGATCCAAGGGTTGCGTGCAGTGAAATCTTATCATGGAGTTCCATATGACATAAGACTGAAATATTGTTTATTAATATTTAAAAATCTATATTTAGTATTGTGTGATATAATAATTATGAAAAATATTGAATTAATTTGAAAAAAAATATTTCAAAACATCTTAGGCTATTATAAAAATGCTAAAGGGTGTCACTAAGGACATAAAGACATCACAATGATTCTAGGATTACACACTCAGTACATCCACCTCTCAGAATTAGAGTTGGTGATAACCCATCATAAATTCAAAATCTTATATTTATATCACCTCCATCTATTGTGAAAAGAAGACATAGATTCCCAATAGTGGATTCATTTCCCCACATAACCAGGTCCACATGAAACCAATCCACACCCAACCTCACTTCATCTTCTTATTCTCAGGTGAACAACACAAGGATGTCATAGAAAACAAACTAGATATTATGAATACCCTATCATTGAAAACTCTTGAATCTACGTACAACTCTTATATCTACCTGAGGTTATCTAATATAATATCATAGATATCGTTCTATCTGGAGTGAATGTACATATAGAAAAATAACTCTAAATGGTGAGGTAAAACTCGCTTGTCCTCAATTAGAATTGCCTTATACCCCTCATCCATCATTGGAACTAAAAGCTCATATAATCCACTACTCCAAGGGTAATACTAGATAATTTATAAGGAAATTCCTGTAAAATTCATTAAATGAGATCACCCCGCCTTGTCTAGAGATCACTCCTTTTAAAATGAGGAACACTCCATCCAAACAAAAAGGAAGCACTACTATAATTAAAGGTAAAAATAATCTGATGATGGATGGAATGGAACCCGTACATACATAGGAAAACATCCTTGGGACCCACACTGACTATATAATTTTTCCATACAAGGCTATATCATTCTACCACGAGTCTGATCAAACTATTGACAGAAGTGTTAAATCACTGATCTTTTCTACAGGGGCCTCTAACACAAGGGGCGATAAAAAAGGTCTCCACTAGTCATTGAATAGGGGATACACTTAGGGAAATGTGTCTTAACACTTTTTGTTAGAATGGAATGGGGGGAAATAATGACACACATCATACCTTAAACTACACTGAAAACCATTGTGATCTCTAACTAATTTTAAATAATAATTTCCCTATTCCAAATATTTACCACAACTAGGGATCTATCCAACATCTTGGAACATCAAAAAAACTCAAGAACATGTGTTAGACAAAGTAATTCACTTCACCTCAACACAATCAAATTTGGGAGGAACTAACTAACCAGTATAAATTAGAATTGCATCTCGAGAATGTTCCTTTTTGGGGGAATCGTACCAAATACTAGCATTTTTAAAGTCACGTCAAACATCACCAAAACATTGATCTACCAATGGTATATGTCACCATGGAGAATTCTCGCCTCTTGGACCACTATTAATGAGGAGTCTCATCCATGTGTGTTCTGACGTACGCTATGAAATTCATTTACAATATCTATCAAGAAGGCATTACACTTCATATAACCCCATTACACATCATGTATGTACCCATCATATTGCATAAAATGTAGGTTTTTATGCTCACAATTGAACAAATATATGACTTCACAATTATTGGTATCCTCCCAATTCGAGGCCAGAAACACTCACCAAATAAAAAATATCAACCAAAAGAAGATATTATAACACAAAAGATAGAATGGTAATGGGTTGATATAATCTCCCCACCATATAAGTTTTTCCCCCAGAAAGAGATCATGTTCCAAGATCTGTAAAAAGAGTAGGCCACTATTTTCTTATCAACGACTCTCATTTCTAAATCTCATGGAAATAAAATTTTCACCAACATAGTACCCAAACTAGGGGGAACATTTTACCAGGAAGTACCTTATCCTAGAGATCCATAATCTAAATTAGATCCTCAACCCATTTTTTATTGGGCTCAAGATCAACATCCTCCCATCTTATCACATGGGAAGGATCTAGTATATTTGTCCTCAACTAGGAAACATGAACCAAATTTTTAATAGAATTAAATCAATATATTAAATTAAACCAATAGTCCACCCTACCAAGTTGCTCAATGATCTAAAAGGATCCCACAAACCTCGGTGAAAACATACCAAGATTACCCAAATGATGATTTTCCATGTGACGTCAAACTATGAGAAAGACCTGATCACCATCCTCAAACTCCAACGACTTACAATAATGATCCCCTTAAGATTTTTGATGGATCTATACCATGATAAAATTCCTATAGATCAACTGAAACATATATATCATCTCCTAAACAACACTAGGACCAACCAAGGCTGTATTTATAAACTCTACCCAATATAAGTGATATTGACATAACCTTCCATAGAAAGACTCAGTGGGATCTATCTAGATCGATGCCAGATTACTATTTTTATATGATAAATAAACAAAAGGAAATTCTTATCCCAAGATCAAACCAAATCTAGAACACATGCTTAGATCATATCTCCAGGAACCCGAATAAACTATTATTTATGTCCATCCATTTTTGGATGATAAGCTAAGCTCAATTTCAAATGGGAACCAATTGCCTCCAGAAAAAGTTTCCAGAATCAGAATGTGAACCATGAGTCCCTATCAGACACAACCAAAGAGGGAAACCCTTGAATCCTCACAATATCCCATACATATAAGTCCCATTGACATTCCACCTTCATCATTTAATTTTTTGGTTATAAATGCACTGATTTTGTTGGACTATAAATAATCACCCAAATGACATCCTTCCCACTAGGATTCCATGTTAAACTAATGATTCTATCCATGGAAATAAAATCATACTTCCATACTCGAATGGGTAATGTATGTAACATACCTATAAGTCCTTGGTGTTCTACCTTAACACATTCACATGTGAGACACCACGATATAAAATCTAAAAATGAAGACCTCATCCCCCAAAAAATACATACATCTCAAATCATGACACATCTTTGAATACCTAGGGTTAGTGGACCTACATTACCATTATCCACTTTCTAGAAACTCATCCATCTAGGAGTAAGAAACACCCAACCTGTTGTGGAATAAAAAATCTCCATTGGGAGATCGAGGCAACTCACATGATGTTTCCCCACCATTTAAGATTTCTCCTAATCATCAACTCTCAATTTTTATAGTCTTATCAAGTGAAACACACTCATAAAAAGGAGACTAAAAATTTATTCAATCCAATAACACATTTCCAAAACCTCTTTCACTCCCAATGTCATTTCAATAAAAAAATTCATGTGAATAAGTAACTCAGATGATTATTTTATGGCTTGTGTTGGTAAATTTCTACTAAACACATCATCAAAAATATTTAAATTCCCATGGGTATATATGATATCAAAATCAAGGTTATAAATACAGTAAACCTAGTGTATCATTCAAATTTTCATATCTAATTGAGTGAAAATATACTTCAAGATTCAGTGATCAGAATATACCATAAACCATTCCGAGAAGAGATAGTGTCACCACATTTTGTTTTAATGCATAACAAATTCAAACTCGAGATCATGGGTTGGGTTGTTTTTTTCATGAGGGCATAAATAGAGAAAGAGAGAGAGACAAAATCCAAAAACTATTTCTCCTATGTCAAGATACATCCCAAGCCCATACATAAAGCATAACAAAAAACAATATAACCCAAATTTGGTACTAAAATAACCAAAACTACTACTGAAGTCATCCATAAATTCATTTCCCCAAATGATATTTGACACTTTCCATTCCATTCAAACTTCACACCCTTATAGGTTAAATCTTTCATAAAATAAGAAATCATAGGGAACTCCTAAAAAATTAATTTATAAAAACCCACCAATACCAAGATGCAGTGAATATAAAACACATCTCTGGGATTCTACCAAAAAATAACTACGTGTACCTCTCCCAGGTATACTATGATCCCCCACCTCAAATATCACATATCCTAGAAACATTACCTCTTGGATCCAAGACTCACACTTGGAATGATTAATATGAAGATGATGATCCTTTAAGGTTCGATGAATGATATTTGAATGGTCTTTATGATCATCCTATATCTTCATTTACACCAATATGTCATTTATTAACACAAAAAAAGGAGTCCAAAACCTGATGAATGATTCAGTTAATCAAATCCATAAATATAACACGAGTGTTAGTGAGTTCGAATGGAATAATTAGAATCTTGAAATACCCTAATGAAGTCCAAAAGTATGTATTGGGTATATACTCTTATCAGAATCTCAACTGGTTGTTCCCTAACCATAGATCAACCTTTGAGTACCAATGAGACCCTCTTAGTTAACAAAAGAGATCATCAATTTTTGGGTAAATGATACTTTTTCTTGATGGTCACTCGATTCAATTTTTGATAGTCAATAAAAAGTCTAAGTAACCTGTATTCCTTCATAGTAAAGAGTAATGGTGATTCCCATGATAAAAATTTTCGATGAATAAATCCATTCATCTCTAGGTCTTCATGATGGAATTTAAGTTCTACCAACTCAGCAGGTTCCATTTGATAGCATGGTATCAAAACCAGTATCGTTATAGCGACCATGTCAATTGTAAACTCAACCTCTCTTTGAGGTGGTAAACATTAAAAATCAACCAAAAGACCTCAGGGAACACACATACAGTAATAGGAAGCAAACCATCTATGAATAGGAAAACAATATCAAGAAACATTTCTTACAACTCACATAATATTAAACAAATATTAGGAAAAATAGGACTTTACCTTTCTGATCTAGGGTTACACTAACCCTATAAGACATGAGGGACTCTATGGGAAGACAATAACTATAACAAATGGCTATAACTGATCCATAATGATATTTAATTCAAATATGTTATGTTCAAGCACTACGAAATCCCAAACCACCTCAACATTAGCTATCACCACCTGAAATGCAGTGCATTAGAATCGTTGTACAAGCTTATTTCTGAATGGCGTGGAAATATCTAAGATGAAAAAAACATCCAATATAAAAAACATCACTTCAACCAACATTGTTGATATTAAATAATTAGAAGAACCTATAACAAAAAAACCTAGCACAATTGACAATAAAATAATAATCATACCTCTAACAATAGTTGAACCTACATCAAATTCCACCAGCTGACACCCTACTAAATAAATCCTTCTAAACATAGCCACTTAGATATCCAATTTAAACTAAGAATGAGACTTAACAACCTTTGATGCATAAACTTGATCCTATAATCCCTTGGTGAAAGTGGTTCCCATCTTACTACACAGTGACATCTTATCTTGGTAATGCATATCATCCAAAAAGATGAAATTTTACTAGAAGCCTCCATAAAACGAGGCTTGGTATGACCATGCCTCCCGCAATAGTAGAAAATAACGTGTTTCATCCCTAAAGAAGTCCCTAAAATTGGTCTTGTTGAAAAATGACTACTCTTGTAATTCCTTGTCGGACCAAAAGAAGCACCTTTGCTAACCACTTCATCCACTGATTCTCTTTGCACACATGTCCTTCAAGCTAAATCGACCTCATTAAATTATTATTTATCCACTACCTATATAATGGTCAGAAGGTATAAAATATCTAACATCGACCAAATATTGGTCCCCAACCCCATATCAAACATTTGAGCCTTCAGGTAATAATTAGGGACATAATTTGGTTTCATATATATCTAGTAAGTAAAAATGATGGAGTACTCTAGAATAGTATGATTCCATTTCACGAAGGTCAGAAAATCATGGGAATTTGATGTTCATAACATCTTAGGATAGAATTTTCGATAGATGATTTTCTTAAATGAAACCTTGGTAAGGACTTTGTGCAAAATAGCTTTAAATATAGAATCCCAACATCTTCATCCAGACTCCATGATCAAATAAGTGGAAAACCCACCTGAGAATCTTCAGGAGTCTTCGAAAATTTGAAATCCTTTTCAATACATTCTATACACTTGTTCGATTCTTGTGGTCTTCTATTACCTTGAATGAATGGTGGATGCTTATTTGTAAATTCTAATCCATGATACACAACTCATCATGGATTCATATTTTTGACTAAACCTAATGTATGAATGGTAAAAATAACTACTTAAACCAAAAAAGGATCCACTAGAGGATGTGGTTTTGAAACCTGCCTCATAGATTTCCCCCTTGTATTTGGAAAAGATATTCCCGGTGGTATTTTATGTAAAAAATAAATAAATATCCAATCTGTATTCAGCCAGTTCCGAAACCATCAACCAAACTTTTGGAATTCAAAAATATTAATTAAAATAATAAGAATATAATTAAAATTATGAATTCTTTTATAAAAATGAAACACCTTTTGAAAAGAAAAAGTCCATCTAAAAAATCATCTAATTTATTTTATTAAAATGACTCACACACACCACGTCCCCAAACTAGTTGTTAGGTCAATTTAAATAAACATCTCATACAATTCATTCAAATTAACCTATATACTAGATCTTATATTAGTAATTATTTTCAAACAAACAATGGTAACACAGATTCAGTCCCAGAAGTGAGCTGGCCAGGACACTTTTCCGCACCTACCATCAGAATTACAACAATCCTAATCAGGTCTTCCCAATACACTATAACAAATCAGGTAGTTTCAACACATTTCATGCTGAGTATGACTCTCATACCAAATTTTAATAGGAAAAATAAGGTAAACTAAAACAGTCACCCAAGATTTTCCAATACTGGTTGAGGTAAAAAAAAAAAGAAAACATGAACAATATTGAAAATAAGAGAAACAATACATGAAGATATATTATCAAGAAGAAACAAAAATAGATACAATTTATCCAAACAGATAAACGAGAAAGTATGAAAAGTCAAGTCGAAATAGTTTCCATGTGAAAAAACATCACCTATAAACCATCCTGAACAGAAATAGAAACATAAAGATAAGCTTTCATGCTACAAAATACTCTTCCCTTTACATGTATCCTTCAAAACATGGTCTACATACTCCTAATGGAAGAATTAGGTGTTTAGAATCAAACCCTATTAGGATACCACATAGATATATATAGATATTCTAGTGACAAGAATCCACAGCAATGAGATTTAAAACAAAAAAAATGTTACAATGAATTTTATAAATAGATAAATTTTGAAACCATTTTTAAACAGTCCTTGAGTTTTCAAAAATTACTTGTTATATTTCCAAATCCAGAAACAAAGAAGGGAAAGATACCTAATACAACTATAAATGTGTGCCAATATCCAATAAATAATCTATCTGTAAATAAATAACCAGAAATAACAATGAACCTACCAAATGAGCTCCAAAATTTGGTACAATATGTACTAGACACTCACGGTCCAAATAGGTAATAAGGTTTTATTCAAATAGTATAGAGTTCAACCATAGTCCCTCAATATACAAGAGGTTACATCCCAGTGGTGTCAAACAAACTAATGCTTCATGGGTCTATTTCCTGAAGTACGCAAAGTTCCCACTGTGTACAGTTTGTAAATTTCTATATTAAAAACCATGAATACATTTTAATAAAACCATTTCAAAGAGTGTCCAATCTACTTCAGGTTTTTAAAATCCATTTTCCATTTCAAATCAAGGAAATTCAATTTTAAATGAAAAAAATATATTCACACGCAAACCCATGACCTTCCCAATTTCAACACATTATATTACATTTGAAATATAAATAAATCAATATGAATAATAATCAATTCAAGATATTAGAATAATTGAATAGATCCAACTACCTCAATGATTTAAAAAACATAACTTCCTTTGAAAAAAGGGATTTGAAACCACCAAATCATCCATCCGAAGACATGGCATGACAGGAAACTGAAAAGGATTAATTGAAAACATGATTTTGTTACCAATATATACCACAATTGTTAATGAAACCACAAAAGAAATATAATACAAGTGGAAATCCTTGCATGAAAAGAATAACCCCTAAAACATTTAATCAATCACTGAACAAATCGATCTAAGAAGAAGAGAGTCACAAAAAATTTATTAGGGTGACTGCTCTATCCAAGAGTAGAATGATGAAAAACATAATGATGACTCAATAACCCACATGGAACCCTAAAAGATGAAACTCGTCAAATCACACATCTTGTAATCCCATTACACATCTTATAATATAAAAGTGAAAGATATGATGAAAAAGGGATTCCTTTTTAATTAAAAAAACTTATTTACAATACACTATGTGTAACCCTTATATGATGTGTACAAATACACACTATGAAATTCATTCATCGGATCTATCAAGAAATCAACACACATCATGTAACCCATTTTTACATCATGTAATAGATCACCATATAATAAAAACTATTGGTTTGATGCTCAAAATTCAACAAATTTCCAACTTCTCCTTTATAGTTATCCTCCCAATTAAAGGTTCAAAATAATCACCTAATAAGAAAGGTGAAACAAAATGTAGAGATATGAACATACTTGTTATTAAAATAATGGGGAGTGACATGGAACCGACATAGACAACTCATGATCCATAGAGAAAATGGATCACAAGCACATTGATCTGATTGGTTTGGATAAAAACTTGTCAAAAACCCATACAAATACATAGATTCAACCATCAACCACCGGTAGGTTAGTATCAATGTGGAAAACCAGTTATCACATCCACTAGAAATCATGTGATATTCTAAACCTATATGTACCATCATCCTATCATACTAGAGCTATATATTGATCAACATGTGAATGTTCATTTTCACGATCCACAAAAGGATCAATTTTCTAGTCAACAGGGGTAGTAATACTTAGTGCCTACCTATATAAAAATCTCATAAGTTAGTCCTCAAACTAGAACCTCATCACTCATTTTTTCATCAACCCAACACTATCTCAAAATCTAATCTCGCTGTCATTGTAGAGGCATATTTAAATTTATCAAGACATTCCATAGTTAATGAGTATATTTAGGGATTTGAATCAATAAGGAAAAGGAAACCATCATCCATTCCTATATGTTGGATGTACCAATGTATTTCTTGAACTAGTGTGTACATATAGCATGTCAAAAAAGGTTTCCAAGGTCTCGTTGAATGTATACCTCAGCCACTGCACCACCACTAGACACCCTAGACTTAGAGAAAATATAAAAAAACTTTAACACTATTTTATTTGTTTTCATACCAATCCTAACTACTAGGAAAAAGAAACTCGAACTCCAATCCTAAACCCATGTAGAGTCATAACACTTCAGGATGGGTGATCCATTAATAAAATTCTATCATGACTTGACTAGACTAGGCCTGATATGTAACTACCCCAAGACAACCTCTAATAGACTAGGTGATCTTGACTATCTCTAAGATGTAATATCACACACTTGGGAGGAATTACCATAAAGTACCAATATACATGAGCAAATCTCAAATCCCATTAAATTTTGAAATGTAAAAACATCTGAAACCAATGCATGTATACATCTATGATCCAAAAAATTAATGTATGAAAATAAAGTACTGATGAGATAAATAGGGCCAAATACAAGCCCAACATAAAATTGCGAAGAGTATAGCTAGCTCCAAGGGTGAGGACTATCATCATATTCAACCACCCAAAAAATACCAGGGTCTCTCATGCTTAAGCTTTGGTCCACCGACTCTTTATCCTCCCAGGACAACCTCAAATGGGATTTCCACTTCATAAGACATGATACAGGTGGGTACATCCCTTGAAAGCGTGAGTATAAAAATAACTTTTAGTACACCCTGAAAACAATAAACAAAAATAATCAAGAATAGTAAACCCATAATAGTAATAAAATAATAAATACAATCAAGTAAGCCCATATATACTCAGGATATATGTCATTCCACTGGGAAATCACAATGAAATTCTAGCCACATGATTCTACTTGAAGAAATTCTCGTTATTGGAGAATCCACTCTATGAGGAATTCCATCACTGAATACATTATCTAAGTGGAAAGTATCATTTGTCCCCACCCACAAAATCATTTTGTTCATATAAGATCCTGATACTTAGATATGGGTAAAACCCATGACTATTGGGGGACACCACAAACTCAACATGGATAAAGCATATATGAAGGGGATCACGTTCTGATGATACCTTAAAAACTAAAAATATGAATTATGGGATAGTTGGTCAAAAACCAACTAATGTAAGTCACACCAATTTGACAAACCCCACCTAGGGTATAGATATGATAGAGGAGCACACTCGAGTATCAAGGAGGTACACCAAATACTCTATCTAAGTCTCATTCACTAGAGGGGAGCAAGATCAATAGCTAATGATGTAATATTTCACTATAACCTTGAGGGAATAATCCAATGGAACACAGTCAACTGATTATAGTCCATACTGATGAAACTATGGGATACAAACACCCTCAAAATAGGTACAAGGCATGTATTAGGTGTACATACCATGATTAGCCAACCCCTGGTCCTCCCGTGTGGCACTGCCTCACAAAACATATAAATCTCAAAATAAATGGCACGTTGCAGAAATAAAAGATGTGTAGATATAACCCAAAACATTTTATTTGATATATGTTCATGCTCATGTATCGTTGGTCATGAACGTGTACTTTCACGTTTATACCATGACATGCCCATGTAAACCAAAACGTGTTTATGACCACATACAATTGGCTGTGTAGTATGGAAATGTCCATGTACTTCGCCTGACCATGACCATATATAATTCTTGATATACACTAGTCAACCTATCTTGTGTCACACAACATGTGATAGGGTCACACAGTGTATGATGCTTAACACTCTGTGGAAACTCAAGAGCTGCATCCAGAGAGTTCCATATAGCATGTAATTCTGAATTAAAAACCATAGATTGTAGTATTTTAGCAAAACCCATTTTTTATTCTCTGTTCTTCAATTCATGCCACCGCTACCATAATTTTATTTATAAATCACCCCATATATATCAGATCAGGTACAAATGAACCCCCACCTCACCTACTTTCCAAAATCTAGCCTAAAAATAGACCAGGAATGTAACTCTAGCGTCTATATCACCATACACTACTCTAGAAGAATATTAAACCCTATTATAGTCTCAGGCCACCATGATAGACCCACCATTTTTATCTATTCTAAAATCAAAACCTCCATCATGCCCTGTTCATGTGGTACCGATCCATTTTGTCAAAGAATGGTCGTGTAATGATCAGATATCGCGTATTGGTCAAAACATTGGCCAAATAAAATACCAAAAATTATATATTGAATAAACTTATGAGAAATCCATAATTCATGAAAAATTTATGGGATGAACCATAACCATTTTTCATTTTGGCCTCCATCTATTGTCGTAGAGACAGAGGGATGAAGAGTAACAAAATCAATAAACAAAAATAAATTCAACCATTAAATACACCATTGATGAGTTAATCAATTATTTTCATGGAATTGATAAATTTTTTATGGTGATAAAATAATGGGATAGAAAAATACATATCAAACATTCTATCTGGTGCTTGGATCAATCATTGATAAATAATTGTCTAATGTTGATGTTTTTATAGAGATCTATGAACTCCGATTTCATAATGATCCTTGATCTTATCTTTATCCTATGCAATCCACCAAGAACTCACTGCTCCAATGGTCTTCCAAATCACTAGGATTTAGTGGAAAAACATAATATTCCCTAATAAGTGTTTATTTAAATAGGTGGTAGTTTACTCTATCAGATAATATAATCAATTAGTTAATTTATGTTCTTAATTTCACATCTTCGAAATCTTTTTCATAGATGCTTTAATTTTAAAAAGGATATATTGTTCCCAGGGTAAAAAACATGATCTTAACATAATGGCTCCCTCATATTTCTGATTTGAGCCCTCATTCAGGTGTTAATCCACTTTTTCCTAAGAAATTCACATGCATGATATTAAATAAGATTAATATATTTCAAAAATTATTTTTCACCACTCTAGGCATAATAATATCATGCCATCTAAGGTAATGGACCTAAAATTATTCCAATAAATTTTTAAAATTATTACATGTAAAAAAGTTGTAAGATACAATTGGAAAAACATGTTTGTGTTTAATGTAATGTTTTTTTGGAATGGTATAATATGTCACATACACAACTCTTAACTAATATGATTTCTTATTTAAGTAAAGGTGATTTAGGATTTTTATTCCATATGTATTAATGTACAAATGGAAAGAGTGATTCCACATGAATTCCTTGGTTTAGTAATTTAGTTTTAAATGGATAATTCTCAAGTGTGATATTAGATAAATATGTTAAAAGGTTAATAGTGAAATGGTGAATTCCAATTAAAATAGTAAATTGAGATATCCTATAAAAAACTATTTATGTTAAATTTAAATGTCATTGGGAAGTTGTGGAGCTTGATAGAGGGAATTCTGGGTTGAGTGCCTAGATTCCATGTGATTTTTATGACTAGTAATGACAGGATGAGTGTTGGTATTCTACATAGTACATGATTAAGGATTTTAGAATAATCCCCATGTATTCCACATGATACAAGATGCTCGGGGATGATGTAATGAGTACATTGTTTTCATATAGGTTATGATATTATTGAATTCCAAAATAGGTGTTTTGATTTTATGGGAATGTCACGATTAGTCTTGTATTACGTGTTTTACATTATATATCAGGAAATTTTAGGATTAGTGTTTGAATTTTGTGTCGTTACTTATAGAGGTGTGTTCATCACTATTCACTTAGATACACCCATAAAATAGCCAAAGAAGTAGGTCTAACCCCAAGAATCACTGTGCATCCAAATAAATTGAGAGATTGGGTTTAATGATTTTTTTTCATTTTATTTATTTTAATTTACCTAAAATTTACTTTATTATCATACTGGATATTTAGTGACACTGTTGGTGATGGAATACTGAGTTATACTCACTCCATTATGTGTTTTCTATGGAACTTGGGTTTCTGGGCAAAATGCTACCTATTTTTAGGACTAGTCTCGGTAAATATCCTGATGACTCGGAATTTTTTTTGGCATCTAGGATAAATCATGTAAGTTCCGGACCATGTTGAGACTTGGGAAAATTTATCAGTATTCTCTTAGTTATGTATTTTGGTTTTGTTTGTGGTTGATGTATGAATGACCCATGGATGATGTGTGATTTTTTAATGCATTTTATTTAATTATTTTGGTGTTTCATGATTTATCTTCTTCATATTTTTGTTTACCTTTATGATGTTCCATTGAGATATTAATTTGGATATTTAGGGTTTGTATAATATTTTTTTGTTGGTTTCACTTTGATATGTGGGAATATATTCAGCACTATCCCAACTTATTCTCGTGTTACTAGTAGGATTCTTTTGGCATACATAGAGGCATGCTTAAAGCCGTATTTCAAACTAGATTAGAAAACCAGTTTAGTATCTTTTGGGTTGGGTGTCAGAAACTTGCATGTGATACTTTTTCTTTTTTTCCTTACTATTTGGGTAAGGTAAATAGGGGAATAAAATGTTTTGGGAAATGGTATAAAGCTTATTCCAGGGAATGACCACACAATATATGGGAAAATTCAATGTTTCATGGGATGGGATTATTGTTCATATTATTTGTTGTTAAAATTGATCTGATTTTACAAAGGGTGGTGAAATATTTTATGAGTTTATTGATTTATTTTATTTTATATCTTGAGATGGTATAATGATAGGTGTGTATTAATGCATCATATTAGACACATAGGATTCATGTTCATGATTTATTTTTATTTAAAGTTTACTATAATTCTCCTATGTTGATGTTTTATTTACTATATGTGACTTGTCCATTAGTGATTTATATCTGCTTATGGTTTTAAATAATTAATAGGGGTTCTAATTTAAATTTTCCAAAATAAATTTATATGTTTTTAATATTATTTTAGAGTATCCTTATACTTGAACAACTCCATAGGAGACTCTTCTATAAATTTCAAGATATAAATTAATTATTAATGTAATGGTTTAGGTTACATATGGTTCCAGTACACAACATATAAATTGTTTGTATCTATAAATTTTTAATAACATCCTATATAATGAAACCAAGGGTTGTAATATCTAATTAAATTTTTTATCCACTAAAATTTTGAATTTTTGTAAAGAATTAAAAATAATTTAAGAACATGGATCCTTTGGTTAAATTTTTTAAGTTTACCTAGAGTAAAATAAGTCAGGGTTGAATGCTTAGGAAGTGCAGTGGATTACAAAGTTTTTCATATAAAGACCATTTTTATGGGTAGTTGGGGTTATTGAGATCTCTTTAGTTTTGTGATATATTTTAGTGGTTGTTTTCCCTGGTCTGTGATGAGATGGGGGGTAGTTAATGCTAGTAACCCTAGAAGTGTGTGCCTATCTTGAAAATGAGTTAAATAGATTAGATCTAAACCATATTTTTGTAACCCTGTGGTATGTGTTTGTTATGGAGGATATTGGATTACCATGTAATGGGTTGAGTGTCATCCCATGATATGATTACTTGGTATGATATAATGTTTGGGGGATAAGTGTGTGTGACTAGTGACCATTTTCATTAGTTTGATTCTAGGTTTGGGAGTTGGTGTTTCATGAAATTTTTGACTTTTGAGGGTATCTTGTGAGAGGGTTTGTCAATATATGTGTTGTTGGTGTACTATATACCTTTGGGATGCAAGTATAAAAACATATATTCTAGTTCATTAAGACTTATAGTTTTTTTAGAAGGATGGTCTTGATCAAGTGCCTATCCTGAGTAATGTCTATATAGGTGGGATGGGCCTATTAGTGTGAGCTAGATTGCATGTGAAGATCTTTTTTTGTTGAAAAGAAAAAAGGTTTCTCTACTCTTGATGATAATTACATGAAGAATAGGCCTGGCTAGTGGATTGGGTGTGTAATCAGTGTATTAAATAGATGGGAATTTTTTGAATATGAGCTAGCTGATCATGGAACTGGTCACAGTATAGCATGAAACCATTTACATTTAATTGAAAATGATAGGAACACATATTTAGGGGGTGAATAATTACTTTTTTGATTTTTTATGTGTGGTATAGGGGTAGCATACCATAATGATTCAGTAAATTGGAATTCATTTCTATGGGATAAGGGCATATGTAGGGGATGAGAGGCTTGTGGGAATGGTTACATGAGTCTATCTGATGAGAATCATGTTATGTTGGTTGTAATAAGAACATTGATGGTTTATGTGTGGTCAGATTAACAATATCAGGTTTAAACTCAATGGAATATTCTGAGGTGGATGTGCTATATGGAAAAGTATGGTTCATGAGGAGAAACACATGTATGGTTTTGATTATAACCATGTGACTTCTTAAGCATTGGTTGATATTCAGTTCAAATTCTATAGTGAATGGATGAGTTGTATTTTTAGCACAAGGTTAGGGGTATATTTAGTTAGAATAAAGGGAAAGCATAAAGAGTGTAAGGGGTTTGGTACTTGGGGAAATCTTTTTGAACAATTATTGTAAAACTGTTTTCTTTTCTTGGTAGTAGTAATGATCCAAAGATCACAATTGGTGAAATATTTGAAAACCATGTTCTACAACCATGCGAGGTAAAGGTCTTGGGATAGATCCCACCATAATATTGGTCCATAGTTTTTAAAAACATACTACTAAATCATGTGGCCCTTAAAAAGTGGCATTTTTATACATTGACCTTATGATTTTAAACTCAAAACCTCCCAATTTCTTCATAATAAACTCAAAATCACCCCCACACCCATATTCCTTCCTCTATTCCCTTCATGCATCTACTCCTCTTATTCAAATATACTTTTTTATGATTTTTTAGTCTAGAGTAAAGGTTATGACTCGATTTCATTCTCCATCAACATTATCCGATTTCTGAGTTTCTCAAACATAGGGATTGAGTAAGTATTCAACCAAAGATTGGTTGAATCATCTGGACATGATAGGTATTCTATGATTTTTAGTGGGTTGTTGTATTAAGATGGAGTATCCATGTCTTCCACTATCATTTTGTTGGAGGTTAGTCTGCATGAGGGTTTTTATTATTTTTTGAGTTTAATTGTTTACCATTGATTGTAGTTTTCTCTATGTTGATGTGTCTTTAGGCCCCAGATAGTGTTGGTATAATGAAATAGAGCTTTGGAGGATCATCTTTATTGGTTTAGGAAGGGTGGTATTATGTGGTGAATGAATTACAACATATGCCTAAATGGTTTATTTTGGTTAATTAGTTTTGAGTCATTAAATAATTATAGTTTGATTATAATTAGTCAATATTTGTTGTTCGATACAAGATAAGGGCTCATGTACTTTTATTATTGGACATTAGACTTGGATGAGATCGAGAAGATTTTTTTTGGAAATATTTAAATTGTAAAGGTTTCAAAAATGAGGTAGGTGGTCCCATTGTTTATCATATAGTCTTGATAATTTATTTTTAGGTGTATGGGACATTAGTCATTACATGTTATTATTCATAAAAACATTATATTAATTTTAAATTGGACTTTAAATATTAGCTTCCCTTTTTGGATCCTCTTTCTATGTTATTCCATTTGTATTCCTTGAGGTGATTCTAACGGGAAATGTCACATAATATGTAGACCATTTGAAATGGTTATATAAGAATGAAAAACCAAAATGATTGTGTTTAATTTAATGGTTATAGATTAGTATAATAGGATATAGTCTTGACCCCTCAATAATATGAAATTTTAAATAAATAAAGTTATTTTGGTATTTGTATACCATATGTATTAATAAACCAATAGAAATGGTGATTCCATAGGAATTACTTGGTTTAGTATTGTAACATTAAATGTATAAGGCTCTAGAAGGAGATGGGATAAATGTAGTAAATGGTAAATAGTGAAATATTGAATTACAATTGAAATATTAAATTGATATGGACTATAATGAAATATTATTAATGGGAAATGTAAACACAATAGGGTGGTTATGTGACTTGAGATAGGGAATGTCATTATGAGTTCCTAGATATCATTTTATTCATGATGATTGGTAATTCAAGGATGAGTACCTGGATTCCTCTTGATAAATTATTAAGTAATTTAATATGAGATTTTTTAAATCCCCTAATACTAGATTTTTAGGGATATTAGGATGAGTACTTGGTTTTCATAAGGAGTATTATATTTTTTAATACCTACATTGGTGTTTGTATTCCATAGAGATCAACACAAATATTCCTTGTGATAGTTTATTATACTAGGAAATTATAGGATGAGAACCTAGATTCATTACGGTAACTTATGGAGGCTCAGTCATCATGACACACTTAGAGACACCCCGACACTGACCAAAGTAGGTAGGTCTCTCCCCGGGTGTCATCATAGATCACAATAATTCAATAATTTTTCTTCAATTATTTGTTTTCTAATATTTTATTTACTCTAATACACCTTGAAATAAATTTATTATCATATTAGATATTTACGGATTCCATTGGTGGTGGCCTACCAACCTGTAATCACACTCTGATTGGGCCATTATGGATCTTGGGTTACTGAGTAGATGCTACTAGTTTACAGGACATGTTTATGGAAAAGTACTAATGTATGAGTAATTGACTGAGAATAAAGGATGGAGCATGGGGACTTGAGACTGTGTTGGGACTCATTAATTATTTTTGTTATTCTACCAGTTATGAATATTTTTTGATGTGTGTATAATCCATGATTGATGTGTGACTGCATGATGCATTGTATTCTCTTTATTTTGGTGTTCATTAGTTTATCAGAATATTGTTGGGGCTTAAATTTATGACATTAATTTGATATATTATTATTTCTATTTATTTCTTCTTTATTTTTTCTATTTTTGTTTTCAATCTAAGATACAAGTTTAATCTCCCTGATGTCCCACCATAGACCTATGTTGGTAGTCAACAAACACTATTGTATGAGGAGGTGTGCACGAGGTCGTATGATTCACCAACATGATGCATCAGTTTAATAGATATCAGGCTAGGTAATTACATTTATAGTCCTTCTACACACACACAATTTGGTTATTTACTATTTTAAAAACTTGGTGTATGTAATCTTAATCATTTTGAACTAGTTTCATAAAAATAGTGTTGGTATCCATTTTTTCTAAAAATTTTATCATTACAAGATAATTAAAGGAATTGGAATATATATTCAATGATATATGTAAAAAATATAATTTAATTCCATATTATTTTTCTTGTTTACAATCCATTATGATGAAATTAGCGATGAGCATGTTCTGTAGATTCCAAACAAATAAAAGATGTTTTGTGAATTAATTAGTTAAATGTTATTATAACCATAAAAAACAAAACATTATATATATAAATATATCATGTTATACTATTAGATAATATCTAATATTTATTCATTATATAAATACATAGTTTTGTTCAATTAGGTTGTTATACCAACCCAAACTTGAAACCACCATGATTAATGGGTGATTATGAGGTGGTTTAGCTGTAAATTTATTATAATACAATCATAATTATATTATTAAGCATATATTATTATAATATAACATTATTTTTAAGCAATATGAAAATATTATAATTTATATAAACTCATTACTTTAAAAGAACAGTTAATTTTCCACTTAGTTCTCTTTTTTAGATGACCGAATTAATAACAATAATTTGATGATCATATCATTAATACGTTGTTAAATATTTCAAAAAAACCTTAATGATATCATAAAAATTATAATTTTCCTTTAATTACCCCATTATGACCATCCAAATAATTCCGTGAGTGAAAATAAAACACATTGCGTCGTGGAGGTGGTAATCCGCACAACAAACAAATGACAGTTTTGTTTTTATTAATAGATAAGGGAAATATAGGATAATTATTATACCATAATTATAATTACATTCCATTATAATAATTAAAATTTCATTATCATTTTAATATTATTAAATTAAATTTGAGTAAGAATAAGTGAACATAAATAAATAGGAAAAGAATTAAGAGGTTAAAAATTTATACCTAACTACTTGGATTATCTCCATTGAAAAGAGGGTTAAGACTTAGAGGGATGGTCTTTTTTTAATAGAATAAAATCATTTATATTTCTAAGAATCTATATGAGAATATTAGGTATCTTTTTGGATGAAATAATGGGGGTTTTTTACTAAGTAAAAGGGAGGATATGAGTGTCCCTTTTATATGTGAGAAAGGATTACATTTTTGTTAATACCTAAACGTTTTCAATAATGGGAAGCTAGTATCAAATAAAGTGAACCCATATTTATTAATAACTGATTGGATAAGATATAATTCTAATAATTAACTCATAAACTCAATTATAGATATGTTTTTATCATGTTTCAATCCCTTTGACCCTTGAATTGTTACTTTTCACATTTTAGGTTATACTATGGTAATTTAATATTTATGACTAAAAATAAAGTTGTCCATATATAATAATTTATACCCTATGATTATTTGTTTAAAATCCATATCATTTAACTCAATATATGAAAGTGATAAAATTTAATTTTATGTTAATAATTCAGAATGTACTAAAAATAATGCTTGCGAAAATATAACTTCTGTTGTAAAATATCTAATACGAGATTGTAAATTAAGACCAAAATTTGTTAAATTAGAAATAAAAATGTAAAATAAATATTTTTCATTATATTTTTCTCATGAATCTACAATTCATACTTGAATTATAATAATGTCATAAAAGTCATGTTATTTATAGAAAATGATATTTTACACTATTCACCTAAAAAAATATTTTTTAGAAAAATAATAAATATTGATATTACGATTTTATTATTCTTAATAATCCATAAAATGGTCATTTTAAAAAATTAAATCTATAAAATTTAATAATTCAATATTTAAATAAAATAAATAAAAAATATAGTAGAAAACTGTTCATCTTAGAAAATATATTTTATGAAAGCATAATAAATTATTATTAATATTGTAATGACCTGAAAATTTCAAGGAAAATTTTTTCTTAATTTTCTTTGGAATTTTACAAGAACGCAGTTTTTGACGGCGCCTGATTCCGAGGCCCGGTGTGCCCGGAATTAATTTTCGAAGTTTGACTCGAGTACGTTCAGTAAACGAGCGAGTGGGAATTTCTATCTTTTGAACCGGTGCTCGGAATTGAAATTTGATTGCTCCGATGAACTCGCAACGCTGATAATCGCTTAAGGGAACCTTTACCGTAGTTGCATTTGTGCGGGAGAAGAAGTTAATTTTTGGGGTTTAATTAAACAAAGTGAATAAAATTGTTAAATCAATTTTATTTCATGTTAAGTTGTTAACTTCTCCAATGGGAAGATTGTGGTGGTCCCACATCCATCCAACTTCCCATGTGTGGATATTTGAAAGGGTGGGGCTCACACGAACCCTAACTCCTAAACTCCCCTCTAAACCCCCCATAACTCCCACTTTAATGTTGACAACTTGTTTACTTAATGAGGTGAGTTAAGTGTGGTTTAATTGAATTTCAAACTTTTTAAATTCTTGACAACACTTTGCATTTAATTAATTAAACCAACTTAATTAATTATTTTGGGTGTTTGATTTCTGTTGAAATCATTTTTCCAACATTAAAATGAGAGATTCTATTCCTCTCTTTGGGTTGGCATAATCTTTGTGGGGAGAACTAAGGATAGGAGAATAACTTTTGGAAGACCTTCAACCTCTCGAAGAAGAACATTCCTCATCTCCGAAGAACGTGAAGCAACATCTTCTTCATCGTTCTTCAACCAAGGCAAGGAAAGGGAAGCGACGCCCGCGACATCTCCAACGACCTTCATCCGCGTCAAAGGAGAAGACGTCGCCTGCGAAGAACGTCGTCAACGACGATGTCACCTCCGAACACTCGTCCACCAACGACGAGTACCCTTCTTCCTTTCCGATGCATGAGCGTGAGAATTGAGAGTGTGTGACGAACACAACAATCGAGGAATCGAATTCCGCCCTTTTCCAAGGTCGTCAACGAACGACAAATACGAGGTAGGGGTTTATTTATTTAATTGTTCGTGAATACAAACTTGGTGATAATCGTGGATTAAAACCCTTTTTGTTATCGAATAACGCGAGGGGGTCGGACCGGACAAACACGGCCGAACCTCCTCCTTTTTTTTCGTGATGGTTTCTTGAGGTTGATACGAAAAGGCGTGGTGTCGTCGCACCACGCGGGTATCTCACGGCAAGTATTGCGCGATGCCGTGGAAAGAAATCCAAGAACGTGACGCCGTCGCGTCGCGTCGAAGAAAGTCGAAGGCGCCGCGGCCGGAGCGGGGCCGCGGCGGAGGGGAGCGGTGCCGTCACATCGCACCGGACGGCATAGGCTGAGGCCGGTTCCGGGCCGCGGCGGAGCAAGATGACCGGCGGTCGGCACCGGGCCGCCGGTGTCGGTGAAGGAAAGACCGGTCGTCACCGGTCCTTGCTGGCGGAACCGGCCAGCCAGTGCGGGCCAGCCGGGTAGTGGTGACCGGGGGAATTAATTCCCCCGGCCGGGTCTTCAAGCGGCCCCAATTAAGGGGTCGCGGTTCACAAAGGGGGGGGGGGGCACTGCCCCTCGCGCGCGGCGCACTTGCGGCGCCCAGGCCACGCCGCCGTGCCGGCCTGTGCCGCCGCGCCGGACCGCGCCACCGCGCCGGCCCGCGCCGCCGTGCCGCCTCGCCGCCGGCCGGGCCGGGTCGACCCGGTTCGACCGACCCAAGGGGTGGTCGGCCCGGGTCGGCCCGGGCCCAGACGCCAGATTCGGACCACTTTCGGTCAAATGCCCGTAACTTGGGCTACGGGCCTCCAAACAACTCTCCGTCAGCGGCAAAGCGATCCTTGGATCGAGGCGGTCGTTTCGGTATATCGCACTGAAGGTTTCGGATTACTTTGAGTTCGGCCGGGTTGGTTCCTACACGAAACCAACCGGGCCCTTGGAGCGGAAACACTCATATTTTGAGCTACGGACGTCCGATTGACGTGCTGTCAGCTTTGTTGAGTTCCTCTTAGTGAGACAGATCTTTTGGCATACTCCGCCCGAGGTTTGGACACAGGTGGAGTACGGTCGGGTTGGTTTTGCCTTAAAAACCAACCGGGCCCCTGAAACGAAAAAGCCAATAACTCTCAGACCGGGCGTCCGATTGACGCGCCGTCTATTGCGTTGAGTTCCTGTTGACGATACAGAACTTTTGGCATCCTCCACCCAAGATTTGGATGCAGATGGATAGTGGCCGGGATGGATCGCACCGAAATCCAACCGGACCCCTGGAACAGAAATGCTGATACTTTTCTAACAGAACGTCTGTTTGACGAATCGTCAGCGGCGTTGGGGATATCGTTGAGAAATGGTCCCTATGAGTATACCCTACGAGAGTTCGGGGTATAGTTGAGATATGTCCGGGTTTGGTTCGCTCACGAAACCAACCAGGCCCCTGGGACGAAAAAGCCAATTACTCTCAGATCGGGCGTCCGATTGACGCGCCGTCTATTGCGTTGAGACCCCAATGACGAGGTGGTCCTTTGAGATACTTCTTCGTGGGACATTGAGATACTTGGAGTATCGACCTGTCGCTCGTGGAGCGGACCCTCCTAGTGACAAGAGTGCGGAGTATGAAGACCGTGTAGCTGGCTGAGACCTGACGACTGCTTGACCGACTCGACTTGGAGTGAGTCGACTAGCCCAGTGGACGGAGCACTACTTTCTGAGGTGCAGACCCATGGCGGACGGAGCACTATCTGTTTGAAAATGCAGACCCATGGTACTCGTCTAGAGAGTACCTCAGCAGGCTACTAGGGGGTGTGCACTACTGTGTTGGGTGACATACCTCGGCGGGAAGCACTACTGTGTCTGGGTGGCTGACCCGCGGTACTCGACAGGAGGAGTACTTCAGCAGTCTTAGGTTAGTGAGTAGTACCTCAGAGTCGTGACAGGACCACTGTATACTCCAAAGACGGAGCTCTTCAGCAGTTACAGTTTCGATAATGAAAATCCCGGTTTGACCTGAGACTTTTGACCTTGTGTTTACCTCAGGATTGAGATGGGTCACTTGATAACTTGGGTATATGTATGGGCATATACCTGGGTAGTGGTTATCCGTTTATTTCACAATCCTTTTGTTTCCTCATGATTGAGATGGTTTACTTGATAACTTAGGTATATGTATGGGCATATACCTAAGTAGAGGTTATCTATTGAGATCTTCTTTGTGGTTATCCTTGTTGGTTTAGTGAGACCATGAGGGTCTCGGGGTCCCTAATGAGTATCATTATACTCATCCCTGCAAGGGGTATGCCCGCACCTCGTTGTGTTGGTTGCAGACGACAGGCAGTGATGACGGAGGCCGAGTGTTCGAGGACTGGACGGTACCCGGAGGTGGACTACATGACGAGTCAGTACCCGTAGGTGGACTACATGACGAGTCAGTACCCGGAGGTGGACTGCATGACGTGATGACTCACAGAGGAGGTTGACAGACGAGAGCGTGGAGGAGGCTATCTGTACCTACACTTCAGGTAGGATCCATGGTGGACGACCCGGAGCTACGCTATCTGTACCTACCCTTCAGGGAGGATCCGAGGAGGACGACCCAGGAGATGCTTCCTTCTTCCAGCTGTTTGCCTTTTTGCTGTTGTACCTTGTTCGGTTGTAGTCGTACTTTGTTTTGGGTTTGTATTCTGGCCTATTTACTTTTCAGAATTTCTTTTGTACTTAGTGTTTTGCTTCCTCTTGTACTCTGTGGTGCTTGTTTTCTTTTATAAAGGCAATGCCTTCCCAGTTATCAAGATTTTACGCCTTTGGTGCTAGTCGCCAGCCCCTGGCCTATGGAAGGCGGGTTTGGGGTAGTCACAGCACGGGCCTCGAGGACGGGTCGTGACAAATTGGTATCAGAGGAGTCGGTTCTACCGCATTACTTATAACTCTGATATTTTCTTTCTGTGAAGCAATATTGTTAAGGGTACCGAGTGTGGTCTTCAGTTCAGGGAGTCCAGTGTTGGTGCGGGCAGCCGACGTATCCATACACCAGGACTCTGACAACTGATTTCCGACTTTTTGTAAGAAAACACTGATTGCATGTGTGTTTTCAAAGGTGTTCCACTAAAACAGCTCAAACTAGGTCATCTCACCAGGTATAAACGTTTGACTGTGTCACGATGTTTCTTTCAGGATTCCTTTTCACGGACGACCAGCTAGAGCCCAGAGGAATGTGAGTGCTGACAGCCTCTCGAGCGACAAGGCTTCGGTACAGGGCCCTCTTATAGTTGAGGCACCAACGGAGGCACCAACGGTACTGCTACCCGTTGGGCCACCGATGCCACCAGCCCCAGTAGTAGGCGATGCACGACGCTTGAGCACGCTGCACGAGTTCCAGCGCCAGAGGCCACCCAGGTTCCGGGGAGAGACGGACCCGCAGGCGGCTGAGATTTGGTTGGAGGCTGTGGTGAGAGTCTTTAGGCTAGTGGGGACGCCGGCAGACTTCATGGTGATCTTTGATACCAGCCTCCTTCAGGCAGCAGCATGCAGGTGGTGGAGCCACTTGTTTCAGTTTTGCGACGGGATGAACTTCTCTTGGGAAGACTTCGAGAACATATTCAGGGTGGAGTTTGTGCCAGTAGCTCTACACCCCAAGCGTGTACAGGAGCTTCTGCCTTTGCCGCGTGTTTTTCGATCAGTAGCCGAGTCATATGTGGGCAGTAGACAGATGATGCAGAGGTCCAGGAGGACCAGACTAGCAGTTAGACGATCTCGGGTTTTAGGACCGGTGGTGCGGGGCACCTGGGGTGGGAACAGAGCTAGGCATGCCAGAAGCCGGTTGTGTTACTCATGCGGCGGAAAGGGTCACCTGGCACGTGACTGTCCGAATCCTCGTACGGTTGATCAGCGGGTGTTGGAGTAGCCACCAAGACAGAAGCAGTGGCTGGTGCTTGAGCAGCAGCCGAGTAGTGGACAAGGCAGTAGAGCTCCGAGAGCAGGTGGGTAGGAGAGTAACTAGTGGATACGTCCTTTGTACTTCTAGTTCAATGTCGCTTTTGTATCCGTGTCTTTGTACTATGAGCTTCAATAATAAAAAGACACTTATCTTTGTTTGATTTCATGTCCTTTTGTTTGGTTGATACTGAGTGGTCCCGGTTAAACTTTTTACTTGACCCTCACTTTCGAAATTTATACTAGAGGGGACCCAGTGACCTCACACTGATGCCGACAGTGTGACTCGACCCTTGGAGGCAAGAGTGACAGTTGGATCTCTTAGTAGTTACGTCGAGGCCTTACGACGTCATCCATGGCATGAATGCATCATTCATGTCAGGATTGACTGTATTAGGCAAAGAATGTGGTTCATCTAGGGGATGAGACCTAGTTTCTCTTATCGGCAAAGAAGAAATCATAGCAGCTTTTGTGAGACTAAAGGAGGTCCAGGACATCCAAGAGATGATGAAGACTGCACAGTACAGTAAGAAACAGGAAACCGGTGCCAGTCTTAGAGACTCGGGCGTGTTAAAGAAGAGGAAGCTTAAAGGAGTGATGAGTCTACGAAGCAGCAGACGTGGAGCCAGATCTAGGAGAGAAGCATGAGGTGGTGTACATCCGAACATTGTACAACCACCCCACCTTAGTTATTCCTGCCAGGCTCAGGGAGCTGGAGGGCGGAGGAAGAGTGCGGCTGTATGCGGTCAAGGAGTGTGACCCAATGGCTCTAGAAATGATTCAAGGGGCAGTCTGTGTCCACTAAAAGTTGCTGTAGTAACGGATGTCGATATGAATCATTCCTTGCTTTCACAAATCTTGTTCCAGACCTAGAGTGTCTGGTAAGCCGTGGACTTGACCCTCAAGTCTGGAGATACCTTGGGAGGAGACTCGATAATCACACTTACGCCGACGGTGTGGTCAGACCCTCGAGGCGAGAGTTCTGGTTGGAATCTCTTGGTGACAGCATTGAGGCCTTACGACGTTAGTTTGAGTATGGAATGGGCAATAACTGTTCATACTCAAATTGATGGTTTTAGGCAAACGTCGGGATGGGTTTTCCTTGGTCGGCGAAAAGGAAATCCTAGGAAACACAGAATAAACTCTTTCACAGGAGGGTGCGAACGACCACTCTTGAGTCAGTCAACCATACCCTCGTGGCATCAACCTTTCGAGTTCCAGTTCTAACAGAAATGGAGACCTCTGGAGTTCGAGGATGACGATCACGTCCTTATACGGGTCTCACCTCGACGAGGTTTACAAAAATGTGTCCAAGGCGGCAAGTTATCTCTGAGGATCAGCGGACCTTCTTAGGTCCTCAGTTGGGTAGGCGGGGTGGTTTACCGCTTGACCCATTCACCGCAGTTGCACCAGGTGCACAACGACTTCCACACATCTCAACTGAGGAGATACATGCTCGACCCTTCGCATATCATCGACCATGAGGAGCTGGACGATGGCGATGGGGTGTCTTTCATGGAGGTTCCATTAGGGATCAAGGATCAATAGGAGAAGATCCTACGAGGACGATCGATTCCTCGTGTGCACTTTCTTTGGCAGTGCGGAACCTCCAGGTAAGCACATGGGAGCGGAAGGCTCAGATGCGTGCTCTGTACCGCTTTTGTGACCCTAGTTTGTGTTGAAGCTTTACGGGGGCATAAAGACCTGAGGTGGGAGTAATTTAATGACCCTGAAATTTCAAGGAAATTTTTTTCTTAATTTTCTTTGGAATTTTAAAAGAACGTAGTTTCTGACGGCGCCTGATTCCGAGGCCCGGTGTGCCCGGAATTAATTTCCGATGTTTGGCTCAGGTAAGTTAAGTGAACGAGCAAGAGAGAATTTCTATCTTTTGAACCGGTGCTCGGAATTGAAATACGATTGCACCGATGAACTCACAACGCTGGTAATCGCTTAAGGGAACCTTTACCGTAGTTGTGTTTGTGCGGGAGAAGAAGTTAATTTTTGGGGTTTAATTAAACAAAGTGAATAAAATTGTAAAATCAATTTTATTTCATGTTAAGTTTTTAACTTCTCCCATGGGAAGTTGGTGGTGGGCCCACATCCATCCAACTTCCCATGCGTGGATATTTGAAAGGGTGGGGCCCACATGAACCCTAACTCCTCAACTCCCCTCTAAACCCCCCACAACTCCCACTTTAATGTTGACAACTTGTTTACTTAATGAGGTGAGTTAAGTGTCGTTTTATTGAATTTCAAACTTTTGAAATTCTTGCCAACACTTTGCATTTAATTAATTAAACCAACTTAATTAATTATTTTGGGTGTTTGATTTATTTTGAAATCATTTTCCCAACATTAAAATGAGAGATTCTATTCTTCTCTTTGGGTTGGCATAATCTTTGTGGGGAGAACTAAGGAGAGGAGAAAACTTTTGGAAGACCTTCAACCTCTCGAAGAAGAACGTTCCTCATCTCCGAAGAACATGAAGCAACATCTTCTTCATCGTTCTTCAACCGAGGCAAGGAAAGGGAAGCGACAGATGCGACATCTCCAAAGACCTTCATCTGCGTCAAAGGAGAAGATGTCGCCTGTGAAGAACGTCGTCAACGAGGACGTCACCTCCGAACGCTCGTCCACCAACAACGAGTACCCTTCTTCCTTTCCGACGCATGAGCGTGAGAATTGAGAGTGTGTGACGAACACGACAATCGAGGAATCGATATCCGCCCTTTTTCCAAGGTCGTCAACGAACGACAATTACGAGGTAGGGGTTTATTTATTTAATTGTTCGTGAATACAGACATGGTGATAATCATGGATTAAAACCATTTTTTTATCGAATAATGCGAGGGGGTCAGACCACAAAAACACGGCTGACCCTATTCCTTTTTTTCGTGATGGTTTATTGAGGTTGATACGAAAAGGCGTGGTGTCGTCGCACCACGCGGGTATCTCGCGGCTAGTATTCCGCGATGCCGTGGAAAGAAAGCCAAGAATGCGATGCCGTCGCGTCGCGTCGAAGGAAGTCGAAGGGGCCACGGCCGGAGCGGGGCCGCGGCGGAGGGGAGAGGTGCCGTCACATCGCGCCAGACGGCATAGTCCGCGGCCGGTTCTGGGCCGCGGCGGAGCAAGATGACCGGCGGCCGGCACCAGGCCGCCGGTGTCGGCGAAGGAAGGACCGGCCGTCGCCGGTCCTTACTGGCGGGACCGGCCGGCCAGTGCGGGCCGGCCGGGCAGTGGAGTCCGAGGGAATTAATTCCCCCGGCCGGGTCTTCAAGCGGCCCCAATTAAGGGGTCGCGGTTCACAAAGGGGGGGGGGGCTTTGCCCCCCGCGCGCGGCGCACTTCCGGTGGCCAGGCCACGCCGCCGTGCCGGCCCGCGCCACCGCGCCATCGGCAGGGCCGTATTTTCCAAGCCATTCCAGGTCGTCGGGCCGGGTCGACCCGGTTCTGCCGACCCAGGGGGGTCGGGCCGGGTTGGCCCGAGCCCAGACCCCCAGATTCGGACCACTTTCGGTCAAATTCCCGTAACATGGGCTACGAGCCTCCAAATGACTCGCCGTCAGCGGAAACGCGATCCATGGATCGAGACGGTCATTTTAGTATATCGTACTCTAGGTTTCGGATTACTTTGAGTTCAGCCGGGTTGATTCGTACGCGAAACCAACCGGGCCCTCAGAGCGGAAACGATCATATTTTGAGCTACGAACGTCTGATTGATGCGCCGTCAGCTTTGTTGAGTTCCTCTTAGTGAGACGGATCTTTTGGCATACTCCGCCGGAGGTTTGGATGTAGGTGGAGTACGGACGGGTTGGCTTTTCCTTAAAAACCAACCAGGCCCCTGGAACGAAAAAGCCAATAACTCTAAGACCGGGCGTCCGATTGACGCGCCGTCTATTGCGTTGAGTTCCTTTTGACGATACAAGACTTTTGGCATCCTCTGCCCGAGATTTGGATGCAGATGGATATTGGCCGGGTTGAAACGCACCGAAATCCAACCGGACCCCTGGAACGGAAAGGCTGATACTTTTATGACAGAACTTCCGTTTGACGAATCGTCAGTGGCGTTGGTGATCTCATTGAGAAACAGTCCCTATGAGTATACCCTACGAGAGTTCGGGGTACAGTTGAGATACGACCGGGTTTGGTTCGCTCACGAAACCAACCGGGCCCCTGGGACGAAAAAGCCAATAACTCTCAGATCGGGCGTCCGATTGACGCGCCGTTTGTTGCGTTGAGACCCCTATGACGAGGTGGTCCTTTTGAGATACTTCTTCGTGGGACTTTGAGATATATGGAGTATCAACCTGTAGCTCATGGAGAGGACCCTCCAAGTGATGAGCGTGCAGAGTACAGAGACCGTGTAGCTGGATGAGACCTGACGACTGCTTGACCGACTCGACTTGGAGTGAGTCGACTAGCCCAGTGGACGGAGCACTACTTTCTGAGGTGCAGACCCATGGCGTACAAAGCACTACCTGTGAGACAGTGCAGACCTGTGGTAATCGTCTGGAGAGTACCTCAGCAGGCTACTAGGGGGTGTGCACTACTGTGTTTGGGTGACATACCTCGGCGGGAAGCACTGCTGTGTCTGGGTGGTCGACCCGCGGTACTCGACAGGAGGAGTACTTCAGCAGTCTTAGGTTAGTGAGCAGTACCTCAAAGTCGTGATAGGACCACTGTATACTCCAGAGACGGAGCTCTTCAGCAGTTACGGTTTCGATAATGAAAATCATGGTTTGAGCTGAGACTTTTGACCTTGTGTTTACCTCATGATTGAGATGGGTCACTAGATAACTTAGGTATGGGCATATACCTGGGTAGTGGTTATCTGTTGATTTCACAATCCTTGTGTTTCCTCATGATTGAGATGGGTTATTTGATAACTTAGGTATATGTATGGGAATATACCTAAGTATAGGTTATCTATTGAGATCTTCTTTGTGGTTATCCTTGTTGGTTTAGTGAGACCTTGAGGGTCTCGGGGTCCCTACTGAGTATCGTTATACTCACCCCTGCACGGGCTATGCCCGCACCTCGTTGTGTTGGTTACAGACGATGGGCAGTGCTGAAGGAGGCCGAGTGTTCGAGGACTGGACGGTACCCGGAGGTGGACTACACGACGAATCAGTACCCAGAGGTGGACTACACGACGAGTCAGTACATGGCGGTGGACTACACGATGTGACGACTCACAGAGGAGGTTGACGGGAGAGAGCGTGGAGGAGGCTATCTGTACCTACCCTTCAGGTAGGATCCGTGGTGGACAACCAGGAGCTATGCAATCTGTACCTACCCTTCAGGTAGGATCCGAGGAGGACGACCCAGGAGCTGCTTCCTTCTTCTAGCTGTTTGTCTTTTTGCTGATGTACCTTGTTTGGTTGTAGTCGTACTTTCTTTTGTGTTTGTATTCGGGCCCATTTACTTTTCAGCATTTCTTTTGTACTTATTTTTTTTCTTCCGCTTGTACTCTGTGGTACTTGTATTCTTTTATAAAGGCAATTCCTTCACAGTTATCAGGATTTTATGCCTTTGGTGCTAGTCGCCAGCCTCTGGCCTATGGAAGGCGGGCATGGGGTAGTCACGGCACGGGCCCCGAGGATGGGTCTTGACAAATATTTCATATAAATTAATAAAGAATTTATTTTAATAAATCTTTCATATTATAAATATGACTTACTATTATCAAACCATAATAAACATAGATTATTAAAATGAATCATCAATTTAATTTTTTTTAAACATAATAGGTTTTTCTAGATGTTTTAGCTATACAAATAAAAATTTAATCTTATTAATATTTTTAATTATTTATCCCAATAAATATTTCATAAATATATTACTCCTAATAAATACCACTAATTCATTGGTTGCGTTTTAATTTTCATACATAATACATATATTTTCATTACAATATATCATTGTTTCATTTTGGTTTGGGGTTTTTTGTGGAGAAATTTATAAAACAAATTTTCTTGTTTAAATGTAATAATATATAAATAATTCTACTAGTTAAATTCTCCCCCATTAAATAAATTTTTTGATAAATTTTTACTCCTAAATAACTTTAATATATATAGGGAGCTCATAATTAACCATAAATCATTAGATGATCAGGTGGTTATTTAGGATGTGTAATGAGATTTACCTATATGAAAATTTATTTTAATAGATTTAGGAAGAGAGCTAACAGATAATTAATTTCACATATAATTCTTATAGGGTAATAACATATAGATCAATAAGTAATAACTTACAAAAAATCAAGAAAACTATATATTTTATAATCATACCACTAGAGGTTTTTATTTATAACTCGATATCCCGTACTTGGTGAAGAATTACATGAGATTGGACACTTGAAAGTCTAGAGTGAAAAATAACTACCTGATACTTTAGTTGTATATTCATAGGATTTGACTTTCCGCATGGTTTTTAGTGACTATTTAAATCATTAGACCATGGATTATGACATTGAGTGTTATAATACCCAACTCTCTTGATATTTTTGTAACCATTATTTTGTAGCTCCTACAACTCCCTGAATCTTGTGAGTCGGATATCCTTCCTATCCAATTTATATTATTTACATATTATTTTAATGAAATTGTATTTATTCTTATTCAAAAACTTCTGACTTGTAGGAAATTGAAACTTCCTTCCATTATCTACATTATCACACCAATTTCTATGAAATTACTTGTATTATTTGGGGGATTTGGGGACTTCACATTTGTTCACATTTTTAATTAGAAATCTCAATATCCAATATTGAATAATACTATGGTTTCTCACAATAACTTCCATTCTTATGGGTTTTTCATTGAGAAACTCTCCACATTGTCCCTAACACACATAGTTCCTTATAGATCCTACCATTACTAAAACCAAAATGGTTGACCTGAATGATGAAACATTAAAAAATTATGCCAATTAACAAAATCAATAACATAAAAGTGATAAAGCCTTAAAACCATTTACCCTTGTAATTATGTTATCCTATAATTCCTTTAGTTTAGTATAAATTAATATTAGTTTAACCAAGGTTAATTTAATTTGTGTTATCTTATACCTATAAACAAAATCCTCAAAATACAAATTCCAAATTTTCATCAACTCTCATAAAATATTATATACCTAAAATAATTGTAATCTATTCTCCCAAAATATAACATATCTCTTTTCTAGGAATGCACATTTCAATTAATATACACCTTAAATTATAAATCTATACATTTCAATTTATGCTAACCATGATCACTTTCATATAAGGTTATCTAACAATAACATATTCATATCCATTATAATAGTTCATAAAGTGAATTTGAAATAACCAAATGATATCCTTATGGAGTGTCAAACCAGGTATGAAGTTAGACATTTTTATCAGGAACCAGGTTACAATCATGTTAATAGAAAATATACCCTATTTAGTGCTATTACGCCTAGGTACATCTATTCTAGATCCAACATCAACATGTATTATCCATATAGATTTTTAATTGAAAGGATGATCATGCAATATCTACTTTACCAAAATATTTGGATGTTATCCCACACCATGAAGTATCTTATTGACTTATTTGTAAGGGATTAAATTAAGTTCTATTATCCTAAATCTAACAAAAATGTGAATTATTATCATAAAAGTAAATCGTATAATATCAAAATGGATTTTTATACCCTTGAAATTATGATCAACCTTAAATTTTCAACAATTACGTTATTCTCAACAATTATCATAATATCTATAGATATCTAAACCCAACTTCGATGCCATCTGTGATGCCCCAAACCCACCATCCATTATTCAATTCCTTAAAAACATACATTACATACTAGATTCTACACCAATAATATATCTTCACTAATAACTAGGCGATAATTATAAGGCTTAAAGATAATATTTAATCGAATACATTCATAATAACTTATAGGTTTACAGATTTAGTTAATTAGGATAAAAAATAACTATAAAAGCCCATGTTAATCATATCAAACAAATATATTTTTTCATTATATATGAAACTATTTAATCCATATTTGGACTTCAACATCTCTTACAAATTATTTCACATGTACTACACTACTAAAAATTTCACATGAACTAATTTTCTTCATAACCTAGAGAATTTAAACATAATAAAGGGGTGATCTCAAAAATATAGTAAGGGAAAAAATATGACTAACGTAATCATGGAATAAAAATAACATAAACATTAATATAGATATATGTAATCATCATGAAGCCACAATCAACAGAAATTGAGAGCATGGCATATCCATGAAAATAAATTAAAACATGGATATTAGTAATACCAATTTCATACCAATGGAATGAATAAATTAATAACTAAAAAACAAGCTATCAAGGCCTTGTTACAAGACAATATCGTATTATTATGGGAATAGTTATACTATAAAACCCAACATATTTTCTCTCATGAGACCTATTGATGCAAGGAGAGTATATAATTATATGCCCCACTTGTCAACTAATTAATCATAATTTATTCACTAAAATATTCAAAAATGTTTTTCAATCCCTTATATAATAAACCTCTTACTGAATAAAAACATGTATATTTATATAATGAAAGTTATAGAATGTCGACACATGATCAACATGTGTTTTTATTCTATAATTAACATAAATATCAATACATTTTTCCATTTTAATAAAATGGCTTACATGATTATAACCAATCTAGAAAAATATGGTGGACAGTCAAATAATACATTGATAAATTTCCAATAATCATTTGTTTTGGAATAAAAAAATATAGAAAAAAATACATTCCCACATGTCAATAGAATACCATTATTTCTAGGTGAACATTATTAATCCTGAATTATGTAAAATGTGATGTTCCGACTATATAGATAGATGAGTAAACAGATAAGTCAATTTTTGTTTAACATTGTCATAATCCATCCATAGAATGGATATGGATGGATTCAAAAGAACAAATCCCTAATGATACAAATGAAACATATTAGGGTGTTGACATAATTGAAAAACACCATTAGAAAAATAATACTTGGTAAAGTATCACAAAACAAGAGATTGAGAATTTAATTGTTTGATACCATGATTCCAATGCACTGATTGATAGTATATATATTTTTTAGAGAGTAAATCAATAAATATTAACCATATTTCGGTAAATCATTTTAAAAATGATAAGGTAAATGAATGAAAAAACTTAAAAGACCTTTTAAAAAACTTTCTTAACATTGATGTCCAATACAAATTTACATGTCAAATTTAATGTTAACTATTAAAAATGTGATTTGAAAGACATTGAAAAATATTATTTTTAAAAATAATCACCTAAAATAGATCCTTTAAAATAAAAAATGTTAATTTTATAGAAATGATGAAATGAAGAAAAACATGTGAAAGTGAAAGGAAAACACATTTTATTATTTTCAAAAAACCTTTGTTCAAAAATTACATTTTTAGAAGAGTAACAAAAAATTAATTTTTATTTAATCTTTATTCATCCAAAGTGTATTATGAAATTTAATATAATAACATTTTATGGTAGGATAACACCATCATGGAATAAATATGTTCGATAAGATACATTATAACTCAAGAAAATGAGATTTGACTTATCAATATCCCTTATATGAAACTTACTCTATGAAGAGTGAAATATTTTAAAATGGATTTATCTGGTAAAAAAATATAAATAGATAGAGGACCCTAGAATATAACCTAGAATATAACTAACTTATATAAAATATTTCATGTGAATAATTATAACTCAATGAATGAAAATTGAGTTACCGAAAACACTTATGAAAAGTGTAATAGTTGAGTTAAAAGATATATGATGGAAATAAATTCATTGGATTATTTTATCACATGAATTCAAAGGAAATATATTTTGTAAAATTCATGGGATAATAAATAAATATAACACCATTCAATGGAAACATAGAGCACAACATTTATTATGTCTCCAAAAACCAGAATAGAGACGAATAAAACTGGTGTAGCTTGATTAACATATCAATAAAAACCTCAAAAAGAGAGGGAATTTAATTAAACATAAAATAAAATAATTAAAATATAATTTATGATATGATATATCATATTGTCAGTATATAAACAACATAAATGAAATTAATTGTATAATACTAAACATATATCTAAACTGGAAATTGAGACAGATACCCCTACTATGGTCTTGATTTGTTCAACACTTGTACCAAAAATCATGAATAATAAAATTATTTTCATTAAATAAATACACAAAAACATTTTAACTCATATATTCATTTATAATCATCATTTATAATAATTATATATATTATTTTGTTTTGAAAACTTTTCAGTACCATGTGTATTTATTCTCTATCACATTGAACTATTTTCATAAATAGTGTTGGTATATATTATTTTTTAAAAGTTAATTATTAAAATATAATTAAAGGAAATAGAATAGATGCTCCATGATACTTACTAATGTTTAAATCTCATTCAATAATATTTTTGGTTAAAACCATGAATATGAAATGAACAATGATCTTATTTTAGTTATTCTTAATGAACAAATACAATTTTCATAATTAATGAATTAAATGTTTTTATAAACATACCAATAAAACATTATTTATATATTTATATCATATTACAATAGTAAATAAGATCTCATAGTCATTCTGGACAAAAATGCATAGTATTTTTTAAGTGCGTCTTAAAACCGACCCTAACACGAACCTACCATGATTAATGGGTGGTTATGGGGTGGTTAATTATAAACTAATTATAATAGAATAATAATAATATTATTTACTACTTATTATTGTGATTATTATAATGGGAAATAATTAAAATTAGAATATAGTTTATATAAATCCGTTACTTAGAAAGAATATATCATTTCTTCATAGTTTTTTCCTTTTAAACCATTGAATTAATGACAATAATTTGGGATATTATCATTAATGTGATCAAAAATTATTTAACATAGAAATGATTTATTTCACATAAATAATCCATTTTCAATAAGTTTGTTTTAGAAAATCAACCAGGTTCATATAATGTTGTTGGGGAAAAAATCCCTCAAGGTATAACTACAATATTTTTGTGTTGGTTGTGTTTATTGAAAAAACTAGTTTCTTGGGTGAGTTGTCATGTTACGGAGATATTATTTACAATCTACATGGAAAAAGAACATTGAAATAGTAATGAATGATTTGATGGTGGTATAAAAGTATAGATAAAAGTTGGCGGCATTTTGTTGTGTTTGCCAAATTTTTTGGTCTGAAATTCAGGAGATGGATATATGTGTTTTTGGAAAAGAAATTTTTGCACATGATTGAAGGTGTATTAGAGAATTTAATGAAAGTAATGTTTTAGGATCATAATGTTGACATTTGGAAAATTCATGAAGTGTGAAAATGATCTATAGTGTGCATTAAAGGCATGGTTGAGCAAAAGAGGCTTCCACGCCCAATGTAGTGTCAAATGGGTTTTTCATTCACGAAGAGGATCGTTCATAACCAGTCGAATATTCTGTGAAAGGGTCATAGATTCATATAAATAATAGGTGACCCCCCTCATTTGGAGGATCTAAAGACTTGGAGAGAATCCGAGCTCTGATGCGCGTATGATTGCAATGCAAAGAGAGTTTCACGTAATATTTGGAGTTAAACAAAAAAATGAAATTTTCATGTAAGATTGGTGTTGTTTGAGAGAATAAGGTTACATTAAAGAATATATTTTTGGTGAAATGAAGAAAAATTGTGCATAAGGCCCAATAAGTGTTACATGAAATATTTGAGGCTGCAAAGAAATACTGTGGTAAAGTGGTATTGATCACTGGATAAAATCAAGTCATTAATAGAGCATCTACATACAGTGGAGGATGCGTGTTTTCATGAAAATGAAGGGACCTACAATTATTTAAACTATTAGTGGATCTTCTGAAGAAGCAGTGAGAACACTTCCGTTGAGGGAGTAGTGAGATTTCATTTTGTGATAGGTTTTAAACTAGGTGGGATTGTTAGTTTACTAAAAAATGTTTAAATGGAAGTGTGCTTATAGTTTATTTGGTATATTGACGCACTTCAGGTGTATTCTCATTGGACATATCAAATTGAGGGTGAACCATGTAAAATTTTAGTGTCTCATGAATATTTTAATTTCTGCTACTATTATGATGTGGGAAAGAGAGAGAATATATTTTTGATTTATAGTGAAGCAAGATCAAAAGGAGAATTTGTTCTAATCTATCATACCCTAATTCATGACCATTTCGGGGTATTTAATTACGTGTACCTAACAATTGGTATCAGAACCTAAGGTTAATTATTGTGTTTCTCTCTCAATGGCGGTCATCAATCATAATGGGATTCTCATCATCGACATGAATAAATTTCAATTATGAATGTATAGGATGAAACACTATTTCCAATATCTAGGAAAGGATGTTTTTACTTGAGCTATGCATGGAATATCAACCGATATTAATAGTGGTTCTTTATCAGATGCTAATAGAAGGAATTAGATGCCGACACCAATTGAATCAATGCTTTAGGGGGAGCCTTATCCAATGTAATCTGTACGAAGGTGATGTCCTTAATGAAATCACATGCTCTTTGAGAAAATCCAATGAATATCTATAAAGGATATTCAAAGGTCAGAGATGAAAATTTACTGATTATGTGGAACAAGTATGAAGATATGAGAATAATTCCAAATGAATCTACTGATACATTATTGGATAGGGTAAATGTAATAATGAAAGTCATGCATGGTATTGGAGAAGTCACTAAAGATATAAATATTTTAATGAATATATTGAGTGAACTCCCACCTCAATGTAATTAAAAAGATTCTATTTGGGAAGATAATGACATGAAAGAGATAACATTGGAAAACATACACAATAACCTCATAAAATATTAAATGAGAAATTAGAATAACAATGATGTGTAAAAGGGGAAATATAAATAGGTTTCATTAAAGGCCATGAATAAGATCTCCATTGAAGATTCTTAGGAAGAAGAATATACAGATGAGGTGATGTCATTTATTTCCTCAAATTCATAAATAAGAAAAGGAAATTTTGAAGGGAAGCATCTACTTTATTGCTTAGGATGTGGAATGGTAGGTCATCTTGAGGAAAGATGACCTATGAATTTTGAAGAATATTATGAGGATGATGTTAAAATCACTATGAAGAAGTATTATACCAATGTGAAAGGAAATAAGTTCAATAAACATTTCTTCAATAAGAAGAGACTTCTTTCACAATAATCTAATAGTTAAGATGAATCTGAGGTAAAAGTGATTAATAAATATAAAGATAGTTGAGAAAATAATATAGTGGGAATTTTTGGTAGTGCATAGAATAAGGAAGAAATCAACACTGATGAAGAATAATAAGCTAAAGGATGGTTTTATTTTCGAGTTGAATAAAAAGACTCTTTCAAAAAGATAGATTTTTGAAGAGCTAAAATGAAGAAATATAATAAAGTGGTTTATGATGACAAACTATATATATAACATCACTATGAATAGAAGCCTGGGATATGGGATGAAATTGAATATATTGAGTCTTAAACACCAATTATCTCAGGAAATGTTGTTGTTTATAAGCTCAAAATTGTGTAATAGAAAAGTGAAATTGATAGTTTGACTAACACAAAAAAAGAGAAAATCAAAAGTATTGAAGAATATGAAAAGGAAGTTGTCTATCTGAAATGAAAATGTAATTATCAATAAAAATCCATGATTTCCCATTTGACATCGAGAATGATGATCATTTAAAAGACTGGATAGTTGGAAGTGGATCTTAGAGGGATAGAGGAGAAAACAGTAGTTATATTCAAATTTTTAGGTTAATTTGGGGATTGACTGATAAAAAGATGTTACAATTGGTGTTTGACTATTAGAACCTGATCTAAGATTGAAGTATAATATGGGTTTAAAGAATAATAAAAACATTCAGAGAACCAAATGAAAAAACAGTAAAGTAGAAGTGACATGCTGTATTCCACCTTACACCAGGTGTTATTATTGTGAAAATATGGGAAACTCACAAAATGTGTGTTTCATAGCCAAGAGATATCTAAGGGAACAAGAAAAAAATGGCACTAAAAAGGATCATGGTGTTATTTAATATATTTTGAGGGGAAATGTTTTTGGTTTATATGATTTGGGAACATGGCTATATTTTATACATTAACCATGCTGAAAAATGTTCCGAGCATAATCACAGTGGTCAGAAGAAGCATATCAACGAATAAACAAGTGAATTGAAGATAAAAAATTAATTTGTATCTCTGCAAGATGATTTTTGTCTATCATACTCAGAATAATATCATGATAATCATTCTATACACATTTTGAGTTTAGAAACACAGATCAGAAAGAAGAGAGCTAAAAAGGTAGTGGTTGCTGAAATTGACCTTAATGCTGCATATCATTATGGTATATGGATCATTGATATTGGTTTTACATCCCATTTTCATGGAAACAAGGATATTGTTACGGGCATAAAATATGATAAGGAAGGAGTTTTCAAATTTGGAAATGATGAAGGCCTGAAGATAATTGTCTCAAGAAAGGAAAGGTTTGGGGGAAATGAAATGAGACGTGTTGATATCATAGAGGTAGAATGTCTCCGTAATAACATTATTAGTTTCAATCAAATGTTTGACTTAAGAAATTCTATAATATATAAAAAATATGAAGGATAATTTCAAATGAAGATATGGTGCAGTAGTTTGGCAAGGAAAAAGAACAAAGGGAAATTTGCACATTGTAAGTGGGCAAGAAGATATGTGTTTTTTAACTAGAGAAGAATAAAACCAGTTGTGGCATAAATGTCTTGGTCATCTATACCAACCATCCCTATATGATTTGGTAATGTGTGAGGCATATAGATACCTCCCTAATCTATCATGCGATTATACTATTACCTATGAGGCTTCTCAAAAAGGGAAGATCATCCAAAAAAGGCACAAAGAAAAAAGAACTGAGATCGACTAGAGTTATTGAACTATAGAATAATAATGTTTGTGGACCTTTCACATGAAGAGACATTAATAAGAAGACATATTATGTACCTTTTATTGATTATTGTAGAATAATGGAATGCTTATTTGTCATTTCCATCAAGTATGATGTGTTTAGTTACATAAAACAATATTGTAGGAAATCTGAAAGGATGCTTGGATAGGAAATTTTGATGTTTCATGCGCAAAATGGTATAGAAAAAAAAAAGTCATGTAGAAGACTATCTCAAGAATCACGGGATAAGGAATCCAGTTTCATTTGTGATAATTCCCCAACATAATAGAGAGTTTGAGAAGAGAAATTAGTTTATCAACAAAATGTCTAGAAACATTCTTATTGAAAAGATATACTTGTGAAATTTTCGATGTAAGGAGTCTATACATCAATATAATTTCCAAATAGGGCTTTCTTGTGTCTGAAGAAATGAAAGACTCTGTATGAGATGTGGTATGGAAATTGTCCAAAATTTAAACACTTTCCAATCATTTGAAGTATATCCTTTATTCTTAAAAAATAAAAAACACAAGAAATTTGAGTCCTATAGAGATGGGGGGATATTTTTTGGCTACTTAGGAAGAGAAAAGTATATAAATGCTTTAATAATAGGTTGGGAAAATTATTTTAGAGGAATGATGTCTCTGTAGAGGATGATTAATAGAACATTAAACAATATAGTGAGAAGTTTATTGATGATAGTGATGAAGAGGAATGAAATACAGGGGAGAAGAAGTGGAAGATGATGATTTAAAAGAAGATACAGATGATGAGGAAGAGGAAGACATGTCTGTACCTACAAAGAAGAAAAAATGATTTGATCTAAAATTAATAGTAAAATATCATTGGTGATCAAACATTGCCCAATAAAACAAGAGTAATGACGTTATTACATGAGGCATCATTCCTATATCTGGTAGAGCCTAAATGTTTTGTCGATGCTGATAGAGATAAAAACAGGTTCAAGAGATGAATAAAGAGATAGATCAAATTGAGAAGAATATGATATGGGAGATTGTTTAATGTACAATAGATAATAATTTCATCAGGAATAAATGAGTATTTCACTACAAGATGAATAAATATGGTGTAGTGATTCGAAAGGAAGAACAATTGGAGTGTAAAGGATACTCCTAGATAGGGCATATCGATGTTGATGTGACATTTGCACTTGTTACAATTTTGGAGACAATTAGATTATTTGTATCCATAACATCATAATAAAAATTCAGAGTTTTCTAAATGGAGGTCAAGAGAGAACTTCTGAAATGGGTTCTGAAATAAGAAGTGTATATTGAGTAACGAGATAGTTTTATAATTCATTAAGATGATAAAAATTTTTATCATCTGAAGAAATCTATATACAGGTTGAATAAATCACCAAGATCATGGTATTTGAGACTATATTAGTTTGTTAATAATCTTGTATTTCAACATGGTGTAGTTTATTACAATATCTATGTAAATAATTACAGTAATCAGTGAATTGCAGTGCTTGTTTATGTCGATGACATAATATTTGGAGGATCTGATTAAGCACAATTCAGACAGTTTTCAGAATTAATGAAAAGTAACTTTGAGATATCAATGATTGGTGATTTGATGTTTCCCCCAGACTACATGTATCAAAATGAAGGAATGACACATTAATTTCTTAATCAAATTATACCATGGAGGTTCTAAGGAGATGTTGAATTGAAAATTCCAAGAAGATGAAAAATCATGTTGTTACTCGAATGAAATAATCCATGAAAATGATGAAATGGAAGTTAATATCATATAATATAGGAAAATTATTATAGGATTACTATACCTGACAATGACAAGACCGTGTATTTTATTTTCCACATGTTAAACAACAAAATAACAAATCAATCCAAAGGAAATACTCATGATTGCAGTGACAAGAATAATTTGATATATCAAGGGAACTGTGGATTTCAATTTGATGTATAATGAATAATCATAGATAGAGTTATTGGGATATATAGATGCAGATTGGTATAAATCAGCAGATGATCAGAAATCATTGTTAGGTGGTTTTTTATGTCGTCGTGGATTGTGTATTTCTTGGATCAATATGAAACAAGATTTCATTTCATTAAGATCCAAAAAATCTGAGTATATTTCAGCCACTCAATCATGCACACATTTAGTGTGGATGAAGTAGTATCTTCATGACATGTGATTTGAAGTGAAGTCTCCAATCATAATCCACTACAATAATTCATGTTTTATCAATCATTTAAAAAATTCAGTCCATCGCTCAATGACAAATAACATTGAAAGAAAATATCATTTTATCTAAGAGATAGTGGATCAAGGGCTCGTGATTATGGAGTAAATGATTATGGAACTATAGGTTGCTAATATTCTTACCAAGACCATACCTAAAGAATAATATGAATGTCATTGACTGGCTCTGGGAGTTCAGTCGACTCCAAACACTTGAAATTTTTATGGATGCATTACCCCCTCTTCCCGAGGTATGGTGTGTATTCCATAATATATATAATTATGTTATTTCCAATAGTAAAGAACATAAAGGAGTGACCTTTGGGTTCATTGAAAGGGGGGGAGAAAATTTGTCTCTAAAAAGGGAGAAAATGTATTTGTTAAGATACGGGGAGAAGCTTACATGTGCCCCAGCAAGTCAGGTGGAGCACCGGTATAGGGGGAGAAGATGATAGGGGGAGTAACATAATGGGAATTATTCAGTGTTAAGAGATGAAATCATAGATTATCATAGAAAGAATTAATCATTCCAAGACATGATAATGCATGTATTGAAGTAGGAGGAGTTTTAAAATTGACTTTGCTATAATTTCGTGTTCAAATATTAAAAATCACGAAAGATGTGGATTTTGATAAAAGTAAAAGAGCATTGTGGAATGTAATGAAGTGATTCATTGATGAAAATTTTATATTAATCTTATTTCTCATGCCTAGAATGGTCATGTGGTCTTAGAGTGTGTGATGAGTATGTATTTGATCTCTATTTAAATTTCATTACGTGAATGGTGTTAGAAGATCGATGTAGCTATAAATATGTATTAATATTTGAAGAGTTACCAATAAATATAAAGGGGAAATTATTTGGAAAACATCCCTCAAGGTATCATTGCATAATTTTTGGTTTGTTGTGTTCGTTAACAATGTGGGTTTCTATTATGAGATTTTGTGTTCTAGAGATATTGTTGAAAATATATGTTGACAAAGAATCCTAAAAAAGGAATGAACAATATGGTGGCAGTATAAAAGTGTAGATATAAGGTGGAACTATTATATAGTGTTTTAAAAATTATTAAACCTAAAAATTGGGAGATGGAGATTTGTGTTTTTGAAAAATTAAGTTCCATGCAAGATTGAATGTGGCTTGGAATGTCATGCGCAAGGCATTTTTCTGGATCAGATTGTCAAAATCGGGAAAAGTAATGAAGTGCGTGAAAGATCTATAATGTGCGTGAATGATTAGGTTACACAAAATATGTTTTTATGAACAATGAATCATCAAATGGGGTTTTCAAATCTAAATAGGATCTTGTGCGGTGAGTCAAATCTTCTAGGCAGGGGTTGACAATTCCCATAAATATGGGGTCACCCCCTCATTCAGATGAGCTCAAGACTTGGAGAGAATCTAAGCTCGGATGCGTACAATACTTTAATGAAAAGGGAGTTGTACACAAGAATGGGAGTTCCATGCAATATTAAGAGGTGTTTGATAGAAAAAAAGTTCACATAATATTGGGGTTATGTGTAATAAGGAGGTTTCACACAATAAGATGTATTGAACGCAATGCGTAGTAAGGGTTTCACAAATGATTTGAGGTTACCCAGCTATACTATGGTAAAGTGCCATTCAATAGTGGATAAAAGTGAGAAATCAATATACCGTGTATATATAGTGGAGGATGTAGGTTTTCATTAAAATGAATTGACCTAGAAGTCTTTATATTGTGAGTGGATCTTCTAAAGAAGCAGTGATCACACTTCAGTTGAGAGTGATGTGAGCATTCATTTTATGATTGGTTGTAAACATGGAGGAATAGTGAGTTTTATCCAAAAATTGTAAATAGAAGTGTGATTATTGAGGATTTGGTACGTCATCACATTGTTGGTTTATTCTTCTGGGATGTATCCCAATGAGGGTGAACTATGTAAAATTTCTCTATCTCATGCTTGTTTTAATTTCTAATACTATTGCCCTGTAGGAAAGTGAGAGAAATGATTTTTTGAAATATGAAATAAGATTAAAAGGGGATGTTGTTTTAATCTATCATAACCTAATTTACCCCCCCCCCCCTTCAGGGTATTTGAACTAGTGGACCTAACAAAAGTTTTTATTTTTCATCCTGAAGACAACTTCCCAAGTATTGTATTTTTTTATTCTGGTTAAGCTTCTCATTCATTTCTTTTACCCAACCTTTAATTATTCTAGCTTTATCAAATGATTTTGGTTCAAATGAGATTACAATAATGCTTTATATTATGCCTCCATTCTTCTAATTTGAACCCAAGTGTTCCTATCACCAATGATATTGTTATCAGTGATTTCTTATCAATTGGACATCTTTTTGAAACTACAATACCTTTCCTATTACCCACATCATTCAAAATATCATTATATTTCCTTACAACCATTACCCCTATTCAAGGACCATCTTATTCACCATCCTCATTGAACATTGATTTTACTCTTTGTGATTTTGTATCTTTTTTAGATAAAATTTGGTAGCCATTATTCTTAATCAGCTTACATTATGTTATTGATATATCAAAAATTTTAACAAATTTACCTAACCATTTTTAATGATACCATATGTCTCTCTTTTGGATGAATTTAATAGAAATATCCTTTTCATATATATGTTCGTAAAACATTTTATTCCTTTATTTGTTACGAATAAAACACTTTCTTCCGTACACATGAAAATATTGAAGTGTCAACTAATTTCCATACCAGATTTTATATTATGTCTTATCATTATTTGGACATGAAAATGAATGATTGTAGATATAAAATACTAAAAAAAATTTAGAAACATATTTGATATGAAATTTTCAATAATAATAATATTAGAAATAATTTAGATAGTACAATCTCTCTTTTCCCTAGCTCCATTATATTTAGGAGTCCTCACCACTGAAACATGATATTTATTTTCATATTTTTCTGATATTATTTCACTTTGATATTTTCTAATATTTTTCCTTTATTGGAGTGAATTTTATTTAATTTTTTCATCAAGAATATTTTCTTTATATCTTTAGTATCAAGTGATAAAACTAAAATCATTAGTGGTATTTTTAATCACTATAAAAAATATATCCCACAAAAAATTAATCAAGAAACAATACATAATACCGTTTTCTATAAAAGTATTTTGAAGACATCTGTATAAAACATTACACATGTAAATGCTCTTAAATTATTGATGATTTCCCCTTATGAAGATTTTATGTATTCTAGGTAGCCTTACCCTTTTTATAAGAATCACATGATTTAGTTTTGTTACATATCAGTTGAAGAAAACACAATATCCATCATTCTTGACCATATTTTCCAAATATTTTTTCCCAAATGCGCAGTCACTTATGCCATAGCCTGTTTTCATATTCCATTGAAAACATTCCCCAATTTTATTCACCAATAAGATAAATATACTCTTTGGTATATCTTTCTTATAGACTAAGTGAACCATTTATTACTGTAATAGTTCACTCATATTTCTAAATTCCATTTCACAAATTGAATCACATAACAATATTGTTCATAGAAGATTGTGGTTAAGGACTTTATTTTGGATCACATCAAAAAAAAATTGGATAATTTACATTAGCCTTGTCAATACTAAAGGCAATTATTTGGATCCCCTCATTATTACCGAATTAGATTAGTGCACCATTTTTATATATTTTTTATGGTGATATTATTTTCATTTCCAGTCATGTTCCAGGTACACTTGATATCTTGAAACCAAAGACCAGACCTACCTATTTCTCTTAATGAAATATCAGTAATGTTATCCTTCTCATATTTTATTTTATAAATCCATGAACACTATGTAAATTCCCTTGATGATTGAAACACAAACTTCTACACTAATTTAACAACATTCTATTCATATTTCAAAATTGAGAATCTACTTTGATTTTAATATGTATTTTTTAAAGTTACCAACTAACAATTTACTTCTTTATATGCCTCATGAGATACTTCTCATTGGACCATTTAGGTACAATAATATGATTTGTTCCCAAAACCTTGACATGAAATTCAATAACCATTAACATCATAGAAGAATTATAGAAAAGAACTTTCCTATTTTTTTTACCATTTTTTCTCTGTAAAAAACTTTTTTTATAAAAGGGAACACATACTGAATGTTCCCCAACATTCCCTATAAATAACACCTAATTTTTAGTGTCCTCATTTTTATCTTTTAATTTTTGACCACTAACCTTTCGAGCTTCCCCCAAATCTACTTTCCTCCAATGTTTTTTTGCTTGTTATCGCAAAAAAATCCACTGATATATCCTTATTATGATCATGATCCATTATATATATTTATTTATTTTTAAATTTATGCATATGTGGGATTCGAATAAACTCTTCAGTAGTAACTCTAGAAACTTATATAGCTCTATTTGGGGATAGTGTATTGAAATAACCTGACACCATGCCTGGTGTAAAGAGTTTTTCATGATCCTCACACTTTCACTACTAAACTGTGAGTTATTCATGTTCTTTAGTTATTTATAATTTTACTTTCAATGTATATTTTAACCCATCTATGATTCAAGCCCATTTTTACACTATGAACATTAGATTATATAAATTATATTATTTTTTTGAAATTTTAGATTTTAGTCTATCAATATATACTTTAATTTCTAATTTATATTCCTCTTACTATTTCATATAATGGTTGGAATCATATAAAATTTAAATTTCATTTATTGGTTTTATCCCTTCATCTACCATGTTCTATAAGGGATACCATGTTATCAACAAATTGATTGACACTAACCTCGAATTCATCATTTTTAATATCAAAATCATTATATTATATCCAATCAATAACAACTACTAAGCAATATTCATTGAGGTCCCTATAATTCTAAAGCTCCTCCCCTTAATACTCATCTATGCATTCCTTTTAATGAGATAATAGGTTTTTACTCTTGAAAAAATCTTACTGTATTTTCTCCTAATATTTTCACGATTAAAACATTTCTTCATATATTCTTCAAATGGGTCATCAGGAATATTTTTAAATCACTAGACAATGAGATTTCCTACCATACCACACCTGAATCGAGAAAGTGGAAGCATGCCTTTGGATTTTTTCCCTATTAATATTGGAAAGGAAATATATCACTCAATCAACAACATTATCATATGAATATTATATAATAGAATTTTTCATCATCTATTTCAATGAATCCTCCTATGATTCCTCCTTTATCATAGTTTCATTACCATAATTTACCATTTCATATGTTAAAAGTGTATTGTAAAGTCCCTCATGAGATATATATTTAGGATCATTATTCTCATGTAGTTATACCTTCACATTAATCCACAGATGTAGTCTTGTAATGATTATTTTAACAATCAAGACATCAATAATATTCTTCCCAAGACCACATTTTTCATTTGTAAGAGAATTATACTAATAAATCAACACATTAATAGTCTTGGTAATGTCATCCTTGATTCTTCATACTTATTACACGTCACTTTCATCTTTGCCTCGATAAATTTAGAACCACATTCAAAAATATTAAATAGTTTTTCCAATGTAAAATGAGAGCTTATTCAATACATTACTGTGGTTTAGATGATTTTGGACAAAGCTCCCACTAATTCATTGATTACCATCACGTCAATATAAAATTCATTATATAATATTTTTGATAAAGCATTTGATTCTACGTTTTCATATTTACTATGAATGGTTTTCATGTAAAATTTCATTACAAATGATTAGAAGTAGTACCACATCATATTATTCCATTACAAGAAATTTTTACCTTTGAAAATTTGGTATTCTTTAAATTTTAACAACTTCTCTCACCACCATGATTTTAAAAGAGAGAAAACATCAACCAAAAAACCATCAATTTTGATTGAAATTTTATCTCCCTTTTCAGAAGAATTATCCCCAGGGGGTGAATAAATGAAATATTGATTTAAAAATATAATGCACTTGATCTTGATATTTTTCTCCCAATGTGATAATACTACTTTATTCCTCTTATTTTATGTCTATTAGAAATGAAATTAATAAAAAACACAAGAGATTTAAGTTGGACTACCCTAACCAGAAAATTACATGGATAATGAAAAATAAATGATCCAAAGTAATTGAAACACTAGATCCCATTGGTTCTATTTGTTTGAATAAATAGAGTAGTATCATTGACCTTATAAACTCATGATTCACTTAAATGAAAAAATCTCAATATATTTGGATGAATAAAGGAACTAACTACTACTTCCAGGATGACATTATTCTTTATGAAATAAATATATGATTCAAAACACAAAATGGAGTTTCTGTGCTCTATATAATAATTATGGTCTAGAGATATGAAGCTCCTGGAATCTCTTTCCACTTCATTGTCTCTTTTAATTTAACAGAATTCTTAGAAATCCCATATTTATTGATTCTATGAGAGCTTAAATGTGACTTGATATAAATCTATCTCATTTCATTCTCTATAATTGGTAAATATAATAATAGATAATTTAATAATCTTAATCTGATCAAAGGTTTAAAATTAAATAATTATTTCTCTCTATTCTTAGGATCATTATATGTGTCACCCACACTTCAATTTTGTAATTGAGTCATATAAAATTTACTATTTACCCCTTAATACCTAATAAAAAATCTCTTGTATATTTTTATAGGATATTATAAACTACCTGGTTGTAGCAAAGTCTCTGTCACTAATGCACTCTAAACTATTTCCTATTATTAAACATGGTATAACCATTTTAACAATGATACATAATAGGGATCCATAAATATAAATAGCCAGGGTATATTTATCTATGGTGTGACATCCTATTGAGAGAACCAAATAAACCATGAATTTATCTCCTCTATGACCTAACCATGAACAAGACATGATCCCTTACAACTTAGCGACTCACTGAACTAGATATGACATTCAAATTTAACAATGATATGAGATCATATATGATTGGAAATATAAATGCATTCACACCACCTCATTGAAACTCTCTGTGTCCCACTATGTAACTACAACAATGACATCTTAATTTTAGCATGATAGCTGTACAACCTATCCCTCATGACATAATATTGTTGTATACTAGAATTTTGATTATAAAAAACATATATGTGAATATTGAGAAACCAAAAAAATTAACCACTAATGAAAATAATAAAAAAAATTAAAAACAAATTAATAACCCTAAACACCTCTCAAATTGTCCTTAATGTATGAATAGAACCAGTTCTTTCTTATAGCCTCATTTTCTTCCCCATATGTGAGATTTTAGGCACCTTTGCCCCTACAAACTGAACTAAACTCCTAATCACCTTCACACACATTTGTACCTTCCCTCATAGGTTCTCACCTATACTAAATACTTCAAATAGAACTATATTTGAGATTGTTTGGATTTCATTGAGTGGTTGGATACTCATATTTCCCTAGCTAATGGGATGACCATGTTTTTTTTAAATCAAAATTTAATGTTTTTTAACCTGTAGTTATGTGATGCGGTCTCTTATATCCTTTGAGTGGTGCTATATTTTAAAATCCTACTATGTCACCACTATGAAATAGCTAACTGAATTATGTTGTACACTTTCAAAACAATGAACATCCTATAATGAAATATTATAGGTTATAATATGCATTATATCTTCTAGATAGATTTCATCCATACCAATCTTCAAAGAGTCACCATGGCATTACAACCATCATAATATTTTCATCAAAAACAATCAATGTAAAATATAAAAGGGATTTGTTCTGGGAACATGTCATTCATCTAAATGGATGAGAGCATCACATGCCCCTAATATAAAAAGATAAGAACAACAAATTTACCTTATATAGTGAAGACTATAAAATCCCTTAGTCTTCCTAAATAGAGGGACCAAATGTCATGCCAATCATATGAGAGGAAAAATAGCATATTGGTTATTATCGAAGTGATTAAATGATCAATATAAAACATGAAAACCTATAAAACTAGATAAATAGTGTATGTTCTTCCATTTTGTAGAAACGGAAGCAAATATATGAAAACCCAACGTATAAAGTCATGAGAATATTTTTTATATCTATATGAAATACTACCCAAGAAAAATTGAACATTTTCTCAAAACCTATAACACTCTAGAAAAAATATCAATTAATAAAAACTAAATGTCATACTTTGAGTGGTTATTTACCAATTCACATCATGTCATATGAATCCATTGTGAATGAATTCTAAATTACAGAATTCATTTAGTGTAATATAATAAATTTTTTATATTTAAAATCTTTTAAAAAATAGGAATTTACAGATCATAAGAATTCACATCCAAAAGTATGTATTTTTATCAAAATGGAAGCCTTTATAGGGAATATTATTTCTTTTCTACTTTGTGAAATTTTTAGAAGATAGTGGGATAAAAAATATGTTTTAAAAATTTATATTTTCTAAAATAATGAACTCGATGATGTTGAATATGATCATCTTGGTATAAAACATCATATTTATATTGCTTTTCAAGCTAATTTATATATGATTTTTAATAGGGAGATATTTTTTCATATATTTTCATGTTATAAGATATTTTATATTATAAATTGTTGTCAATCTGGAATCAATACATTCAAAAGTATAACAACTACAAAATTAGTCTAGAATTTAAATGCGGTGATGAAATAGAAGTTTATAATTCAAATAAACACTTGCTTCAATTTATGAATTTGTTCTTGGAATGTTATTTGGAGAAGTGTTTTTGTTTAATATCTTAGATGAATTATGTCGAGCACATGTTTGTTTCGTTTGGGATGAAGATATGGGTATTCATAGAAATCATACATTATTTTTTATGAACAATTCTCATTATAAATTGAGTCTAAGGAAGTTTCAGGAACATGTTTTTATTAAGATGGTGATAAAGTAGAAAGAAAATAAATATTAAATGTGTTCTATAAATGTATTTGAAAAAGAAGGTAATATTTTTAAATCATGGGGGAGATTATGTTGATCTTAACCATATGATAATATCATGGAGGACTATAGTGTATAATTCTGTTAAATGATGTATTGAGAATGGTGAAATAAAAATAATATTTGTACAATTATTCATAAATTTTTTTGATTATAGAATGTGATATATGAGGATCCTTTTAAGATTGATAATTAACATCGATCATTGATGGGTGTATAAAAAAACAGAGAAAACAAGATGAGATGGTTTAACGCATGATTTTTAGAAGTTATGATCATCATCTATTTTAGCTCATGCTTTTAGGTGAATCAAATATGAAACTAACTTTGAAAGAGAATGTCATCATCTACTCCTACATTGAGTGATAATTTTAAAATATCCATGTTGAAGGCCTTAGGGGATGGTTATCAATAGTTTCTATGAAACAGGAATCTCAAGATATCATTCCGTGATTGTTCTGATAATTGAAGTACCAAAAGTATTGTGTGTGTATGAAAATAGGAAGCTGATAAGGAATTAATTAGGATGATATACGTCCAATAAACTTATATTTGATAATATTATTTATTATAGAATATATAAATCAGTGGGAGTTAGACAAAATAAGGATTAGGTACCCACACATGGTCTAAACCATTTTCAAACTACTTGTGTCTTGTCTTGATTATTTGTTAACTTTATAAAAGTAAGGCTGAGTACATATCATGATGGGATTATGTATTAACCAATAACATGGGTTTATTTAAAATGAAAATAAATTATAAAATATGATCACAATAGATTCATCCTACACATCTCAGGGGTTCATTAGATCTTGTGGTATCTCACCCTAATTTGTAAGACTTTTTTATTAGATGATTGGATAACGATAGGTATTTATATCTATTGATTGTTTTATTTGAAGATCAATATAAGCAAAGTCCTTATCCATAGGACTTCATGGTTAAGTAAATAAATAGAAGACCTGAACAAGTCCCTAGTGATTCTATTATAGGAAAATTGGAAGGTGGACTGATGTATGTACAAATATGATATTCTTCTGTTTCTATGAAATAAATGTAAAACATGGATTATTTACACATAGTATTTTGAAGTGTAATATATGAAATCCTAGACGCATGATCTCCCATTAACATGAATATAAGTTCCATGTTGAATGAGCTCTCCTAAAGTAAAATATACCCCATTTTACCTATATTAGTCTCACTACTACACATCTCACATGATAACCCCTTGTGCCTTTATATAGTGTCCAAAATCAGACTATTGAGAAATATAATCATTGAAGCTTACATAATTTATCTTGTGATTATTTCCAATTTTACTATTATAATGATTTATTTTATATCTATTTCCCTTTAATCCAATTAATCCAACCTGGAGTTTCCTCATTGACTTATTAGTATGAAAAAATGTAACCATTATAGGAGATATTTAGCTGAAAAAAAAGTAGTTTTTTCACTTTATATGTCATGTCAATGAAGCTTTCTAGGGGTGAACCTCACGAAAAAAGCATCAAATAAATTAATTAAATTAATTTAAAATATTTTTTTCTACTTTTTCTAGGGTCAATTATTCCATTATGATAAATGTATATGATGATGTTGATTCAATACAAGTATTCACTCTAGTTTTTCTCATATCCATTAGATTATTCAATCTATGTACATAAATTAGATAATGTACAATAAAACTTATTCCCAATGTTATAACCATTATACTTAAAATCATAATTAAAAATTCTTTATGGATGACCTTCCAAACCAAAAATCTTTCAAAACAACTTTATTCATGAAATATATTTATAAGAGAAACATAATAATTATAAAAATATGGATTTTCATATTATATGCCATATTAAAAAAATAATTTGACATTAAATTGTACATAAAATCTTATACTTTTTTCCCTCATGGTAACCACATAATTTAGTACAAAACAAAATTATATATTACTCTATGGATAGGTAAGTTTTATAGTGAATGAATTACCAAAATTAACTCTTCCGAATTTCTTTCTTATATAAATAAGAATCACTACAAGGATTATGAGATAATTTTTATTCCCATTGAATAAAATTTTTATTAGTTTAAATATAATCATGATTTTCAAACACAACTATAATTTGAAAACATATGTTAAAAAATTTTCCAAAAACATATCTTTTTCAGACATTACTAAAAATAAGTTACTTAATTGAATCCAGGGAGAAAAAATGGATAACCACATTAATGTGGAAGCACATAAACAAAATTAAAAAAAATCAACCTCTATATATGAAATTAGATTCTCAAAAATTGATAAGTTGAAATAATTTTTTTTTTCATATTAATACTTCATGAAATTGTTCATGGAACATTTTAATAACCCCCTTCATACTGAAAACTCAACATTATCCATATTATGTCACATCATGGTTGAAGAAAAATTGAAATAATTTAGTTATAAATTATTTTTGAATTTTATTATCTAAAAAACTTATATAAAAAGGATAAAATTTTGTAAGAATACTCAATTTGAAATAAATTATTCTAAAAGAATAAAACATCAAAATAAATTTTTTTTCCAACTAAATTCCAATTAATATATTTTCGTAAAGATACATAATTTTATAAATTGAATGGCTTACTAAAATATATGTTTTAAAAATTAAATAATATAAAATAGAAAAAACAAAATTTATTAGTTTTCATAGAGTTATGAATAAAATATAAATTATAAAATTTATATAAACTACCATGTTATAGATAATTTAGTCACTTGTGTCCAACGAACACAACCCTTCTTTTTCTCTTAAGAGATCCTAATGGTAACCTAATTCTAGGAACATCAAATCCCATTTTTTTATTATATATTTAAATGATCTTAAATTTAATATTATTAAAATACATTCATTGAATTTGGGGTGACTAATTAATCATTTCCTCTCAAATAACATAAAATAGAAGAACAAGACAACGAACAAATTTATAAATGAAATAGAAAATTAACTATTCATTTCTATGTAACATGGGAAACATTTCACATATTAAAAAAATGATGTGCCTTACTTTGAAATATCAATAAGCACTACAAAAATGTGATGATGACTACCACAAGAATTCATTTCTACACCAAGGACATAGTGGCATGTCTCTTGTTCCTTACTATGACTCTCCTAGCCTCTTCCACCACCGCTTTCCAGGACACCCTCTAAGGGATCAACACCACAAGGATGACTACCAAAGTCATCACCACCTAGAGGATCATGTAATATTCCCATGAATTCATCACAAGTAGCCCAAAAATCATACAGAAGTCCGAGAAGTCATACAGGGTGGGCTAGGAATAGAGAGTTGGTGGATCTAAGGGAAGATACAGAGAACATAATGAGGGTTTGTACCGACTGATGAGCTTGGGTAGATTCTAATAGGAGTAAAAAATACTGAATCATGAAAGATAAAATAGTAATACCGTATTTAGGTATTTGTATAGTAGGTGGATGATCAAGTTAGAGAAGGATTCCAGATCCCTTAGTGTCCAACTATCAGAATTAAGGTTGATTGATTTTGAATATTCTAACCTTCCTTTTATGTTATTCTATTTAATGTTTTTTATTTTTAATAATTTATCTAATTTTATTCTATTTTATTATGTTTCATTTTTATATTAATGGTTAAAGAATAAGACATTATTAATTTGTGGTATTAATAGGAATAGTCGTAATGATGGGTTATATCTGCTCCATCATTAGATCAGGAAATTATATCCCTTTCTCCTTTCATAAATATTGAATTCCAAATCAATTTAACATCACATATACAGATTAAATCCTGACACAATTCTTACATATAAATAGTGACCCTAAGCTTTTACCTAAAACATTACATGATTTTAAGCATAATTATGCATCAATGTACAATCCAAGGATCGTGAAGTCTGGTGTCTTTGAAGACTAGGTACATAAAAATAAAAACATGAGACTCAAAAAAACCTCTTTATTTTATCTTAAAAATGATTCCCTAACTTCCATCATGCTCATACATCTTCATAGGGTAACCTAGAGAACACCTGAACAAAGAGATGATCTAAATATCCTAGTAAGGGAATGACCATTAGAACAAAGCATTATCACAAGGAATAGAATGTATTACATGATAATATAAAAAAGAATGTAACATATGGAAACGTAAAATATAATCATGGAATCATTTAAAAATAGAGAAATATGAATGTCGTAGAAACATACAACATGACTTTAGTACGAGTCAAGGCTAGCTACCAAGATCTATTCACATAGTAGCACAAGCCAAGGATAACCTCAAAGACTGTCAAACATTACATTTCTTGAGACTTAACTTAACCCAATGCATTGGAGTGCTATATGGTTTCACCCATATTAACATCTCATGAATATTTTGGCATCATAAAAAATCATACCTAATCAATCATACTTAAACATAAGGATTACCCATGGAAGGAATTTGATATCATAATCCTGACATAAAGCATAACAGATAGGCATAACCCAAAAGTGTTCATGAATGAATGGAACTAAAGTATACATGGAAATTAATAAGGGAAATATTTATGTATCATGGTTAGAGATGTAATGCATAAGTGACAACATGTAAGAAAAGTATTCATGAAACATTGGGAATGAAACATTTTTAGCGATCTTAAGAAAATTACTATAGAGCCTTTAAAATAGAAAAGGAAAAACCCCTTATACAAAACCAGAATTGGAATATGAAGTTTTAAAAATAAAAAATACTTATTTTATAAAGGAAATAGTTTCTTAAAACTTAATATAGAGTGAACTTGAAGTTAGGAAAGAATTCAGGAAGCTCCCTCAAAACTGGTTTGTTTATCAGGATGTATTGAGGAAGGAATCACTTAAAAACATGTATATCCCCAAAATATAATGAAGAATGGAACTTGTTTAATGATTTTGGAACATTCACATAGAATTTATAAGATAAACATAATAAGAATAGATAACCTAATTTAGTTAAAATGAATGACAAAGAAACTCGAAGGAATAAATGAGGTTTGGGTTGAATCCCTCACAGAATATCGACATGGTATCCTATGTAATTAAGAGGGTTTAATGAGAGACAGATGGGTTTATCATAATTGAAACATAATTAGTGAATTATAGGGGATGTTCATAAACATACCCATCACTTGTAATTTCACATAAAAGTTCATAACATAGAGGACAATTTGTAATAAAAGTGCAAGAGAGAAGATCCCCTACCTTAAGTCCGATGGTGCTCTCCAATTGATATTATTGACTTGAATAATCTAATTAGGTAAAATAATTAGTAGTTATAGAACCTTTTTTATATCTAAAATAATTATTATAACATTTGTATGTTCATTCATGACTTTTTTGATAGGTTATGTTGTTCAATTTCATTGTTTGGGTCGGTTTGTTTACTTGATTTTTATGATCGATTTACTTATTTCCTTGAATGAATAAACAGGTAAGATGAATGTGGTGGTCTAGAATTTATGTCATATGAAATTAGTGAACATAAAAGATATTACATGGTTGAAAATATTCTTTGGTTACTTGGATTGATGTTGAATTAATATATAAAACATTAATGATAAACGCTTGAATTAATTTGACGATTTTGGTCTTAATTAATTTTTTTATATTATTATTTTACATAAAGTATTCAAGAGGACTGTAGAACAAAAAAATAAGATAAAATATTTATTTAATAGTCGTGTTCAACCATAAAAATGGTTTCATGACATGAATAGAAATGTTAATAGTAATTGACAAATCACCGTCCTTGAATGTGATAAATTAACACATCTCGAACTGTGTTTTCATTTCTTTCATATAAAAGAAGGGTAAAAGACAGATGATTATGAATTATCCCATTAGAATAAAAAAATTAAATTAAAATTAAATTAATGGAGTTATAATATAATTTGGGTTAAGGGAGGCAAGCAAAGAAAATGGAAATGAATATATCATGAAAGGAAATAAATGAATTTCCAATATGAAATTAACTCTTGAGATTATCTCTTTTGAGAACATCTTAAGTGGAGAGGTGTTTTTATTTTGAGGCGAAAAAAGATTGATAGATGTGGGGAATGATTTTGGTGAGAAAATCAAGAATTATTTTGTTAAGGGACAAGGCTTGAGATGAGTGAAGAGTAGAGGGGAGTGTCGTTGGTTTATATAGTAGAGGAGAGGAGGATTTTCAAAATATTATAATCATTAGTTTTTTATTTTTCCATAATACATGAAATATTGATGATTATTGTGACAAAAAAAGTAATTAGTTCATATGAGTTTGATATTTTGGTGCATACATCACTTATGATGTATGTATCATTGGATTCAAATTATAATGTATTTAAACGGGAAATTAATGTATTTTACTTTTCATCAAAAATTCAAGCATTTCAAAAAAATCCCAATAATTTACCCTAACCATTTTTCGATGTGTAAAATACAAAAATTAATTCCTTTTTACAAAAATAATTTTCTAAATATGAATAATTTAATTTTTTATGAAATACACAATTTACTATAAAAACAACAATTTTAAAACATTTATTTACTTATTGCAAAATATTTGTACATCTTTCTTTCACATTAATATTATTTATATACTATCACTGGTAATGTTACTATTAATTAGGTTATATCACTATTCATAAGGGTAAAATTACTATTTATAAGGGTATGTTAATATTCACCAAAAATTATATTTGTCTCATCGGACTCCAAACATCTTACTAATCGTAATCGTGAATGTTGGATTTTCTAAATTCTAAACACATAATTATAAAAATTATGTTTAAAGGTCACTTAGTAGTTAGTAGTTCATTGTGTTGGGATTTCATGTGATTATATTACATAATCATAAGAAGTAAATTTCTATTTAAAAACATTGGGTCATTACATTATTCCCCTATTAATAAATTTCACCCTCGAAATTTCTCTTCTTATATTGTATTCCATAAGCAGGTGTGTGTATGTTTCCTTCATTTCCTCAATAAAGTCTTCATTCCCTCATATAATCATTTCATTAATGTATAAATATTAAATCCATCACAATGGTGACTGAAGTTATTTTAAATATCATCTACTTCCTTTTCCCAATAAACACCTCAAGAGTCTTGGTTTATATTGATGGAAGCATAGATAATTCATTAAAAAGGTATTATATATATATATATTATTGAACTTGTTTTTTATAAAAAAAATTTACTGATTCATCTTCAAATATTTCAAAATAGTGTTTTGGTAAATCAATTTTGTTATTTCCCCAAAAACAAAAATCTATAATTTGATATATATATATATATATATATATATAGGCTTCTCGGAGGTATCCCTATTTTTTAGAATCTTGAAAACCATTTAGTGCTTCATAATTTTTAAATAAATAGAAATTTTTTAAAATAACCTGATGGTACATCCCACACTTAGCTTTGTAAGAACGTTGATATTGAAATATTCCCCAAGAGACTATACTTGATCCTTGAAAGAATCATGCAATTCTAAATGTATTCGATGCCTCATAATGTTGTTTGATGGTGAAGTGAATATTTGAAAAAGTTGCATAGTAATCTAAGAATCACATAACGGTGATCTTTCCAAGTAGTTATTTAAATATATAGAGAAGAGTGGGTTGTGATCTTCCTCACAAATTTTAACTACGAAAAGTGAATATAATTAGGGGTTTTAATAGTTAGCTAATATGCATGTAAACAAATCTTTCAACATGGAAGGTTAAAATTGTGTGTGAATAGTATATCCTAACTTGTGATACCCAATTTTTAAATCTAGGTTATAAAAGATCATATATTCTTATGGGATTATTTTTTTGTTCCCCTATCTATGGTTCATAATGAGCTTATGAATTACCAATGCATATCCCTTGGGATTTTCAAACCAAGAGTGACACAAGGATTGTTGTCGTGAACCGGTTTCCATTCAAGTCAAGCTCAAATAAGTGTTTTTGGGTTATACACCTAGATACATCTATACTAGATCCACCTATACCTGTTTGTATATAAATAGGGGTTTATTTTATTGATAAACCACTTACTATATACTTACCAAAAATATAGGGTTGTTTTCTTAATCGTAGTCTCATCCTTAAGGTTCTTACTAACGATTTATATTCCTAATATCCAAAAATAACTAGAACATATAATTATATAGACTATAGTGACCCTATCCTTTTACATATAACATTACACGATTTTTAGCATAATTAAACATCAGATTACAAGCCTTGGATCCTGAAGTCTAGTGACTTTGAAGACTAGGTGCATAAATCAAAAAACATGAGACTAATTTTTTTATTTAATATTAAAAAAGTGCCCCTAACATCAATTGTTCTCATAAATGTTCATAGGGTACCTCAGGGAACACATGAACAAAGGGATGGGCTACAAAGCTTTGTAAGGGAATGACAATATGAACAAAGTGTTGGAACAAGGAATAAAAGGGATGCCATGGTGATATTAAAATATGTAACATATGAATCCTTAACATATAATAAATGAATCATATAAACATGGATTAATATAAATGTGTCATCAACAAAAAATATTACTTTATTATGAGTCAAAGCTAACCGTGAAGATTGTTTAACAGTGCAGCACAAGGCAAGGCGAATCACCATGATCATCGCACAAAACATCACATGAGAATTAACATTACCCAATACATTAGAGAGATATATAGGTTCACCCATATTAACATTTCATGAATATGTTTTACACATAAAAAATAATACATAATAAATATTTCATAACAAAAGGATTGCTCATTGAAAAAATTAGATACCATAATCATGACACAAAGCATAACAGATGGGCATAAAAAAAAGTGTCCCTGAAAGAAGGGAACAAAATTATAAATGGATATTCAAAAAGTAAAATATATATAAATAATCATGAGTAATGTAACATATAATTTAAAACATGTAAGGAATGTATTCAAGAAACTATTTCATAAAATCATTTTGATCAGTTTTAAGGAAATAACTATAGAGCCTCTAAAATAGAAAAGGTAATAAAACATTATACAAAACTAGAAGTTTACCAGTAATGTTTTACAAATAAAAATAGATTATTTTAAAAATAAAATGGTGGATTAAAATATAATATAGAGTGTACATGTAATTGGGTAAGAATTCTAGAAGCTCCCTCAAAATAGGTTTGCTCATTGAGAAGAATTGTGGAGGGAATCGCATAAAAAATGTGTATCCTTGAAAGAAAATGATGAATGAAACTTCTTACATGTGTTTGGAACATTAAAATAGCTATTAAAATAAGAAAATAAGAGTAAAATAAAACCATATTTATGTAAAAATAATGATAAATAAACCCAAAGGTTTAAAGGATGTTTTGGTTGAATCCCTCACAGAATATCGACATGGTATCATGTGTACCTAAGAGGGATTAAGGTAAGGGAAATGGTTTTCTCATAATTTAAAAATACTTAGGACAATATGGTGGAGGTGTTTAATCATACCCATCACTAGCAATATTCATAAAAGGTAATAACATTGTGGACAATCTTTAATAAAATTGAAATATATAGGATCCCTATCCTTAAGTCTGATGGTGTTCTCTACTTTATATTAATGACCGAAATAATAAAATTAAATTCATTAATTAATATTTATAGAACCTATTATTTATTTAAATTATTTATTATATCCTTTTTAGGTTCATTAATTACCTTTTTTGATAGGTTTAGAGGTTCAATTTCATTGTTGGGTATATTTGTTTTCATGATTTTTATGACTGATTTACCTATTTTCGTGAACAAATAAACATGTAAGATGAAAGTGGTTGTCCAAAATTGAAGTTATATGACATTAGTGAACATATAGGACATTACATGGTCGAAAATTTACATTGGTTACTTGCAGTGATGCTGAATCCTTATATAAAACATTAATTATAAAAACTTTAGTTAATTTGATGATTTTTCTAATAATAAAATTGTTTTGCATTATTATATAACATAAATTGTGATAGAAGATTCTAGAAAAAAACATAAGATAAAATACATATTTAATATTATATTTCAATCATAAAAATGGTTTCCTGACTATAATAGAATATGGTAATATGAATTGATAAACCATCGTCCTTTAATCTTATAAATTAACACATCTTGGGTGATGTTTTTGTTTCTTTTCAATAAAATAAGGGAACATGAGCGATGGTAATGAATTATTCCATTATAATAACAAAATTCCATAAAATTTATTAAACTATAGTTATCATACCATTTTGGTGAATGGAGGATAGGAAATAAAAAAGGAAAAAATAACTTGAAAGGAAATAAACGAATAGGACAGAGGAATTTACCTCTTGAGTTTACCTCCCTTGAGAACCTATTAAGGGGATATGTTTTGGTCTGTTGAGGATAAAAAAGTCTCTTTGGAATGGGGATGAATATTGGTGATATATTTCGGATGAATTTATTTAATTATCAAGGGTGGATTTGAGTGAATAAAAAATGGGAGTGTGGGTAGTTTTTTATAGTGAAGGAGATGAAGGTTTTTATAATATTGTAATCATTAATTTATTATTTTTCTGTAAGACAAGAAATAGTGACGATTATTTTTACAAAATCATTAATAAATGCCTGTGAGTTTGATAATTGGTTTCTTAAAACACATATTATGTCAGTAATAATGGATAAATACTATAATGTATTTATAAGGTAAATTAATGTATTTTACTATTCAAAAAAATTCACATATTTCAAAAAAATCAAAAAATTTCACCCTTACCATTTTTTGATGTTTAGAATCAAAAAATGAAATCCATTTTCAAAAATTAATTTGTTAAATATGAATATTTTAATTTTTAATTGGAAGAACAATTTACTCGAAAAACAACAATTTTGAAACATTTATTTACTTATTCCAAAATATAGGTACATCATATTTTCACTTGAATCATATTTATATACTATAATATTTAAGGATACTATTCATTAGGGTATATCACTATTCATAAGGGTAACATTACTGTATATAAGTTTCTATTACTATTCACCAAAAATTATGTTTGTCTTATAAAAATATCAACATCTTACTAATCGCAACTGTGAATGTAAAATTTTCGATGTCCCAATAAAAGATATGTCAAAATTATGTTTAAAGGTCACATAATATTTAGTACTTCATTATGTTGCGATTTAATGTGATTATATAACATAATCATAAGAATGAAATTTCCATTGAAAAACCATGGGTCATTACATATAAAATATCAAACATGAATCATGGTGGTTATGCATTAATATAAAAATTTCCTTACAAATACAACATTGTATGCTCTGAGTTAAATGGTTAAAATGTTTGTATCAATTCATATATGGACTCTAAGCAAGATATTGTGAAATTTGATAATTTTGACCATCCTTATAACTTTGAAAAATTGACCTACACCATAACTATTTCGGATGTAAAACCTATGCAATGGGATCTGGGCACAATTTACATGAGGTGGGTTTGATCTATAATAGCTTAACATATTTTTAAAAATGGTGGATGGAATTCATTGACACAAATTATTGGTTTTCAATATAATGACATTATTTCTAGGTGAACATCATATAATTTTTTTTTTATAATTTTATGTTCACAACTTATAGAGTAATGAGTATAATGACAAGTCAATACTAGAATAACATGATCATAATCCACCCATATAATGAATGTGGATTATTTCAAAAGAACTTAACCTTAGTGAAGCAATTGAAAAAAATTAGCGTGTTGATATAAATTATAAACACCATCATAAAATAAATTCTTAAAAAAATATCATAAGATAATGAATCATGAATTGAATTACTTGATACTATGAGTTCGATCCCCAAAATGATAATAATTATATATAATATAGTTAAAATATTGAATAATAAATCCCATTAGGGTAAATACTTTTGAAAATGATAAGGTATGTTGTAGTAAAATCATTTAATATCGTTTATAAAACATTTTCAACAGTGATGTAAAATAAATATTTACACGTCACTGCCATAGGTAACTTTTGAAAATTTAATGTGAAATCCTTTGATAAAAATTAATTTTAAAAATATTCTCCAATAATGGATCCTTTAAAATTCATAATGTTTCCCTTGGAGATGTGAGGATAGGAAACAACTTGTGAAAGTGAAAGTAGAAATACTTTTATATTTTTGTTATAGTACCAATTTTTGAAACACACGTTGTAAGAAGAGTAAAAAAAATTTAATTGTTATTAAAACCTTATTCTTCAAAATGGATTATAAAATGTCAAATAATAAAATATTAGGGTGGTATATCCCAAAAATATAATAAAATAGTTCTAGATAAAACATTATAACTCAATCAAATGAGATTTGAGTTATCAATATCCACTATTGTACACATACTCCATGAAGTACAAAAAATTTGAAAAAGAAGTATATATAGTAAAAATGTATACAATCATAGATTACCACATAATACAATCAATTGTAATAATGTACCCAATATATATTAAATAAGTTCATGTGAACTATCATAACTCAATGAATGAAAATTGATTTACCAAAAACTATCACAACTGGGGTAACATTTGAGTCAAAAGACATATGTAGGAATGAACATTAATAGGATTGTTTTATCATATTAATTACAAGGAAATAATTTAAAGAAAATTTTTGGGATAATAAATCAATTGAATTCCATTTAATGGAAACATGGTGAATATTATGTAATATTTCTAAATGAATCATAATTGGGACCAGGAAATCCCTTGCGACCTGAGTAACATTTCAATAAAAGCATATTGAAATATATGTCATGTAATTGAACATTAAATATCATTATTAAAAGATAATTCATGATATGGTATCCCAATTTGGTTGTATATACACCTCATAAATTAAATTTGATTTATAATACCAAAAATGTCTCAAAGAGTGGAAGAAAACCCTTACATCATCCATAATTTCTTCTAGAGTAGCAGCAAACATCCTGAATAATTAAACTTAGTTCATTAAATACATTCCAAAGAACCATAATGAAAAATATTACCATTTACCATCATCATTTATTATTATTCCACTTTTCTATATGGGTGTTTCAAATTCCTTGTAATATTGAACAATTGTTTGGTGGACATGTAGAATTTTGAATTGGGGTTTAGAGATGAATTCAAAATGTTTGGTCTTCTTAAAAAGTTATTTTTGGATGAGTTTCGGGAACAAAGAGGTTTTTTGGGTTCCTTAATAAGTCCTATAGTCTTTGGTGTGATTTTTGGTAGTTTTGGTATTTTATCTCAAAGGTGCATGGTTAGGTGTGCACGATTTAAGAGAAAATACATAACACCTTATTCATTGAATGATTTTCAGATCATATCCTTTAAGTCCTGATTGATATACATAATTAGTTTATGGTTTTGGGTAAACCATGATAGATTATGGGGTAACCATGTGAGTTGGATGTGTTGTGGGACATAATAAAAGGTTTTCACAAGGTTTATGCACAAAATTTTCTCCTTATTGCAAAATGGTACAAATCCAAAGTCAATTACTAGTGTATCGTTTTAAATCCAAGTTGTAAAATCTTGGGGGTTGATTTTTCTAGAAAATGTTGACCACACAGTTTGTAAAACTCTATGGTCAAACTAGACACCCATAAAAATATGAATTTTACCACTTTTCCCTTATGAGTATTAAATCAAACCCTCATATTTCATTTCCCATTCTGGACCCAGATGCCTCGTATATGCCCCCTCACCCCCTCTCTCTACACATGGTGGTTTTCCCCCATCTATTAACCAAATATATTTTAATTTTAATCTTTGGAGAGCTAGAGGATAGTTTCCAACTACATTTTCTTATCTGTCTCCTTTCCCAAAATTTTTGTTCATCCGAAATTGGATTTTGAGTGACAATTACATTTTAGAATGGTGAAATCATCCAAATATGATAGGGTCTATATGCTACTTAGTGAGAGATTATCCAGGGATGAAATCTACACACCATCACTAGTTATTTTATTAGAGGTAAGTCATGGTGATGGGTTTTCATGGGTATTATGATTAACTGACTTTTTTCTCTTATGTATTTTGTTATGTTGATGTTTATTAAGCCTAAGTTAGTTCTAGGATCATGGAACATACCTTTGGAGGATTGCGAGTAACAATTTATGCATAGTGGGAGTTGTCGGTGACTGAATTACTGCTTATGCCTAAATGGGTTGTTTTGGTTAATTAGTTTGGAGTTTTTAAAAAATAAATATTGGTTGTTTCATGCAAGATAAGGCCCTGCGTGGTTTGTGTATTGGATATCAGTCTTGGATGATTGTGAGCTATGGGTTGAAAGGATATAGTTGAATGGGAAATGATTAATACATGAGGTAGGTGGTCTCATTGTTTATCCCATATTTTTTTTAATTTATTTTCATGTGTTTGGGTCTTCAGTCACGTCGATGTATTAACGATGATCAATTTTTTTGTATAAAACGATAACCTTAAATATTAAGTTTTTGTTTTGTTTCAACTTTTTTACATTATTCCAATTGTTTTCTTGGAGGTGATCCAAATGGGATGTATCACCTGAGACTTAGACCATATAAATTGGGTATGCCTGAAAGTAAAACCAACATTATTTTCTTTAAAATAAAGGTTTTAGTAATTGTATAAGTGAATGAAAACTAGAGCCTTAACTAATATGAATTATTAATTCAATAATGGTGATTAGGGATTTGTATTCTATATGAGTTAAAGTACCAATGCCAAGATTGATTCCAACAAAATACCTTTATTTATATGTTTTATCCTTAAATTGATAAGGCTCAAGTGGGGGATGGGATAAATATGTTAAATGGTTAGAAGTGAAATATTGAATGCCTATTTAAATATTAAATTGAGATAGACAATAAGAAAATACTATTTCTATGAAATGTAAATTACTTGGGGAAGTAATGGGAACCGAGATAAGGAATGATGGAATGATCTCCCGGATTCCACATGATGATTTATGGTTTGGAATGATAGGATGAGTGCCAATATTATGATCAACACATGATAATATTTTTTGGATGATCTTCCTAGAATCCATTTCTGTTGGAAAATAAAGAAATAATATTTATGTGAAAAGTAAATGCGTGGGGGAAGTTATGGGACCTTGGATGAGGAATTATTTGATGAGCTCCTTGATTACATGTGATTATTAATGATAGAGAATGATAGGACGAGTTCCTGTATTATGATTGGTACATGATAGAGAGTTTTAGGATGAGCTTCCTTCAATCCATTTGTGGGGGACTATTGTGTGGTACTCACACACTACTCATGAAGCTATGGTACATGGGAACCTGATCGGATGCTACATGTTTCTTTAAATAGTATAGATACATGGCTCTATAGCTCGATAATTTTTTAGATAGCTATGATGGACCATGGGAGTTTAGAACTTGGTTGGGGCTTGACAATTTTTTAAGGCTTGTCTTAGTTATTCCATTTGGTTTTATTTGTGGTTGATGTATGTTTGACGCATGGATAATGTGTGCCTACCTGGGGTATTGTATTTTTTATTTAAGTGTAGAATACATTATCATCTATCTATTGAGACTTACCTTTATGAAATCCCTTTGAGATATTTGTATAGAATATATATGGCTGTTTTATCATTTTTTTTCTTTTGGTTTCACTATGATATGAGGGTATAGTCTACACACAATCCCACCAAAGACACACACTAGTATTTGGAAGCCTCTAGCATACAAAATTGAATACATGAGGTCTTATAGTGCACTGGATCAATGTATTGGTTTAGTATCTTTTAGGATGGTTTGAGATACTTTTTTTTCTTACTATTTGGGTAAGGTACACATAAGAATAGGAATTTTTTAAGACATGGTATGGAACTTATTATTGGTACTAGCTTGAATATGTGTGATTAAAGTCCATGTTTCTTGGGAAGAGAATGGTGTTCATGCAATTTGTAGTTATAATTAATATAATTTGACCTAGAGTGGTGGAATTAATTATGAGTTTCATTATTAATTTGATTTTATATCCTGGCCTAGTATGGCGAGAGAGAGTGTATTAATGAATCATATTAGGCTTTTAGGATTCATGTTTGTGATTTCTAATGATTGATAAGAGTCTATAATTCACTTGTGCTGATGTTTTATTTACTATATATGACAAATCTATTAGTTATTTTTATCTTCATATGGGTTTACATTTTTATGTGGGGATTTTATTTAATGTTTTTAAAACAGTGTTTATATGGTCTCCATATATGTTTATGGAACCCTTATACATGAAAAACACTTTAGGATACTCTTATATAAATGAGAAGATGTAAATTAGATTTTTAAAACAATTGTTAAGGTTACATATGGTACCAGATAACATCTTATAAAGTGCTTCCCTCTATAGCCTATAAAAGAAATTCTATCTCACCAAACCAAGGGTTGAAATATCTAAATAAATTGTGATCAGATAAAATTTAAAATCTTGGTAAAGAGTAAAAAAATGATTAAAAAATGTGAATCCATATGTTAAAAATGTTAAGCTTCATGAAAATAAAATAAGAAATGATGGAACCCTTAAGAAGGGCATTGGCTTATACCATTTTTAATATTCAGACCTTGTATATGGGTATTTGGTGTTAATATGAGTTTTCAAATAAGGTGATATCATTGAGTTGTGGGTTTTTAGTGGGTTGTGATGAGACTTCTTGTGACCCAAGTAGTTTGTGCCTAACCAGGGAATGAGTTAGATGGGTTAGATCTGAACCTTTGTTTGAGACCCTGTTATAGGTGTTTGATCAGGTGGATTTTTGTGATATTGGAATGGGGTCAGTGTCATCACAAAATATGTTACATTGGTAAGATAAGAATTTTGGTTGATAAATGGGAGAGACTTGATGACATTTTTTAAGTGTGAATCTTGGTTTGGGAGATTGTGTTTCATGAACACTTTTACTTTTAAGGGTAAACTATGAGAGGGGTTGTCCACGTATATGTTATAGGTGCACTATATGATTTTGGGATTCTAGGATAGGCAATTCTGTTCTTCTGAATTTCAAATTCTAGTTGGTTCCATAAGGATAAGATCGATTGAATGCATATACCGAGTAATGTTAGTATAGGTATTGTAGACCTATTGATTCAAGGTTTATTGAATGTGAGGTTCTTTTGATGTTGCAAAACAACAAGGGTGGTATACACTTGATGAGGCAAGAATATATGATATGCATGTCTTCTGGCTTGGGTGTGTGACCTGAGTATTAATGAGGCATGAATTAAAGGAATATGAGTCAGGTCCTCATGGAATGGGTCTCATTGTAGCATGAAACCATTAACCTTCGATTGGATCTAAGAGTCTAGAATGTGTTGGGGTTGTTCTATGCATTTTTGGATTATGGATTGGTTGTACAAGAGTGTAATCCTGTGATGATTCAACAAATCAGAAGCTGTGTATATGGGATATGGTCTGATGTGGGGGGATGAGATGCTTATGGGAATGGTGACACAAGACTATTCGATGAGAATAGTGGTGTTCTGATAGTGAGAATAAGAGAATTTATGGGTCAGGTGTGGTGACATGATTAATACATGGTTGAAACTCGATTAAAGTATTAGAGGTGGAAATTATAGATGGAATGGAATAGATCACGATGAGAGAAACATGTATAGTTTCCATGTGACCTGTGAGAAATCTTAAGAATAATGTGGTATTCACTTAAAATCTTATAGTATGTAGTTGAGTTTTATGGTTAGAACATGGTTTAGGGTAAACCTTGTGAGCTCAATTGGATGATATGAAAGGGGGAGGGTTTTTGGGACTTGGTGAACAATTTAGGAATGGTTACAAAAGAACTATGTTCATTTTTAAAGAGGGGTCAATTTTTAATGTTCATGGTGGGAACGAGATTTGAAATCCATTTTTTACAACCATGGAGGGTGGAATATTTGGTATCGTTCTCATCAAATGGTTGGTTCTTTTTTGGAAAACCATATATCTAGTTCGTGAGGCCCTTAAAAAGTGGTATTTCACCACTTTAACCGAATGATTTTAACCCAAAACCTCCCATTTAATTTTCAATTCTCAACCCAAAAGCTCCCCAGACCCCCCTCCTCTATCTCTTTTGTAGATGGTTCTCCTCCATATCTTGTTTGAATATTATTATGTTTGAATCTTTGTAAAGACAGAGGAAAGCCTATGACCCCGTCTCATTTTCTAGATACTTTATCTAATTTATTATTTTTTTACAATAAGGGTTTTGAGGGAAGATTCCACCAATGTGTTTTGGAATCATCATGTGATGATGGGGCTTCCATTCTACTTTGTGAGAGGGTGTCTCAGGATGATGTCTTCATGTCATCCCATGTGGTTTTGTTGGAGGTAAGTCACTATGTAGGTTTTTATGGGGTTTGATTTTAATTTTATGTCATTTATTATGGTTTTTGTTCTTTTGAAGTGTAATTATGCCTGGGTTAGTGCTAGGATAATGAATTAGACCTTTAGAGGACCATTGGTCACGATTTAGGTGGGGTGGGAGTACTTGGGGAATGAATTGCTTCTCATTCATAAATGATTTATTTTGGATAATTTGTTCTTAGTTGTTAATTAATTATATATTAATTATAATTTATTATTATTGGTTTTTGGATATAATATTAGCCCTCAAGTAGTTTGAGTGTTGTCTTTCAGACATAGATGTGCTGAAGTGGAATATTATTTGGAAAGAGTTATATCGGAAACGCTTTGTACATGAGTTAAGTGGTACCATTTTTTCCCATAGTGTTTTTAATTTATTTTTTGGTGTATGGGTCATCATTCGTATAATGATATTGATAATCACATCTTTATATTAATTTAAAATTGGACTTTATATGTGAAATTTCTAATTTGGATCCTATTTTTAAATTATTCCATTTGTTTTCCTTGAAGTGATTCCAATGGGATGCCTTACCTGAGACTTCAACCATTTAAAATGGTTATATAAGAATGAAATTCCAACCTGTTTTTGTTTATTGTAATAGTTATAGAAATTATATAAGAGGATTCATAATTAACCCATAACTAATATGAAAAATTTAATAAAATAAAATCAATGTTTATTTTTTATACTATACATATTAATGAACCAATAGAATCATTGATTACACAAAAATTTCATTGTTTAGTAATGTAACTTTAAATGTATAAGGCTTAAGAAAGAGATGTGATGAATGTAGTAAGTTAAAAATAGTGAAATGTGAATGACTATTGAAATAATAAATTGATATGGACAATAAAAAAATATTGTTCATGTAAAATTTAAACAGCTTATGGAGGTTATGGGAATTGAGATATGGAATTTCAAGATGAGTGCCTAATTTAAATTTGAAACTTTATAAATAGGAATTTTTAGATGAACACACAAATTTATTCTTGGTACATGTTTATGAATTCCAAGACGGGATACATGTATTCCACATGATACTAGATGTTTTGGAAGAATGTTTGTGTATTTATTTTTCATATAAATCATGATATTAGGGATTTCTGACATGGGGGATTAGATTACATGGAAAGGATGAGATGAGAACCCAACATCCTTGTGATATTCTATTAGATTGGGGAATTATTGAATGATTTACTAGATTCATTATTGTTACTTATGGAGTCTTGGTCATTATGACACACTTAGAGACAACCCAACACTAGACAATGAATGTAGGCTTGAACCTAGGTGTCATCACAGATATGAGGGAATCAAGAGTTTTAGTTTATTTATTTGTTCTGTATTGTTTGATTTATTATAAACACGTTGGGATATTTTTTATATATTTTATATTTAGAGAAACCATTGGTGTTGGCCTATTAAGTTGTACTCACACACTTTTCAGGACACCATGGACCTTGGGTACCTAAGTAGATGCGGCCTATTTTTAGGACTAGTCTACTGAAATGTTTTAATCAATCAGTACTTAAATGTGAGGCTTGGATGGAGCATGTCATATTGATACCGGGTTGGGAATCTAGATTTATTTTTGGTATTCTTCTAGTTATGAATTTTAGTATTATTTGTAGTTAATGTATGTATGACCCATGGTTCATGTGAGATAACCCGATGAATAGTATTCTATTTATTTTGGTGTTGCATGGATTATCATCTTACTAGTGGGGATTATATATATGAATTTCCATTGATATATTAATATATATATATATATATATATATGTTTTCATTATTATTTCTATTATTCTTTTTCAATAAAATATGCATGTATAGTCTCCAAACTATCCCACCTTAGAACAATGTTGCCAGTCGGTAACCTCTTGTGTATGAAGAAGCGTGTTAAAGGAATTATGCAGTACTGTCTTGGAGCATTTTTTGGTGGATCTTGGGACATTTAATTAAATTTTTAATTATAATACATACAATAACATACACAACCACATATATATAAGTAATTTATAACCCATTTTCAACACTTGGTGTACGTAATCATTATATCATTGAACTTGATACATAAAAATGATGTTGGTATTCATTTTTAATTTTTTTTTCATTAAATGATAACTAAATGTATTGTAATAGATATTATATGATAGTTATAAATGTTATAATTTAATTCCATAGAAATTTTGGTTACATACCCTAGAATTTAAATCAGCGATGAGCATGTTTTACATATTGTTAATGAACAGAAGGTGTTTTCTTATTAAATTAGTTAAATTTTGTTATAAACATACCAAATAAACATTTTATTACATATTTATATCCAATTATTATATTAAATATGTTCTAATAGTTTTTAATAAAATAAATTTATAATATTGTTCAATTAGGTGGTTAAACTGACCCAAACCTGAAACTATAATTATTAATGGGTGATTATGAGGTGTTTTAGTTGTATTTTCATTAGAATAAAATCATAATGATATCAAAGAGTTTCTATTATTGTAATATATCATAATTGGAAAGTTTTAGAAACATAAAATAATTTTTATAAAGTTATTAATTTGGAAGAAGAGATTATTTTCCGCCTAGATCACTTATTTTAAATGATTGAATTAATGATTACATTTTGCTAATTGTATCACAGAAAAATTATTAAATATTCCAAGTAAAAAATAATGATATAATAAAAATTATATTTTTTACTTTAATCCAATCCACATGAACATCGATGTATATAGGTGATGGGAAATAAAACACATTGTGTTGTGGAGGTGGTAATTTATATATTGCATGAATGAAGGTTTTGTTTTTCTTAATAGAAAAGAGAAAGAGTGTTATTTTATTATACCATAATTATAACAATATTAAATTATAATAATTATACTTATATTTTTATTTTAATCTTGTGAAATAAAATTTGAGAAAAAATAAGGGTACATAATGAAATTAAAAAAAATGGAGGGGTTAAAAATTTATACCTCACTACTTAGATTATGTAACGACCCAAAATTTCATTAATGGAAAATCCCTCTTGATCCAGTTAAATGTTTCTTTATAAAAAATGTTTTTATAAGATATCAACTTTTTTAGTTTTACTTTAAGATTTTTGACCGTTACTTTTATAGCCGTTGAACAGTGATCATCTGGGTAGTTTAAATATAAGGCTTTAACAAACCAATTTTCTACTCAGACAAAGGAAGCGATGGCCTCATCCAGTAGAATTGCCCCTTACGAAGCCCATTTGTCGGAGCTCGGAAAAGAGGTGGCGTCTTTGGGATTTTCCCTTGACCAAGCCCAAGCTGAGCTTCACCAAGTCAAGCTTGAACGTGATCGTCTACGGGAAAAATGGAAGTTGATAGAGATTACCACTCGAGCGATGTTATCCGAGCAACCCCAAGAGTCTGTCACCATCGCGCACCTTACCCTTAGGTCTTATGCGGCTATTTTAAGGGGTTATGTAACAAATAAGTAGCACCATGTTCATGTACATTATTTTTTTGTATATAATAATGAATATAATTTCTAGTCATTTTTGATACATTGTAATTAGTTTTTAAAGTACAAATGGTGTTTTTAGTTATTATTTAATTAAGAATTATATTTTATTAAATTAAAGGATTTTTGAATTAAATAATATTTTAATAAAATATTATTATTAATATTAAATTAATTTTTATTAAATATAAATGATCTTATAATTTTATGAATGCAATTAAAATTTTTATTTAGGTTTGAAAGCCATTTCTGTCAAAACCCGTGAATTTTTTTATAAATGTCGGTTTTTATTTTAAAAGTGAAAATTCACATATTTAGAAAATTATTTAGATAAAATAAATATTATTTTTGGAATCAGGACGTCGAAATTATCCAACGGTGAATTTTTCATAATTTTCTGAGACAGTCAAATTTTTGGGTATAAATTAAATACCATTTAAATATATAATGTGTTTTATGACATCATAATGACCCAATGGTGATGTAATAAAATACCATAATCCTTATGTTCGGCCAATATATGTTTTATCATTAAAATAATGAGGTTTTGGGTTTGTTTGAATCACTTTTCAAAGCATTAATGGATCCCTCAAGACTTATTCAACACTTTGCCTTTTTAAATTAATTTCCATGGGAGTGTGACTCACCTCCACATAAGCAACCCTAATTTTTTAATAAGTTCGGACCTTGGACTTGTAAAATATTGTTTTCATATTTCCTTTTCCAGAAACCATGGGCAAATACCATGGGATGGTTTGTGGTTTGGATTATTTTAATATAAGTGGTCCCAAACCTAAATAATAAAGAATTCTCTCACCTTTCCTATATAAACCCACCCAAGCTCCCACTTCCTCCTCACTCAAAGCCCTTGAAGTTCTTCCAACCTCTTCCCTACTCTCTCTAGAATCCTCTCAAGGTGCCCCAAGCTCCCAAGAAGCCTCTCACAAGCCTCTCTCTAGCCTTTGGAAGCACACTTCCAAGTAAGGGTTTTTCTTCCTTTCTCTTTTTTTTGTCAATTTTCTTTAAGTTGTATTGCCCTTTTAATTTTATTTATGAATGTTGGGGTATGGTTTCTCACCTCTCCCATACTTCCCTCCTATTGTTTGAATAATGGGAGACCCCTTTTTCTCTCATTAAATTCCTCCCATGTACACCCGTTACTATGCCGAAATTCCGAAAGGAACCTTTTTCTCCTCTTTTATATTCAAGCAATACTTTTGTATCATGAATCTAAATTCCTTTTTAATTGTTGGGACATGTATCTATATGACCGTATTACTTTCCATTACATGTAAATATGATGAGGAACCCCTTTCTCTCTCATCAGCCTTTTTTATGAATTCTTATGTCACGCCGTTACGCTGCCGAAATCACACCGATTTTTCTAAGCCAATATCATTGTGTAGTGAATACCATGCCCATTTCTCCATCAAGGGTATTCACCTTCATGCACATTTACTTATTGATTATAAAGTTTCATGTATTAATTCCACATTCCTTTATCGTGGAATAAATGATTATGTTTTATGAATCCATGTTTTATGATCCATGTGGCACACTTATGCATGAAATGAAATGTTTAAGAAGGGTGCACCCTTTATAGCGCTCCAATGCATTGGGTAAAGTATAGTATCATGATACGTCGTGTGCAATGAGTGTTGAATCATTATAATTCAAGTGCAACGAGGGTTTACTCGTGCTTCAAGTGCAATGAGGGTTTACTCATGCTCCATGTGCAATGAGCCTTGGCTCATGCTAAATCAATGTTAAGTGTTGTTGCCACATTTCCATGTTATGATTATCATGCTTTATCATGCCTTTATGTTCATGTTTCTATTATGATCTATTGATATGCCTATTTCCTAACATGTATTACACTCCTCATGTTATTCATTGTTTACTCCCTTACTGGGCTTTATAGCTCACCCTTTTTTTATGCATGTCATCAGGTTATCCCATGCAATGCTAAGTACGAAGGAATGTAGTGGTCATGTAAAGGAAGTTTTCAATAAAGATGTTTTATTTCAAGTTTAAAGTTTTTATGTAATGATCCTAATCCCCAAAGACACTAAACCTCTCGATATTCTTTGTTGGATCAAGTGATGTTTTATGTAATAAATCATGTTTAAGTTGTAATAAAAAGAAGGGTTGTTATAGACTATCTCCTTTGAAAAGGAGTTAATCCTTTGAGGGATAGTCCTTGATAAAACTATAACCACATTATGGTGTCTAGGAATTTATAATATAGTATTTGATATATTTTTGGATATAATAATGGGGTTTTTGTGTGAGGGGATGGAAGGAGAAGAGTGTCTCTTTTATAAGTGAAAATGATGAAATTCTTGTAAAGACCTTCAGTTTTTGATAATGGGAAGTCACTATAAATGAAAAATTCTCTAAAATTGATTATTAATGGATTTGGTAACATATAATTCAAAAAAACTCATCATAATTTCAAATATAGATATTTCTTTATTATATTTCATGCCATTTACCCAGTAAATTATTACTTTTAACTTTTTAGCTTTTACTATGGTAACATAATCATTATACCTAAAAATAATTTTCTCCTTATTAGTTAATTTGGACCCCCTAGTTCTAAATTTACAATCCATTTAATTTCATTCAATATATAAAAGTGATAAAATTTAATTTTAAAATAAAAAAGTATAAGGTACTAAAAATAAGTATTGATTAAATATAACTTATGTTATATAATATCAAATATAAGAATATAAATTAAAACCAAATTTTTAAATTAAAATTCATATATTAAATTAATGTTTTGTATTATAAAAAAGATTAATGAATCTTCAATTAATACTTATATACTAATAATTTATTTATAATGAAATTTATTTATTTTTAAATGAGATTTTACTCTATTCAACTAAATTCAATATTTTTTTAGGAAAACCCCGACAATTAATATTAAGACTATATTATTAATCTCGATAAAAAAATGTCCATTTTCACAAATTAAAATTCTGAAATTTTATAATTGAATATTTAAATAAAATTTAAATAATTCAGTGTACAAAATTTCATGTTATAGAATAGTTTTTTATATCTTAACTATTCTTTATTATTATTTCCTATCAATTAATAATTAATTTATTTGTAATCTATTATTAATATTATAAATATATTTTCTTATTCACTAATGATAATATACGTAGTTTATTTAAATGAAACATTGATTTTATAACAATATATTTTTAATCATAAAATATTTTTCTTAGTTTTTTTATATATACTAATTAAAGTTCATTCATATTAAGAGTTTACATTAATTTCTATCTATAAATATTTCATAAATCAATAACCATTATTCATTCACACTAATTTAGCATCATATATTTAATGATCGTACTTAATATTTATATTTTTATTAAACATAACATGGTTTCATTTTAGGGTGTTGATGCATGTGTAGAAATCTATCAAACACATTAAATTATTTAAAGGTAATTAGATATTAAAATTTCTAGGTGTTACATTTTCCCCCCTTAAATAAATTATTTCTATAAAATTTGACTCATAAGACCATAGAAATTTCTATAGGGAACTCATAAATAACCATACACCAATACATGATCATGAGGTTTCTAAGGATGTGTAATGATATTTTTATATATGAAAAATTATTATGATTGATTTCTAAAGAGGTATAACTATCCCCAATTTCACATATAATTTTCATATGGTATGAAGATTGATATTAGAAAGGAATAACTTCCCACAATATTTTAAAATAATTTATTTTATAATCATACCACTTGGGGTGTTTATTTATATCTCAATATATATTACATGATGAAAAATTACATGACATGGGTGACTAGAAAATCTAGACTGAAAACATAGTATCTGACATATTTTTTGTAGTTTCACATTATTTCCCTTTTCACATGGTTTTTGGTGACTATTTTCCAAATTTGATATTGGATTGTGACATTGGTTCTATTAATTTTAAACTCTATTGCAATTTATGACACCATTTTTTAACTTATATATTTCCCATACACTTGTGTGTCGGATGAACTTCATCTGAACCCATATAGTATTTACTAATCATTTTAAGGAAAATTCCACTATGATTCTTCCCATATTTTTGACATATAAGAAACTGAATCTTCATTCCTTCATTATCTTTGCCCCCCAAATTTCATTAATATTATGTCCTTAACTTTTTTGATGTGTTTAGGATTTTCCTTTTTTTGACATTGTTAATTGGAAATATTAATATAATATTTGGAATAATCATATGGTTTATTTCTCCATCTACCACTCCAATGGATTTTTTATTGAGTAACTATCCATATAACTCCTCACACCCATGGTTCCTTCTGGTTCCAACCATTACTAAAACCAAAAATGTTGACATGAGTGACCAAATTTAGAAAATGGGGGAATTATCATAATTAATAACATAAAAGGGATAAAACCTAAAAAAATATCCTTATCTCCACTTTAAACTATAATTAGTTTAGTTTATTTTATAATAATATTAGTTTAATTCAGGAGACAATATTTTGGGTTATCTTATACCTATTAATACAATCCACAAAATATAGATCACATATTACTATGAGCTCGCTTAAAATATTCTATACATAATTTCAATGAAATCTATGTTTCAAAATCCAACTTACACGTTATCCAAGAAATCAAATACCTTTTAATATGTACATTAAATTATAAATCTCTATATTTCTATTTATTTTATCCATGGTTACAATCCTATTAGGTTATCTATCCTAAAAATATTAAAATCCAGCATATTTGTTCTTAAATAGAATGTGAATGGGCCAAAGCATATCCGTTAAGAGTCTCAAAAATACGGTCTATCTAAATATATTAATCATTCACTAAGTAATAATCGAGTTTATACCAAATCTTCACTTTTCAATTCCATTACCCCAAAGTAAATCTGTTCCATATTCTAAATCCATTTTTAGTATCCAGGCAGGGATGTAATTGGTAGGGGAATCAAACAATATCTACATTACCAAAATATCAGGATGTTATCCTACATATATAACTCACACATAGGATTATCCCTAAGGGTTTCACTAATGATCTCTTATCCAAATCCAAAAATAAAATGTGAATTATTACCTTAACATTAAATCATATACAATCAAAAGGGTTATCTATACATTTGTAATTGTGTTCAACCATTACATATCAACCCATAAATTATCCTAAAACTAATCCTAATATCTAATGTTGTCCAAACATTACTCCGATACTGATTATGTTATACCAAAACCACCCTCCCATATTTGGTTCCATAAACACATTCTTTACATACCATATTCTATACAAACTATAAATCTTTGGAAATAACTATCCCATTATTATATGACTTAAATAAAATATTTCATTACACACACCCCTAAAACAATTTAGGTTTTTATCATTTGGGAATTGGGATAAAACAATAACTAGAGAAGAAGAGGTTCTTTATATAAAATAATTGTATTTTTTATTGTATATGAATCTAATTAATCTATAATGAGTCTTCAATTTTATCCACAAAATCATTCACACATATTTCTCATAAAAATATGTCATAATTAATAGTTTTTTTATTCATAACAAGCATAATGGAAACATAAGAAATGGGTGAGATCAATTTCATTGTAAAGAAAAATGTATGAATAAGGTAATCATTGCATAAACAAATAATATATATTATGGAAGGAACAAGAAAAATACATGAATCCATAATCAACTAAAATTGAGAGAAATATAAATCCATGAATATAAAAAAAACATGGATATTAATAATACTGATCCTATACCAATGTATTTCATATTTTAATACATACAAAACATTTTTATAAGGCCCAGTGACAAGTCACTATCTTGTTATTGGAATATGTATACACTAAAACCCAACATATTTTGTCACATGAGGCCTATTAAGGAATCAAGGTTATTTAATTCTAGTCCACACCTATCACCTAATTTTGTACAATTCATTCACCATCAGAGGTAAGAATAATATTCATACCATTCAATAAGTAACCCCTTATTGAATAAAAACATGCCTATTTTTATAATGAATTTTACATAATGTCAATACATAATCTAACTACGTTAGTAGTCAATAATCATCAAGAGTATCAATACTTTTACCTATGTTAATAAAATGAATTCTAAATCATAACTGATATAGTTAAATAAGGTTGATGGACAAGAAATACGTAGTTAACATTCCAATAATAATTTTTATTTGAATAAAGGCATAAATAAAAAAATACTTTTCCCCATTTGAATAAAATAACATTCTTTTTCAGTGAACACCATTCAATCTAGAGTATGAAAAATTTGATGTTCACACCATTTAATGTATTGAGTATACAAATAATTAAATAATATAATCAAGTGATCATAACCCATCTAAATAATTAATATGTATATTTTCAAAAGAACATAACCCCAGTGAAGAAAACAAAAAATTGGAGGGTATTGATATAAAGGAAAACCACCCTCGTAAAAAAATGATTCGAATGATATCAAAAAAGAAGAGATTGAGAATCAAATTGTTTGATACCGAGAGTTCAATCCAAAAATTGATTATATATATATGTGTGTTAGAAGATAAACCATGAAACATATATCCTATTTGTGTATATTATTTTTGAAAATGATAAGATAAATGAAAGAAGAAACATAAATTATCAATATAAAAAATTCTACATTGATGTAAATTACAAATTTACATGTTTATTTCAGGTAAAAGTTTTAAAAATGTGTTGTGATAGACTTATAAAAAATTAAATTTTAAAAAATACATTCCAAATAATATATCCTTAAAAATTCATAAATTCAATTTAAGACTAATCAAGATAGGGTGGAAAAACATTTGAAAGTGAAAGAAAAAATCATTATTATTATTTTGAAAAATGATTGTTTAAAAATAATTTTATAAGAATAATAACAAAAAATTAATTTGTATTTAAACATAATTTAACCAAAAATATATATATAATTCCATAGAATAAAATATTAGTGTTTGATAACCTAATCATGGAATAAATAAGTTCAAAATGACATATTGTATCTTAAATAAATGAGATTTGAATTGTTAATATCAATTATCCTAAACATACTCTATGAAGAATGAAGTATTTTAAAATTGGTTTATGTTGTAAAAATTTATACAATGACATAATTAGAAAAAATTCAATCTATTTTTAAAATTAAGACAAATTATATGAAATAAGATCAGGTGAACCATAATAACCTAATGAATAAAAAAAATGTTATCGAAAACTCTTAAGAATGGGGTAACACTTGAGTTAGAAGATATATAAAATAAATTAAATGATATGGATTTTTGTATCCCAAGAGCTTTAAGAAAATAGTGATTATAAATTTCAAGGGATATTAAATCAGTAGAACAACATTCAATAGAAACATTGGGCATAACATGTAACTTTCTCCAAAAACAAAAATTGATACCAATAAAACCCTTGTAGCTTGATTGAAATTTTAATCAAAACACCTTAATGTATAGAGAATTTTATTTTAAATAAAATAAAATAATTCAAATATATTCAAGAAATGAAATATCATTTTGAAATTATATACATAATATAATTCAAATTAGGTGTATAATACTAAACATATCTGAACGAGAGGAATTTGAGACGAATACCCTTTCTTTTGTCTTGATTCATTCTACACATGCACCAAATATGATAAATAATAAAATTAAGTTCATTAAATAAATATAAAAGAAAATCATTAATAACAATAACAATTTATAATCCTAATTTGTAATCATTATATACTTATAATTTAGTTTCTAAATACTTTCAACCCCGTGTGTATGTAATGTTTATCTCTTTAAACTAGTTTAATAAAAATAGTGATTCTATCGATTCCTTCTAAAAATATCATCATTAAAATATAATTAAAATCATTTTAAAATATGTTCCTGGATATTTATGATGGATATAATTTCACTCCATAGTGGTTTTGGTTAAAACCATGATGATAAATCTCACAATGCTCATTCTCAGGGATTATAAATTAATGAATGGTGTTTTCATAATTAATGAGTTTAATGTTCTTATAAAACTCCCAAAAAAGTAAATATTTGTACTTTTATATCATATTACACTATTTTGTAATTTCTCATAGTCTATCATGATATAACTTCATAGTATTGTTCATGTACTTTGTTAAACTAGACCAAACATAAACCAACCATGATTAATGGGTGATTATGAGGTGTTTTTTATAAGGCAAAAACTGGAGAATTCACCAATCTCTTCTTCAGTTCATGAAAAAAACATCATATTCTTCTGTCCTAACAAATTTAACCCCCTTCCATGTTAACTTAATTATCGAGCTAGATAACCATGCAATGTTATTAACAAACCTTCAGTAAAAACTTTCAAATCCCAAAAAACTACAAATCTATTTATCATTTTGGGTCTTTTCCATTCATCAACTACTTTTGTTTTGGCAGGATCAACTGTTATTCCAACCTTATTTACAATGTTCCCAAGAAAAGATATCTGTTTCAACCAAAAATCACACTTTTTGAATTTTCCATATAGTTTCTTTTCTTTTAATGTTTTCAAAACAACCCTTATATTTTTTTCATGCTCCTCTTTATTTTTAGAAAATACAAGAATGTCATCTATAAATACAAACACAAACTTATCAATGAACTCATTAAATAATTTATTCATAAGATTCATTAATATAGCAGGTGAATTATTTAATCGAAACGACATAACAACAAATTCATAATTCCGATATCTAGTACGAAAGGCTGTTTTTGGGATGTCATATTTCTTCACAATCAACTGATGGTATCTGGATCTCAAGTCAATCTTAGAAAAGTACTGAGCTCACTGTAGCTGATCAAAAGAGTCATCAATATGAGGCAAGGGATACTTGTTTTTAACTGTGATGTTATTCAATTATCTATAATCAATTCGATGTCTCGTGGAACCATCTTTATTCTTAACAAACAAAACAGGGGCTCCCCATGGTGAAATGCTATGATGAATGAAGCCTTTGTCAAGAAAATCCTGCAACTGATTTTTTAATTCAAGAAGTTCTATTGGAGCCATACAATATGGGGGTTTTGAAATTGGCTTAGCATCAGTAACTAAGTCAATTTTGAATTATATTTCTCGATCAGCTATGACACCAGGTAACTCATCAGGAAAAAAATCAAGGTATTCATTTACCACTGGCACATCATTAATTTGAATAGTTGCCTTGTTTCCAACCATATGACCATGATAACGTTCATTTCCATCTTTCAATAGTTTCTCAGCTTCCTGATATGTAATCAATTGTATGTGTTCTTTCTTGTATACAAACTGAAACTCTTGAAAAAAAATTTCTTTAGCTCTATAATAAATCATATCATGATAATCAGAAATCTAGTCAATCCCCAGGATTACATCACACTCGACTAAGGGTAAAATGACAAGGATTGTTGGTAAAGTCTTTCCACATTCCACAATATAAAGATTCTTATAATTCCTCTTTTCTATAACATTTCCCCTTGTATTTTAACAACAAGTTTGTGTCTCATTTGTTGAGGTGATATTTCCAAATTACCAGAAAATTTCTCAGAGATGAAGGAATGTGAAGACCCGGTATCAAACAAAACATTAGAAAAATCTGAGTGAATAAACAAAGTACCTGATACAACTTCATTGGATGGCCCATATCTTCTGATGTAGTCGCAAAGGATCTCACTACACCTTTTTTCTTGTAGTCTGGCTTCTTTGCATCATTTGGATATCTCTATGGGTAGGAATTTTTATAATGACCCATTTAACCACATTTAAACAACTTTACATTCTTCTTGTCAGGATAAGTCTTTGGATCATCTTCATTACAATCTCGGGCCATATTTCCAAACTTGCCACATTTAATACACTTACCAATTTTAATAAGACATTCCCGAGGTGTTTCATGCCACACTTTTCGCAAACTAAAAATTGGATTATCTTACCATCAGATTTCTTTGGTTGATTCTTACCAATTTCTTGACAACTGGACCACTTCTTCTCTTTGTGTCCAAAATGCACATGATCATAAGAAAACTCCATCTATACCCTCTTAGCACATCAGATATGTTCTCATAAAATCTGAATTCATGGGAGGCCAATGCCCTTCGATACCATGGCTTCAATCCTGAGTAAAAGCAGTTGATTTTTCTATCAACATCCAGATTAAAATTTGGGTCATACCTGGCCAATCGGGTGATGTTCGCTTCATACACATCCACTGAGTCTTCCTCTTTCTATTTCAATTGAAGTATTTTCTTCTCCATTCTCAGTCGCACCACATTAGGAAAATATTTTCCAAGGAAAATTATTTTAAATTCATCCCACTCTAAGGAATCATAATCCTTTCTACCCATGGTATTCCTTAACATTGACCACCATTGATCAGCATCCCATTCAAAATGAAAAATGGTAAGACATACCTATTGATTGTCAGAACATCCCATAACATCGATTATCTTTTCAAGGGCTTTGATCAATCCTTCAGCTGCTACTGGGTCAGAAGATCCATTGAATGCAAGAGGATGTTGTCTCATAAAATGTTCCACTACTGTCTTGTTCCGTTGTGGTACCTATATTGGTCCTCTTGCATGGATGTCACCACCATTTATTGTTTGTGTTAGCTGATCAATTAATGTCACAAATAGGTCGGTTCCAATCCATACCATTCCAGGCTGTAGTTCCGGAAGGATGCCATTCTGTCAGTGCCTCTCCTCTTCAGCATCCATGTTCCTTCTATGGACAACCATTCTACACAAACATGTCTTAGATAAAGAAACATGTTAATATTTAAATGCTATAACATTTCAAATTAAACATAAATTGAAAATCGTTAATGTTGTTCTATTAACATCACCATATCCAAAAAGTTATCTAAACCATCATTTGATACCAACTATAAGGACCAAGCCTTATTACAAACATATTCTTGAATTTAGTCATGAAAACAATTCATTTTACAATGATGATGTTTTCATGTTTAGATCATTAGAGAATTAGAACAATACATTCATAACATTACACATTATTATAGAGTGGATACCATAAAAACAGATTCCATTTTTTCAAAATATAAAACATTAAAAAATAAAACAAGACTCCTTGAAAATTATTCAACATTTATCATGTCTTCCTTCCTTATATTACACATGCATTAACCTGTGGAAAATCATTTAAAAACTTCAGATGAGCAAAAATGCTCAGTAATGTATGAAAAAGAAGGAAAGAACACATTAGTCCATGAATACTCATAACCTATGAAAACATTTTCAAAAGACATTCTTATCACCCATATATACTTACTTTGTTTAAAAAAATCCACACAAAACACGAGAACATAAATATAATCACATGTTGGATTGAAATAATGATGTAGATGCTCACTATACAAGAGGGGGGGGGGGGTGAATTTTACACTTTAGAAATTTCCATAAACAAGGAAAGATCTACGTTTAACAAAGTTAAACTAAGTAAATTCACAACACCTCTACCAAAAAATTGAAGGATTAGTATAAGGTATGAATTGGTATAAGGTATGAGGTTTCCAACCACTAGTTTAATGCACTTTCTAAAACCTGGAAAGTATTTCCAAAAACTCGTTCAGGAAATATGTATTCGGAAATTGAAACTTAACCAAAGATTAAAATATGAGATTCTACCTTAAAGCGTATAGAATCTAAATGGTTCAGAGTACAAGTGAAAAGAAAATATAAGAAGGTTATTATTTCCTTACAATAAACAATGCAGCAGAAAAACAAGTAGTTAAACTACAAGTAACAAACAATGATTCTTTTAACCAAAATAGAAGGGTATCCAACATCCTGGGATAAAGGTCCCTTGATTTATACTATCAAGAATGTATGTCTTATCCACACTATGGTAAGCCCTCTATATGAAGATTGATGTTTCTGTCTTGCTATCCCCGCAAGCCCTCTACTTCAAGGTAGTTGTAACATCTGTCTTCCTATCCCCGGAAGCCCTTGAAATTTAAGGTAGTCGACACCTCTATCTTCCTATCCCTGGAATCCCTCTAATGTAATCACCAACATTCGGAGTCGCATGAAGTTTGAGTGTTGATAAGAGCCTCTCACTATAGAATCACATCAACAACACGTAAGCAATGTTGTAAAAGTCAATAGTTCTCGTTCAGTTCAAATGAGCTCCTATTAATTGGTGGATCTCCAACGGTCAGCTCCCTCCTCCAATGGTCATATTTTCCTTGAATCTCGGAGAGACCTGTACATGTGTCACTCAACCAATGGTTGGCTAGTAACAGAATGGACAACATCGTTTTATAACAAAACTTATGTAACTGAAAGCATGACTTCATTTTGTAACAAGTGTATATATAAGAAAAACTGGAATTCATAATGTAGGCAAATAAAAGTTCAGAGTCTAAGAAAAATGGAATTTGGAGTTTAACCAAAATGTAATTCGTAGTATATAATAAAGAGATATTAGGATTCTGTTTTGTAGGAATTCAGAACCTGAATTCCATAGAAATTCAGAGTCTGAATTTCTATGGAAATTATGAGTCTGGTTTCTCCAGAATTCATAATTTGAACTTATAGAGTTTGGAGTCGAACTTGTATAAGTTTGAAGTCGAACTAGTAAAAGTTCAGAGTCGAACTTATAAAATTATGGAGTATAACTCATAAAATTTCGGAGTCGAACTTATAAATGTTCAGAGTCAAACTCATAAAATTTAGGAGTCCAGAATTTGGAGTTTGAACTTCATGATAGTTCGAATCCAGAATTCGGAATGGAACTTTATGAGAATTCATATCTAGAATTCGGAGTGGGACTTCATTATAGTTCACATCCAGAATTCGGAATGGATCTTCATTACAGTTCTCATCCAGAATTCGGAGTGGAACTTCATTACAGTTCACATCCAAAATTCAGAGTGGAACTTCATTACAGTTCACATCCCAAATTTAGAGTGGAACTTCATTACAATTCACATCCAGAATTCGTAGTGTAACTTCATTACAATTAAAATCTAGGATTCGGATCATAAACAGAATGCTTCATATCTATGTATTATGTGACTCTGAGTTTTAAGATATGAATCCGATTTTTGTACTTAGAAATAATTCTGATATGTATAAGTAAATCTAGATTAGGGTAAATTCCATTAAGTAACTAACTTTTCATTAGAGAAGTAAAATATATTTTCTTAAGTATAAGGTGTTTCTGATTTTAAAAACATGTGATTTTCAAAACAAGAAGGAATGGAAAAGAAAAATGGAAATCCTTATTGACTCAACAATCTCTCCCTTTTTGGAAAGCACAAACAACCATACGAAAATGAATATAAGGTTTTTGAAAAATTTTATTAGACATTGAAATTAAAACATATCTCAATTTTTTCATGGATAATGATGAATAAAACTTGCTCCCCCATAGGCATTGAATCTTTATGAATTGTATTCTTGATTTCCAAAATGGGATATTCATTTCCATGGGAATGAAATGTTTTGTAATTAGAAAAACACCCCCTTACATTAGGATACCTTTCCATAGAAATTTTTCTTTTTTCCTTCTCCCTAGAGAGTAAATCTTTTTCCTTCTCCCACTTTGTGATTTTCAAAAATAATTGAGGGAATGGAAAATTAATAAAGTACCTACAAGATTAGTAAAGGCATACAAATAATACAAGGTACAACCAACCAAAATTTCATTAGATTAAAAATTTTACAAGGAAAGACAACAAAAGATCGGATTGGGTTCTATTTGTATTCATTTTCCTTCAGGATAAGTTTCTTCAGCAATGTTTTCAACATCATTAAGACTTTTTGATCTTCCTCGACTTGCTTCTCCAAAGCTGATATGCTCTCTTTTTGAGGTTTCAACACTTCTGCCTATGCCTTCATAACATCATCTTGCTTGACCATCTTTTCTTCAAGATCAATCTGGATGTCTATATCCCTTTTAAAATATTGAGAATGTGAATTAAGATTCCCATTCAGGTCCCTGACTTTCTTACTATGAGAAAATTGCTCAGTGATCAGCTCATCTTGAAGGTTCATAATCTTACTGTACTCAGTATCAAAAGCATTTTATACTTCAGTCTGAGAGCGTTCAAACTCAACCAAATCATCATCAACCATATTTGACCATAGAGTGACTTTGCTGCAACATAATCTATGCACATTGTAGTTGATATGGAAATTCTTCTGATCGGCCTCAATTTTCACAACCTTATCCATTTTCATGGATAATGACTCTGATTTCTGATTCTGACTGTGCTGAAGAATTTGGCACCATGAGTCAATGGTGGGGAAAATTGGAATTATATCCACCAACTATTTCAAGGATTCAACAACAAAGTCATGGCCATGAGCTGATGACTCCAAATCCTATAGTTTTCTTGGAGATTCTTCTTCTTCAACTTCAACAAACCTTCTATTAGAAGAACCACCATCTTCTTTCTTCCTGATTAAATCATTAGTTGGTGTATCCAGAAGCACTTTCTTTCCATTATCAGTTTTTAGCATGGGTTCCTAATCAGGAGATTCTTCTTTGAATTCAGAATCTTGAACCATCATATCTTCATCAATTTTCTCCTTTTCTGCTTCTTCATCAAGAAAATTCTTCTCATATATTTCTTCCTTTCAGATAATAAATTTTCTTCCTCTTCTTCCTCTACTTCATCTTTCTTAGATTCTATGTCAACTCCCTTTTCCGGAGTGGCTAACCTTGTGGATTATTCCTTATCATGATAATGTTATACTTTCTTGATCAAGGCATCCGAATTATCACTTGCTTCTTCAACTACTTTTTCTTCTTCAAATACCTCTTCCTCTACTTATCCAGCAACTGATTTCTCTACTTCTTCAACCACTACTTCATCAACTTCTTTTTCTTTGTATTTTTCATAGAAAAGTACCTCTTCCCCAGAGTCTCTGGTAATGGTTCGGTATGGAATGTTTCTAAAATAGTTATCATCTCAAGAGCTAAATCTATAGATTTCAACAAATATTGAACCACTTCAGCTTCAGACAACTTCTTTTTCAACTTCTTCTCTTTATCTTATCTCTCCAATTCCTCCACAACTTTTTCTCTTTAGGCCTTAGCCTCGGCAGGGTCCAATCCGAACAGTGGATCCCCTTATTTTCTCATTTCCTTATCATCCCTCCACTTGGAAACCACTTCATCTAGATATGATTTCTGTTTCATTGGCTTAGGTGGTGCAGATTGGGTTTCTTTAGCCTTAAGAGATTTTCCTTCAACCTGAACTTTCTTAAGCTTCCTCTTTGTTCTTTTCTTCTTCGATGGTTCATCTTTCTTTACATTTTCTAGAACAACTCCACCTTCAGATTCTGGAAAACTATAGTATTCTATTGTTTCCTTAGAGAAGTCCATATTCATTCTATTCAACGTATCATCACTAACCATCATTAACATTCAATTTTGAATTTTTGATTTACATGGAACCTTGAAGGGGTCTAGACACTGAACAATCATCTTTGATAGTAATGCATGAAACATGATGATCTATGCTCTTAAATTTCCTTTCTTTATATTCTTGATTGTCACTAAGACATGCCTCATCAAATTTATCATTCATAGATTCACCAGGAAGTCGAAGAAATAGATGTCTCTTTTTTTGAGGGAATCCTTATCACCCTTTCTTAGAACCAGAAAACCTTGAACCCAATGATGAATAATCTGATATTTTAGAGATAGGTTATTAATATTTGCGGTCTTCACATCATTCAGTTCGAGACATTGTAAGGCCTTTACCTTAACAAATCTACCCTGAGCATTCTGGAGTTTATGAGAATATAATTCGGCTTCCCCTTCATATGTTATCCCTACCAAGCTTACTGCCTTGGTATAAGTGAGTTTATAAGTCTTTCCATAAGACATGAAGGAAAACATTTCCCTTCCATCATCCTCAAAGAAACTCACTGACTCAAAAAATTCTACTAGTACATCTGGATATATAGGATCCTGAACACATGTCTTGGAAACACAAGCATCTTCTCACCCATTCAGCTTTATATTGTTAGTAATAAGGGAATCATACATTAAGAAAATCAGGTGCACTATCCTTTCCCTATACACTGTACATTTAGAGATTGGATTTTCATACGGCATATCCTGAGATGCAGCTTCAATAGACATTCGGAATGGAAATTCTGATGATTCGGAATGACTTTATAAAGATTAGAATGGCCTTATGAATGGAGGCAGAGCTTCGAGACGTGAATGATTTTAAAAAATGATGTGGGGTGACCCTCAGGGTCCCCTTTATATAGGCAATGAATCTGACCTTTGAGATTTCAAAACCAATTTAACGGCTAAAAAACACTTTTCCATGATCTGACGGTTGAAAACATACCCTCAAGTAAATATAGAATCCGATCTTGTGAGGGTTTTTTAAGAAAAAACAACTCGAATCCGAGAAATTTTAAAACTCATAGGAAAATACCAGTAAGAAAAATATGATTATGAAAACTTATGTAAGGAAATCATACCATCCGGATTGGCTAGGATTATTATTCATAATAGGTAGTATTTTTCTTGAAGAAAAAAAATTGACTTAAAAAACTTCATTGTGAAAAACATCACTACGAAAAACTTCACTACGAAAGGCTGAGTACGAAAAGTTCATTACGGAAAAAACTGAGTACGAAAGTTTTAATTACGAAAAATTGAGTATGAGAATTTTAATTACGAAAATCCTTAGTAAGAAAAATAGGAGTCCGGAAAATCATAAGTACGAAAAATATCATCACGAAATTTCTCATTACAAAAAATTTAATTACGAAAATTCCAGTTCTGAAAATTTCCATTACAAAAATTTCAAATCCGAAAACGTCATTACAAAAATGTAGAGTACGAAAATTCTCATTACGAAGGATTCAGTTCTGAAAATTTCCATTAAAAAATTTTCAATTCCGAAAATTTCCATTAAGAAAATTTCAAGTAAGAAAATTTTGAAAAACTCATTAGGAAAAATTTTAGTTACAAGAGTTTGAAAAACAGACTATGAAAATTTTTGACTACAATGACAAAAAAACTGACTACAAAATATTTTGCATAAGAAATAATACTGACTACGAAAAAAATTTCATAAGAAAAAATACTGACTACGAAAATATTTCCTATACTATCATGAAAATGTACTCCCCCTATGAAAAGGAGTTTATTACTGTAAGGAAAATTTTTCACCAAAAAGTTAATGAAGGAAAAAAATTACCTTACTGTTATCATTCCTAAATCCTGTTTAATGTATTCAAATCTATCAGAAGGTAAATATTTTGTGAGAATATCAGCAATTTGATCTTGCGTTCCGATAAACTGTAGAATGATATCTCCTTTGAGTATGCGATCTCTAAGAAATAGATGCCTAATATCTATGAGCATTGCACGAGAGTGATGTGCAGGGTTTTTACTAAGGGCAATGGAACTTCTGTTATCACACAAAATTTGAGTCTTAGTAATACTCAATCCATAGTCTGTGAGAATGTGTTGCATCCATAACACTTGAGAATAAAAACTTCCAGCCAGTACATATTCAGCTTCCAGAGTGGAGAGTGATTCTGAGTGTTCCTTCATGCAAGACCAAGAAACTAATGAATCTCCTATGAAATGACAAGTTCTGGATGTACCCTTTCTATAAATGCTACATCCACCAATGTTAGCATCTGAATAGCTTTTAAGAAAAACATTTCCATAAATACAAAAAAAATCCTAGACCATGGTTCCCTTTAAGTAGAAAAAAATTCTTTTCACTGCCTTTAAATGCGATTCCTTAGTATTGGATTGATATCTTGCACATAAGCATACTAAAAACATCATGTCTAGTCGACTAGCTGTCAAGTATAGTAGGCTTACTATCATACCTCTAAAAGATGTTTGATCTACTGGTTTTCCAGCTTCTTCAAGATCAAGTGTTTTTGAGGTACCAATAGGAGTAATTATACTCTTAGTATTGTCATATCCATACTTCTTAAGAAGATATTTTAATATAATTATGTTGGGATATATAGGTTCCTTTTGGTTTTTGAGAAATTTAAAAACTAAGGAAAAATTTTAAGTCACCCATCATACTCATTTCCAACTAAGATCTCATTAGAGTCGCAATGGAATCAGTTAAATATTTCCGAGTTGAACAAAAAATAATGTCATCAACATAAATTTGATCAGTCAAAACTTTTTTCTTATATTTCATTATAAAAAGGGTTGGATCTGCATTTCCCTTAACATAGTGATTTTGAAGCAAAAATCTTGTAAGTCTATCATACCAGTCTCGTGGGGCTTGTTTAATACCATACAAATCTTTGGTAAGTCTAAAAACATTATTAGGATGTTTTGTATCTTTAAAGCCATGAGGTTGTTCAACACAATCTTCCCCTTCAACATAACCGTTATGAAATACACATTTCACATCCATTTGAAAATGTGTAAAATTGAAGAATGTTGCAAAGGCAAGTAAGATACAAATAGATTTAAGTCTAGATACTGAAGCATAAGATTCTTTATAGTCCCTTCCCTCTTGCTGATTATATCCTTTAGCAACTTGTCTAGCATTATTTCTATCAATGAATCCAATTTCATCACACTTATTTTTGAAGACCCACTTTACTCAAATAACAGAAGTTTCCTTAGGTCTTTTAACCAAAGTCCAGACTTTGTTCCATTAGAATTCATTTATCTCATCTTGCATGGATTTAATCCAATCATCACCACCTAAAGCTTCTTCAATACTTTTTGGTTCCAATTGGAAAAGAAATTCTAGATGTTATACTTCATTTCTTAAGGAACTTCTAGTCCTTACAGGTTGATTTACATCACCAATGATACTATCACTGGGATAATTCTTAAGAAACACCTGACTTGGGTTTTGTAAAACTTGTTCAACAACATAAGATAGAAAGTCTTTTGGGGTAAATGTTTCAGAAGCATCTTCTTGAACATTTTCTTTATCGGATGGATTTTCTATCAAAGGTTGATAATAAATTTTTAAAAACACATATGAGGATGTAGGTTGAGGTTGTTTAAAAACAAACGGATCAGTTTCATCAAATTTTACATGTACTGTTTCCTCAACAGTACAAGTGTTTTTAATGAAAACTCGATAGGCCTTAGATGTTGTGGAGTAGCCTAAGAAAATTCCTTCATCAGATTTTGGTGCATATTTGTGTATGTTATCTTTAGTATTCAGAATGAATACTTTGCATCCAAAAACCAAAAATTATGAAAGTGTATTTTTTCTACCATTCCATAACTCATAAGGAGTTTTATTAAGAAAGGGTCTAATTAAAACTCGATTTATAGTATAACAAGAAGTACATACCGCTTCATCCAAAAAATGTTTGGCTACAAAATATTCACTCAACATGGTTCTTGTTATCTCTTAAATAATTCTATTTCTTCATTCAACAACACCATTTTGTTCAGGTGTTCTTGGTGCTGACAATTTGCGAGTAATACCTCTTCTACTACAAAAAGTTTCAAAATCATAATTTTGAAATTCTCCACCATGATCACTATGAATAGATTTCAATGGAAGGTTTTTCTCATTTTTAACATGGGATCTAATACTTTTGAAATAAGAAAAAGCTTCAGATTTCTTTTCTAGAAAATAGACCCATGTAAATCTAGTGTAATCATCAACCAAAACAAATACATAGTACTTGACCCCAATGCTTCCAGTTTTTTTTGGACCAAAAAGATCCATGTGCACCAATTGTAATGCATCAGTTGTTGAGAATTCACCATTTGATTTAAAAATTGATTTATGTTGCTTTCCATATTGACAAGGATCACAAACTATAGAAGAATCAAATCTAAGCTCTGGTAGATCCTTAACTAGTTTCTTCTTAGAAAGTTTACATAAGATTCTATGGTTACAGTGTCCTAACCTTCTATTCCATAACCAAGAATGATCTTCCACTACACTAAGGCAAGGTATGTCTTGGCTCCTAAGGTCTTCTATGTTTAGAGTGTAAACATTCTCTTGCCTATTGGCAGAGAGAATAAACTCTTCCTTGGAATTGTGTACTATGAATTTATCATTCCAAAAATTCACAAGGTATCCTTAATCTCATAATTGACTTATGATGATGAGGTTGTTCTTAAGACCCTTAACAAATAAATCATTTGAAATAAATTTTTTACCATGAAGAACAATATTACTTATACCAACAATTTCTCCATGAGCATTATCACCGAAAGTAACTTTTCCACTTTTCTTTTTGATAATATTTTAAAAATAGCATTTGATACCGTTCATATGATGGGAACATCCACTATCCATGTACCATGTGTTGCTGTTGGTACTTCCTTTATCATCCTGAAAATAAGAAATGGATTAGACTTTCGGAATGTAAACTTGTTTGGATCCGAGATTTTTAGATAAATTTTTTTTGGGTATCAGCATTTGTTTAGAGAAATAGGCTTTTTGAAACCCAAGATATTGAACACTATTCAATGAACAGTTTTTCTTCCAATGCCCACCACTTTGACACTTAGTGCAAAAAGGGGCTTTTGATGGAACAAAATAATTGTTTTTGAAAATCGTTTTTTGGTGAGTATAACCTACTCTGGTAGTGTTTACTTGAGGTCTGATTTGAGAATAAATTTTGTCAAAATTTTCCTTCCCAGAGGTAAATTTTGCAAGGATTTTCTTAAGATAAATTTTTCAGATTTTAGTCTGATGATTAATTCCTATCCTCAGGAATCATTTCATTAGAGTTAGATTTTTCCTCAAAAACTTTTATCATTGAAATAGCATTCTTATGATCTTTAGACAGTTCTTCCTTATCAGAATTTCCTTTCTCAAGATCTTTATAATGTTTTTCTAAATGTTTTTCTTTACACATATGATTATTAGAATGATCTCAAATCTCTTTAGTAAGAATTTCCTCCCTAGTATTTACCTTGTCTAATTTTTTAGAAATTTTACAATTTTTTACTTCAAGTAACTTAGAAAATCATGATACTTCATATGAATTTTCTTCATTTTCTGAGGATTATGTATCTTCATTCGAAGTACTATTTTCGAAATAGTAATTCTTATCAAGTGAAAAATTTGTTAAAGCCTCGGCAGAGCTGACCTTGGTTATAAGCCATGTATGTGGAAAAGAATTATTATCAATGAATCCCATATTCTTCTTTGCTGACGAATCATATTATGAAGATTCACTTTTTTAAGAGTCTCCACAACTAGCACTCTATGTGATATTATATTTCAAAACATTCTTAGCATTGGATTTACAGACTTCTTCCAGTTCTTTTCAGAATGCCTCATTTTTCATTCTTTCTTCTTAAGAATAGGTCAATCAGGTCGTTTGTGTCTAGCTCTTTTACATTCATAGCAAGTGACTTCTGTATCTTTCCTATCTTTCCTTTTATTCTTCTTATACATGGATTGGAAATTTCATTGACCAGCTATCTTGTTCATCCTTCGATCATGATTTGATAACTCATTCTATTAGACTTCACTCCCACTAGATTCGGATTGGATAGCAACTTTCTTAGACTTGGATCTGGTTACACTCTCATAAGATTTTTATTTCATGTGAGTTGATGTTGTAGTAAAAGCAACAGTACCATTACCATTCTTCTTCTTGATGTTGTCAGCATCTCTCTTCATCCTTGTTTCATGTTGGAGAAGAGTTCAAAAAAGTTCATCTAAGTAAATTTGAGGAACCTTCATATTTTCATCAATAGAAGTTCTTTTTTATTCCCATTGGTTGGGCATAATATCAATAATCTTGTCAGCAAGGGCTTCATCATCTAACCCTTTTTTGTTCCATAGACTGAAGACTGTTTACTATAGTCATAAATCATTGTTGAACATTGAAGATTAGTTGTCCATATGGAAAATTAAATCCATCGTATTCACGTCGAAGCATATCTCTCCTAGTTTCAATCACTTTAGAAGTTCCGAAGTGTGTAACCTCTAACATATTCCAGATACAAATTGCTGCTTCACAAGAAGAAATTTGGCTATATATATTTCTCGTCATTGAACACAGTAATGTATTGCATACCTTATAATTGAGTTGGTATTCTTGCTTCTAATGGTCAGTAAAAGCTCTGACTTCCTTATTAGGAATTTTATAATCACTCGTATGCATAACAAAATTATCCACTCCAGTGTTGATGATTTATGTCCTCATTCGATCTCTCCAATATTCATAGTCAATACCATCAAATATAGGTGGTCTTCTAGTATTTAGGTTTTCAATAGAACCAACGTTGATTCCTTTGATTCTTAATAAAAACATGGGAAACCAAACTTGTTAGTAGGAAATTTTCATAATCACAATGTTCGGAATGAACATGTTTGGAATGAAAAATTCTGAATGAATAAGATCAGAATAGAAAAGCATGGAATGAACTATCTTCCTAAACAAGGAAAATTAGAACAATGAAATGTGAGAAAGGAAAACATATATGTGAGTATAAGTAATTGAGATACCTCCTTTGAATCCAATTGTGGAATTGGATCTATATTTGAGGTAACCTTCCCTCTAATACTAATTTTTGGATCGAAATAATGATGTAGATTCTCACTATATAGGAGGGGGGTGAATGGTACACTTTAAAAATTTACTTAAACAAGGAATGCTCTAATATTAACAAAGTTAAACTAAGTAAATTCACAACAACTCTAAAAAACAATTTAAGGATTGGTAAAAGGTATGAGTTGGTATAATGAATGAGGTTTCAAACCTCTAGTTCTATGCACTTTCTTAAAACTGGAAAGTAATTCCAAAAACAGGTTCTAGAAATATGGATAAGGAAATTGAAACTTAACCAATGTTTACAATCTGAGATTCTACCTTAAAGCATAAATAATATAAATGAATTAGAGTACAAGTGTAAGGAAATATAAGATGGTTATACTTTCCTTACAATACATAATGCAGCAGAAAATAATGTAGTTAAACTACAAGTAACGAACAAGGATTCTTTTAACCCAAAGAGAAGGGTGTCCAACAACCTTGGATAAAGGGCCCTTGATTTATACTTTCAAGAAATTTTGTCTTACCCACACCAGGGTAAGACCTCGATACGAATATCAGAGTCTCTGTCTTGCTATCCCTACAATCCCTCAACTTGATGGTAGTTGGAACCTCTGTCTTCCTATCCCCGGAAGCCCTCAAAATTTAAGGTAGTAGGCACCTCTGTCTTCCTATCCCCGGAATCCCTCGAATGTAATCACCAACATTCGGAGTCACACAGAGCTTGAGTGTTGATAATGCCTCTCACTCTAGAATCACTTCAACAACACATAAGCAATGTTGTAAAAGTCAATAGTTCGCATTCGGTTCAAATGAGCTCCTATTTATAGGTGGAGCTCCAACAGTCAGCTCCCCCCTCCAACAGTCATATTTTCCTTGAATCTCGGAGGGACCTGTACATGTGTCACTCAACCAATGGTTGGTTGGTAACAGAATGGACGAAGTCATTTTATAACAAAACATATGTAACTGAAAACATGACATTGTTTTTAAACAAGTGTAAGTTTTATGAAAAACTGGAATTTAGAATGTAAGAAAATAAAAGATCAGAGTCTAACCAAAATGGAATTCAGAGTCTAACCAAAATGGAATTCAGAGTCTATAATAAATATATATTCAGATTCTATTTTGTAGGAATTTGGAACCTGAATTCTGGAGAAATTCAGAGTCGGAATTTCTAAGGAAATTCGGAGTCTAGTTTCTCCAGAATTCAGAATCTGATCTTACAGAGATCAGAGTCAAACTTGTAGAAGTTCAGAGTTGAACTAGTAAATGTTCATAGTTGAACTTATAGAAGTTCAGAGACGAACTCATAAAAGTTCGGAGTCGAACTTATAAAAGTTCAGAGTCAAACTCATAAAAGTTTAGAGTCTAGAATTCGGAGTTTGAACTTCATGATAGTTCGTATCGAGAATTCGGAATGGAACATTATGAGAGTTCGTATCCAGAATTCGGAGTGGAACATCATTACAGTTCACATCTAGAATTCGGAGTGGAACTTCATTAAAGTTCTCTTACAGAATTAGGGGTGGAAATTCATTAGAGTTCACATCCAGAATTCAGAGTGGAACTTCATTAGAGTTCACATCTAGAATTCGGAGTGTAACTTCATTATAGTTCACATCCAGAATTCTAAGTGGAACTTCATTACAGTTCACATCTAGAATTCGGATCCTAAAACAAAATGCATCATAACTAAGTATTATATGATTCTGAGTTTTAATACATGAATCCGTTTTTTATACATAGAAGAAATTATGAAATGTATAAGGAAATCTAGATTAGGGTAAATTTCATTATGTATGGAAATTTTCCTTAGAGAAGTAAAATAGATTTGCTTATGTATAAGGTGTTTGTGATTTTCAAAACAAGTGATTTTCAAAATAATAAGGAATGGAAAAGTCATAATGAAATCCTTATTGACTCAACATCATAAAGGTATCTTGGGGAATTACGCACATAATCATCTAACCATTCTTGGCTACCTTATAATTTGTAACCCTCACGACTACCTTTATTTGCGTAACCATCGCAGTTACACATGGAGTAACCATACAGATGAACTCCAAAATACTCATACCCAATGCATTGGAGGGAGATATAGGTCCCACCATTCATCATAAATAATTCACAATATCAATAAAAAAATCATACAACATAAATAATTCCATAAAAACATTACTTTCGATTTCGTAAAACTGAATTAAAAAAAGGATTTTAAAAGAAAATCCCCTTATAAGTATCATTCAATTGAAGAGATACTTAATAGAATGGATAATGTATTTCTATATACTGTGAATACTCATAATAAAACATAATAAAAATAGAGCCCATCACAAAAACAATTTAAATATCACATAAAAATGAGGTAGAAGGTTAACCCAAGGAATGGAAATCGGGTTAAGAATTCCCTTACCATGTGTTTTCCCTACTTAAAACTTGTTTAAACCTCTTATATAATGGTTAAAAGAGTGTTATTAATATTTTATAGAAACATGTCCTTTTTTATAAAATCTTATATGATCATTTCATAACATCATCTCACACTTAATTGTTAGTATTTTTCCCTTTGCCCTATTTTTGGTTGAATTCTTTACATGATTTCTATGATTGGTTTATGGTTGACATTCTTGTCGAGTTGAAGTGAAAATCTAGAATTGTAATGGAGTAGTATTTACATATATCCAGTAACATAAATTTTTACATTCATCATTTTGAATTTCTACATGATGATGATTCATAAGTTAAAACATTAGTGATGTTTTTTTAGATCATTTTAGTGGTTATTTGATAATAACAAACTTGTTTTGTCTTATAAATTAGAACCATGAGTAAAAAAAATTACAGAACCATGGGTGAGTAATAAAACATATAATATAACCTGGTTCAACAATATAAATGGTTTCATGACCAGAATTTAAATAATTAATGGAAATTGAAATCTCATCGTCCACGATGTCGATAATTCGACACAAACGGACAATGTTTTTAATCTTTAAATAAGTGGGCGAGGAGAGGGAGATGAGAAGAATAATGATGAGTAATTTTCCATAAACATGATAAAATATAGAATATATATGATTTATGGAGACTTCATGCCTCTTGGGTATGGAGATATGATGAAATAATAAGGAAGGAACTCAAAATAAAAAAAAAGTGAGAAATCCCTTACAAAACTTTGGTAGCCTAACGGCTACACAACATGGTTTTAGAAAATATTAAAAAGAGAAGTGACAAGCGTCACCCATCCAGAAATAAATCATAATATAGAGTAGATCAATAATAATAATAAAATAAGAACATGGTATGGAAACTTGAATGTTATACCACATAAAAGAGAACTTGAAAGGAAAAAAGAATGAAATTAAGAATTTTCTTACCTTGTAGTGTAACCCATGAACATGAAGGTTGGGACCTTGGGGGCTTGAGGAAGCCTTGGGAGGACTAATATGAAGGTAAGGAGGTAAGAAATTAGTTTAGGGAGAATTGGGAATTAATTCAATGAATGGAAGATTTGGTATTTATAGGAAATTGAGGGATTATTTTAATAATTTTCAAGGGACACCTCATGAGTGGTATTTACAAAACCATGGGCTTTCCCGGTATTTTACCCTGGAATAGACCACATGGTCCACCTCACATATTATTTAACTATACACAAGTCGAACTGATTTATGACATCATTATTATATCATTAATGATGTCATTAACACACCAAAACGAAAAGCTGTATTTTTTCTATTCACCAAAAAATCAACTGTTTCTGAAAAATTCCAAAAATTCACCCTAAAAATTTATCAATGTGTAGAATACAAAGATGATGTACATTTTTTAAAAATAATTTTACAAATATTATTAATTTATTTTTTAAATAAATTCATACATAATTAAAAAATTAACAGTTCTAATTCTACAACTACTTCATTATCACAATGAAAAATTAACAAAGATGTTATAGTCTTCTAGGCTTAAGAAGATAAAATAATAATGAAATTTTATATTCATTAGGGTCATATTACTATTCATATTACTATTCATAAGGGTATGTTACTATTCTCAAAAAAACAAGTTGGTTTCATCAGACTCTAAATAACATATTGAACACAATTGTAGATGATAGTTTCTTGAAATTCAAAACATAGAAGAAATAAAATTATCTTTAAAGTATACTTATAAATATCTACTTTAAAAAAAATTTCAAGCATTTCAATTTATTTTTAGAAAACGTTGGGGTGTTACATTATCCCCACACTAGTGCAGAAAACGTTTTTTACGTCGGTTATTTTTTATTATTTACGTCGGTTTTTAGGCGACGTTAATACGGACGACGTTATAAATAACGTTTTTTACGTCGGTTATTTAAAACCGACGTAATATCCCTAACTTCACGGTGGTTATCACGTCGGTTCATATAATAACCGACGTGATAAATATGCGCGGGGGGCTTTATCACGTCGGTTATTCCCTAAACCGACGTGATAAAACGCCTGGGATATCGTTTATCACGTCGGTTATGTCATAACCGACGTGATAAACCCTTCCCGTGGCCTATTATCACGTCGGTTATTTAGGAAACCGACGTGATAAAAAGGCCTGGGAAACGTTTTAGCACGTCGGTTATTGAATAACCGACGTGGTAAATCGATTCCCAGGCCTTTTATCACGTCGGTTATATTAAGAACCGACGTGATAAAATCCCCGGGAAAGGTTTATCACGTCGGTTCTAGAAAAAACCGACGTGATAAACCCCTACCGATTGATTTACCACGTCGGTTATAAAATAACCGACGTGAAAGAAATTTTTTTTTGTAAATAATTGCACTGCTCTCACCAAAAAGCAACCAGAAACCAAACAAAAATAACCATGCCAGCCCTCCCCCAAGCCCCAACTGAACCCCACCCTCATCTATACCCACCTAACAACCTGGCCAGCCCTCCCCCACCACATTGGAGCCCCACCACAACCCTTGGACACCCCTCCCATATCCCTTGGACACCCTCCACCCCTTGGACACCCCCCCACCCTCATTTACACCCCCAAGACCCCTAGTACAGCCTCAAACACCCATTGGACACCCCCCCCACACCTTGACAGCCCTCCCAGACCCCTTGGACACCCCCCCCCCTCATTTACACCCAACCTGCCCCTTGGACACCCCCCCACCCTCATTTACACCCCCCGAACACTAGGACAGCCCCAAACACCCCTTGGACACCCCTCCCATATCCCTTGGACACCCCCCCACCCCTTGGACACCCCCCCACCCACTGGACAGCCCCCCACCCCCTGGACACCCCCCCGACCCCTTGGAAACCCCCCTACCCCTTGGAAACCCCCCCTACCCCTTGGAAACCCCCCCATCCCCTTGGACAGCCCCAAACACCCCTTGGACACCCCTCCTATATCCCTTGGACACCCCCCCACCACTTGGACACCCAACCGACTCCTTGGACAGCCCCAAACACACCTTGGACACCCCTCCCATATCCCTTGGACACCCCCCACCCCTTGGACACCCCCCACCCTCATTTACACCCCCCCGACCCCTAGGACAGCCCCAAACACACCTTGGACACCCCTCCCATATCCCTTGGACACCCCCCAAACACCCACCCACCCCCTTGGAACCTCTCCCCCCATACCAAAATCCAGACCAGAAAAACCATCAACAGTAGACCAAAACAAGAAGTAGAGAAAAATTAAACATTCACTTATATAACATTCAAAACATACAATGTCAACTTCAAAAAAAACTAAATCCAACCTAAACGACTACGAAATACACAATTACATTGATAATATTCAAAATTACATTTTACATTACAAACAACTAAAAGTCAATCAAACCTGTAAAATAATTTGACCACTCCACTTGTAAGTGTTTGATATCTTCAGCAGTAAAGGGTTGAGGGTCATCAAAAAGCTACAAAGGAAAAGGATAGTAGTCAACGTGTATAATGAATAAATCAAATTGAAATATTATTAGAAAGAGGAAATCTTACCAGGTCAAAACTCAGAACTGTCCCAGTTGTTATTATTTCATACATAAATCTTAACATGTAATATCCGCATTCGATGATGCCTTGTTGCTCATGACATTTCTGTTTGAATGATTGTAAATTCAATATATTATTTTTATGTAATAAATCAAAATGTACAAATTATAAATGGATATTTACCTTCGCATGTACATATTTGATCTTGTAATTCCTTTTCTTTGCGCTTTTTCGAAAGTGGACCCATGCCCTGTTAGAAAATAATACGAATGGGGTAAATTTAAAATTCATTATAATATATAAAACTATTGTTAAATTGAAACTTACGTTTCCAATATATTCTTAAAACTTTCTCGCACATCATCATGGAGAGAGCATATCCAATAAAGTGTTTTCTCCCTAGGGCAAAAAACCCCTAACATCCAATGATCCCTGAGAAAAGGAAATTTAACGTTAGTGGTTTTTTATGTTAAAATATAATTAACTCTTTGAGAGGGATGTGTTTCATACCTCTCACAAAAAGGCATCATCCAACACTGTGTGATTACATTATTTTCAAATCTATCAGCAATATAAAGCATTCTTTGTTCCTCATCCAATGCACATGCTTCAGGGGAAATCAATTGTGGGTCCACGAATCCATATACATCTGTCAGCTCATTCCTCTCACAAATTTTATACATATACCTAATACAAAGCAGACATAAGTATACATTTTTAATAAATATAATGCAAGGAAAAGGAGTTAAGACTTACATGATAAAAATTTGCACCACGTTGATGCCCAACTTATCTCCAGTGACAAACTCCATGATATCAGTTTTCATAATCCCCACACATAGTTCACGTCCACAGACATGAGCTTCCATTGTAAAGTCATAATGATCCGCCAACAAATTTGAATATCTTGACAATTTGTCAAGACTGCTAGTATCTGCATCTGATGTCATAGCTATCTGTCTTTGTTGTTGTCTATACAGTATTTCTTTACCTTTGAAGTATTCCTGTAAAAATAAATTGAAAAATATATTAGTTTTCAAATGACAAAACATTAATAAAAATATAAAATAAAAGATATAACATCCATACCTCTATGGTAATGAGTCGAAGAAGTCTGGATGGCCAAAGTATAAAATGGCCGATACTATGTCCAACTGTCGTCACCTCATCTGTAGGTAATGGTATCCGAGCTGATCTATCTATAATATCCTGTACAGTGACCCTCTGATTATCTACCTCTAACTGTTGATGATGAACTGTATCTCCTATACAATATACCATCCCATATGCAACTATATGATGTTGAGGATCATCAACATACAACTCACAATAAGTAGGTAGCTGCGGCGGAGGAGGAGGATCAAAAATGGGGTCCGCAGGCTGAGGTGGGGGAGTGGGAGCTACTGGGAGAGGTGGAGTGGGAGCTGCACCCTGAAATTGTCTTTGCAAGTCTGCAAACATTAACTGCACCAATGCTCTAATCTTGTCCTCCATTGTCGCATTAATATTATGGACTTCAGCCTCCAACGATTCTATTTTTTTTATAAACTCCCTCAACGTTAGAAGTTGAGGAACGTGGCAACACTTTTCTTACCGATACACCTGCCGGATATCCTCTTACACGGCCAGGATGTTCGGGCTTTCCCAATGCCACAGATAAAATATCTTCCCTCCCAGATGGTGTAAATGTCCCCTGTGAACTCTGCTCCTCAAGAGAGTCCTGTAATAATTAATTGAACTTTTCTATAATGATTGGAAATATATGACGAAAATAGTAAACTTAAATAAATAAAATAGATATCTTACAATCCTCTCAACTACGAGTCTCGATTCTTCCGAAAGATATTGTCCTTTTTTGCCCTTCCGAGCTCTTTTCCATTTCTCATGTCTAGATGGAGGGGATGGAGGGGCCACCTCTCCAGAGCTTGAAGACTCAGCTCTTAGTTGTTGAAATTTTTCTGTCATCATTTGTTCTTCCAATAATGCATACCCTCCCCGAGATAAACTATGAGGGTATACATTTTTAGATTGGATCTCTTGATGAGCTTTCCTTGTTTGCTGTAAATTAAGAATAAGTAATCATTAACAAAACAATAATAAGATCATTTATATAAGAAAGCTTATAAAAGTTTACATTTCCCTTACCAAAAATGATTCTTTTCTTCTACTTTCAAAAAATTCTCTCCATGTGTCTTCATCTATAAAAGGATATATACGACAAGGATTCTCACGACTCCTATGACCATAAATGAAATCAGATGAGAGGGTTGATTTGAAATCCCTCCATCTCCTAGCAGCCAACGTTAAGCATTTCTTCCTGACTCCTCCAGTGTCAGGAATATCAAATGTCATCTGATAAAAAAGAGGTTAAAAATATTATATATACTAGAAACATTTAAAGAACAGTCAAACAATAGCAAAAGATCTTACCAAAATGGTCTCCCACAGCTGAGAAATTATCGCCTTATCCACACTTCTCCAATCATCATAGAGAATGCTTACTTTGCTCTTAGCCCGAGTTGCTACAAAACCCTTAAAATCTTTAGCATTTGGACCTCTAGGAAGATCATCCTCATCAAACTCCACGACTATCCTCTCCTCCTTCGTACGGGCAAGTGATAATTTTGGTAAACGTGTGCACCCACGCTTACCAACCTTTGAACTCTTTTTCGTAATAGGAGCATGTGAATGTTCCTCCCCAGATGTATGACCAATATGCTCATCTCCAGAATCATGTGGCTGATCAACTGATTGATCTGTCATTTTCCTTCAAATCAAAAAAACAAACATTAGTTCACAAATAGAAAAGTGTACTAAATTACATAATAGTAAACATCGGTAATATGGTAAGCATGTTAAACAATGATAAACATGGTAAACACAGGCAAAATGTTGCCAAGGAGTTGTCATAAGAAAGCTGAAAAGTGGACTCACTGATGCCACCGGCCAGCCGCTGGCTCACCACCGGCCGGCCGGTGGAGCAGACAGCCTTCCTCTGTCTGGACCACCGGCCGGCCGCTGGATCACCACCAGCCGGCCGGTGGACCAGACAGAGAGCCTTCCTCTCTGTCTAAACCACCGGCCGGCCGCTGGCTCCTCACCGGCCGGCCGCCGGTGATCCAGACAGAGAGGAAGGCTCTCTGTCTGGTCCACCGGGCGGCCGGTGGTGATCCAGCGGCCGGCCGGTGGACCAGACAGAGAGCCTTCCTCTCTGTCTGAACCACCGGCCGGCCGCTGGCTCAACACCGGCCGGTCGCTGGTGATCCAGACAGAGAGGCTCTGTCTCTGTCTGGACCACCGGCCGGCCGCTGGCTCAGCACCGGCCGGCCGGTGGACCAGACAGAGAGCCTTCCTCTCTGTCTGAACCACCGGCCGGCCGCTGGCTCAACACCGGCCGGCCGCTGGTGATCCAGACAGAGAGGAAGGCTCTCTGTCTGGTCCACCGGCTGGCCGGTGGTGAGCCAGCGGCCGGCCGGTGGTACAGACAGAGAGGACCGGTTGCCGGTGCGCCCAGGACTTCTCCTCTTTACGGTTTTTATTGTTTTATCATTTTGGTTTGATACATATTTTAAGAAGTAAAAAATTTACAGTATCTAACATTATATGAAAAAACTAAATGTAAACAAGATATATACTTGTGTTACCTGTAATTTTAGGAATCTACAGTTGGATTGTTTTCCCAAATTCCTTCGTCGTGATCGTTCCTAATGGCACAAACCATGTCTTCAACATACTCATCATTATGTTCTGTTAATCTTTCCATGGAAGTAGGGATCTCACATAAATCAGCATCTTCATCAAATTCATCCTCACCAACATATTGGTTTTTCCCTTGTAAAACAACAGCCCACTGCATATCTGATTGATCTACTACATAGAAAATTTGTTTGGCATGTGTTGCCATTATAAAAGAATCAGCTGTGTCTTCCAATCTATTCAGATTAACAAGTGTCATTCCAAATTCATCGTGTCTGACACTGTTGTTACCGATAAACCATTTACAGTTAAAAACGGGAACTTTAATTTTAAAGTAATCAGCCTCCCATATGTCTTCAATCACTCCATAATATTCACTTGATGCCGAAATTGGGTTTCTGTCCTTAGCACTCGAAAAATGCATTGCTTCTGCAAACACCAATACACCACTATTCTGAACTGCACTTCTGTTGTCCTGAGCTTTCGTATGAAATGTATAGCCATTAATGTCATAAGCGGACCATGTTATCACATTTAAAGATGGACCACCCACTATCCATTTTAATGTCTCTGATACATCTGATCTACCAAGCAAGGTCTTTTTAAACCATGGCCAAAAAGTTTTGTTGTGCTCATTCAAAATCCACATTTCTTTCTTCTTTGGATGACATTGTTTCAACTCATTAATATGCAATGTGATATACGGTTGAACATCAGCTATGTTATTCAAGATGTATGATTCTAACTTCTTCATATGTTCAGCTGACAGTGATTTGACTTTCAAGCCACAAATCCCCTTTCCCTCATTATTAACCCGTTCATGGCGAGATGGAGGCAAACCTATGTGTTGTGCCGTAGCCAAGTAACTCGTACAAAACTCTGCTACCTCCTCAGAAATATACTTTTCAATAATGGAGGCTTCAGGTCGATATGGATTTTTAACATATCCCTTTAATATTTTCATATACCTTTCAAAAGGATACATCCAACGAAGATATACAGGTCCACAAAGCCTTATTTCTCGAACCAGATGAATCAGTAAATGCACCATCATATCAAAAAAAGTTGGAGGAAAATACATTTCCAAATGACAAAGTATAATAATTGCATCCTTTTCCAAAATGTTCAAAGCATTCACATCAATCGCCTTGTTGCAAATTGAATTGAAAAAATAACACAACCTCATTATAGTCTTTCTGACACGGATGGGCAATATTCCACGCAGTGCAACTGGTAGAATTTGTTGCATCATGACATGACAATCATGTGATTTCATACCTATCAACTTCAAGTCTTTCAATGAGACAAAATTTTTTACATTTGAAGAATAACCTTGAGGCACTTTGATATCATGAAGACACTGACAGAAGCTACTTTTCTCCCTCTTCGATAATGTATGACAAGCCGGGGGAAGAAATGTTCGTCTTCCTTTAGGAGTGGGAGCTAACTCTAAACGTATTCCCATTGACAGTAGGTCTAACCTTGCATTCAACCCATCTTTTGTCTTTCCTTTAATATCTAGCAATGTTCCGATCAAAGAATCACAGATATTCTTCTCCACGTGCATGACATCAATATTATGTTTGACTTCATGATACCTCCAATATGGTAGCTCAAAAAATATTGACCTTTTCTTCCAAATATGTCTATCATTACCAGATTTCTGTGTCTTTCCCAATGTCACATCAAGGTTTTTCACCCTCTCAAAATACAATTCTGGGGATAAAGGTTGAGGAGCAGTATCAAATTCTTGTGAGCCATTGAATGCCTTTTTTAGTCTTCTATAAGGGTGATCCATAGGCAAAAACTTTCGATGACCCATGTACACTGTTTTCCTCCCATGATGCAATTGACAATATGACGTCTGTTGTTCGCAAATTGGACATGCTTTATGCCCTTTAACACTGTATCCAGACAAATTTCCATATGCTGGGAAGTCATTTATAGTGAATAGAAGCACTGCATGCAGTTGAAAATATTCCATTTTATAAGAATCATACACCCTAATACCATCAGCCCATAAAAGTTTCAAATCATCAATCAGCGGTGACAAGTATACATCAATATCATTGCCGGGTTGCTTTGGACCAGAGATCATGATACTCAACATGACATATTTGCGCTTCATACAAACTTCAGGAGAGAGGTTGTAAATTACCAATAAAACAGGCCATGAACTATGTGTGCTACTGAGGGTTCGGTATGAATTCATTCCATCTGTGCACAAGCCTAGTCTCAGATTTCTAATTTCATTTCCAAATGTAGGGTACTGGGCATCAATTTTCTTCCATTGTGGACAATCAGCTGGATGACGTATTTTTCCATCACATACCCGCTCATCAGCATGCCATCTTAACCTTTTTGCATCATGTGAATTAGCAAATAAACGTTTGAAACGAGGAATTATAGAAAGATACCAAAATACCTTTGAAGGGAGCTTTGTAATCTCTACATCAGCTTGTGATTTTTCTTTCACCTTATACCGTGATGTCCCACATTTGGGACACTCTTTCAGAAATTCATATTCCTTCCTATATATAATGCAGTCATTCGGACATGCATGTATTTTCCTGTATCCCAATCCCATCGGGCATAATATTTTTTTGGCCTTATAATGTGAATCTGGAAGATCGTTATCTTTTGGAAGAATGTCTTTCATCAATTGTAGCAGCTATGTAAAACTTCTGTCACTCCATCCATGTTTCGCCTTCAGGTTAATCAATCTTAACACCGCCGACAAAACCGTAAAATCTGTACAACCAGGATATAATGGTTTTTCGGCATCACCATATAGACGTGCAACTCTCGGTTCTATCTCAATTTGTTCTGCTACAATATCGCGAATCATTTCTTCAATTCCATCGTAGTTACCATCTTGCGATTCATTATCATCAGTGACATTCTGTCCAGTTTCGCCATGCCAAATCCAAGGGTTGTAACTCGGATTGAAACCATGACAAATCAGATGATCTTTTATCTCTCTACTTTTCAACTTCTTCATATTCAGACATTTCAGGCATGGACAGAAAAAAATGTCACTACTTGGAACATTTCGTTTAGCAAATTCCAAAAAGGCATCAACACCTTCCTCATATTCATTGCTCATTCGATGTGCCGTAATCCAACTTCGACTCATTATTACCTATAACAAATAGCAAAAATATATATATTTTTTAGATAAGACAAATATATGTTTATATGAAAAAAATCATAATTTGAATATAACAATTTTGAAATATAAAACAAATCGATGTGTAAACCCCCCTGGACACCCCCCGACCCCTCTGGACAGCCCCCCACCCCTCCTGGACACAACCCCCCACCCCCGACCTGCTTGGACACCCCCCTGGACACCCCCCAACCCTCTGGACAGCCCCCCCACCCCTCCTAAACACCACCCCCACCCCCTACCCCCTTGGACACCCTCCTGGACACCCCCAACGCCCACCCACACCCTTGGACAGCCCCCCACACCCACCCACCCCCTTGTAAACCCCCCTGGACACCCCCTGACCCCTCTGGACAGCCCCCCACCCCTCCTGGACACCACCCCCCACCCCCTACCCCCTTGGACACCCCCCTAGACATCCCCCAACCCTCTGGGCAGCCCCCCCACCCACCCGGACAACCCCAAATACCCTCTGGAGAGGCCGCCACCCACTTGGACAGCCCCCCACACCCATCCACCCCCTTGGACAGCCCCCCACACCCATCCACCCCCTTGGACACCCCCTTGGACACCCCACCGACCCCTCTGGACAGGCCGCCACCCCCTTGGACAGCCCCCCACACCCACCCATCCCCTTGGACACCACCCTGGACACCCCCCGACCCCTCTAGAAAGCACCCCCACCCCTCCTGGACACAACCCCCCACCCCCGACCTGCTTGGACACCCCCCTGGACACCCCCCAACCCTCTGGACAGCCCCCCCCACCCCTCCTAAACACCACCACCCACCCCCTACCCCCTTGGACACCCCCCTGGACACCCCCCAACACCCACCCACGCCCTTGGACAGCCCCCCACACCCATCCACCCCCTTGGACAGCCCCCCACACCCATCCACCCCCTTGGACACCCCCCTGGACACCCCACCGACCCCTCTGGACAGGCCGCCACCCCCTTGGACAGCCCCCCACACCCATCCCCTTGGACACCACCCTGGACCCCCCCCGACCCCTCTAGAAAACACCCCCACCCCTCCTGGACACAACCCCCCACCCCCGACCTGCTTGGACACCCCCCTGGACACCCCCCAACCCTCTGGACAGCCCCCCCACCCCTCCTAAACACCACCACCCACCCCCTACCCCCTTGGACACCCCCCTGGACACCCCCCAACACCCACCCACGCCCTTGGACAGCCCCCCACACCCACCCACCCCCTTGTAAACCCCCCTGGACACCCCCGACCCCTCTGGACAGCCCCCCGCCCCTCCTGGACACCACCCCCCACCCCCTACCCCCTTGGACACCCCCCCTGGACATCCCCCAACCCTCTGGACAGCCCCCCCACCCACCCGGACAACCCCAAATACCCTCTGGAGAGGCCGCCACCCACGTGGACATCCGCCCACACCCATCCACCCCCTTGAACACCCCCCCTGGACACCCCACCGACCCCTCTGGACAGGCCGCCACCCCCTTGGACAGCCCCCCACACCCACCCATCCCCTTGGACACCACCCTGGACACCCCTCGACCCCTCTGGACAGCCCCCGACCCCTCTAGAAAGCACCCCCACCCCTCCTGGACACAACCCCCCACCCCCGACCTGCTTGGACACCCCCCCTGGACACCCCCCAACCCTCTGGACAGCCCCCCCACCCCTCCTGGACACCACCCCCCACCCCCTACCCCCTTGGACACCCCCTGGACACCCCCCAACACCCACCCACACCCTTGGACAGCCCCCCACACCCACCCACCCCCTTGTAAACCCCCCTGGACACCCCCCGACCCCATATCCATGCACCTATTCCCTGGTTGTGTGTGAATAAAGTAGTAACAACTGTAAAAGGGCAACCCATCCAAATGGACACGCCCCAACCCTCTCGGGAATTTATAGAAAACGATGAAAAATTAGTGAAATCATAAAATTACTCAATATTGCAAGTCGAACAAATAGATCTAGGGATGATAAATACGATTATGGTGCCAAAACGAGTTAAAAGGGTTCGCAATCGAAGAATCTTAGTTAGTTTCAACAAAAAAATCACAACACATATATATTTACTATACGCGAAAAAAAACGAACGAGTGGGAGGATTACCTGAGTGCTGCGAGTTTAGATGATTGATCCGAGGAGATTAAATATGAGAAACGATGATCGCAAAACGAATCTAAACCAACGAAATGGACGAGCCGATTCGGGTTTACGCGCGAGAGAGACGAGTCGCGACTGTCGAAGGTAAACTCGCGAATGACAACCCACGGGTCTGGGTAAATTTTTAAATGACTTATCACGTCGGTTATTCAATAACCGACGTGATAATTGTTTTAAAAACATTTATAACGTCGGTTATTTCAATAACCGACGTAAAAACCTTCCTCCGATTCATTTTTTACGTCGGTTATTATATAACCGACGTAAAAAATGGCTCAAAATCCGCGTTTTTTTACGTCGGTTATTCCATAACCGACGTAAAAAACATCTGCGGATTCTTTTTTTACGTCGGTTATTTTATAACCGACGTAAAAAAGCCTTCTAAAACCGCGTTTGTTACGTCGGTTATTCAATAACCGACGTCAAAGGGCCTTCGAAAACCGCGTTTTTTACGTCGGTTATAAAAATAACCGACGTAAAAAACGAAGCCGCGAGATTAATAACGTCGGTTATAAAAATAACCGACGTTAAATGTGTACCGAACACAGGTTTTTACGTCGGTTATTTCTTAACCGACGTAAAAAACCTCGTTTTACATATTATGACGTCGGTTTTATATAACCGACGTAAAAAATGGTGACGTAAAAAACGTTTTCTGCACTAGTGCCACCTTCTTGAAATTGCAACCTCACAATTTTATTTACTTATTAAACAACTAAGGGTATTTTTCCCTCATAACATTTTAAGACTCCCATGTTGCATCTTCAACCATGTGGTTTCTCCACCAAACTTTTACCTAGTGGATTACATTAATCCTCAAAACCTTTTCTCTTCGATCAAGAATCTGAACCAGTTTCTCTTCAAAAGAATGGTTCTCTTCCAACTGAACTGCTTCTGGGCTCAAGACTTGTGAGAATCTGGCACATACTTTCTCAACATCGAAACATTAAAAAAATTGTGTACTTGAAACAAACTCAGAGGAAAGAAACGTGGTATGCAACTGTTCGAAATTTCTCCAAGATTTCAAAAGGACTGATGAACCATGCACATATCTCTCCTTTATTACCGAAACACATCACACTTTTCAATGGATAGACTTTGTGGAAAACATGGTCACCTACCTCAAAAGAGAAGTCGTTCCTTCTACTATCTGCATAACTTTTCTGCCTTCTCTAAGGTGCCCTCATGTGCTGCTGGATCATACTCACTTTCTCAGCCACTTCTTTTACTAATTTTAGCCCCATCACCTTTCTTTCACGGACATCATCCCAAAACGCAGGAGTCCGACACTGCTTCCCATACAAGGCCTCAAATGGTGCCATTGGAATACTACAATGAAAACTGTTATTATATAAAAACTCAACTAATGAAATATGACGATCCCAACTTCACTGATAGTCCATTGAACAAGCTTGAATCATATCCTCCAATGTTTTAATCATTCGTTTTGGCTTCCCATCTGATTGAGGATGAAAAGCTGTACTGAAATTCAACTCTATTCCCAACGACTTCTGAAGTCCCTTCCAAAATTTAGAAGTGGACCTGGGATCACGGTCAGACACAATGGAAAGATTAATTCCATGTAACCTGACAATATCATTGAGGTGAAATTGAGAAAGAAAATCCAATGACATTGTACCTCGAATAGAAAGAAAATGTGCAGATTTTGTCAGCCGATCAATAATAACCCAAATCGCATTGTTACCTCGAGATGTCTTTGGTAGTCCCACCATGAAGTCCCTGGATACATTCTCCCATTTCCACTCTGGCACTGGCAATGGCTGAAGCATCCCATTCGGTAATTGTCGCTCTGCTTTTACCTTTTGGCATGTAAAATATCTCATGGTAAAATCAAAAATACCTGTTTTTATTCCATCCCACAAATAATACTCCCGATGGTCTCTGTACATCTTAGTACTGCAGGGATGAATAGAAAATGGAGAAATATGAGATTCACACAAAAAATATTTATTAAACTGAGAATCACTAGGCACACACAAACTTTTTACAAATCATAAAACACAATCATTATCCAGATTAAATTCCAGCAACATACCCATTTTAGACAATTCTTCCTATTTCTATATCCCAAAGGCTTCCTACGGCGCTTGCTTAATTCTGTCTGACAATAAAGACTGCACTGAAACTTGAAACAAAACAGAGGTATTACCAGCACCAACACCTTCTAAGACAAAATTCATCAAATCATTAATCAAGGGACCATGTTCCAAATATAACACGTTTAATGATGCACGATGTTTCTGACTTAAGGCCTCTGCCAATCTGTTTGCTTTCCCATGATGGAAATAGATCATTTAGTCATAATCCTTTATCAGTTCTCGCCATCATTTCTACCTCATTTTTAATTCCTTCTGAGTGAATATATATTTTAGACTTTTATGGTCAATATATATTTGGCATTTGGTTCCGTATAGATGACGCCACCAAATTATCATAGCAAAAAACCACAGTTTCCAATTCTAAAACATGTGTGGGATAATTTAGCTCATGTGGTTTAAGTTGTCTCAAAGCATAAGCAATTACCTGATCATTATGCATCAAAACACAACCAAGTCCCTTCAAAGAAGCATCATTATATATGAAAAACTCACCATTTTGGGATGGTATGGGGAAAACTGGAGCGTTCGCCAATATCTTCTTCAGTTCCTGAAAAAAAACATCACATTCTTCTACCCAAAAAAATTTAACCCCTTTCCGTGTTAACTTAGTTATCGGGCTAGATAGCTGTGAAAAGTTCTTAACAAACCGTCGGTAATAACATGCTCAGTCTAGAAAACTACGAATCTCTCTAATATTTGTGGGCCTTGTCCATTCATCAACTACTTTTGTTTTGGTAGGATCAACTATTATTCCATCCTTATTTACAATGTGCCCATGAAAAGAAATCTGTTGCAACCAAAAATCACAGTTGCTGGATTTTCCATATAGTTTCTTTTCTTTTAAAGTTTTAAAATCAACCCATAGATGTTTTTCAAGCTCATCTTTATTATTGGAAAATAAAAGAATTTAATAAATAAATACAACCAAAAACTTATACAAGAACTCATGAAATAATTTATTCATAAGATTAATGAATATAGCAGGTGTATTAGTTAATCCAAATGGCATTACAAAAAATTCATAATGCCTATATCTAGTAAGAAAGGTTGTTTTCGGGATGTGATCTTCCTTCACCAACAACTGATGGAATCCAGATCTCAAGTCAATCTTGGAAAAGTACTGATCTCCCATGAGCTGATCAAACAAGTTATCAATATGAGGCAAAGGATACATGTTTTTAACAGTGATGTTATAAAAATCTCTATAATCACTGCAAAGTATCATGGAACCATCTTTCTTCTTAACAAACAAAACAGGTGCTCCCCATGGTGACGTGCTAGGATAAATGAAGCCTTTTTCAATCAAATCCAGCAACTGATTTTTTATTTCAAGAAGTTCTATTGGAGACATACGATATGGGGTTTTTGAAATTGGCTTAGCATCACAAACTACATTAATTGTGAATTCGTCTTCTCGATCAGGTATGACACCTGGTAACTCATCAGGAAAAACATAAAGGTATTCATTTACCACTAGAAGATCATTAATTTGAATAGTTCCATTGTTTTCAACATTATGAGCAAGATAACTTTCATTTCCATCTTTCAATAGTTTATCAGCTTCCTGATATGTTATCAATTGTATGTGTTCAATCTTGTATACAAACTGAAACTCTTGAAAAACAACATCATTATCCCTACAATCAATCTTAGTTTGTTAATCAGAATGCCAGTCTATCCTCAGAATAACATCATACTTGACTAAGGGTAAAAAACACGGTTTTTAGGAAATGTATTTCCACATGCCACAATAGAAAGATTCTTATAATTCTTATTTTCTATAACATTTTCCCCTGGTGTTTTAACAACAATTTTGGGTCTCATTTGTTGAGGTTATATTCCCAATTTACGAGAAAATTTCTCAGAGATAAATGAATGTGTAGACCCCGTATCAAGAAAAACATTAAAAAAAATATGATTTAACTAACAATGTACCTAATAGAACTTCATTTGATGGCCTTACATCTGTTGACGTAGTTGCAAAGGATCTCACTACACCTTTTTTGCTTTTAGTTTGGCTTCTTTGCATCATTTGGATCTCTCTTTGGGCATGAATTTTCATAATGAACCATTTCACCACATTTAAAACACATTGCAGTCTTCTTATTAGGATTAGTCTTTGGATCATTTTCGTTACAATCTCGGGCAATATGTCCAAACTTACCACATTTAAAACACTTCCCGGTTTTAATAATACATTTCCCATTGTGTTTCATGCCACACTTTTCGTTAACTAGAAATTGGATTCTCTTACCATCAGATTTCTTTGGTTGATTCTTAACCATTTCATTCCTACTGGACCTCTTCTTCTCTTTGTTTCCAAAATGAACATGATAAATAGCAAACTCTATCTCTACCCTCTCAGCACATCGGACAAGTTTCTCATAACTTTTGAATTCACAGGAGGCCAATTCCCTTTGATACCATGGATTCAATCCTGAGTACAAGAAGTTGATTTTTATATCAAGATCCAGAATAAGATTTGGAGCATACCTCACCAGTCGGGTGAAGTTCACTTCATACACAGCCACTGAGTCTTCGTCCGTTTGTTTCAATTCAATTAATTGCTTCTCCATTCTATGTCGCACCACCTTAGGAAAATATTTTCAAAGGAAAAAACTTTTAAATTCATCCCACTCTAAGGCATCAAAATCCTCTATAACTATGATATTCCTTACCATTAACAACCATTGATCAGCTTCCCCTTCAAAATGATAAATGGAAAGACTTACCTTTTGATTGTCAGAACATCCCATTACAACAAATATCATTTCAAGGGCTTTGATCCATCTATCAGCTGCTACTGGCACATAAGATCCATTTAATGCAGGAGGATGTTGTCTCATAAAATGTTCCACTACTATCATGTTCCGTTGTGTTACCTCTTTTGGTCCTCATGCAGGGATGCCACCACAATTTATTGCCGGCATTAGCTGAGCCGTTACTATCACAAACTTCTCAGTTCCAATCCCAACCATTCCAGGCTGTAGTTCCGGAAGGATTTCATTCTGTCGGTGCCTCTCCTCTTCACCATCCCTGTTCCTTATGCGGACAACCATTATGAACAAACATGTATTAGATAAATCAACATGATAATCTTTAAATGCTATAACATTTCAAATTAAACATATAGTGAAAATCATTTATGGTATTCTATTAAAATCACCATATCCCCTATGTTATCAAAACCATCCTTTGATACCATCTATAAGGACCCGACCTTATTAGATACATAATATTTAATTTAATCATGTAAAACACATCCTTTTACATTTAATATCGTTTCAAGTTTAGATCTTTTGAGAATTAGGACAATACATTCATAACATTACACATTATTACAGAGTGGATACCTTAAAAATAGTTTCCATTCTTTCAAAATATAAAACATTAAAACTTAAAACGAGACTCATTGAAAATTATTAAACATTTAACATGTCTTAATTCCTTGTATTACATATCCATAAACCTATAGAAAATCATTTAGAAACTAGGGATGAGCACAAAATCTCAGTAAGTTATGAAAAAGAATGAAAGATCACATTAATCCATGAATACTCGTAACGTATGAAAACATTTTAAAAAGAAATTCTTGTCACCCATATATACTTACATTGTGTAACAAAATCCACAAAAAAACAGGAGAAAATAAATATAATCATAAAGGTATCTTGTGGAATTACTTACATAATCTTGTAACTATTCTTGGCTACCTTATAATTTGTAACCCTCCCGGCTACCTTGCATTATGTAACCATCACAGTTACACTTGGAGTAACCATAAGATCGACCTCCAACTAACTCATACCCAATGATTTGGAGGGAGATATAGGTCTAACTCTTCATCATAAATAATTCAAAATAACAAAAACATAATCATTGCACAAGAATAATTCCATAAAAACAATACTTTGGAATTTCGTCACACTGAATTTTAAAAAACGTTTTTAACAAAAATCCCCTTATAAATATCATTCAATTGAAGAGAGACTTAAATGAGTGGATGGAGTATGTATATACACTAAGAATACACATAATAGAACATAATATAAACAGAACCAGTCACACAAACAATTTAAATATCACATAAAAAAATAAAGTATATGGTTAACCCAAAGAATTGAAATCGGGTTATTAATTCACTTACCTTGGGTTTGTCCTACCTCCAACTTGTTTAAACCTATTGTATAATGGGTAAAAGAGTGTTATTAATATTTTATAGAAACATTTTAATGTTTATAACATCTTATATGATCATTTCATAACATCATTTCACCCTTAATTGTTAGTATTTTCCCCTTTGCACTGTTTTTGGGTGAATTCCTAACATGATTTCTATGATTGGTTCACAATGGACATTTTTATCGAGTTGAAGTGACACACCAGAATTGGAATGTAGCAGTATTTACACATATCCTGTAACATAAATTATTCCATTCATCCTTTTTAATTTTTAAATGGGGATGATTCATAAGTTAGAACATTAATGATGTTCGTTTAGATTATTTTAGTGGTTATTTGATAATAACAATCTTGCTTTGCCTTATAAATTAGAACCATGAGTAAAAAAGAATTCCAGAACCATGGGTGAGTCATAAAACATATATTATAACCTGGTTCAAATATATAAATGGTTTTAAGACCAGACTTGAATGAATTAATGGAAATTGTTATCACATCGTCCACGATGTCGATAATTCGACACAAAGGGACAATGTTTTTATTCTCTATATAAGTGAGAGAGGAGATGGATATTAGAAGAATAATGATGATTAAATTTCCATAAATATGATTAAATATTGAATATACATGATTTATGGATATTTCATGCCACTTGGGTAAGAAGATATGAAGAAAGAATAAGGAAGGAACTGAAAATATAAGAAAAACTGAGAAATCACTTACAAAAATTCGGCAGCCTAACTGCTACACAACATGGTTATAGAAAATATTAAAAAAATAAGGGTCAAGGGTCACCCATCCAGAAATAAATCATAATATATTTTATATCAATAATAAGAATAAAATAAAAACATGGTATGGAAACATGAAAGTTATACTACATATAATAGAACATGAAAGGAAAAATGAATGAAATTGAGAATTTTGTTACCGTGTAGAGTAAACCTTAAAACTTGATGTTTGGGACCTTGGGGGCTTGAGGAAACCTTTGGAGGAACACTATAAATGTAAAGAGGCCAGAGCTTCATTGAGGGAGAATTGGGAATGAATTCAATGAAGGGAAGTGTTGGTATTTATAAGAAATGTGAGAGATTATTTTAATAATTTTCAAGGGACACCTCATGAGTGGTATTTACAAAACCATAGGCTTGACCACGGCATTTTCCCATGGTATAAGAAACATGGGACACCTCACATATTATTTAACTATACAAAAGTCGACCAGATTTATGACATCATTATTATATCATTTATGATGTCATTAACACACCGAAGCAAAAAACTGTATTTTTTTACTATTCACCAAAAATTCAACGGTTTCATAAAAATTCAAAAAATTCACCCTAAACATTTATCGACATTTAGAATAAAAAATGAAGTCCATTTTTGAAAATTAATTTTCTAAAAATTAATAATTTAATTTTTAAATAAAAGCATACTTAATTCAAAAATTAACAATTCTAATTCTGCAACTAATTCATTATAACAATGAAAAATTAACCAAGATGTTATTATCTTCATTCCCTAAGAGAATAAAATAATAATAAAATTTAATATTTATTAGGGTCATATTACAATTCTTATTACTATTCATAAGGGTATGTTACTATTCCCAAAAAAACATGTTGGTTTCATCAGACTCCTAGTAACATACTGAAAACAATTATAGATGACAGTTTCATGAAATTCAAAACATAGAAGAAATAAAATTATGTTTAAACGATACATATAAATAACTAACATAAACAAAATTTCAATAACTTCAATTTATTTTTAGAAAACCATTGGTTGTTATAGTGTTCTCTCACTCACTATGAAATTCTATCCATTTTCCTATGATTTTACTATTTTATAAGTTTTTTACCTGTAACACATAATAGGGATTTATCATTTTTTGTTATTGTTGTCTGTTTCCCTATTTTGTGGATTCTTATTCACGAGATCCCCAAAACCCATGCACTTATAACCTATATGAAAAACCCAGGACCATAAAATTATCTCCCCTAGTTTGGTGACTCACTAAACATGAGAAGACATTGATATTTCCCAATGGTATGAGATCCCATTTAATTTTAAACAAAAAATCATCCATACCACCTCATCCATACTATCCATTCCACACTATGTAACCATGAGATAAACATAATCTATTCAACTTTACTAGAGTGCAACCTATCCATCATGAAATAATAACCCTTGAAACATAAGTGATATTTATGTTTAATTAATCACCTCCAATGGTGTGGTATCTTGAAATACAGTGAAGTATTGTATACATATTATTCAAATTCCTTCTACATTCTATGCCATGCATTAAATTACACAGTGTATCCTTCAAGAGACGTTTCTATCATTGAACATTCCATAAAATTTTTAGTTTTTAACAATACTAGAAACGTCTCAATATGTTATTCAAGTCCAACTAATATTGGTGCCTTCCTATGACATCTCATTCCACCCCAAACATGGGAGAATAAGAAACTTTTTCTTCTATACAACGAACCACACTCCTACTCATCTTCACACACACTTTTACCTTCCCTCAAAGGTGATCAACTATACTAAAAAAAATTATGGGGCTATAATTGAGATATATTAGCTCCCTCTCGGTGGTTGGTGACTTGGATGTATCAACCTAATGAGATGACTAATTTGATTCTCATAAAAACATTTATTTCAGCATAACATGTGGAATTGGAAGGTGGTATCTTGTATCTTAAGAATGGATTAACTATTATATAGTATACCATGACACCACTAAAACATATCCCTGTGAATTATGCTTTATACTTTCAAAACCAAAAATATCATACAATGAAAACTAATGGGTGATATCATGGAGTCTATCTTCTACATATATTTCATCCATATATGTCCTAGAAGAATCACCATGACTTTCACACTTCATCAAATTTTCAACAAACACAATCAATGTAAAACCAAAAAGGTATTTGTGCTATCAATATTTCATTCATATAAGTGGATGAGAAAATCACATTCCCCTAATCTAAATAGACAATCACATCACACGTACCTTATCTAGTTATGAATACACACTCCCTTAGTATAACATATTAAAGGGAAAAAATGTCATACCCATCACATGAGAGGAAAAATCCCATATTGGTTAAACATAAAGTAATGAAATGATCAACATTATACCAAACCATCTAAATTTCAAAGCCTCAAAGGTTTCATAAGAATTTTATAAAGGTATAAAGGTTTTCATTCTATGTAATATAAAAAAATTTGGTTTGGGGATTCGATATGAAACATGAACCACTATCAGAACAAATAGATAGTGTGTGTTAATCCATTTTGTATACATAGAAGGAAATATAGAGAAAAATATAATTTTATACCCCATGAGAATATTTTGAATATCTATATGAAATACCTCCCGTGATAAATTCTACATCTTTTCAAAACTTATATCACTCCATGAAAAATATCAATTAGAAATAACTCAAAGTCCTACTTTGAGTGGATAATTATCATTTCACTTCACTATAACTTCTCACTTTTCAAAAATACTCTATGTAGACTCTTAAAGACTATATTCTCTTTAAAATGTTATTTTACGACACATGATGTACTTTTTAATTATAAAATTACACTAATTTGCATAGGTGGGTATATTTAATGAAAAAACATTTAAAATCTAAATATTATATGGTATTCTAAGTGTTTAGATCATTTTAATTAAAATATTACATTATTGTTTAAAATTTACCACTTTAGGTGGTGGGAAATATTTCCCAAATATTTCAAAAAATATCTCAATTAAATTTTTTTGTCCTAGAAAAAACCCCTATTATCAATATATTGTTTTCATACATGATATATAATATGATGAATCATAAAGCATGTGTCTCAAAATCATCTTATTTTATTATTCATAAATGGTATATGTTTTTAAAAAATTATTTTCATATTAGGGTAGTATGATTATTATACATAGCCTTTATCAAATCCATCTCAAAATGAAATATTGATTTTATTTCAAATATTCATAATCAAAAACACTAAAATTAAATTTTTATACAAACTAAATACTCTATAAATTATTTCCACGATTTTTAACTTCTTTATATTTATAAAATTTATAAAATGTACATATGTTATCACATACCCTTAAAAATTAAATAATTTATTTATAAAACTTCAACACCAAACATATATTGTCCATGGATTTTATTAAACAACATAAGATATTTTTAATTAATTCCATCTGATGGAAGTTATTCCCCTCTTCATGTTTTTTCAATTAGGTTTAAATTGAAAATTATATCTATTAGATCTTTGAATTTTCTTCCCCACACAATTTTTTACCCATTTTCTCTTTCATCACAACACTGGAGCCTAGAAATTACATTCCATTATCATTATGTCTAAAAAAATTGAGGGAATAGGGTAAAACCTTTTGAGGATGATCCATATTATAAAAAAACATCTAATTAAATCCACATATTTTATTCTATATCTATAATTGGCCTTAAAATATTAATTCACTATCTCAAAGTCGTTGGTATACTCAATTACAATATGTACATGAATGGAGACGAAGCTTCCATTAGTCATCTATAATCTAATTCCTTTGAAACCTAATTTGAATCATTCTTTGATTCTTATAAAAATATTGAACAACTTATTGAATAACTTTTAAAAAAATTATTTTGGAAAATCTATCTCTGACTCATTGAATGTTATTTTTCATTTATGTATAATTTTTATGTTTCTTTTCTAGTATAATAAAATCCCTTATGATAACATTTTTTTCTCAATGATATTTTTGAATGATATGTTAGATGATCATAATTACATTATATTTATAACTAATTCCTTTTTTAGGTTAGTATGAAGTTTCACACTCATTTAAAATGTTTTTTTATTGAATTTACTCCCACTTAAATGATGATTGGAGGGTTTTAAGGGATCATAACATGATCATTGGAAACCAAAAATACCCTATGATTATTGTTCTATATTTGAGATAACATACATGAAAAGAAATTAAAGAAAAAATTCCCATGGTGGACCTATATAATAGATACAATATCCTCTTTCTGGATAGAACAAACAAGATGATGATCATGAAATTAGAAAATATACCAATAGACAAGGGGGGTTTGAGGGATTTTATGTGTTTTTATGTGGAGGGTGGGAGTGGGGTGGAGTTTAGGTGTTCAATAATGTGATGGGATCATAGGGAATATAGGAAATTCTAGGATGAACATACTGGTAAGGAAAATGATGTTCCTGTAATGTTGATGATAAAATGGGGCACATCCATAGCCCTTAGCGTTACATAGTAAGAAATAGAAATTGTTTTTAGGTTTTTGTGAATCAATTCCTTCAAGTCATGTATTTGTTTGAATATGGGCCATGTATAAATTCCCTTTTAATCACATTAAAAATTTGAATTATCTATAAATAAAATAAAAATGGAATTAAACGAAAATCACTGTAGCAACAAACAATGATTTCTTCCTCTAAGGGTATTACAATTACCCTTGGATCCTGAAACAGTTCCTGAGGACCCCTAAAGCATAGAAGTTGAGCTAGTATCTTAAATTAGTACCAAAACATGATTCTAAATTAATATAGAGAGAATTTAATAGCATGATCATATTCATGGGGACAAGAATACATATATATGTATTCAATATTTGTATAATCACGAGCATAAGAAGATTCATAAGTACTTGAATTCAAATATATATTATAGTATTCTAGAATTTTTATATTAAACTTTAAGAATTAGTAGAATAACTTTAAGAATTAGTATTTTTTAATATTTATTGATATTTATATATTATAGTTTTTTAAAAATATGTATCTTTTAGTATATCTGTAAAAATATGTTGAAGCATTTCAAAAGAAAATTTAAGAATGAAAAAAATATTTGTATGGAAGTATTCTTGTTAGTATCTAAATTAGAATTTTAATAAAAATAATTATATCTATCAGGATATATATATTTTTGTTTTTTTATATATTATAGACTTTCTATATTTCAATATTTTAAAATGTGTTTGTATTGAGTGTTTTTATATTAAAATTATCAGCTCATTTTAATGCTTTATATTAACCTAATTTGTTACATTGGATTTTTATTTTTTTGATTATGCATGAATGTTATTGAAGCTTGATAAAATTAATACTCATTTATTTGGAAAAAAACTAAATTTAAAAGTAATCAAAATATATGTGAATATATAGTGTTTTTATAGATGAAGCTATTTAAAATAGGTAATATTATCGAAAATGTCATTGTGTATGTTGATGTTAATATGTTATGAAATATGTTAAATTAAATTGATGACCTTTAAATCAATGTTTTATACCATAAGGGTTATAATCAAAATAAAATAACTAAAAAAATCTACATATTTACAATTGTAACTTGTTGTTTCAATAACGATATTGTGAGAAAAACCTTACTTTTCATCTTAATTTGACCATAAATTGGTTATTAATCATTGGGTGAAAATAACTTATTCATCTAAAAAAAGGATCTATAATTAAAAAATTTTACTACAAACCAATTTTAAAATAAAACAAAAAATCTAAAATATGATACAGATGATTATTAGATTGATTATATATTCAAAATAAACAAACATGTTTTTTAGGAAAAAAATGAAAACCATGTAATTCATCCATATAAAATTGATAAAAAAAATTATTTTCATAACCACTTGAACTATTGGTTTTATAAAAATAATTTCAAAAATAAATTCTATTTAATTCGATATTAATAAATAAAAAAAATACTGAAGAACGTTAACACTATTGTCCAAGTTCTATCAGTTGAAAACCTGAAAATATCAGTCTTTTTTGGATGGCAGAGTCTAGGGTCTATTGTTAAATGAAATGATCATTGATTCCCATAACACAAAAAAAGTCATTGATATTTTTAATATAGGGGACCTATCAGTGATTTCTAATTAGTAATTCACAACAGTGGTGTAACTTGGGTCGAACTCGAAGAGGGTACTCACACACCATTTTTATATTATCACTATTGTTATTTAACTAAAGCATTATAAACATATTAAAGTAATAGTAGTGGGGGATTTAATTAATAAATGTTATCTATATTGATGACTTTAGGGAAATTGTTAATTCTTAAAATTAAACAAAATTGAGTTAAAAAGACTACAATGAAATAAATGCTCAGACATAACTTGTTAATCAATTAAACCTATCCTTTATTTCATAGAAATGATTCCACACTTTTTATCCCTAAAATTCACAATAAAATGTAATTTCTCAAATCAAAATGATAAATGGATATAATAATTCACTAAAATTAAAATGTGTGAATCACTTCCCGATATCACCTCTAGAGAGGGTTAACCTATTCCTCAAGCAATTTCTGATCAAAATAACTAAATCTAAACTCACTATTCTGAAGCCTTATTATCAAGAACATAAAATTTAAATGTTTAATAATGGTTTCATTTACATTACACTAATTTTTTGGACTCATTACACCATTTAAATTTTTTTATATATTAGTCAAAAAGAATTTAATAGCATAGTGTGAAAATACAATAATTATAGTAAAAAAATATTCATTATTCAGAACAAAAAACAGAAGATATATGTAACAAAAAAAAGATTGAATATTTATAGATAAGTATGTGATTTAAAGAGTTTTGGATTTATGTAGGCATATAGAAATTCTAAACACCTGAATATCATATAATGTGATGAAAGATGAAACATGACACAACATTTCTAGAAAAAAAAACTACATCACAACCATTAAAATAACATCACAAGAATATAAATTTTATAGTATGGGAATTTATAATAGAGTGAGAGAACAAAAGAAAAGAGTTATCCAATCGGTTCCAATGATGGTAATTGTCTTCATAAGGGTTCCATGCCTATTTAATATTATTGTACGAAATGGTTATAATTTACCTTTACTCATATATTAAGTTCACATGGAATTTTTTTTTTTTGATTTTAAGTTCCACTACTGTCAAATTTTCTTCACCCTCTAAACAAATTATCCACCTACACAAGATTCTAATTAACTCCATCATCGAAACATATTATTCATGTGTATTTTCCTTACTCACATCAATTTATTTCAACAATAATTTGGTCTATTAGACCAATTACTATTTACCCATTATCCAAATAGAGAAATTCAACAACATATAACTTTGGAATCAGTAACCATAGAAACCATGTAAAAAATCATCAACTTCAGGCCTCTATACATGAGGCTATAATACAACCATTAAATCATGAAAAAATGATTTTTATCTCATATATTCACCTAATTAATTGTAGTAAACATACACAAACCCAACGGATGATCACATGCACCTCTAATAATAGATTCTCAAGATAAAATTATGTTTATTTCATTAAAAGAATATGCAATTCTAGCTATGTAATGGCTAATAAATAATGAGAAAATGAATAATATAGATATCTATATTACCTAACTCTTACCCAAGAAATATGACATTTGATGGTGGTGTCATGTAATATAAAAAGTGAACGAGAACCAATTTAAATATCAAATCATCACTATTAGTATCTAGATCCATCTAAACACCTAGAAATTCAAAACCTGAACCTCTATAGATGAAACCCAAAATTCCAAATATCTCATGGCCTACTAAATTAGTAATAAGTGAGCTCTAGGGAACTAGTACAATAATCCAAAGCTATAGAATCAAGTTACATATCATTAATCCAAGCCATAATATCCATCATTAAACTTGAATTGAATAAAAAAATAAATAATGAAATTATTCTACCGAGGGAAAATTACTCCATAAAGAATTAGAAAATAAGAGATGACAAAAATCCCCTAACTCTTTGACGTATTCATATTATAAGTAAAACTAAAATATTTTAACACTGATATATAAACTTCAAACATATAGAGAACACATCCCTTTGACAATGGAATATAAATTCATGATGCCATGGTCTTAGGAATTTACATTGAATCACCAAGATTCACTCTTTATTGGTTACATAAATCATAGTGATATCGTTGGTCCTTTTTTCATCATGTTTAACCTTCAATGATATCGTCATCATAGTCGAGGGAGTAAGAACACAAGCACACAGAGACATCAAATGATGACATGAATGTGGATATTTCAGTATCCTTCAAACAGTTGATCATTTAATGTTTTCTGTCTACAATTTTCCATTGACAATAAATTAATAAATTTAATAATTGTATAAAAATAGAATTAAAATATTAATTTTTTTAAAAATTATTTTTAACTCATATGCATCTTTTATGAATTTTGTTTTTTAAATATAGAGTTATAATTTTAAGAATAATTTATCAATAGTTGTATATTCTATATATTTATTTCATGAAACACTATTAAATTATTAATATTGTAATTAAATGTATAAATATGTGTTTTTTATTGAAAAAAATATTTTTAGCAGTAACTACATAATAAATAAAAATTAAATAACTAATAAAAAATATTTTCATTGTTATTGGATAATTTATTTCAACAGATTATTCTAATGGAAAATTTTTTATTAGTAATAATAATTAATATAAAAGATTTATTTGATGGGAAAAAATTTTGTAGTTAATATGAAAAAGAAGTATATTTTAGTATTTGATAAATATTTTTGCTATTAAATGATTAATACCAAAAGATATAGTAGATGGTAATAACAATTATTGGTATATAAAGATAATAGAAAAAAGACTTAGTATCTACTGGAAATACACATTTTAACTAAAAAAATATTTTATCTTTTATTGAATTTATGATGTTATAAATCATTTATTTTTAGTGTGTTACAATTACCATAAAATAAACTATGGATGTAATGGAAAATAATTTGATAAATCTAGAAAATATTATGTAATGATGTGAATAATTGTTGTGACTTGTGTGAATGTGTGACCTATTTTTTCAGGTAGGGATAATCGGATGTGTAACCATGATACATGTTGATTTTGATAGAACATTGTGGTGATATGGTGGTTGTGATGAGGAGGTTTGTCTGGTTCTTAAATGGTGGCGTTGTGTGGGATTGCTAGCTTGAGGATGATCTATTGTGTGTTATTGTGATGTTTTGTGTCATGATAGTTGCCCATGTAGAAACAAAAATACATAAATGATATTAACTTGTAATGGTAATGCTTAATGGATGAATTAATGATGGCCAATGTGGTTGAAATGGTTAATGAGTGAATTAATGGTATGGAAATATTGAATGTGTCTGTTATTAAATGGGTTTAGGCTGTTAAATGGGTATTATAGAAAATTTATTAATTTACAATAGTGGTTCATGGATTAAGGTTGTTGTGTGGTGGGGTTAATTTAGAGGTAGTATTGAATGTTAGTAACATTGTGGGTTTCATTGAACCACTTATTGTCATTAAATCCCTAGGTTGAGATTTTTTGTTTTATTATTATATATATTTGTATATTATTTTTCATTTCTATAAGAACCTCACCCCCATCAGGCACTACATACGGAGAACTATATATATATATATGGGGGGGAGTGTTTATCCAATATAACTTGGGTGCAGATGGATGGTTATATACCCCCTACGTTCTTACTCTATCTTCCTTGTGTCTTTGATATGCATTGGATGTGAAGGAAAAATAAAAAACTGAAATAATGGTGATGTGATGCGATGGCCGAGGTGTCTATGGGGTGGATGTGAGATGATGAGATAGATTATAGTGGGGTGGTTCATGGTAGGGGGAGGTAACAAGGTTGATGTCCTTTATCTACACGATAACGTCCTACCCTGGTTTTAGTGGGGAGATGTGGTGTGATAGACTAGGTGTCTTTGGCGGAGGTGTGATGTGATGTTGTCATGTTGTGGAGTGGTTTATTGTATTGTTGTGATATGATGAAGTAATTGAAGTGCCATGAAGAATGACGTTGTGGTGAGAGAGTTGGAAATAAGTGCAAATGTGGTGTGGGATAACCTTTATCGTGATGATTCATATAATTATATTATAATTGGATGTGTTATCTGGTGAGCCTACCATAGAAAGAATGGGTTTGTATAGTTGGCCTGATTAGGTGTTTTTTGGTTCAGCTATTTTTTCATGGATGCATTATTATGGCTCTATCATATGTGAATGAGATAATTTGGTTACCCTAATAAGTATACTTGTATTGTCACCTTATATATATATATTTAATATTTTCCAATATTTCAGGATGATTATATAGTCCATTTTTTGAATTACTAGGTAAGAAATTTTGATAGTTGTTCTGCCACTACCTTAGCTTTTATTTTGGTACTTGTTTTATAGAATTTTATATGTATCTGTTTTATTTACAAAGGAATTGTGGGGATATTTTTGTTTTATTTATACTATTTCTTGGAGTCGCATGTGATTTATTCATTATATCTCCCAATATTATTTTAATATAGAGAGAAATTCCTCCTATATAAATAGATTTTTATACACTCAGTCCTAGTCACAAATCTGAGGCCTACTAGAAGTTGGAATTGGGGTTCGTTGTCTCCTTTTATTCATTTATAGCACATGAGATTTGCCTTTTTGTGAGAGGATTGTGACCCAATGATAGTAAACCTTTTCCATGAGAATAGTCATTTCGATAAACACAATCCTTTGAGTCATTATCATAAGGATTCAATGAATATATTCCTCTACAGGTCATTAGAATTCATTTTTGAGAGTAATATTTTTTTCCAAAACACTGGAATTTATGGTGAATCCTAAGACTTTTCTACTTAGTGATGTTTTTATAAGTTCATTGTATAAAAAATGATTTTAATAATTATATTTTCTAAAAAAAGAACACATTATTGTTGAATCTGATATTCAAGGTAGAAATCCTCACATTTAAGTAGGGATTCAAGTTGGTTTACAAGAGATTTTGAATACGGTGATATGTGTTCATATTTTTTTTTATTTTCGAAGTTGTTTTATATTATAATTTTCTGTGGAGGGAAAATTTTTACATATAATAGAAGAAGAACCAGAACATCAGTCTTTTATTTAAATGTGGTCATGTAATAGTTGTTTGGAATTCAAATAAACACTTTCACATGTTTATGTTATGATTATTGTTGAGTTATTTTGAGATGTTTTTGTGTATCAAAGATTTGAAGAAGTTTTAGAAGAATTAATTTATATTTTGGAATAAGACTTGGGTATTCATAGAAATCATAAATTTAATTTTTATGAATTGTTATCATTGTAAATTGATGCTTGGGACGTTTTAGGAATATGTTTTTATTGATTTTGAGATTAAGTAGAAAGGAGAATTATTAAATATAATCTAGACATATATTCAATTAAAAAGGTAATATTTTTAGATCATGGGGGATACGATCTTTAGCTTAATGGTATGAGGAAATCATGGATGATTATAATGTATAATTATATTGAATAAGGTTATGAGAATGTTGATCTAAAAATAATATTTCCTGGATTATTATTAATTTTGTATGATTAAAAAATGTGATTTAGGTGGATCTTACGAAGATATATAATTAACATCAAGCATTGAAGGGTGTATAAAAAAGTATGAAAATAAAATGAGGGTGTTTGAAGATCAATGTTTAGATGTTATGATCATAATCAGTATAAGATCAAGATCTATGGTGAATTTAATCGAAGACTGAGTTTAAAATATTATATAACCATCTTATTCTTCAATAATTAAACTTTTTAAATTATATATGTTGAAGGATTAAGGGTAATATCATCAAAAGATGATATGAAAATGGATTCTCATGGGATCTTTCCAACTTTCTTCTAATCATTATATTACAAGAGGGATGGTTTGTACATGCATATGGATTCTAATGGAAAATTATTTTGGATGATATATATAATATCCACATCTATTTGATCATATAATTTAACAGATAATACATATATTCATGGGATTCAAATGTAGAAAGGAGTAGGTACTCGCACTAGGATTGAACCTTGTAAAAAAAACTAGTGTGTTTTCTGGTTTATTTGTTGATTTATTATATGTATGGTTGATTATATATCATTAAGGGATCATGTATTAACTGTAAGGAGGGATTTATTTCAAAAAATAATGAATTATAAAATACAATCATTAGAGATTCATCCTCAACTTCTCAGCAGTCCATTAGTTTTGGGGGTATATCACCATATTTATATGACTTTTTTTGTTAAATAATTTAAAAAATAAATGTACATAAAATTGCTATTTATTTGATATAAATTTTATAAGAATGGAATGATTTATCCTTTGGACTTATTTTCTATATAAATCAATATAATATATTCCATTCTCTTTTGGATTTCATTGATTGGAGAATAAAAAGGTGGACTAATAGAAGTTCAAAACTGATAATCTTCTATCACTGTGAATTGAATGAAAAACAAGGAATATCTATACATAGTGTATTGAAGATATATATAATAAAGACCAAATGAATCACCTCCCCTTATATCAAAGTGATGTTCCAAGATGTATGAGTTCTCCCAAACTCAAGGACACCCCATTTTCTCTCTTTTGATCTCACCCATACAAATCTCAAATGAGCTCCCATTGGGTGGTTATATATAGATGAAAATAAAACAATTGAGAAATATAATCATTTAAGATTACATGGTTTTTCTTGTGATTATTTCCCATTTTAGTATTATAGTGACTTATTTTTTTGATCATTCACTTTCATCCATTTAAACCAACCTAGATATTCTTCAATGACTTCTCAGAATGAAAATTGTGACCATTAGAGGTGTTTTTGAGATAGAACAAAAGTGGATTTTTTTCACTTTAGATATCAAGACAATGAATCATGGCAGGGGTGAAAATCAAGATAGAATGCTCAAATAGACTTCTTATATGCTAAAAACTTCTTTCTTTCTTCCCTACCCTCAGTCATTTGTTCTTTTATGTGAATAATGAATGATGAAGTTGATTCCCCATAAGTATTTACATGGATTTTTTCTTTATCCATTGGACACATCAATATGTTTCCATAATATGTTATTGTTTTTTATAGTATTTATTTTTCCTTCCCCATTCATATTTTTTTGTATGAATTTATCTCTTTATGATTATTATATATATATAGTTGAAAATTAATTTGAATTTATAAAATAAGTATATTTTTTGTGATCATTAAAAATGTTATTATAGAATATGAGAATAGTTTTTTGTAGTTAAAACCAAACAATATTGACTTAAATAGTGTATTCCAAGAATAATTCATTACTTTGTTGCTTAAAATCAATTGTTGTGTTGTTTTTTAGTAGAGACCAACATAGTTACTTAAATAATTTTCTAAGGAAACACATGTTACACCTCAGGGACTATGTTAAGTAAACATGTTGATTCATTTATCCAATATTTCTTAATATGTAATGTGTTCATTCACCATAGTGTATTGAGTAGCCATTGTGAGGTGTTGTGTTGAGTAGAAAATGGACACCACTATAAGAATTAGTTCCCTTAGTAGGTCCTTCATAGTTAGCCTTGAATTCTCCTCCGTGATCCTCCAAGTCTCTACCACCACTACCAGAAAGAAAATATTGATGAAGATTAGTAGCACTAGGATGTCTACCCAGGTCATCACCACCTGAAATAGTATGACTGCCACCAATGCCACCATCATGAGTATCATTAACATTTCACTGAAGAGAATAGTGGCATGCAATAAATGTAAGGCAGAGGGAGTGAAAAGATTATGAGATTGAGATAGAGCATATGGGGATCCTTTTCATCAGGTGTTGAGATCGAAAAAATTCTTGGAGGATTAGATGATAATGGAGAAGTTGGGGATGAATATTAAGACCCCAGTGTAATTTTTGGAGATGATACCTAGAAGTATGTTGGAGGAGAATTATAGGAGCACAATTGGTGTCTAACTATTAGCTTGATGGGTTTATTTTTTATGAAAATTATCTAATGACTTTTATATTTTTACCCTTCTTATTTTTGAAAATTTTATCTTCTAAATATCTTATTTTATTTTATTGTGTGACCTTTATTATATTACATTTTTCGCAACATGCCATTGTGAATTAGTGGTATTACCAGTAATAGTTGGAATTATGGATAATATTATATCCTTTATGAGATCCATCAATAATATTACATTTTCCATTCATAAAAACTGAATTCCCAATTACATTACCATCACAAATATAATTCAAAATTATGATATATTTCTCACATAAAAAATCTCATGAACGATTCATATTTTTTATTCTCTAATAGGAACGTTTGGTTACATATATTAAATTTTATGATCCCTATTAAAGGGTTAAATTTTTTTATTGACCCATTAATTGACTTGAAGTCGGATACTGTGAAATTTGGCAATGTCTACCAAGGACTGGGCGGCGAGTTCTTCTCTCTCATCCTGTCTCACCCTCCGGTTATGATGGCGGACCCTGCACTGACTCCTCCCCCCTTAGAGGGGGAGGGAGAATCATCATCTCGTAGGAGAGCTATGAGTCTCCAACATTTCTCTAATATGAAGTTTTTTCCTCCATTTCCGAGAGCTGCTTTAAACCCTAAGGTCCCAGATCTGATCAATGGGGTGCCGAATTTTTACCTTTGTTCATCCAAGTTTACAGAAACTTCTATCTTGCTGAATCTCACCCATATGGCTCAGTTAAAGCACATGAGGAATTCAGTTGATGACTTCGATCATTTCGTCTTCGGTTCATGGGATCTCTAAGAGCGAGCGGTGGTTGGATTCCTCGATAATAAACAAATTTTGATTCGCTTAGAGATGGAGGCAGGACTCATTCAAGCATGGTCAAGGGATCCTTGCTACTTCAAGGGTTATCTCTTTCTTCTTCTGCGCTAGTCCTTCGACCTTCATATGAACTGCGATTTTCCTTCCATTGCAGTTTGGGTATGTTTTCCTAGACTCCGTTTTCCATTTCAAAAACCATCAAATATTCACATTCTAGGAAACATGAAATGTAGATTTCTTTGTGATGATAGTCGAACTGAGGAGTTTTTCCATCCGCTGAACCTTCCTATGTTTGTCTTGAAATTGATGCATCTCACACTCCTTTTGACATTGTTTGGATAAAAATTGGAGAAGAGTTTCGTTGCAAGAAGCAAGCTGTGTATCAAGATTGGACCGAGTTTTGTGTTTCTTGTATGAGGTTGGGTCATTCGGCCGAGGTATGTCGTAGGGGACATCCTCCACGGTCGAGGGGGACCTGACATGATGAACAACCTGCCCCTGTGAGCACTTCTAATGGTACTTGTTTTGAAGCAGACTTGGAGTTAAGTCAGGACCAGAGGTTGATAGGACCTGCTGATAGAGGGTGGTGTTCTGATGTGGCTAGTCCGTCTTTGGAAGGTAAAAATTATGGGCATCTTAAGGCTTCCTTTGATAGTAGAAGTGATTATGGAGCTTTGTATGGTAAGATATATAAGAATAATATGGAATTTTTTGTGAGATTTCACAGGTTTATGCAGGACACTGGAGGTTCTACTAGCTCACTGGGTAGTGTGAGTGCAGGAAAGGTTGGGGATGGAAGGGATTTGAATTCGGTGGAGGTTGTTGCCCCTATGGGTGATAAGGAATCTAGATGTCTGGATCCATTGGATACTCTCTTTCCTTCACTGAGTAATATGTTTGATGGACTTTCTGATGGTATGTTGGGCGGGGAGCTGGAGGAGACTGGTCTTGGAGGAAGGGATGATGGTGAGGAGGTCCTTGACAGGTATCTAGTTGAAGGATTGGAAAATGTAACTTCAATGGTTGGAGAAGTGTCTTTGGAGGACCCACATGCTTTTGATATGGGGCATGTTCAAGTTATTTTGTCTGTGGAAGACAACCACTATGTTACCAGGAGATCCAGTATGATGGTGGAGGATCTTCAGGATAGTGGTGGCGTGAATGAGGTACAAGTCGTAGCTGCAGGGAGGTTGACTACAAATGGTGAACGTCTACATTTAATGGAGAATAAAACTCCCGATCAATAGAGGGAGAACAATGTAGGGGTATTTTTGGGTTCAAGGGAGAAAACCGATAAAGGAAGGGAGATTTATTGGGAAGGGAAGTAAAATTTTAGTGGCCCTGTTGGTCGCTCCTTCAGTGATGTTGTTCAATGTTTGAATCATAAATTGGCTACAGATGAGGGGTCATTCTCTGCTCCTACAAGAAGATGACCAAGAGATATTATTCATGCCTTCCACAGCTGATGCCGACTAGATCTACCTCAAAGTGGAATAGTGAGGTGGCTGTGGCTTTTATGAAGTGTAGCGTGGTCAAAATGACATCACCAGAACAACCAATGCTTGATCATCTTGGGAGTCGTGTTCAATGAGAAAGGTACTGGAGATCACCGGAATGGGAATTGGCTACGGCTATCGGAGAAGATGAATCTTGCATGGGATGCAGAGATGAGTATTGTTATTATGAGGTGTATGTTTGTGTTGGCTGAGCTCTTTGATTTTGTGCTTCTATTGTTTTGAGTTTTTGATTGTAATCTTGGGCTCCAGAAACCCTTAAACCAGCATTTGAAAATAAAAAAAAATGATTAGCAGGCTACCAACGTCATATCTTAATGAAAATGTATGAAACCAAAACAATACTATATGTACACCCTCTACTATAGGAATTATGATCAATTTACTTGGATTGCGTTGGATCTATAATAGGTTCACTTTCTTTTTAAAAAGTTAGGAATAATTCATTGAAAAAAAAATCTTGTTTTTATACATAAAAAAATTCATGAAAATAAATTTAACATATTTAACATGATTCAACAAGACCTATATGAATTTCATTATCCTAAAATAATTAAATTAAAAATCCATTACTAATTGGATTTAAAATAATTATTTTTCTTCTTATATGTTCAACAAAAACAATATTTTTCATAGAATGTTATATAATGAACAATTACATAGTGTCAATAATTACTCCAACATCAACATTATTTTTTTATAAAAGAAACAATAGACTCAAATTATCACAATAGAGGTTATATACTGCCCTAAAAATAATTGATAATATTTAAATTGATAAGAAATTTTCCAACCGTAATGATAATGTTATATCTATTATGAAAAAACAAGAACAAAAAATTAAAAAATATAGAAATTATTTAGAGGAATAAATTAAAAGATCAAGTAAACATTGAAAAAATAATAATAAAATTATATATATTTACGTGTTATGAGAAAAATAACTATGTATGTGGAGAGAAAAAATGGTGTCATTATAGTTGAGAGGAAAACATATTTAGATAATACGTGGTACTAAAACCTTGACTCATAATGATGTTATAATGAAAAACATGTTGTTATAATATCCACATATTACTACCGTGACAAATTTTTCATAATAGATAACAATACTAAAATAATGATTGTCGGTGCACCGAGCACATGAATGGTGTTGTATTAGTGTTCAATATATCCCTTTAGCAATTAGACCAAATTAATTCAACTAGAAATGCTCTACATATCCAACGATGTCTTACATGAAGACTTATCCACCAACCTGAAGGGTTTCATAGGGACACCACTTATCCAAAAACACAACATAATGTAACTCCAAAACTGGATTAATCCCAAAATCTACCAACACATTTGGATTGAACAATAAAATGAAGAAATAATAATTCACCTCAATCCTTAGTAATAAAATTTTTCTATGATTCCCATAATCTTGGTCATGATCACAAAGAGGTATCCAAATGAATATTTCAATGACGATATCCACTAGCTATAGAAATCTCCCAAAAGTCTATAATGATATCCCTCCATTCCATTGTTATCTATAACCATAATTAAAGGTATGAGAGTGGGATAGATAAGGGGAAATTTGGTTGAGGATTTTCACAACATTTATTTTAATTGGAATTAACAATAAAATCACAAACAAAAATACAACTTATATAACAATCAATAAAGAACATTAGAACACAAACATTTGGATACATTAAATTATGTGTTTTATAATCATTTCATGTGTTACCATATTTTTAACTCTTGGGGTTTATTTTTGATTAATAGTTTAATTAATTAACTATTGTGTTAGATATTAAGCTCCTCAAAAAATAATAATGTGATTGTAAAACAAATAATTAAATCAAATGATAAGATAGAGATGTCGATCCATACAATATACCATAACATTTAAAACTACCATGCATATCAGGATGATAAGGCGACAATCACCCCCTCATGGTATATCCAATGGAAAAACACATTGTGGTTGAAACCACTACATCCTATAGGTTCTTTAGTTTTTTATTCCATCAATATACCTCTTGTGATCATGACTCATCAACATATCCCATTATCACCTAAAGTCACGTAATAAGAAAAAACTCAGGAAACCATATCCAAAACTCTATTTGGATATTTCGAAAAATCCATTTTAAAAGATCTCATTGATTTTCACCTTATTTTATATCATATGTAACAACTTGTGAAAATCCATCTCAAACATATTATGGAAATCCTCCAAAACAATTTTTTGGTAGCTCTAATTATTTCATAAACATAACCCTCAGGCACTAAACCACTATGTGTGAACCCATAAGTCTTTGTAGAAATGAAAATATCATGGAATTTACCAATTCAAAAAATTATCCAAAGAGTGGAATCTTAAAAAAAATCAATAATTCTCAATATTTAAAGGGATATGGAGTTATCTCCCTCAAACACATTTATCTCCATATATATATTTCCAGCAATTATATCATATATAAGTATGAATATTCATATAATCTCTTTGTACCGTACATTTATTGACCACTTTATATATATTATGTTAATCCCATATAACCTACTCATATGTTTTCAATTCTCCATGTATTGATTGGATAGTTCAATGAAATATATCATCCGTAGATCCCATATCATGGTGAATAACCAAAGGGTTGTGGGGGGGTGTGAATCAGTGAAATATAAATTTAAAAACATTAATAGCTTGATAACCAAATTTTTTATCTAAATGTGTGTAACACTCCTTTATCACCATTAATTTATCTCTACAAGGGATACAATTAATAAAAAGCATAATAGATTTTACTTGGTTCACCCTAACTGGTGTTCTCCAAGGAACATGAAAATGTGATGTGCCCTTGCACCCAAAAAAGTAAAGCGGAATGCTTCTTTTTTTGTATAAATAATAAATTTGGTTTATTTACCCTCCAAACTAATTGTTTACTCAAATCGGAAAATATAAATCCATCTAATCACAATGATTAAATAGTTTCTCCCTCTATCACAAAATTATTCTTTATGAAATAATTATATCGATATATATCTTAAATGGGGTGTATCTCCTTCATGTTCTGATGATATACCTATGACATGAATCACCTAGAATATCCTCCCCCATCCTCATCACTTTAAATTTTCCTGCAGCCCCAGAAATCCCTTATCCAGCAATTCACTGAGATCCTCATTCAGACATCCTAGAAATCTGTTTCTTTTATGTAACTTGAATAATTATATTCACTTATAGGAAATTAAAATTTCTTAATATGATCCATGGTATAAAATCATGAAATTATATATATATCTCTTCTTAGGATCAGTCCGTGTGTCACCAAAACATCAGTGTTATTATTAAGGCATATTAAATTTAATTTAAACCCCTTAATGTTTGAGCCAAATTATCCTATATGAATTTAAAATTTTCAATTATTTTGAAACATCATGAGTGAGGAATGATGAAACCTATTAAAGAATAGGATAATCTTATATAATCTTTAATCATGATGTTGACTCCTTCACCATGGCATATAATAGGGCTCAATAAATTTCTACCAACGTGTTTTATTTTTCAATAACATGGATTCAAGTGACCAAATCCACAAAATATTAACATTTATCACTTATGTGACCTACCCATGACTGAAAAATTACCTCCTATAACTTGTTTACAAACTGAATTATCATTGGTGCAGCAATTTCTTTATGACATGAGATCCAATATGATTGTAAAAAAATTCATTTTCATTTACTCATTATAACTCGCTACACCATAATGTGTGATTTAAATGTTAAATTTATTTTGAAAATGACTACAAGAAAACATTTATTCCATGATATGGGAAACCTAGAAACTCTAGTGACAAAGAATTCCCACTGATCACCTCCTATGATGTTTTATAGTGAACTATGGAAAAGTGTTGTATACAAATTATGAAAACTCTACATGCATCCTACAACGTTAAAAAAGTTATAAAACATATGTTATATTATCCTTGTCCCAAATTAGATATCCCTTCAAATTTAAAACAATTACTAAACCTTGATTTATCTTAACTAGTTATTCACGTCTACCTGGTGCCAGTGCTCACATAAAACTACATGTATCGACCCACATATCATAGAATAAGAACCCTTATCCCCTATACATCGACCCATTCAATTTTCAAAATTTATATACACATATGGATACCTAAATGAGTGATCACCTACACCACCATCTTTGGTCAGGAAAATCATTGAGATAAACCATATATCTTCAGGTGGCTGGTTGCTTGGATGACCCTAGCTAGTGGGCTGGACCTATTTTTCACTTAATTGAGCCTTCATTGTAACATCCTAGGTAAATTAAGAAAATGAAATTTTCATATTTATTAATATTTGTCTATTAATTATTAATTATACATCAAATGGGATTCTATGTTAGATGGCATACCCGATACAAAACAACAGGTTTCCTTTAAATCTTACATTGCACACAACGTTGAGTAATACTAAAAAATAATAATACAATATTATTATTTTAAATTGTAGTTAAATAATTTCCGTTTTATTGGTGAGAATGAACATAAATAACTAAAAAATTATAATACATGTTTTTTAAATGTTTTTAAATTTATCCAACAAATTTTCGAGGTTTAAAATAAGAAACCATCTGATTTTAAGAATAAATACTCTAATATTCTTTAAAAGATCAATTTACCGCCTTTTGATGCAGAACCCTATTTAAAAATAGTTTTGGTCACTTTTATATTTTATATATGACAAAATTAAACTCTTCTATAGAATTGAGACATCAAAATTTACTTTGGGTAAATTTTTGGTATTTTTCTGATAAAATATATTTTTGAATGAATAGTGAAAAATGATATATTTTAATTCAATACTGACTTTTTAATATAATTTATTAATATGGTTATATTATCTTTTAAATTGGTTTTAAAGTGTAATTATATTATGTTTTTATCATTTAATCTAATAATTTTCATTGTAATTAATTTCACTTTGAAATTTGACATAAACAAGTGTCAATCTTTTGACAGTTAATATTTCATAAAAACACGCTTTCTGTTTTGACAAAGAGAACTAATTTTAAATTAACAAATCCAACTAATATGTATTTAACTTTTTAAAATAGAAATCATTTTTGAATTCAGAATATAAATTATATCTTAGGCATAATTTTTGGTATTTTCTGAAAACATCAATTTTTGATGAATAGTGAAACCACTGTTTAGTAGTTAAAAACCTGACTTTTTCATTTAAATGAAAATATTCCTCCTCTGTGAAATGAATTTCTAAAATTAGACATTCATTGTTGTTATTAGTTTGTGAAGATTTTTTCAATAAAATGAAAATAATTTTTGGTGAATAGTAATTTTGACTTTTTTTACTACGATTAAAGGTAAATTGTGTAAATCAAATTAAAAATATTATTATAGTAAAACAAATTACCTTAACACTTGTTATAACTTTATTGATTGAGTAATGATAGACCATGGGAATCCTTGGGTCGATTTTTTGGACCAGATGGAATCACTTAAGTGGGATAATGAACCATTTTTTAATTAACTAAAAATAAAGGCAAAAATGACATAAACAAATATCTTTTAATAAACTAATTTTTAAATGGGGTTATATAATTTATATCTTCAATTATAAAAATTATTCGGAAATATATAAACATTTCCTACATTATATTATTTTTTTCTAATTTTTAGAGGTTAATTAAATAAATTTATTTATGACACAATAATGATGCAGTGTTACCACATTAATAAATGATTTAAATAAATAATATTATAAAGATTATAAAATATCCAAAACCTGTCCAATTATTATTGGATGATTTTATTTCTACCATGAGTCATATTATCTTCTACATTAATTAATTTTGGAACTCTAGAAAAATTAAATAATTAAATAATAAAATAATATTTTCACACTTTCTTAAAGAGCCCCTCCTCCCCATTATGAATGGACACCACTTCTAACTCATTACTCACACCTATCAAGCCCCTTATCTCCTCAAAAACCATCAAAAATAAGCTCTAAAGATCCCTATATTTCACCTAGAAGCCTTACCTTAGGTGGAAGAAACTAAAAAAATCCTTTTGGCTCAAACCAAAGGGAGTAACCCGACTTTATGGTAACATTTTCTCTTAAGTTTTATTTTTTTTACTTATACAAACCCCAAAACTCATTTTACTCTTTTATTTTATAAAAACATCATCCTCAATATACTTGGTTGTTTTTATGATAATTATTCAAACTACACCTACACACACCTCCATCTAATGGGTAAAGAACATATTGTTTTAGTGGATGATAAACTACTGCCTCAAGAAACGATGATTGTTCAAATATCTTCAACCGACACTCATGGTGGAAATTATGATGGAATTATATTTATATATAATATATAATATATTTATTGTTTCTTTATGCTTCTATATTTTCCATTTATACCATTCCTTTATGGTTTCAATTAAGGGTAAATGTGATAATTTCATTTGAGGAAGTGCAGACTACTTCCCCCTCAAAGTGATATGACTCGTTCATATCATACATGGGATGTATAAAGGATGGAGTTAATGAAATTATATATTTTATTATACTAGAGTTATAATATAACTGTGTACAATTATGTTTTCATTCCCTTAAAATATGAAATAGAGATGAAAGTAGAATTCATGCATATGCACGACTTACCGTCTACATGAATGGTGCATTTCATTTGTTATCTAAAAATGTTATGTACTATTATAAATACTTATATATATACTGTATATATATGATAATATGATATCACAATCAAAAATATCATTATTGGGATAATTTAATTTTGACCACATGGACAAATTGTAATTATAACAAGTTCATTTTTCAAATCAAGTTCTGAACAAAATGTTCTATTCGAAATAAAATAATTAACTAATTGTTATATCAAAATAAAAAGTGATATAAAAGAAATAATAAACCTGATTTTTTTTAATAAATTATAAAATAACTTAATTTTATTATTTATGAAGAACAAGGAATAAACAAGTCATGTTGGACATGAAGTAAGGTGTTTCTTATCTCACTTTTAATTCCGTGTGATTTCAATTGTTCACCACTTATTTTTTTGCATGTGGTGTATTGTGTAATGAAATTTTTTATATATTATCATGATTCTATTTATATTCATCATATTATGAGATTCATTTTGTGGTTATTAACTTTTGGTCTTAAGACTCGATTGATTACAACGTGGTAAGGGGTTTTCATCTATCTTTTTTATTCCTCTGAGATTCATTCTATGTTTGCCACTATTTGATTTTGTGTAGTGTATGTTCTACCCATGAATGTATTCTCTGTATAATATAAAATAATTTATAGTTATTTATATCTTCATTATATGACCCTTCTTTCATTTGGTGTATGTTTCATAAGTTACCAAATTGGTAAGGGAGCTTTCTAACCAAATTTTCATTCCTTGGGTTAATCTTGTAATTCTTAATTATGTCATGCTATGATTATTTGTGGAATCAATGTTTATTTATTTATGTTGTAATTTTCACTCCCCATTGTGTGGATATAATTTTGATACACATAATCACTCCATTTATAAATTCTGATGTCATTGATATGAACATGATAAGAGTAATTTAAACAAAATTCCCATTCATTGAGTCAAACATCCAAGTCATTTGTGGTGTTTTTACAAAAAATATGTGTAAATGAACTCTGATTGATTTACTCTGAATATCCAATAATATTGATTGAATTTATATTTTTCAGACATTATAATTTAATTTATTTATCTGTAATCTAAGGATTAAATGTTTATAAGGGATATCATACAAATTTACACTCCATTGAGACTATATTATTGTTAAGAACCAATTCACTCTTATATTGTGTATATACTATCCTTGGACATATTATATCAAGAATCCCTTTATTCTCTTGATATTATAAAGTTGTGATTATATTTTATTCCTCAATTATTTGTATTCAAGCATATCTCATTTTGTTAAAAACGCTTTAACTGAAATATCATTTTAATTGTTTTAAAGATTTATTATTCTAAATACTTCTCATTAATGTACATGTTTTAAAAATGGCCTTTTGGATTTATTTATATAGACATTAATGTTTTAAAATTTTAATTATTTTAAAATCTTCAATGTGGTATTTGACACTTTGATTCTAAAATCTCTTTATTAAATGTTTTAAATGGATTTGAAAATTGATTGTTAAAGTATATATTATGTCAATATCTTGAAATGATATATTATGATTGCAATGTCGAAATGTTATCGTTAATTTATTCTTGTTTTATGTGTTATGGGTATGTTATTTTAATTGGGCATTGTTTACGAATACGGGTGGTTCTATGAAAAAACTTGGATGGGTGATACCGAGATAGCTCTTCAATGCATCAGGTAATGTGATGGAGTAAAATGATAATGTTTCTCCTATGAAATTTAGGGAATATATTGTGATGGTTATTCCAATATAACTCCCTACATAGTTGTGATAACAACAATGTATGTATGTTATGTATTCCATATTTTACATTTAAGATTTATTATTTCTGTGTGTTATTCACAAATATTATGATTTGGTAAGGTACATTAAGATTAAAAAGTATGATTTCATTAATTTTTATTTATTGATGGGATAATGTTTCACTTCCTCATATTATAACCCTTAAGGTGGTTTTTATTCTCATACCATGTTTTTAAAACGTTTTCTACATGTCATAAAGATGGATGGGATCAAGGAAAAATATTGTTGTCTAAAACATGGAACTAGAAATGATTCTTTTTAAGTGCATTTCTTTTTTGAAAAGTGGATACTGAGTAGTAGTGTCTACATGTAATAATAAAGTTTTTATGTAACAGTTATGACTTAATTCTCAAAAACTCTAAACCTGAAAATTCCACAATGTGAATTATTCGTTTAATTCACGATTATGTAATGTTTTATGCCTTGGTCCTTACATTTGGTATCAACGGTCGGTTTAGAGAACTTTAGGGATTAGAATATTTCGTTAAACACATGGTTAGTCCCTATGTCAATTATTTTAGTTAAGTCCTTGTTTTAAAACTTTTTCAGATCAAGGAATGTAGGTTATAATGGAAGGAGGAGTATCTCAAACTGCGTTCCTATCTCTTTCTGATGACATTCTTGCAATAAATATTTCAAAGTCATGTTTCGATGTTTTTGAAAAAATTTCTATCATACAACTCACTTGCAAGAAGTTTTTTGAGATATCAAATAGCTCCACTATACCTCATTATCATCTTGGATCATGGGTTGTATCTAAACAAATCTCATTTTCAAAATATTATCATATTTTCAAAAAGGTAAATATTATCAAGGAATTTTCACATATTTTACCTTATCAAAAGATTCTGAAGCATATTATAAGTGTGAAAAACGTGCTGAAGAAGCAGACCCTTGCCAAAACTATTTTTATTTGATTTTACAATATAGTATCATAGTCCATACTTATGGTATTTTAATAGGACCATTAATTTATATCTTCAACTCAAATTCGGTCCAAATTTTTTATAAAAAACATGTTTTGGCAGATGTTTTGAAATTATATGCCATCCATGATTATTTCTGAAACAATGTTTCTCCAAACACCCATATGACACAATTTGTAAAAGGTGTATTTGGATGAATGAATAAAATGATATATAAGGATATCTAAATCATTTTTCAATGCATAGACCTTCTACCTATGTGAACAAGATGACAATAAAACCATGTGGACACCATGATCAAGATATGATGCCACTTATTTTGGGAATAGTTTTATTTTATCATATGAGGTGAAATAAAAAAATAAATGATATATAAGATGTTGAGTTATTAATGAGCAAGGATGAAAATTATAGTTATAAAACAACCATTGAGGTTAAAACATGTTTTGGTAATTTTTGAGTTTTATAAAAAGGACAACCCGTAGAATGGGTGACAACCCGTACTGTCATGTGAGGCCGTAGGAATCGAACCCACAACCGAAGGGCGACATGGGCGCATCACCTACCATTGAACTATGTGATGTCCCTCATTAGTATGACTTTTTATTTTAGTTAAATGTTTTTATGGATTAAGAATATGTTGATTTTTGGAACATATGTTTTATTAAATGGATATCATTAGTAATGGAAAATGATTTGGTGATTAAGTGATAAAGTTTATTTTGGATGACTTTCTCTCTTTTGAGGAAACACTCTATGTCTATGGAAAATAAAATACTGTGGGATTTCATTTGTGTAATAATGGTTGATATTTTCTTTTTGATAAATTTATGTTTAATGGATATTTTGGTTATTTATGGAAATGATTAACCTATCAAAGAGAATATGTGATTAGGTTACTTATAGATCATTATGAGACATTAATGGTAGTCAATGTTAATTAGAGATAAATGTAACGCCCCGACCCTAGTTACCCAGAGTAGGTGCATTATTTTAATACATTGGCATGAATACAAGAAATCATGTCCCAAAGGACCTATCAGTTTAGCAGTCTTGGAAAATAGATTACGTACATTAACATTACATTACAATTTCAAACATAAAAGACAACGTAAATTGTTCTTTGAAAACTCCATTATTCCCTTTAGGTTAATCCTGCACGTCAATCATAATACACTTCTTGGAATCCTGGGAATAATAAAACATAGAAAGGGGTGAGCTCAAACACTCAGTAATGGTAAGAAATACGACAGAAGATAACATAAATATTATGCATTGAAAATAATTGAAACCACATGCCTTACCAATAATAAACATGAATAATTTTATGGAAAGAATATGAGTTGAGTAAATAAATCCATAATAAAACATAAACATGGGTATTATACTAGTCGAATGACCACATGAACCATCAATATTATTTCCATAATGAGGGAATGTATAATGCCCGACATTCTGAAACATTTTGTCAAGGCCTCGTCCAAGACGTCTAAAAATGATTAAGGCCTCGGCCAAAACCATAAATCAAATTTTTAAAGGGCCTTGGCCAATTTCATGTCTAGTTGTCTCATGAGACCTACCGATGCATCGAAGAGATATAGAAGGATCCACCCATCACTTACAATGTCCAATACATTCTACATATGAAATCGTTTAAAGATATCATAAATATTTGTATTAAAACTAGCATACGAAATGTCAATAATTTAACCATAAAACATGAATGGTATAAAAATAGGTCATCCATAGTCAAACATATCACTAACCCATCAATACAATATGGAAGTTTTCTTTCATAATAAATCAACTTCAAATAATCTTACAATCCATCAATGTATTTGACATAGATGGAAATTATTTGTAAAACTCTTAGATTGAAATATCCTTTTTCATGAAAACATTTAAGAGTCACATAATGTAGAAAGGATGATATTTAAAGACATTTTTGAATCAAAGTGTCCCTTAGAACTTTGAAACTTTTTAAATTAATTAACATTTTAAAACATTCTTGTCCATTTAAATAAATCCATAAAACCATTTTGAATACATGTACATTAATGATAATGGTTTAAAATAACAAATCATTAAAAATTCTAAATGATGTTGACATAGATAAAATAAAAACTATTCGAGAGAAATATATATATTTTTTGAAATCATTTAAGAGTCACATAATTATAAAAGAAAATTTTTTTTTTGAAAATATTCTAATAAGCTTGTAAGGGAAGATTTGACGATTTTATAACAACGGAAAATAGCCGCACCCGTCGTATAAGTTAAAAAAAGCCATTCTTACCTTAATTTTGTTAAAATGGTTAAAAAGGACTTGTTTGAAAAAAATACATAAGGATTCCTTTCAAAACACATAAGGGTATAAATGACATTAACCCATTTTCTAGAAAATAGTAAAAATGTTTTGCAATATATTTTTAAGAAACATGGATGTGGATGATAAAGAAGTCTGAGTAGATAATTACATATAAACAACATCAAATAATGAAGAGATTGTAGAATTAATCCTTATTGTTACATTTCCTTGGTTGATGGTAGGTTAAACTCCTGTATATTTTTTAAATAATTGTTATTAAATTATACAAGAATCATATACATTAATACGATATCATATATTATCTTTTACCATTGCTTTGTTAATAATATCTTAGTATTATTGTTTTTCGGGTGTTAACAGATTCGTTTTACATTATATTATTTGTTATGTGGGTCATATTTGTTATGGATGGGATGTATCTTATTAATATTCATAATGATATCAAGTCTTTAAACAATATTTTTAATCATCAAATGAGAATTATTCTTGAATGGATACGATGGGGAATGAATCTCATTGCGTTCGTGGAGACTGTAGTCCATACGTATGCACGAGCGACAATATCATTATATTTATTTTAAAATCATATATAATTGAATGGTATATCATATATAATGAATACTTATAATTTTATATTTATTATTTACTTCAATTAGACATCATTATCATACCCATCCAAATAATAATATTTTGAATAACAATTTCACCATGACCTGGAGACGGCAGGTCGTACGTACACACGTATGGTGACATGTCATTAAAATGATGAATAGAATAAAAAATATGTTTGTAAAATATTTATAATAACATAAAATTATATAAGAGATACTGGGGTAAATATTTTATAATGGAACTAACAATTAATGAAGAAGTGGAAGAAGAAAAGAACTTGAAAGAGGGTGGTGAAAATGTTGCCTCTTCTTCGGGTTCTTCCTTTTGAATTGATCAAAAGGTGTCTATAGGTCGTCTTTATGACCAAAGGATGGCCTATAGGAAGAAGGTAGGAATGTTAGGAGGTTATTTGGGCATGGATTGGCCAAGCCAAATGGCTTTGATCATGTGAATTAGAGTGAAGGGGAGTGCCCTTTTATAAGAGGGGTGAGGGGAACCTTAGGAAAAACATAAAATATTATTTTATAATAATATCATTTTTGGTTTCTAATGGAACCAAAATGTATTATTTAAAGTCTACAGTGTAGATGGGTCTAACACCACTCATAAAATAGGTTTTATACAAGTTTAGGATACCATTTTATCCTTATCATTTAGATTTCAGTCTAAGTTAAATAATTTATCTTTTACCATGTCTTCTTGTTTTCTTACACTATATGGTTAATAAACATACTATATACTACCAATAGAACTCACATTTGTTAATTAATGTCATATATATTATTATATAATCCTTTTGTCCAATCCTTATATTTTTTAAGACCATTATATCAATTACTAATATTATATTTATTTTAAAAACTATTTTATGTCAATTTTGACACTATTTGGTATTTGTTTTTTTAAATAATACCAGCATGATTAAATCAAAAAAAATAAATTGAATCAATAAAAACATGTCATATTCACCTAGAAAATTCGTGGATGTCATAAAAAATATGAAATAATATTTATTCTAATATTTATAATAACATTTATTCGATTCTTTCATTAATAATGTAATTATTGCATCATCATTCTGTCATTAATAAATTTAATTATATAATCTCTAAAAATTATAAATAAAATACCATTATATAGGAAATAGTTTTATCTTTATAATTAATATTTATAGTCGAATTTAACTTATGTATAACCCTATATTAAAAATGGTTTAGTCATTAAATGTTGATTTTAACTCTTTTAACTCTTCTTTAAATAAAATAATAATAAGTGCCTTAATCTAATACTAGTGGACCTAAAGGGTCATATTTTAATCCTAAGGTTGTTTTTGGTCGAATTACACTTATCAAATAGAGTTAGGATGGGTTCTAGGCTAGTAATAACCTCATTTTTACCATGAATTAGCCTATTTACTTTTAACCGTGGTAAATAAAGGTAAAAAGTTACTATTCCCCAAAATTTATTTTTATATTATTGAAACAAATTTTACTAAATTATATTAACCACGTCTCTTGGAAATTCGAAATTAAACTCATGAAAGCGGTAAAATTATGTTTTAGGTAAATTTGCAAATACTCCTAGGAGGTGGGTAAAAGACGGTAAAAGTTCGACAAAATTTTTATGTATATAAAATTAGTATAAATTGACTCAAATGAATTAGAATAAACTTATATAGGTATTTTGTATCTATTTTTACCTAAAATAAATTTAAATAAAATAAATCATTATTTAAATAAATATTCGGGTTTAAACGAAAACTCAGTGTTTTTTCACTATTCATAAAAAATTGAACGTTTTCAGAAAAATATCATATCATCCCCCTAGGATAATTTAGATATTCAACATCCAAAAATGAAGTCAATTTTACCCAATTAAAAACATAAAAGTTCCATTTTTTAATTTAAAATAACTTCTTGTTGACAAAACAAATAGCGTGTTTTTAGGAAACAGTAACTATCAAAAGATTGACACTTGTTTATGATTAATTTCAATGTGAAATTATTTCCAAAGACCAAAATTGGATTAAAGGTTAAAAATATAATATAATTATACTTCCAAAACATTAAAAATGTATAATTAAACACTATAAATTATTTTGATTAAAAAAGTTGTTTTCAGTTAAAATATAGTATTTTTTACTATTCACCCAAATATGAAAGTTATCAGAAAACCCCAAAAATTTATTGAAACTAAATTCTTATGTCTTGATTCTAAATAATAAGTTTATTTTGTCAAATTTAATATATAAAAGTATAAAATATTGGTTTTAAAATCATTTTGGCATGAAAAGGCGGTAAAATTGCATTTTTTTTAAAATAATTCGTTTATCTAAATTTGTTTTTATTACATTATGTCTAAGAAACACATAATATGAATTCTAAAATTATAAGGTTTATATAAAGTTAAAATTTCAGTTAATAATATTCATAAATACTTTTGAATGGCTAGTTTGGTAAGTTGTGGTGCGCTTGAACTCGGTGTTGCATGTAGGGCAAGTTGTTGAATTACTTTGACGAAATAATGTACTTTGAAATCATGGGGTGTTATATTCTTACCTCCTTCAATAAATTTCATCCTCTAAATTTGAAATTGTTCTTCAAAAATAAATGGTTGAAAATACAAAATACCTTTGTGGGAAAACCCACATAAGAAATTGGGTTAATAATATTTATTCTTAATAAGAGGAAAAGCAGAATGAAAAAGTCACCAACAAATTATGATTTTGATTAGAAAAACATTGGTGGAAATTAGAGACACATAATTGGAGGAAAAAAGTAAATATTTATAGGGATTTATTGATTTCATCAATCACAAGCAATTGTATAATTGTGGATCTCAAAGCCACCAATATATGATGATATAAAATACCATCATTTCAACAAAATGTAAGGTATTAGGATAACACGTATTTCGATTTAAAATCCCATTCATAATAATTAATAAATAATTTATCCATAAAATAAGAGGGATATATATATATATGTATATACTTGACAAGTAGAGTTTCATCCTTCAACTAATTCCTACCACAAACTCATCTTTCACTCTAAAAGATTTCAAAATAAACTTCTATTTATCCTAATATTATAGTGTTTCAAAAATAATGAATTTATCATTCACATATCATACCCTTTAAAAAAACTACATTTTTTAATCCAGGACATCATGTGGTTCAGTGATAGGTGATACACCCTTGCATCGCTTCAGTTGCGGGTTCAAGTCTCGTGGCCTTGCCAGACGTGATAGGTTGCCGCCCGACCTCCAGGTAGTCCTTTTTTTGGAAATCGGAAAATAACCTAAACAATATTATCCAATTTCAAACTTATTCCATTCCAAATTTTATAATTATCCAAAATACATATATCCAAACTCTTAGTCCAGAGTTTATAAGGAAGTTAAACATAATGTGGATCCTTTTTTCCATGTAATAACATGTGAACGCCTTCATCATGTATTCTTTTACAACACGACAACATTCGAGATTACTAAAATCAACCATCTCATATTCCAATATTACTAACTTAGTATCAGGACAATATAATCTCAAATTCCGAATGAAATAGTACTGCAGTACAATCCTTATTTATCTCTATAATTCATGTAAACAATATACTGTTGATACAAAACTCAAATAAAATAATTCTATAATAATAAAATAATAACACTAGTCATTATTCTTCATCTAAGATTGTATCATAACATGATTATTATCCAATAACATCATTTGCGATGTACTCTTATAAATGGGACATTCATTTGCGTAGTGTCTCAATGCCTTGTAGTTGAAGAATTTTACATTTGAAAACATTTTCTTGCCCTTGCAATTACGTACTTGGTGTCATTTTTCTAAACACTTATAAAAAAATCACATTCTCTTCAAGCATTTACCAAGGTGATTCATTCCACATTTATCACATATTGGAAAATCCTTTTTGACTTATTCCCTTTATCCATATTTCTTTCTACCATCCTTTTCTTCTATGGCTTCCCTTCAAAGCCATGGGATTCAGAGAATTATTTACTTATCTTATTAACAAAGGATACTATTTCTTCATATGTTGAGAATACATGAGAGTCTATTTCCCTTCTAAATGGTGGCTTAAGACCACAAAAGATATGATATTTCTTACTCTTTGGATCATCTGTATTTCTGGACTTATCATTCCTTCTAGTGGGCGCCATTTCTAAACAATGGCATATAGTAGGTCAGTTTATGAATCGAAATTCATAATTCCAAACATGTAAAATACCTTACGTAAATTGAACATTTTATGGATATCATCCATAATCACAGAAATGTTTTCTTTAAGGAGATATATACTCATAAACCCTTCATAGTGGTTTGTAATGAAAACGAGAATTACGTTAAAAATATCCCCTAGGAGTGTCATAACCAAGAGTGCAGAAAGGCCCATTATCATGCACAAGTTCCCATTCGAGTCTAGCTCAAAGTGTCATTTTCGGGTTTTACCCCTAGGTACATCTATACCACAGCCTCCTCTACCTGCTCGTATACAGAAAGGGATTTATTTTCTTAGAAAACATACAAAATATCAAAATTACCAAAATTCTAGGAAGTACTTCTATACTAATCATCAAATAATTTCTTATGTCTATGTGCTCTAATCAGAGTTTATCTAAATCTAGCTTCCAAGGTTATTGCTAAACTTCCTCTGATACCAACTATAACACCCCGACCCCAGTTACCCAGAGTCGGTGCATTATTTTAATACATTGGCATGATTACATGGAATCAAGTCCCAATGGATGGATCAGTTTAGCAGTCTTGGAAAAGAGATTACATACATTAACATTACATTACAATTTCAAACATAAAACACAGCGTAAATAGTTCTTTGAAAATGCCATTATTCACTTTAGCTTAACCCTGCACATCAATCATAATACATTTCTTGGAATCTTGGGAAAAATAAAACATAGAAAGTGGTGAGATAAAATGCTTAGTAAGGGTAAGCAATACAGCAGAAGATAACATAAATATTAAGCATGAAGAATAATTGAAACCACATGCCTCTACTAGTAATAAACATGAATAATTTTATGGAAAGAATATGAGCTATGTAAATAAATCCATAATAAAACATAATCATGGGTATTCTACTAGTCTAATGACCACATGAACCATCAATATTATTTCCATAATGAGGGAATGTATAATGCCAGACATTCTGAAACATTTTGTCAAGGCCTCATCCAAGACGTCTAAAAATGATTAAGGCCTCGGCCAAAACCATAAATCAAATTGGGAAAGGGCCTTGGCCAATTCCACGTATAGTTGTCTCATGAGACCTACCGATTCATATAGGAGCTATACCAGGCTCCACCCATCTCTTACTAAGTCCAATACATTCCTCATATGAAAAGGTTTAAGCATATCATTATCATTTATATTAAAACTAGCATGTGAAATTTCAATACATTAACCATAAACCATGAATGGTTTAATAATAGAACATACTTATTCCAACATATCACAAAACCATCAATACAATATGAAAGTTTTGTATCATAATAAATCAACTTCAAATAAACTTAAAATCCATCAACAGATTTGACATAGATAAAAATTATTTGTAAAAGTCCTTGATTGATATATCCTTTTTCATGAAAACATTTAAAAGTCACACAATATATAAAGAAAGATATTTAAAGACATTTTTGAATCAAATTTTCCTATACCACTTTGAAACTTTTTAAATTAATTAAAATTTTAAAAAATTAATGTCCATTTAAATAAATCCTAAAAATAAATTTGAAAACATGGTCATTAATTAGAATGGTTTAGAAGAATAAATCATTAAAACATTTAAAATGATGTTGACATAGATGAAATCAGAACTATTTGAGGGAAATATCTCATTTTTTGAAATAATTTAAAAGTAAAATAATTATAAAAGAATATATTTACAATGAAAATATTCTTATAAGCTTTTAAAGGAAGCTTTGACTATTTTATAATGGCGTAAAATAGCCGCACCCTCCATATAAGTTAAAAAAAGAAATTCATACCTTAATTTTGTTGAAAAGGTTATGAAGGACCTTGTTTGGAAAAAGTAGGAAGTTTTCATTTGAAAAAACATAAGAGTATAAATGACTTTAACCCATTATTTAGTAAATAGTAAAAATGTTTTCAAATATATTTTTAGGAAACATGGATGTGGAAGATAAAGAGGCCCCAATAGATAATTACGTATAAACAATCTCAGATAATGAAGAGATTGTAGAATTAAACCTTACCTTATAATTTTCCTTGGTCGATGGCAGGTTAGCCTCCTATATTATGGTCAAATAATTGTTATTAAATTATACATGAATCATATACATCAATATGATATCATATAAGATCTTTTAACATTGGTTTGATAATAATATCTTAGTTTTATTGTTGTTTTGGGTGTTAAGGGATTCGTTTTCCTTTATATTATTTGTTTCGTGAGTCATATTTGTTATGGATGGGATGTATCTTATTCATATCCATAATGATATCAAATCATTAAACATTATTTTTAATCATCAAATGAGAATTAGTCTTGAATGGATATGATTTGGAATGGATCTCATTGTGTCGTGGAGACGGTAGTCCGTACGTACGCACAAGCGGCAATATCATTCTTTTGATATTAAAATAATATATAATTGGTTGGTATATAACATATACAGAACCATTATAATGTTATATTTATTATTTATTTCATTTACACATCATTATCATACCCATCCAAATAATAATATTTTGAATAACAATTTGACCCCGACATGGAGAAGGTAGGCCGTACTTACGCACGTATGGTGACATGTCATTCAAAGGATTGATAGAATACTGAATATGATTTTACCATATTCATAATAACATCACAGTATTTATAAGATACTGGAGTTATTATTTTATAATGGAAATAACAATTAAAGAAGAAGTGGAAGAACATAGGAACATGAAAGAGGGTGGTGAAAATGTAACCTCTTCTTCGGGTTCTTCAATTTGATTAGATCAAAAGGGCTCTATAAGTTGGATTTATGAATAAAGGAAGGCCTCTAGGATGAAGCTAAGATAGTTGGGAGGATATTTGGGCCGGGTTTGGCGAAGGAAAAAGGATTTTATGGTGTGAATTAGAGTGAAGGGTGAGTGCCCTTTTATAACAGGAGTGAGGGGAACCTTAGAAAAAACATAAAATATTATTTTATAATAAAATTATTTAAGGTTTCTAATGGAACCAAAATGTATTATTTAATTCCTAAGGTGGGGATGGGTTGAAAACCTCTCAACAAATAGGTTTTATAAATGTTTATGTTACCATATTAACCTTAATATTTAAATTTCACTCTAAGTTAAATAATTTAGCTTTTACTGTGTCTTAATGTATTCTTAAACTATATGGTTAATAAAAATACTATATACTACCAATAGAACCAAATTGGTTCATTAAGGTCATATATATTATTATATAAGTCTTTTTTCCAATACATATATTTCTAGCACCGTTATATAAAGTAACAATATAATATTTTTTTTAAAAACTATTTAATGTCAATTTTGACACTATTTGGTATTTGTTTTTTAAAAATAATACCTGCATGATTAAATCAAAATAAAATACATTGAATAAATAAGAACATGTCATATTCCCCTGGAAAATTCGTTGATTTCATAAAAACATTGAAATTATATTTATTCTAATATTTATAATACCATTTATTTGATTCATTCATTAAGAAGGTAATTAATGTATCATCATTGTGTCATTAATAAATTGAATTATTTAATATATTAAATTTATAAATAAAATACCAACATTTAGGAAATATTTTTAGCTTTCTATTTATTATTTATAGTCTAATTTATCTTATTTATAACTCAATATTAAAAATGGTTTAATCTTTAAACTATGATTTTAACTCTTTTAAATCTTCTTTAAATAAAATAATTATAGATTTCTTAATCTAATACAATTGGACCTAAAGGGACATATTTTAATCCTAATGTTGTTTTTTGGTCGAATTACACTTATCCAATAGAATTAGGACATGTGTTAGGGTAATAATAATATCATTTTTATCCTTAATTAACATATTTAGTTTTAACTGTGTTAAATAAAGGTAAATAGTTACTATTCCAAAAAATTAAATATTATCTTATTGAACAAAATTTTTCTCCTTGATATTTTTCATGTCTCTATGATTTTAGAAATTGAACTCATAGAAGCGGTAAAATTATGTTTTATGTAAATTTGCAAATGCTCCCAGGAGGTGGGTAAAAGACGGTAAAAGTTCGATTAAATTTTTATATATCTAAAATTATAATAAATTGACTGCAATGAATTAAAATGAAATCATATAGTTATTATGTTTCTATTTTGACCTAAAAAATATTTAAATAAAATAAATAATTATTTAAATAAAAATTCGGTTTTAAACGATAACTTAGTGTTTTTTCACTATTCATAAAAAATTGAACATTTTCTGAAAAATACCAAAACTTCGCCCTAGGATAATTCCAATATTAAAAATCAAAAATGATGTCTATTTTACAAAATTCAAAACATAAAATTTTCATTTATTAATTTAAAATTAATTCTGGCTGTCAAAACAAATTGTGTGTTTTTAAGAAACAGTATCTATCAAACAATTGACACTTGTTTATGTATAACATCAATATGAAATTAATTCAAATGAAAAACATTGGATTAAAGTGTAAAAATATAATCTAATTATACTTCCAAAACATTAAAATGGATAATTCGACACTATAAATTATTTTTATTAAAAACGTTGTTTTCAGTTAAAATATAGTATTTTCACTATTCACCAAAATATGAAAATTATCAGAAAAACACGAAATAATTATTGAAAATAAATTATTATCTACCGATTCTAATGAAGAATTTTATTTTGTCAAATTGAATATATAAAAGTTTAAAATATTTGATTTAAAAAGGGTTCTCCATTAAAAGGAGGTAAAATTGCATTTTTTGAAAAATAATTCATTTATCTGAAAAAATGTATTTGTTCTTATATTATGTATAATAAATGAATAATATGGATTCTAAAATTATAAGGATTATATAAAGTTCAAAATTCAGTTAATTCTATTCAGAACTGCTTTTGAACGGATAGTTTGGTAAGTTGTGGTGCGCTTGAACACGATGTTGTGTGTAGTGAAAGTTATTGAATTACTTTGAAAAAATAACATACTTTGAAATATTAGAGTATTACATTCTTTCCTCCTACAATAAATTGCTTCCTAGATATTTTAAATTGTTCTTTGAAAATAAATGTTTGAAAATATAAAATTCCATTGTGGGAAAACCCACATAGGAAATTGGGTTAATAAAATTTAGTCTTAATAAGAGGAAAAGAATAATGAAAAAGTCGCCACCAAATTATGATTTTGATTAGGAGAAAAATGGTGAAAATTAAAGACACATAATTGTAGAAAAAACATAATTATTTATACGGAGCTATTGGGGTCATCAATTACAAACAATTGTACAATTGTGGGTCTCAAAGCCACCAATCTATGATGATTTAAAATACCATGGTTTCAACTAAACGGAAGGTATTAGGATAACACATTTTTGGTTTTAACATCCCATCCCTATAGTTTAATAATTAATTTATCCATAAAATAATAGGGAATATATATATATATATATGTGTGTGTGTGTATATACTTGACAAGTAGAGTTTCATCCTTCAACTAATTCCTACTACAATCTCATCTTTCACTCTAATAGATTTCAATATATATATATATTAATTTATTTGTTTATCCTAATCTTATAAGGTTCCAAAAATAATGAATTTATAATTCACATATCAGATCCTTAAAAATATACATTATTCAATCCCGGACATCACGTGGGTCAGTGATAGGTGATACACCCTTCCCTCCCTTCAGATGGGTGTTCAAGTCTCGCAGCCTTGCCAGATGTGATGGGTTGCCGCCCGACCTCTGGGTTTTCCTTTTTATGTCAATCCAAAAATAACCTTAACAATATTATCCAATTTCAAACATAATCCATTCCATATTTTAGAATTATCCAAAATACTTAAATCCAAAATCTCAGTCCAAAGTTTATAAGGAAGTTAAACATAATGAGGATCTTTTTCCAGGTAATAACATGTGAACCCCTTCATCGTGTGTTCTTTTACAACTCCGCAACATCCTGGATTACCAAAATCAACCATCTCTTTTTTCGAAATTACTACCCTAGTATCAGGACCATATAATCTCAAATTCACAATGAAATAGTACCTCAATACAATCCTTATTTATCTCTATAATTCATGTAACCAGTATACTGTTGATACAATAGTCAAATGATATAATTCTATAATAACAACATAAGAACACTAGTCATTATTCTCCGTCTGAGGTAGTATCATAACATGATTATTATCCAATAACATCATTTGTGATATACTCTTATAAATGGGACATTAATTCGCGTAGTGTCTCAATGCCTTGCAGATGAAGAATTTTACATTCGAAAACTTTTTCTTACACTTGCAATCACGTACTCGGTGTCCTTTTTTTATACACTTATAAAAAACTACCAATCCCTTCAATCATTTACCATGGTAACTCATTCCACATTTATCACATATTTGGAAATCTTTCTTTCCCTTATTCCCTTTATCCATCTTTCTTTCTACCATCCTTTTCTTATCAAGCTTCCCTTCAAAGCCTTGGGATTTAGAAAATTATTCACTTATCTTGGTAACACAAGATACTATATCTTCATATGTTGAGAATACATGGGAGACTATTTCCAATCTAAATGTTGGAATAATACCATGATAGATATTTTCCTTCTTAATCTTTGGATCATATGTATTGATGGAGTTATCATTACTTCTAATGGGTGCTATTTCTAAACAATGGCATACACGAGGTCAGTTTATGAGTGACAATTCATAATTCCAAACACATAAAATACATAATGTAAAATGAACAGTTTATGGATATCATCCATAATCACAAAAAAAAATTCTTTGAGAAGGTATATACTCGTAAACCCTTCATAGTGGTTTGTAAAGAAAACAAGAATTATCCAAAGCATATCTCCCGTGAGTGTCGTAACCAAGAGTGCTCAACGCCTATTGTCATGCACCAGTTCCCATTAGATTCTAGCTCAAAGAGGTGTTTTTGGGTTTTACCCCATGGTACATCTGTGCCAGAGCCACCTCAACCTGCTCGTATCCATATCAGGATGTATTTTCTTGGAAAACATTCGAGATTTCAACATTTACAAAATTCTAGGAAGTCCTTATATACTAATAATCAAAGTCTGTATTATGTCTCTGTTCTCTTATCAGAGTTTATCTAAATATAGCTTACAAGGATATTGCTAAGCTTCCTCTGATAACAACTGTAACACCCCGAACCCAGTTACTAAGAGTCGGTGAATTATTTTAATACATTGGCATGATTACAAAGAATCATGTCCCGAATCACCGATCAGTTTAGTATTCTTGGAAAATAGATTACATACATTAACATTACAATAAAATTTCAAACATAAAACACAGCGTAAATAATTCATTGAAAATTCCATTATTCCGTTTATCTTAATCCTGCACATCAATCATAATACACTTCTTGGAATCCTGGGAAAAACAAAACATAGAAAGGGGTGAGCTCAAATGCTTAATAAGGGTAAAAAATACAGTGGAAGATAACATAATTATTAAGCATGGTGAATAATTGAAACCACGTGCCTTTACCAATAATAAATATGAATACTTTTATGGAAAGAATTTGAGCTGAGTAAATAAAGCCACAATGAAACATAATCCTGGGTATTCTACTAGTCGAATGACCAAATGAACCAACATTACTATTTCCATAATGAGGGAATGTATAATGCTGGGCATTCTGAAACATTTTGTCAAGGCCTCAGCCAAGATTTCTAAAAATGATTAAGGCATTGGCCAAAACTATAAATCAAATTGGGAATGGGCCTCGTCCAATTCCACTTCTAGTTGTCTCATGAGACCTACTGATGCATCGAGGAGCTATAGCGGGCTCCACCTGTCAGTTACTAATTCCAATACGTTCCTTATATGAAATGGTTTAAACATATCATAAAAATTCATATTGGAAATAGCATATGAAATGTCAATAATTTAACCATAAACCATGAATGGTATAAAAATAGAACATCCATAGTCAAACATATCACAAAAACATCAATACAATATGGATGTTTTGTATCATAATAATTCAACTTCAAATAAACATAAAATATATTAATGGATTTCACATTGATGTAAATGATTTGTAAAAATCATTGATTGAAATATCCCTTTTCATGAAAACATTTAAAAGCCACACAATTTAGAAAGAAGATATTTCAATACATTTTTGAATCAAAGTTTCCCATACCACATTGAATCTTTTTAAATTAAATAACATTTTAAAACATTCATGTGAATTTAAATAAATCATTAAAACCATTTTGAAAACATGGACATTAATGAGAATGGTTTAGAAGAATAAATCTTTAAAACATTTAATATTATGTTGACATAGATGAAATAAAAAATATTTGAGAGAAATATCTATTTTATTAAAATCACTAAAGAGTCACATAAATATAAAAGAAAACACATAATTTGAAAATTTTCTTATGAGATTGTAAGGGAAGATTCGACAATTTATAACGTCAGAAAATAGCTGCACCCTCCATATAAGTTAAAAAAAGACATTCATACCTTAAATTTGTTGAAAAGGATAAAAAGGATCTTTTTTGGAAAAAAATGGAAGGATTCCTTTCAAAACACAGAAGTTTATATATAAATTTAACCCATTTTCTAGTAAATTCTAAAACTGTTTTGAAATATATTTTTATGAAACATGGATGTGGTTGATAAAGAGGTCCCAGTAGATAATTAGGCATAAACAACCTTGGATAATTAAGAGATTGTAGAATTAACCCTTACCTTGTTTTACTCTTTGATAGATGGTTGGTTAACCTCTTTTATAATGGGGAAATAATTGTTATTATATTATACAAGAATCATATACTTTAATATGATATCATATATGATCTTTTTATATTTCATTGTTAATAATATCATAGTATTATCATTTTTTGGGGAGTTAACAGATTTGTTTTCATTTATATTCTTTGATATGTGATTCATATTTGTTATCAATGGGATATATCGTATTCATATATATAATGATACCATGTATTAATTTCTTTTAAATCATCAAATGAGAATTAGTATTGAATGGATACGATGGAAATGAATCTCATCGCGTTCGTGGGGAGGGTAGTCCGTACGTACGCACGAGCGACAATTTGATTATTTTGATATTAACATTGTATATAGTTGGATGGTATATCAAATATACAGTATCATTATAATGTTATATATTTATTATTTATTAAATTACACATAATTATCTTACCCATCTAAATAATAATATTTTGAATAACAATTTCACCAGAACATTGAAACGGTTGGCCGTACGGATGCCCATATGGGGACATTTCATTCAAAGGATGGATAGAATACTGAATATGGTTGTACAATATTTATAATAAGATGATATTATATAGAAGATACTAGAGTTATTATTTTAAAATGGATATAACAATGAAAGAAGAAGTGGAAGATGAAAGGATCTTGAAAGAGGGTGGTGAAAATGTTACCTCTTCTTCGGGTTCTTCCTTTTGATTTTATCAAAATGGCTCCATAGGTCGGCTTTCTGACAAATGGAAGGCCTCTGGGATAATGTTATGATAGTTGGGAGGATATTTGGGTAGGTTTTGGCCGAGGAAAATGGCTTTGAAGGTGTGGATAAAAGTGAAGGGGGAGTGCCCTTTTATAAGAGGGGTGAGGGGCACCTTAGGAAGAACTTAAAATATTATTTTATAATAAAATCATTATCATGTTATAATGGCTCCAAAATGTATAATTTATTGTATATGGTTGTTATGGGTCGTAAAAATCTCAACCAATAGGTTTTAGAAATGTTTAGGTTACCATTTTAACCTTATCATTTTGATTTAACTCTATGTTAAATAATTTAACTTTTACCGTGTCTTCTTGTATTCTTACACTATATAGTTAATAAACATACTATATACTTCCAATAGAACAAATATTGGTTCCTAAATGTCATATATATTATTATATAATTCTTTTGGCAAAACATTATGTTTTTATGACCTTTATATAAATTAATAATATAATATTTGTTTTAAAAACTATTTATGTCAATTATGAAACTATTTGGTATTTGTTTTTTTATAAAATAATACAAGCATGATTACATCAAAAAAAATACATTTAATCAATCCTAACATGTCATATTCACCTATAAAATTCGTTTATGTCATAAAAACGTTGAAATTGTATTTATTTTAATATTTATAATACCATTTATTTGATTCATTCATTAATAATATAATTACTACATCATCATTGTGTCATTAATAAATATAATTATTTAATATCTAAAAATTATAAATAAAATACCATTATGTAGGATATATTTTTATGTTTCTAATTAATATTTATAGTTGAATTTATAATATGTATAAACCTATATTAAAAATGTTCTAGTCATTAAACTTCGATTTTAACTCTTTTAACACTTCTTTAAATAAAATAATAATAAATGTCTTAATCTAATCCAAGTGGACCTAAAGGTTCATATTTTATTCATATGTTTGTTTATGGTCTTATTACACTTATACAATAGAATTAGGACATGTGTTATGGTAACAATAATATCATTTTTACCCTTAATTACCCTATTTACTTTTAACCGGGGTAAAAAAAGGTAAAATGTTACTATTCACTAAAAATTATTTTTATTTTATTGAACCACATTTTACTCCTTGAAATTAACTTTTTCTCTCGTATTTTTAAAATTCAACTAACAAAAGCGTTAAAATTATGTTTTATGTAAATTTGAAAATGCTCCTAGGAGGTGGGTAAAAGAAAGTAAAAGTTCGATAAATTTTTTATATATCTAAAATTATTATAAATTGAATCCAATGAATTAAAATAAACTTATATAGGTATTATGTATCTATTTCAACCTAGAATAGATTTAAATAATTTAAATAAAAATTTAAATAAAAATTTGGTTTTAAACGATAACTCAATATTTTTTCACTAGTCATCAAAAATTGAACTTTTTCAGAAAAATACCGAAACATCACCCTAGGAAAATTCAGATATTCCAAATCCAAAAATGTAGTCTTTTTTACCAAATTAAAAACATTAAAGTTTCATTTATTAATTTAATATTAATTCTCACTGTCAAAACAAATAGCGTGTTTTTAAGAAAGAGTAACTATCAAAAGACTGACGCTTGTTTATTTATAATTTCAATGTGAAATTAATTCCAATGACCAACATTGGATTAAAGGGTAAACATTTAATCTTATTATACTTTCAAAGCATTAAAATGTATAATTCAACACTATAAATTATTTTTATTAAAAAAGATGTTTTCAGTTAAAATATAGTATTTTCACTATTCACCTGAATAAGAAAGTTATCAGAAAAACACCAAAAATTTATTAAAACTAAATTAATATGTCCCGATTATAAAGAAGAAGATTATTTTGTCAAAATGAATATATAAAAGTTTCAAATAATGGATTTAAAAAGGGTTCCCCATTATAAGGTGGTAAAATTGCATTTTTGAAAAATAATTCTTTTATCTGAAAAAATGTATTTGTTCTTAAATTTTGTCTAAAAACTCATAATATAGATTGTAAAATTATAAGGATTATATAAAGTTCCAAATTCTGATAATACTATTCAAGGAAGCTTTTTAATGGCTAGTATGGTATGTTGTGGTGCACATGAACTCGGTGTTGTGTGTAGTGCATGTTATTGAATTACTTTGAAGAAATAACGTAATTTAAAATCATGGGTTGTTACATAAATGTTAGGATTTACTATGGAAGACTATGTGATTAAATATTTATGATATTTTTGGTTTCAATCTTATTTTGGATTACTTTGGTGAATTTTAAGGGCAATTTTTTATTGAATGGTCCTTGTTGATCTTTGGGTATTGTTTGACAAATTTTGGAGATTAAGCGTAGTTTCTTGTTTTTGTAAAAGATTATGCTTTTTTGGGATTATCAGATCTTGTACTAACCATTTTGGTTTTGGTAAATGTCTAACGTCATGAAAAAAATATAGTTCATCTTTTGTGGATTATGTGATATTATATAAGTTGATTATAGTGCTTTCAATCTAAACAAGTCATCTTGAATAATCATTATTTGGAGAAAGATTAATTTCTGGTAAAAATATAGTAATGTATTAAATTCTACATGAAAAGTAAGTATTTTTCCTTATGTTTTTATACAAGATATTATATAAATACCACATATTTATGAAAGTATTCTTAAAAAAACATTGTCCATTAACTTTTCATAAGGGGGAATCTATGACCGTTTAACCCATAAAAAATTTGTGATTTTCTAGTGGTTAACTTTCTCCTCATCATGATTTCTATCACTCACCATTAGAACATGATGGTTTGGTTTCTCCACCATATTCATGTTTTCAAGGAATCCTAGTATTAGTTGTCTTGGGTAACCTTTGTACTTCTCTTTATTTTAAAATGATAGTTTTATTGACTATTTTTCCAATGTCGTACATTAAATGAAGATTCTGATCCCAATTTTAAAATTACGAAGAAATAATTTCCAATACGGGAAATGATGTAACATCCCACGTAAATAAAGAATATGAAATTTTCATATTTATTAATTTTTTGTGAATTAATATTAAATTTTACTTTGAAGGGGATTCTAAGTTCAATGGCATACCTGATACACAACAACATGTTTATTTGAAATCATATGTTGCACACAATGTTGAGTTATACTGAAAAATAATAATATAATATTATTTTTTTAAATGGTAGTTAACGACTAGCACTTGTAATGGCAGAAATGAACAAAAATAACTACAAAATTATTATACACATTTGATAAATGTTTTTACATTTATCGAATAAATTTTAGTGGAATTAAATAAGAAAAATATTGTCTTTAAGCATAAATACTCTAATATTCTTTAGTAGGTCGATTTACCTCCTTTTGATGGAAAATCAACTTCAAATATTGTTTTCATAACTTATATATGTTCTATTTGAAAAAAAATTATTCTTTAGAATTGGGACATCAAAATTTACTTTGGGTATTTTTTTTGTATTTTTCTGATAAAATTCGATTTTTATTGAATAGTGAAAAATACTATATTTTAATTCAAATATGCCGTTAAATGTAATTTATTTATATGGTTAGATTATTTTTTAAATTAGTTTTAATGTGTAATTATATTATATTTTTACAATTTTATCCAATGTTGGTCATTGGAATTAATTTCACGTTGAAATTCGACACAAATAATTGTCAAAGTTTTCATAGTTAATAGTTCTTAAAAACATGTTTTTTTAAAAAAATAATTAATTTTAAATTAATCAATCCAAATTATTTGATTATAATTTGTTAAAATAGAGATTATTTTTTAATTCACGATATCAAATATATCATAGGCCTAATTTTTTGTATTTTTTTAAAAAACATCATTTTTTGATGAATAGTGAAACCACTATGTAGTGGTTAAAAATCTGACTTTTTCAATTAAATGAAATTTTACCACTTCTTTCAATTGAATTTAAAAAATACAACATAAATGGTTTTAAGTATTAAGTAGAATGTGGTTCAATAATATGAAAATAATTTTTTTTGAGTAGTAACGTTTGACTTTTGTTTACTACAGTTAAAGGAAAATATGGTAATTTAAGGTAAACATAATATTATAATAATACAGAATTACCATAACACTTTTCTTAAACATATTATATCATCTATTTCCGACAATGGTCATCCATGGGACATTTTTGGGAGCACATGGATCCACGTAAGAGTGAAAATGACACATTATTTTAATTAACTTAATGTAATGGGAAAAATAACAAAATCAAATATCATTATGTAAACTAATTCTTACATGTGGATATATAAGTTATATTTTCAACAATAAATATTATATTTAAATATAAAAATATTTCCTACATTATCGTATTTTTTTATAATTTTTAGACATCGAATAAATACGTTTATTTATGACACAATAATAATGAAGTGTTTGTATCATTAATAAATGATTTTAATATATAATATTATAATGACTAAAAATATATCCAAAACAGGTCCAATTATTATTGGAAGATTTTATTTCGACCATTATTCATCCTATATTAGAATTTAATTATTTTTTGACCTTTAGAAACTGAAAATAATTATATTAAAAAATAATATTTTCACACATGCCTAAAGAGCACCTCCTCCACCTTATAAAAGAAAACAACTTATAATCCATTCTTCACACCTCCAAACCCCCTTGTCTCGTCCAACCCATTACGAAATAATCTCTCTTGATCCATCTATTCCACCTATAATCCTTAACATAGGTAGAAGAATCTTCAAGAAATCCTTTTTGTTTAAACCAAAGGGAGTTACCCAATTTTAAGTTAATGTTTTCTCTTAAGTTCTTTTATTTTATTTAACTTCTCCAACCCACTAAAATCTCTTTATTCTTTTCTTTTATAAAATAAAACATCTCCACAATATACTAGGTTTTTTTATTAGAAGCATTCAAACTACAACTACACACACCTCCATCTAATGGGTGAAGAACATACTTTTTCTCTGGATGACAAATTACTGTATCACAAAAGGACGATTGTTAAAATATCTCCAACCGCCTCTCATGGTGGAAATTATGATGGAACTATATTTATATATAATATATAATATATATTATTATTTTTTCTTTATGATTCTGTATTTTCCATTTATATCATACCATTATGGTTTCCATTAAGGGTATATGTGATAATTTCATTTGAAGATGTGCAGACTACCACCCCCTCAAAGTGATATGACTCATTCATACAATATATGGGACATATAAAGGAAGGATTTAATGAAATTTTATATTATATTATACTATATTTATAATATAACAATGTATAATTAATTTTTTAATCCATTAAAATATGAAATAGAAATGAAAGTAGGAGTCATGCGTATGTAAGGCTTACCATCTCAAAGAACGGTGCATTTCATTTCTTATCTCCAAATATTATGAAATGTTATAAATAAATGTATATACAAGATATATATGATATCTAATTCATTAATATCATTACATAGATAATGGACTTTTGACCACATGGGAAAATTGTAATTATAACAAGTTCATTTTTGACTCAAGTTCCAAAAATTGACAAAATGTCCAATACAAACTAAAGTAATTAACTAATTGTTATATCAAGGTAATAAGTGACATAAAAGGAATAATAAACTTGATAATGGTTCTTAATCTACTATAAATAAAATTAATTTTATTATTAGGGGAGAACAAGGAACAAACAAGTCAAGTTGGACACGAGGTAAGGGGTTTCTAATCTCAATTTTAATTCCGTGAGATTTCCATAGTTCACCACTTATATATTACATGTGGTGTATTTTTTACTTCCATTTGATATATATAATAATTATTCTATTTATATTCATGTTATTATGTGATTAATTTGGTCCTTATAAACTTTTGGCCTTACGACATGATTGATTACAATGTGGTAAGGGGTTTTCCTCTCGCTTTTTTATTCCTGCGAGATTCCGGCTATGTTTGCCACCATTTCCTTTTGTGTGATTTATTTACATTCCATGAATTTATGATTTTTATAATATAATATAATTTATGGGTTTTTATATCTTAATTTTATGATCATTATTTCATTTGGTCTATGTTTCTTAAGTTACCAAATCGGTAAGGGGTCTGTTTAACCAAATTTCCATTCCATAGGTAAATCTTCTAATTCTTAATTATGTATTGCTATGATTTGGTGTGGAATCACTGTTTATTTTTTTATGTTATAATTTACACTCTTATTTTTGTGGATATACTTTTCATACACATAATCACTCAATTTATAAATTCTCAAGTTATTGATATGAACTTGATAAGAGTAATTTTACCTAATTTCCATTCATTTAGTTAAACATCCAAGTCATTGGTGTTTTTTTTAAAAATATGTGTGAATTTTCTCTGATTAATTTACACTGAATATCCAATCATATTGAGTGTATATATATTTGTTACACATAATTATCTAATTGATTTATCCTTAATCTAAGGATACAGTTTTTATAAGGGATTTCATCTCAATCTACATTCCATTGAGACATCATTGTTGTTAAGAACCAATTCACTCTTATATAGTGTATATACCATCCTATGGAATATTAAATCATGAATAACTTTTTTCTCATGATATTATAATGTTCTGATTATATGTTACTCCTCAATTATTTGTATTCAAGTGTCTCTCATTTTGTTAAATACTCTTTAACTAAAATATCATTTTAAATGTTTTAATGATTTATTCTTCTAAATATTTCTCATAATGTATATGTTTTCAAAATGGTTTTCAGTATTTATTTATATGGACATTAATTTTTTAAAATTATAATTCTTTTAAAATCATAAAAGTGTTATGGGATACATTGATTCAAAAATATCTTTGATACATGTTTTAAATGGTTTTGAAAATGGTTTGGTAAATCATTGATTATGTCAATATCATAAAATGTTATATTGTAATTAAATGTGGAAATGTAATATTCTCTTTTTGCTTGTTTAATGTGTAATGGATATGTTATGGTTATTGGGCATTGTTTATGAATATGGGTGGTTCTGTGATATAGAATGGGTGGGTGAGCCCGAGATAGCTCTCTAATGTATTGGGTAATGTGACAGAGGTAAATGTTAATGTTTATCATAAGAGATTTAGGGAATATAAAGTGATGGGTATTCTAGCATAACACCCTATATAGCTATGATAATTACAATGTATGTATGTTATGTATTCTATAAGTTACCTTCATGATATATGATTTCCATGTGTTATTCATAAATCTTATGATTTAGTAAGGTATGTTATGATTAAAATGTATGGTTTCATTGATTTGTATTCATTAATGGGATAATGTTTTCCTTCCTTATTTTATAACCCATACTAAGATTTTTATAGTAATCCCATGTTTTTGAAATGTTTTCCACTGAACATAATTATATATGGGATCATGGAAAAGTCATGTTGTCTAAAATATGGAATTAGACATGTTTCTTTTTAAGAGTTTTTATTTTAGGAAAAGTGGATACCGAGTAGTAGTGTCTACATGTAATATTAAAGTTATCATGTAATAGTTATTGCCTAATTATGTAATACTCTAAACATGAAAAGATCCTCATTATGAATTATTTGTTTAATTCAAGAATATATAATGTTTTAAGGCCAGGTCCTTATATTCATTATGGAACAAAATATGTCTCTATTATATGTTACCCTATATAATGTGAATAAAAATTCCATTACAGAACATACCATGAAAATTATATGACATCACCAGTTAGTCCTTACAAAACAATCACAACCTATGTCACAAACATATGGGTTGTGACCTGGAGTCTATCATCGAGATATATTTAATCTAAAACAACCCTCCATGAATCACTTATACTCCACAATTTTATTCAACATATCCAAAAAAAAAATCACTAAAAAAATTAATAAATATTTTTCTTACCAATCACCCACTTTTGTTTTGTTGATAATTTCGTTTCCATCAAATATTTATTCAACATGAAAATTTTTAGAAAAAAAATTCAAATCAAATGTGAATTATATTTAAACCTCATATATTATTAAATCATATAGAATCTATGAGTACATATTTGATTAATATGTCAAATACATTAAGGTAATGTGGGTCATTGATTAGTGTGAAAAACAAATTTTAGATGAGGGAATCCTGATGATTACATCTTAATTAACTTCATGCATTTAAATTTATCTTCCACACAACACTTTACTTAAAAACCTTTTTACCCAAATATTAAATCAAACACTCTCTCCCTAAGTATAACTATCCCTTTTTAACATGGATGATACAATAAAAATAATTTCTCCAATTTTTACTTTCTCCTTCTATTAAATATAGGAATTATCTCCCCCATTATTAACAAACCCAAAGAGTACTTCCATGGAGTATTAATAAGAAGAGTTATAAATACATGAAATTAAATCACTAGAAAAACCATACATTGTTTACCAAGAAATTTACATGGGGTTTGGGTGTTTCTAACACAAATACCATCAAGATTTATGGGTTTAGTTGGAGTAATAGTGAAAGAAATATCATTCAAAATCCACCTTAGATTAGGACACTGTCATTATTTATGTCACATTATTCTTAGTAGGCACATTATATAATATCACAACCTATTGCAAAATTTTATCATTTCAAAAATGGTATTTGATCTAAATGTGATTCTTTCATGAGAGTGGAATGTGTTTTTTAACTGTTTTATAGCATATTATTTTTAAAAATAATCAATACGAGAGACACCACATCAATGTTGTGACATCACATACCCTCTCTCCTAGATATAGTGCCATAAACATATAAATTATACATTTTTTTATACCAACTATAGTTACTTGAACATAAATATTCCATAATTTCATGACATAAAAAACATTTCACTATATACATTCCCAAGACCTTTTTTGTTTAGATCATTATAGAGTTACAATAATATAATAACTAGATAATCTTTTTTTTCAAACATACATTTCTTCCAATACATAAGAAAATACTGAATTCTCAATGAGAATTCTACATCTCCCAAAATTATCTCACACATTTTATTCTTCTAGACATGTGATGTGTACTAATATTCCTCACAAGATATGTAATGGGATCCAAATAAAGCACTGAGCACAAATTCTCAGTTAAAAAATATGAATTAGGTAATCAGGACATAAACATTGAATAGATTTTATGGTAGGAACAAAAAACAACATGAAGATATAATTAACTGAAATTGAGATTATTCTATATCAATGATAATAATTCAAAACTTTGAAATCAATAATATTGATCTCATACTAATGGAATATAAAATGAAGACAAAAACATACTTTTAAGGCATTGATCCAATAAACTATACTATTATTGGAACAATTATACAACAAAATCCAACTTGTTTTGTCTCATTATAACTATCTATTCAAGAAGGGTCTATATAATCTTGACCCACACCCTTGAGCTGATTAAGTCCAACACATTCACCATAAGAGTCAACAAGACATTTTACACAATATTCTAAGGAACCAATTTCTGAATTAAAACATATATTTCTATATAATGGATGATACATAATTTCAATGAATAATCAACCTATGTTAGTGGTCAATAATAATTTAGAATATCAATACTTTTTATCATGTAAATAAAATAGATAACGTGATCATAACACGTCAATAGAAATAAGGAATATTTTCATGAAATTAATGGTAAACTATCTAATAATCATCTATATTAGAATAAAAAATACAAAATTCCAAAAAATTTCCTCAACATAATAGAATAACTTTTTTGTAGGTGTAAATCATCAAATCGGAATTTTGTAAAATTTTATTTTCACACTGAAAAGACTAATTAGTATATTTCCAAGTTAATAGTAGAATAACATGATCATAATCCATCCACAGAATGTAGGTGGATGGTTTCAATAGTACAAAATCCTTGTGAAACCAAAAAAATTAGTGAGTTGATATAAATTAAAAAACACTTGTTAAAAGAATGTTTCAAACAATATCATAATATAATGGATCATGCATTGAATTATATAATACCATGATTTTAATATCCCAAATGAATATATATATATATATAATAGAGGATAAATCATGAAAAATGAGCCCCATTTGGGAAAATCATTTTAAAAATAATAATTTAAGTGGAATAAAAAACATAAAAGTTCCCTTATATGGTTTTTTTAACAATCATGTAAAATATAAATTTACATGACACATTCAGAGGTATATTTTAAAAGGTGATGATTTAGCCATTGAAAACCATTAATTTCAAAAATATTCTTTAATAATGGATCCTTTAAAATACATACTGTTTATCTTGGAAAAATATGGGCAGGGACAAAACATGTGAAAGTGAAAGGAAAAACCCTTTTAATTATTTCCAAAATACCTTTACTTGAAACTGACAATGTAAGAAGAGTAAAAAAACATGAATTTTTATTAAAAACACATTTTTTAAAGAGGATTATAAACAACCGTATAATAAAATATAATGGTTGGAGAACCAAAGCATAAAAGAAAAAATTTCCGGATGAAACATTATTACTCAATGAAAGGATATTTGAGTTATCAATATCCCTTATGAGTGAAATAGTCCATGAAGTTCAAGACATTTGGAATGGGGAATATATTTTAAAAATGTATAAAATGATAGAATTTCACATAATATAACCAATGGGATGAAAGTGACCTACTTTTATTAAATAATTTCAAGTGAATGTTCATAACTAAATGAATTATAATTTAGTTACAAAAAAATTTTATGAATAGGGTAACACATTAGTTAGAATAAATATGAAGAAACAAAGCACGACTTGGATTAGTTTATTCCATGAATTACAGGGAAATTATTTATTTAACATTCATGGGATATTAAATCAGTAGAATTCCATAAAAAAGGAAACACAGTGTATAACATGTAACCTGTCTCAAGGAATTATATTTGATACCAAGAATACCCTTTTGTCCTTGGAAACATTTTAATAAAATCATTTTAAAATACTTTTCATGTAATTGGACTTAAAATAAAATGGTTAAATGATAATTCATGATATGATATCTCAAATTCGTAGTATATACATTGCATATATTTAGTATGATGAAAAATACCAAACATGTCCAAAAGAGAAGAATATTACCCCATACTTCAGTGTTGATTCGTTTTGTACTTACAAAAAACCTCATGAATAATTAAATTATGTTCATTAAAGACATACCCAAGAACAATATTAATAAATAATTCAATTTACAATCCTCATTTATTATACGTCCTCTAATTCACTATGGGTGTTTTAAAATCATAATTATTTTGAGCTATTGTTTAGTGGATATATCAGATTTCTTATCAGGGTTTTGAATGGAATTACAAAGTTTCATTCAACATAAAATAATTTTTTGGACATGGTATGGGGCTGAAGTGGTTTTTGTTGTGACTGAATAAGTATGGGTGTCTATGGGTTGATTTTTGGTGGGTTTTTTAATGTTGAAGGTACATGGTTTGGTTTGCGCGGTATAAGAGAAACTAAATGACAACTTAATTGTGGTGTGGTTTTTGGTTAAAATACTAAAAATATCGGTTTAATTTCACATTCACTATATTGTTTAATGTAATCCATTCAAGTTTAATGGTAAACTTTGTGAGGTGGAAGGATAAAGGGACATGACACATCGTTTTTAGAAGGTATCAAGAAGCACTATATGGCTTGTTGTAGAGATGTATGGATGAAAAAAGTGTATGATTGGAGAAATGTTTGAAAACCATGTTGTACAACCATACATGGGATATTTTTTTGTGTCAATGTTAACTGTACATTTTTTAAAACTATATGGACAAACCATACACCGCTAAATAGTGGGATTTTACTACTTTTACATTATAAGTATTTAATAAATCCCATCCTCTTTATTTACCCATTCTTCTTACAGACTCTTCCAGTGTTCCCCCTCATCCAATGTCTCTTACCTTGGTGGTTCATCCCCATATGATTTCCATATATCTTTCCATTTTATGCTTTTGATATTCAGAGGTAATGTTACGACTCCATTTCCTTATCCCTCTATTTTCTATAATTCCGTGGTTGTTCCAAATAGTGTTTTTATCTATTATTCCATTGTATAATGGTGATATAATATTAAGATGATATAGATTCTAAGATTATTAGAGAGAGGGTATATTGGTATGATCTCTACATGCCATCACCGGTTGTTTTGTTTGAGGTAATTCAATATGCGGTGTTTTATACTTTTTTATTTTTATTGATTTTTTTCACCTATGGTTAATGTTCCATTGATGGGTCATTTTTGAAGTATGTGTCCATAACAAGACACATACCTTTTGAGGGTTTCCATTTTGGTTTGGGAATATCGGGAGTACCCAATGAGTGAATTACTTCTTATGACTAAATGTTTTTTTGGTTAATAAGTTTTAATTTTTTTTATTAATTATTGTTTTCTTAAAATTAGTTAATATTGGTTATTAGATTCAATATATGCCACAAGATGTTAAATCATTTACAATAGGTATAGGATGATCTCGAGTGAAAGGTTGCTGGGCTATAGTTGAATAATAATTCCTTCATTAATGATGTAGGTGGACCCTTTTATTATCCTATAGTATTTTTAATTTATTGTCAAGTGTATAAGTCATTAGTCAAACTAATGTATTGAGGGTTACCGCTTTATATAATTAAAAATATAACATTAAATATGAAATTTTGATAATTTATTTTCATATTACATTATACCATTTGGTTTCCTTGAGGTGTTCTAAATGGGATGCCTCACATGATACCTAGACCATGTTAAATAGTTATTTATGAATGAAAGAACAACATATTTATGTTTAATGTAATTGATTTTGGAATGTTATATGAGGATTCATACATGACACTTAACTAATATGAATTTTTAATTAAATAACGTTGATTTGGGATTGGTATTCCATATATATTAATGCACCAATGGAAAGGGTGATTCCACCAGAATGACTTGGTTTATTAATTTAACTTCAAATTGCTAAATTTCAAGTAGGGGACGGGATAAATATGTCATATAGTTAAATCCTATGGATGTTGTAAATTAAAATAGCCTATAATAAAATACTATATATGTGAAATTTAAATGAATTTGTGTAGTTATAGGACTTGAGATAGGGAATGCTTGTATAAGCGCCTAGATTCCATGTCATGATTGATGAATGAGAATAAAAAGATGAGTGACTTGATTTTACTAGATACATGATTAGGAATTCTGGGATGAGATCTCTAGATTCAACATGATACTAAATTATTGGGGTCCATGAGATGAGTTATTTCATTTTTATATAGAGAATGATATTATGGAATGAGGACATTGGTAGTTGGATTCAGTGTGAGCTCCGAGATGAGTTCCTAGATTATGTGTGATACTTTATAAGATTGGGGAATTCTAGTATGTGTACATTAATTTCACAGGGTTACTTATAATGTAAAATTCATCGTGATGTGCTTAAAGACACCATGATAATAGAAGAATCATGTTGGTCTAACCTCAGGCATAACAATGGAGCTCGAGTCATTGAATCTTTTGGTTTTTTTATTTGTTTTGTATCATTTTATTTATTTACTTTACCTCACAAGAACATGGTTGATGTACTATTTATTTTGGAACACTAATGGTGGTGAAATACTTTTTTGTACTCATAGCCTATTCATGCCACTACAGAACTCATGTACTTGTGAAGATACTACAAATTTTTAGGGACAGCGTAGGGCAAATTATTGATGAATTGGTAATTTTTGGGGTAGACAGGATGGAGAATGGGAGTTCTGAACTGGGTTGGAACTCGAGAATGTTTTTATATATTCTCCCAGTTATGCCTTTTGGATTTATTTTTGGTTGATTCATTTATGACCCATAGTTGATGTGTGACTTCTTGATGCATTATATTCCATTTGTTTTTTTGTATCATGATTTATCTTCTTATAATTATCTCTTACCTTTATGAAGTTCCTTTGTGAAATTAATATAGATAATTATGGGTTCCGTAGTATTTTTGTTGTTGGGTTCAATCTAATATGAGGATATAGTCTCCCTACTATCCAACTTTAAAACTAAACTACTAGTCGGTAGCCTCTGGCAAACATGGTGGCATATGTGATGTATAATGGTGCACTAGATCAGAGCATCAACTCAGTATCTTATAGGCAAGGGTGTTACAAAGTTTCATAGTAGACCTTTTCATTCATTATTAGTATTTTGGTATGGCATATAAGAGAATAGGAATGTGTCAGGACATTTTATAGAGCTTATTCCAAGGACAATCCAAACAACATATTCGGAAAGTCCATATTTCTTGGGATGATATTTTTGTTCACGTTATTTATTACTATATTTGATCTTATTTCACTTAGAGCGGTGGTTCTTATTATGAGTTTCATGATTTATTCGATTTCATATCTTGGCATGATATAGTGAGAGAGGGTGTATTATTACATCATATCATGATGTAATATACATGTGCATAATTTATTATGATTTATATTTGTCTATAATACACAAGTGTCGATGTATCATTTAATATATAGGACATATGTATTATTGTTTTATATCTTTATATGAATCTAGATAATTAAGAGTTATTTTTGTTTAATGTCTCAGAATACCATTTATAGGGTTTCCATATAAGTTTATGGTTTCCATATACTTGACCACCACGCTAGGAGACTCTTAGATAAATGAAAATATATAAATTTGTTTTTAATGGAATGATTTAGGTTACATAAGGATCATGTAAACAACTAATAAAGTGATTCCATCTTTAGATTATGAATAAAATAATATCTCACCAAACCAAGGGTTGTAATATCTATATAAATATAGATTAGATAAAATTTGGAATCTTGGTAAAGAGTGGAAATGATTTAAAACATTAAATCCTTAGGTTTAAACTGTCATGTTTTTCTAAAATAAAATAATAATTTGTAAAACCCGATAAGGTCAAATGTTTTTTAACTTGATGAAATTATAACAGAATTTAAGGAATAGTGGTTACTGAATTGTTCATTTTTTAAACCATGATTAATAACATATTTAAGAGAAATAGAACACTTCAATGTGTTTTTTTTTGGACTTGGTTAAAGGACCTAGATGTCCTTTAGGTTTCTTGTCTAGTTTCTAGAGCACCGAGGGCAGAAATCCCATGTTTTGAGTGTCTATAGAGGGTGAAATGTTTGTCTAAAAATATGTGGCCCATGCATAAAACTGTACAGCCTTGATCAGTGGAGAATATGTTCCCTACATGTCTTTTGGACAGTTTTACCAAACCATGTGGCTATCCAACACGGTTATTGATACTTAGGATGTACCTTAAGATTGATTTCAACATGGTTATACAAATTGTGTTGGAAAAACTATGCAAGGTGGTTTCTTATGTGATTGGTTCCACATGGTAGAGACACTTTTGGAAAAACTATGAGTCCAAACATTGAGACCTTTTTTTTAAAGTTGAAATGAACAAAATTTCCTTAATGTGGTTTTAAACCACATTTTCATTTTCCTCTCCTCTTGGAAAATCTTGGACCATCCTATATTGAGTGGTATCTCATATTCCAATAATATTCTTGGCATGTTGATTTCTCTTTCATACATCACTGGAATTAAGAACCATCAATCCCTATAAATGTACATTGGAAATATATTCATTCATTTTGTGTCATCTTATTTATTGTTATTGGTTGGTCTTTTTAGGTGCAAGATCTATTTCCCTGTTTTTAAGTTCCTTGTCTATTATTTGTTTTTCTCCCAATTTGAGTCGAATTAGTAGCTGATAGCAGAAGAGATATCCACTCCGGTCCTAAGGTGTGTGGTATTGTTCATTTCATTTAAAGTGGAGTGTTTTTTAGATATTTCCATTGTCCCGCATATCAAATTATTGGTTGGTTCCAAAATTCTATTTTGATTGTTGTTTTAAATTATTTATTATTTACTATGTGAATAAAGAGGCCAATTAATTATTTGATTTTCTGTTGAGGAACGTGAAACTAAACCACCAACTTGGGTTGGTTGTTTTTTTAAAAGGCCATTTTGATAGAATATGTAATTAAATGCCTCAATGTGTTCCCATTATCCCTTCTTAAGGGATGTTAGTTTGAATTTTAAATTGATGTTTGAAATATGGATTTAATTGTAATTTCAATTGATAATTGTATTATTAATTCAAATTAAATATGATATAAACATTAATTAATTATATTAATAAGGTGGGATTGAGGACCATTCCCTTGGACTTGTCTGTGTAATAGGTTTATGAAGCTTGAAATGAATTATTAAAGTGAATTTACCTTGTAATGTAATTAAAGTCTAAGCCTTAATGTCTTATCCATGATTTTAACATTCTTTTTAGGTGTGGTCTATTTTTTTATTATGGTTTTTACCATAGAATAATTAAAACATTTGTTGACTACATATTCCCATGTTATTAGAATTAGAGGTTAATAATTCTTAGATATTTGTGCCTTTAGAGACCTTTTCAGGTGATGGTCAAATGATTTATTCATTGTTCTAACCTTGAAATATTAAATAATTACAATTGAATGATACTAAATTAAATATTTTTATTAGAATAGTCTATTATGAATTCTTAAGCTTGAGATGATTGTTTAATGATATTCCCACATGAGATAAATTAACGGAACACCTTTTGAGTTGGAAAATACCATGAGCTACCTTCTTAGGTGGGATTTAAATTCGATATTCTTGGTTTTGACATTGGCATGTTAAATAAATTTTTTTAAAAGGTTATGATTAATGTTGAATGATTCAATGCCATGTTAAACATGGATTCATTTGATATTTCCATGAACACACTCATATGAGATTTATTATATTTCCATGAGTGATACATGGACTGTCTAATAGACTACCAAGGACAGACTCCAAGGGTTTAATTTTATATGTTGAGTGATACATGGATCCCAAAGAGGATTCCAAGGATGGAAATAATGTGTATTGATTATATTTCTATGAGTGATACATGGGTTCCATTAGTGGACCGCTGAGGACAAAATCAATTCGAATGGATGTTTTATGAAACCTAGAGTGATACATGGGTTCCTAAGAGGTTTTCCATGGTCATGGTTTTAGGTTGTTGGTTTATATTACACATAAACTGATACCTTGATTTCAAATTTGGAATTCCATGGATGGGATCAGGTTCTAAATTTATTATTTCATAAAATGAATCATATGATGAATCTACCAATCCAAAAAAACACGCTTGGATTTATACTTGTTTATTATTTATAGATGTAATGTTTAAGAATCCTTCATATTGTCTTAATTAGACATTCCAAGAAATGATGTAGTTCTCAATACTTATATTTAATTGTAATTAATTATTAAATGTGCTTATAGTGGATGTCGGGCTTTTGTCATGTCTCAAGACATATTAATTAAATGGGTTTGAATGATTAATTAAACATGATTCTTTATGGAACATGACTGACTATCAGATCATATAACTATTCATTAAATATAATTTATTTAATGAAATGTTTATAAATTATTACTTATATTTTATAGGATTTTTACTTTTGAGTACTTACATTATGTTTTTATACTTCCTACACACTTTTGTTATATATATTCACTGATTATAATGCCCAAACATTGGGTGTTTTCCTACTAGGATTATGTATCTCAATCTTTATGACATTGCATTACAATGGGGATCCCAAATATACCTTTTTTTAATGATCAATGACTCCATCTTTGAATATTTTTCTACTACCAGGGAGTTATTAGCACAATATCGAGATAAGGCTCGACATGCTCTTGTATGACACCCATATTGATTTTGTTTCATTTTCCCATTTGAGTACTATAATATGTATTTTACATTCTTTATGTATATTTTTTAGGATTTTTCATTATTAGGACATGTGTTCATATCATCATATTGGTTTTGGAAATCCATTATTTTTAGTTATTAATATTATATTCCACTATTATACTTTTTTTCTTAATTTATTATAAAATTGTGATACTTTTAAATTAGGGTATAGTCTCCCCACTATCATGTTATTTTACCCTTAATTCTTGTCAGAAGCCTCTAGAATATGGGAGATGTTCTTTATTCCATGTGACCAATTGGGCTCGAGGCACTGTTGAGTGGTATCTAGATTTGGGTTGTTACAATGTTGAATCAGGGAACCTATATTTCAATCTCATTACTATTTTGGGCTAGTAAATAAGAGAATAGGAATTCATAGGCACTTATTAAATATATGGGTTTTGAACTGATCACCCCACCCATAGAGAAATAACCATGTGGCTAGGGATTGGAATATTGTTCATGCTATTCAATATTATAGCTGATATTTATTTTACCTAGAGTGATTGGTGTACATTCCACTGTATATTGATTTATATGGTCTATGGTATTTTATCCTAATCCTAGTATAGAATGAATGAATCATTAAATGCGTCATTATAGGAACGTCGATCATCACATGCCATGCATATTCCATGACATGTAATAGAATTAGTAGTTTTTCTATTGAGTATTGATTTGTTCCATGAGTGTTATGCAATGTTTTTGATTCGTTTAACCTGCAATTTGTGTAACATTCTTCGGTGTTTATTTATCATGTTAATTTAATTCCATAATTTGATAATAATTTTTCATTATACCATGTCTAGATAACAATATACCCTTCTAATTACTCATTAACATGTCCTTATGTGTTATTTCCTATGATAAAATTCAATGTAGTGATTTTTGAACTATAAGTGGTTTCTTCGGATGAAATTTTAACTACATCCAGTTTTCAATTTTATGGTGTGTAGGAACCTTATAATTAGGAATGGGTAATCAAGATACATGAAAAATAATTTGGGCTCTATATATGTATTTATCATCCGTAGTTTTGGAAAAGAATGCAAAATTTTAAACCTTAAAATTGGAATGATCTAAATTCAATGTATGCCAAATGATAACAATTAATTTTTATGGAAACTTTATTGATTGGTATATGGATGCCCATATCACCAGGCCTTGATATATGACCACAGTATCTCTTGAATCCTTATAAATATGAAAAAATTTAAATTATAGTTGATCTGGATGAATGATTTCAGCTATAAAATATTTTGATTACTTTTTTAGACCCAGAAATGGAAGTAGGTAGGTTCGTTGGTGATTGACTCTAATGTGATATCACTATTTTGAGGGTTTTGTAATTTTAATAATTTAATAACTAATATTGGGTTTTTTAAAGAACCCATGTAGGTTTAATGGGACCCTCATTGGTCACCATCTGTGTTAAAATAAATTTAGTTGATAAATTGATGGTTTTTACATGGGTTTTTACATAAATATTATACCAAGTGTCTTTTTTTATAAAATTATACTTGAGGTTCTATAATAAATCTTTCAAAATTTCATAATATAAAATGAGAATCAATGAATTAGCCATTTTAATGGAACTTGGAGTGGTGACCTTTGTTTAGTCCCTCAAGTAAGGGTACTTTGAAATGTCTCATTATGTTTCCTTGGAATTGAAACAAGATAAATTTCCTTATGTTTTTTATATTTAAAAATGGGTTAAATCATTGGATCATGGGCCAGGTGAAATATATTTTTCATAACCTAGTGATTGTGTCAACCCTTATTCTTTATGAGGGGCTGGACCACATTAGATAGTTCCATTAGAGATTGAAACAAATTACTAATAACATGATTTTTAGGATGCTTGGTGTTTTTCAGGTTTCATTTTCCCCTGTAGAATTATTTTCTACGAAATGGAACCCTTGATCGGATGGTTGGTCATTGTATGTTTGAACCTTGTTATAGGCATGAGCATCAAGTGATTCATGGTTTTAGCAGGTCAAACATGCCTCCAGCATGGTATTCTCTTTAATAGGTAATATGACTCTTTTTATTTCCTTAGGAAACTTATGTTGATATAAGTTGTTTAAAAATAATATGAGATAGAAGTTATTTTCTCTAGTTTCCTATGATTTAAATCTTATAATTGAGTCCATAGGGTGGAACAAATACAAATGGTATTCAAGATGTGCTGGTTGCTTGACTAATCATGGGGTAATATGCGTTGATTTACCTTGTACTCATCATATTTTTAAATGACGTAATGAACCTGTTCAGTTCAAAATAATCAGAAGCCTCCTGATTTGGAGTCTGTTCTCGGGTCTTCTCAATAGTAGGGTTACCTTTGATTAAAAGGAATCTCGTTTGTTCCAATGCTTAGGATTACGTTCTAGAGACACAAGTGTTTTGACACGTCGGTTGGGTTAGTGTTGGATATTCTTCCAAATGATTGACATAATGATCCTGACTCGGAAGAGTGGAAGACGTTTGTTTATAGTGATTCTAATCTATCACACCTATGAGTAGCTAGATTATCTTTAATTTAGATGACTTGGATAGTCAAAAGGTGAGAAGCATCCCTTGAGTTATAGTAAATACATTTCCTTCTATATAAAATGAAAAAAATCCACGGAGATCTTTTTTATGAAATGGATGATTATTCTAGAAAAAACATGATGATTACAAGTTTTAAAATCATTTTTCTGATTGTCGAACAACAATAAATTTTTGTGATTGGCTATTTATGAAACCAATGAGAAACATCATTTCCATGGTTTGACTTTGTTGATTATGTTTGAGTGATCATAGACATTCCCCATGTGATAAATGAATTATGATTACATAAATTATGATTCCTCAATAGGAGATGTTCCGATTTCTTTTTCAAGAGGTATTCCAATAGTGTCTTTGAAGTTTTAATTATAGTAATACTTATGATCCCATTAGTTATTTTTGCATTGTTTTGAGCTTGTTCCCTATATTGATGTTATATTTGATGCACTAAGAGAGCATTTATCAAACAACACTATACTCGGTAAAAATATTTTCTTGGTTTTTTATCTCTATTGGAGTGTCCCACTAGATGCATGTATGTTATCGAGGCTTGGTTTGTCTTGAGTGATACTTGGGTTAAAATATAGGAATTCCTTGGATAGACTCTTAGAAAATGGGTTTTTTACTGTGACATGACCACAAGAAAGATAACACCTTGGGCTCAGTCAATGTTCTTATATGGAAGATTTGGATTTATAAATGCATATCACATGTAATATGGAGTATAGAATACCTAGGGATAGTTTTATAGACTCCAAATAAATAAATCTGTGGTTATATCATGATTTTTATCGAGATATGAGGTGATGTTAAAAGGGGTAATGATTAGAGAGGGTTGGATCAGGTTTACACCTTTCTAATACCGAGGAATGATAGTTTTAATGGCCTGGTGAAGGTTCAATCTCATAATTTGAATTAGAGTTTAATATGGTATTCAATCATCATGTTATTGTAAAGGAAAAATTACTTGAAGGAAGGAGTCACTGTTCAATTGAAAATTGCACCGACCATCATAGATGTGCATCTTGTTATGGTTTAGTTGGTAGTGGCTAGACTAGTTTATTCTTGTTCAATGTATATGGTCAGATGAGACCATTTTATTTAACATCACTAGTTTAAGGTGAGCGTGGTGTAATGTTTGACTATAACTTCCTGGAAAGCTAGCGCTTTTAGTTTCTATTTTTTCAATCATGATTCGACAGTTTCCTTCTAGTGAGCTCTCAAATATTCCGTCATAAGTAATCATATTTTCATAGTTAGATAATTTACATGATAAGTGTCTCTAGAAAACATAGTATGTTCTCTCTTTGGAAATTATTATGGTAGAGGAAAAATGGATAGAAATTGTCCTCCTTATTAAGTGGTTAATTCCAAGGTTATGGAGAACCATTGGACATAGGTTTAAATAGATGATGATGTGTTTGGTTCTATATCTAATTTCTATTGGGTAAGTTCCTTCTTGATGTTTTATTTGGAAGAAAAATCATTGGATTGAGTTTTAATGACCTTAGTACTATAAGCATAATAAATTAATTGAGGTTTGTTTCACATTTGGAAAAACAATGTGACCATTTGAATGAGAGTTCATGACCCTTATTGTAAGGGTTGTGTTTTTTTAATTCCCCAAGGCCTCTCAGGGATGATATGTTCTATGGTGGGTAGTTTATATGGTCCAATGTTTTTTAACCAGATTAAATTACACGGGAATATGAGTTTTTTAGATTCCTTGGTGGTCCATTTTGTAAACCCAGCATTGAAACATAGTTTTTGAGAGTTGAAAAACATCAATGTTTGGTTTTTGGACTTGGGTAATGGAATAAGAGGACCCATGGATATCTAATATAGTTTTGAGAGTGCAAGTGGCATATATCCATATTTTGAGGGTTTGTAAAGGGAACATGTTTGTTTGTTCAGAATAACTATATTGATAACACAAGAGGTAGGGGTGAATTGTGTTCTTTTAATAAATTCATAATTCTGTCGAATCATATAAATAAAAGATAGATCAGGCGATGTTTCTATATGAGAATATATATGCTATGGATAATTAACAGAGAAAAAGGAACAATAATTTAGAGTGGTTCTGGGAATAAATATCCCCTAGTCCACACTACCATTCACCTTCTCTGTGGACCTGGTTAATTTCACCAGTAAGTTCCCCATTTCATAAGACCGATCCATAACTGAGTGCAGGTAGTTGTCACCCTTAAAAAAAATTCTTACAAGATAGAGCCCCTTGGTTCATTTTCATGGAACTGATAAATCCACAGATTAGGGTGATAAGGTAACACGCCACCTTCGAGTAATCAAAACTCAAGATAGATAAGATGATGTTTGGTTACCAAAAGATGTAGCTCATAGGTGCAGCAAAACACAACTAATAATAGAAGAATCATTTTTTTAGAAGAATAATATTTTTGATATATACCTTAAGAGATCATGTTGCACAAAAATATTTGATTTTATGAATTGAAAAAAATAGAGCATCATGATTCTAGTTTTGAACATGTTTATCTCCAAAATATAGTCCTTGAATTTGAGATTCTTGATCGTTGTAGCAGTGAAATTATTTGTACAAGATATCTTAATGAATAAGTATTATATATACAGTTAAGAAATATCCAGATCATCATATCAAAAATATTTAACTCAGAAAGATATATACAATAATATATCTCATAGAAATATTTCAGATCTGTAAAATATGCCTGATAAATCGAGTTAATTCAAATTCAAATAATACCACACAGAGTAATCATAACTTCCCTTATGAATAAGAGAGAAAATATTTCCTATAAAAGATCATTTTAAATCATTTAAATAAATATTTGAATCAATCGAAATAAAATTTTAAAACACCCTGAAATTCTGCAAATATTCTTGCAAAATTATTCGAGAAAGATGTAAATTCAAATTTCCAATGTTGGAAAGTCCAACACAAGGTTCCTTCACTAAATAAATAACAAATATAGGGTTCAACTTCATAACATAGGGATGGAGATCCATACATTTATCCATGTCAGCATAGGTCACCTAATGTAACAATAACTATCCAATCATCCACATTTCTAAAAGTAAGGTTGACGATGTAAGGTTGATTATAAAAATATGTTTGATAAACTATACATTTTTAATGTTTCATACTAATGCATGGTTATTTAAACATTATTTTACTTTATTGAAAATTGAAGGTTCTTATCCAAACATAATGTTCCTTAAACATACGTTTCTTCAAAATTGAGGTTGATTAACCATACATTTTGATCATTCAACACAAACGTAAGGTTTGATCCATATGTTACATTCATTTACCTATTAAATGAATTGTATTACCAGAAAACTAAAAATGGTGAAAATTAATTCTAGAATACGCTTATGAGAGTTCCAAATAGTTTAACAAATATTTTCTCCAATAAATTGTTGAATATTATTTCAATATATGATTCTATAAATAATATAAATTTATAGAAATACACACAAAATAAAATCATTAGTACAACAAATAAGAGTAATTTTGAGCATCAAAATCATTAATAATTATAGAGTATTGTTGAGAGAATTCATGTCCAAAAACATCCCCCTTTTTGATAATCAAAAAACCCATAAATTAAACTAATAATATTTGAGGAAATAATTTAGAATTTCGTAAACACTAATATTAAATAATTTCAATATGATTGAGAAATTTAGAAAAAGAAGAAATATTTTAATTTCACCCCCAAAGGTATATAAATAATTGTTGGAATTTCTCTAAATAAAATGTTGTGTCATCTAATTTATGCCAAATAAAAATTAATAATTTTTTCAATAAAGAAGAAAGCAATTCTCAAATAAATGAAACGTTATGTTTACATAAATTTCTTCCCCTTTTATGATTTCAAAAAGAATGTATAGAAATAGATTAAAACATTTAATATTAATAGAATGAGAAGTGAATGTTTTAAGTAATGATAATGAATAATTAGAAATGTATTTTGGATATTGACAAAAATAAAAAAGTAGGTAATATAATGAAATTAAATATATAGATAAAATAAAAATTCATTGATCAATAAAGACATTAATACAATAATGTTTGTAACAATGAAACGGAAACTGTCATTTTTCTGGGTCAAGGTAGGAAATAAAAATAAGGATAAGGATTGGAGGGATAAGAATTCTATATGACTTTAATCATATCCTTCAGATCAACCATCTAAAATATTATATTTTTTTCCAAAACTATATCATAACTGAATTAACAGCTATCTGGCATCATTATTGACACACATATTCTCCAAAATGTTGACTTACAGAAACACATAAAGATTTTCCTATTTATTTTTTAATTGCTCCAACTTCTCTAAATTTTTTTATCAACATAATTCTAATGCTTGGTTCTCCTTTAGTTAACTAATCCATAAGAAAATATTGATTGAATGATAAAATTGATAGTGGAGGACTATTGAATTGATGATCTTGAAGTCGAATATTTATATCTTCCATAATATATGTAATGGCCGAAAATATTTGTATTAAATATAGAATTATTGCAGGGGAAGGATTTGATGTTCTGTGCTCATTCACTAAACATTTCATAGATTCAAATTGACATCCCAAGAACCATTTTAATTTTACAAAATCTTTTTCTGACATAACTTCATGTATAATTTTCCCAATCTCATTTAACATGTCTCTTATAAAGGCATACAAATCCCTTAGAGAAACAATATTCTCATTATGCTCTAAATTATTTTTCTTTACTATTTAATGTTTCTACTTCATTTTGGAATTGTCCTCCTGGGACTTATTGAATTTACACACAAATTCATAAACTTGATTAGGTAATGAATCAGATGTCCGATCATCTGCATTCATATCCTGATTTTCATTTCTAGTAGGGAAGGGATCTTTTACTATTTTCATTACAGATTCTTCCCAAGAAAATTAAAGATTACCAAAAATTTTAGTCTTCCCATCGAAAATACAATTTGACTGTCCCACAGTCCGATCCACCATTAGAGGTAGAATTTCTGTAACTGATTCTTGTAAAATATTCCTCTCTTGAACATCATCATGTTTAGTAAATCCCACACTGACAATCATAGATTGAACATTTTAATATTTAGTAATCTTTTCATGATTTTTTTAACTATAATTCTTTCTTGTAATTGTTCACTCACCAAAGGTACAATCACATGCTCTCTAGCTTCACTCTCCACCTGAATTTCATCTTCAACAACAATCTCTTTAAAATGAGCTGAGCATGTTGCATCTCCAGAAGCCAACATTTTCTCATCAACTTGAGAAGCATCTCTTTTTATATAATTCATAACAAGTACTTCCTAACTACACTCTTCATCTTCTTCTTCATTAGTGTTAAATCTAATCCTTCTCTTCTATGGTTGTGAAACTGCATCTGTTCAAGATTTAGCTACAACTTCCTTTCGTACTCCAGCTTGTTCCCCCTGAGCAAAAGCTCCTGAGATTTCTTCTTTCTCCACTGCAATATGTAATTTTTTTTTTCATTTCACAGTGCTCTAAAAAAATCCATGTTTTTTAATGTTACAGCATTCAACACATCACTATGATGAAATTTTACTCATGCCTCTATTAATATGATCCCATATTTCATAACCAAAATCCATGAAATTATCTGTCTACATGGATAAAAATTCATTCTCACATATCATGAACAATAGTAATGGAGATATCTAAATAAATACCTTGGGAAATTAATTTTGATATCACATAGAAAAAAACATGATATACATATCTGGGTAGAGAATTTTCTCTATATCAGCCAATCCTTGTTGCTATTCTGGTCTGAATTAATTTCACTAGAATATTATGATCATGTTTTAAATCCTTAAAAAATCATTCTGATGGGTGTTGAGTTGAACAGATAAGAAATAATTTCATTTGAAGAATTGTCCTTATCCCCAATCGACATAAGATAAAAATTAAAAACTCCTTCATGTGTACAGTTCTAAATATTCACAAACTCAGTAGAAGAAATAGAGAAATCGATATCTCTGATATTTGAAAAAATCATGCCATCAGTACCTTAGCAAATAAACTTCCCACATTTAGAAAATGAATTATGTTCAACCAAATAATGAAATTCTATGTTTATGTCATTGAAAGATGTCTTGAGACATTAAAAAGATATCGTTTTATTCAGAAGCATGTTCATATAAAATAACCATTAGAAATCAATAACCTTACCCTGAAGAATTCTTTGGACCAATATTATATGACATTTCGGTTCAATTGATTATCCTTCTTAAATTCATTATGATTTCATCATTCTTAATGATATGAAAATTTAAGGTTATCAGCTTCTAGGGTTTTGAAGGACGAATGAAGATTAAGGGTTTGACAGAGCAGTTTTTTGCTTTGGTTCAAATGATTTGGAAGATGAGGGGTTTAGAAAATGAAGAGTTTCTGAAAAATTACATTTGTCCTTGTTTCTCATGTTGCAATGTAATTATTTCAAAAACATTATAATTAAGTAGCATAAATAGATTTAAAACATCCTAAATTAACTAAAATCCTATATGGAAAAAAATGTGCGTATATAAAATTTACATAAATAAATTTGGAATAAAAAAAATTAAAATAAATAAAATAAAATAAATATTTCATTAAAAATTAAATATACCTAAATCCCCCTTAAAAAAATAAAAACATGTATTGGGAAAAGGTTTTGTTAAAATATCTACTAATTGATGTTTAGTGTTAAAAAATTCTAAAGATATATCATTTTTATGAACATGATCTCCTAGAAAATGATGTCTAATATCAACATGCTTTTTTATTGAATGAATTATTGTATTTATTGAAATGTTTATAGAACTTTAATTATCACATAGAATAGTTGTATTACTAAAATTATGGCCAAAGCCCATTAGAGTGTTTTCTATCCAAAACACTTGTGCACAAAAACTTCTTACAGATACATACTCTGCTTCGGCTAGAGATAGTGCAACCGAGTGTTACTTCTTAGTTGACCATGACACTAATGATTTTCCTAAAAAGTGATATGTTACTGATGTAATTTTTCTATCTAATATACATCCTCTAAAATATGCATCTGAATATGATATCAAATTAACATCAGATGTTTTTTGATAAAGTATATATTGATTACCTGTTTCTTTTAAATATTTGAAAATCCTTTTTATAATAGGAAGATGACATTCTTTTTTATATGAGTGAAATATAGCACACAGTCATGCTGAAAACATAATATTAGGCCTATTATCATTAATATATATTAAAAATCCCAACATACCTCTATATATCTTTTTTCCCACTAGTTTTATAGCTTCATCCAAATCATGTTTAATATTTTCACACATGGTTGTTGAATATGTCTTATTGTTCTAAATACCAAAAATTTTCAATATATTAGTAATGTATTTACATTGATTTAATGCATTTTTAAAATATTTTTTATAAATTTGAATTCCAAAAAAATAAATTGAATTCTACCATCATTCTCATTTCAAATTATTTTTCTATAAGTTCTGAAAAATCATTGAAATTTATTTTTTTTGTTGATCCAAAAATAATATCATCAACATAGATTTGATATAATAATAAATTAGAGAAAAAAGTTTTCTTAAATATTGTTGGTTCTTCCAAACCAACAGTAAAACCATTTTTCAAAATAAATGAACTTAATCTTTCATACCAAGATCTCGGTTCCTGTTTAAGGCTATAGAGAGCTTTATTAATTTTAAAAACAAAATATGGTTTTTGAGAATTGTCAAAAACCTAGATCTTTTTCCGCATAAAATTCTTCCATTTAATATCCATTTAAAAAAGAGGATTTTAAATTCGTATTATATAATTTAGAATTCATATGAGATTCAGAGGCTAAATAAATTCTAATTCCTTCTAGTCTTGCTATGAGAGAAAAGGTTTCACCATAATCTATACATTCTCCTTGATTATACCCTTCAGCTACAAGTCTGGCTTTACTTCTAGTTATGATACCTTGATAATCTTGATTATTCTTAAAGACCCATTTAGTTCCTATAATTGGATAACTCAACGGTCATTCCACTAATTTTTATACATTATTTCTTTTAAACTGATTTAGATCTTATTGCATTACTAATAACGAATATTCATCATCTAAGGCTTCTTCAAAAGACATAGGCTCTAGTTGATATAGAAAAACAAATTCCACTAGTTTTATTACAGATCTTCTAGTGTTTATTCAATTTTTATATCTCCTATAATAGTCTCTAGAGGGTGATTTTTTTAGGATTCTATATTTTCTTGGTAGAGTACTTTTAGTTTCATCATTATCATGTTTTCTGAATTGGAATGAATTTTATTTATATTTTCAAATACATTTTTCAAGTTATCAAGTATCATGTTGTTTGAAGAATCATCAGTTTCATATATTTGAAAATTATCTTTATTAAAAGGAATAGTTTTATCAAAAATCACATGAACTAATTCTTCAACTGTCCTTGAATTTTTATAAAATACTCTATAAGCATTGTAAATTGTAGAATATCTTATTAATATTTCATCATCATCATTTGGATTGAGTTTTTCAAGATTATCCCTGGTGTTCAAGATAAATACCTTGCATCAAAAAACGTTAAATTAATTTACCATAGGCTTTCTGTTATTCCAATGATCATAAAGAGTTTTTTTAAATAGAAATCTATTTAAAACACTATTGATAATATAGGATCTTGTTCTTATAGCTTCTCTCCATTATTAGGTTGGATGACAAAATTTATTTGTCATTGTTCTATACATTTCTTGAGTGGTTATGTTTCTTCTATCAACATTTATATGTTATTGAGGTGTTCTTGGTGAAGATAAGGTGTGTTTAATAACGATATTTTAGAAAAAAAAGAATTAAATTATTTATTATCAAATTATCCATGAAGATCATTTCTTAATGAAGTAATCTTAAAACCTTCTTCATTTTCAACTCTTTTATAAAATCATTCAAAAATAGAAAAGGCCTCATTTTTGAATTTTGGAAAATATACCCATGTAAATATAGAATAATAGTCCCCTAAAAAATATACATATAATTTACTAGCCAAAATTAATATTTTATATGGTCCAAAAAATCTACATGAATAAGTTCAAGAGGATTTGAATTAGAAATTTTTTTAACAGATTTGAAGGAAGATTTTTGTTGCTTTCCTATGTGACATGCATCATAGAATATATCACTATCAAATCTGAGACTAGCTAATTGTGAAACTAACTGTTTCTTAGATAAATTATGTAAAGAGAAAATATTTCAATGAAAAAGTATTCTATGACAAATCCATGACTCAATTACATTAGTAGTAAAATAATTCACTTTTTATTTACCCAAGGAATTTAAATCCAAAGTGAACACATTATCTATTCTGGGTGCTCTAAATTTAAGTAATTTATTTTTAAAAATAGAATAGTAGTTATTTAAAAAGTAAACATAGTATCCATCATGATAAATTTGATAATACTAAACAGATTATGCTTTAGTCCTAGTACATAGAGTAATTTATTAATTGATAAAATATCTGGATCTCTAACTATTCCATGTATAATAATTTTTTTGTTGGCATTGTCACCAAATGTGACTAGACATTTATCTATTTTAGTCCGAGTACTGATATTTGATGAATTTCCACTCATATTTCTTGAAAAACCACTTTCCATATACCATATATCTTATCCTCTTCTTTTTCATATTACCTATAGGGTCAAATTAATCAAAGATTTGTTTTGGTTCGTATATCTTTTTGGGTAAAGCTGTGTTAGCTATCAGAGATGTAGAAATCCAAACAGACCTATTTTGATTAACACTGTTACAATTAAAATGACATAAATATTTTTAATAATGAACATGTTTGAAACCAAATAATTTAGTTTTTCTTAAATATCAATCATTGGCATAATATCAATTAGTACCATAATAAAAAATTTAATAGTAGACATTCTTTTTCTGTTAGTACAAGAAAAAAATAGTTTGTCTATAGTTTTGGTTTCCCACCCTTACTGCCTATAAAAATTATTTTTTAATTACATTATTACCTAGAATTTCCTTTAGAACATTTTATCCTTTTGTAAATATAATAACATCACTAGTCTATGTTTCTACTTCATCCTGTAGTTTTAAATCTTATTTTCATGATTATTATAGTTTGTAGTAGATGAACTAATTTTCTCAATTAATTGTTGATGTTGTTTAAGTAAAGTATCCATTCATCCTAAAATAACAAGGTGAATATTTTTTATATATTTTTGTTTCTTTAATAGAGATTCATATCTTTCTTATGGAGTAGTATAATAGACTATCATTTTATCATTTGAGTAACTAAAATCAGAATCAGATGAATAGTATCATTGTACCTTCTCTTCCTTATCCATAAAGCACATATTTTCTTTCAGAATATATTTTTCCATTTCTAAATTAGAGTTTGATGAGATACTAGAGTATTTAGAAACACTCGAAGTATCCTCCATACACCATTAATAATTTTTCTTATATCATCATTCTTCTGATAATTTTTTTCTATATTTCACTTTTCTCCTTTTAATTGAGGACAAAAAAGTCCTATATGAGCTAATTTTTTCACTCATAACATCTCACTTCCCGTGAGTCTTTCTCATATTTTTTGAATGTTCTTATGAAATCATTCTTCTTTCTATAAAATTTATAGACATTTATAGGTATTTGAGCCATCTCATCTTCTATGTCAGCTGATTCATAATTTAATTCTTCTTATTTTAGTTTTCTATTCTCCTTTTGGGATATAACATTTAAAGATGTGTTATCCTTTTTTACTAGGACTTTTTGGTATTCAGCTTCATCTTATATTTCATCCTAATAAATCATTAAGTTTTCCAATCAATTCTATCATTGTTATATTCTTGAAATATGTTCATTAGTGGAATTAAATGGAAATTACATTCCACTTTGCTAGTAGAAATCTTATAAATTTAAAAGCTTGATCAGGTTGACTAACATGCTCACCTAAAAATGTTATATTACTAACAGTTTCTGTCAGCCTTCCATTCATCTGTGTGTTTCTCTCTCTATCATACATTCTAAAATAATCAAAAATTAATTTTTCTATAGTATATATCATTTTTCTAACATTGTTATTACCTTTATATGCTATTGCAATTATCTTCCACGTTTCATAGGTTGTTGGGAATTGCAAAACATGGTTGAATTCATCTAGTCCAAGAACACAAATAATGGAATTCATTGATTTCTATTTCACATCATACCCATCCTCAGTAGTAGTATACTGTGTTTCATATTTTTTAGGAATTTTTTATGGACTAAAAAACATTGATTATACTCTAAATACACGATTTTTACGTAGATTGTCATTTGTGACTTCCAACATCCATAATTTTCACCATTGAAATATGAAGCATGAACCATTGGTGGTCCTTCCTTGAGATTCTCCATTACCATCACTAAAATAGATCTTACGACTTAATATTGTTATAGCTCTTTAGAAAAGCACAACCTCTGATACCAAATGTTAGGTCCAAATAGCTACAGTTATAAAACAAGAGGGGGGTGAATTGTGTTGTTTTAATAATTTGAATATTCTATAAATTCACATAAATAGTAGATACATTTGGAGATGATTCTGTATGAGAATATATATGCAGTAGACAATTAAAAGAGACAAAAGAACAATAATTTATTGTGGATAGGAATACAAGGTTCCCCTAGTACACTCCACTGATAACCCTCTCTACAGGCTTGGTAAATTTCACTAGTAAAGTCCTCGAATCATAAGATTGTTCGACAACTAAGTGAAGGTATATTTCACCCATACAAATGAAGGATTTCAAAACATAACCTTCAATTTCATCTATAGAGAACTGATAAAACCACACCTTAGTGTAAAATGCTGACACTCCACCACGACTGAATACGATAAGTCGAAACTCAAGATAAATAAGATGATGTTTTGTAAGAAACAGATGTAGCTCACAGTTGCAGTAGGACACAACTGATAAAATATGAATCTTGTCTTCAGAAGGATAATAGTCTTGAAATATATCTAAAGAGATCAGGTTGCACAAGAGATCGTTGATTTTACAAAAAAAAAACAAAAATATAGCATCATGATTGAATCTTGGGTGGTGTAATTACATTTACAATCATTTAACAACAACAAACACAAAAACACACACATAAATAGAAAAGTTAGATATTACTTATTTTAAACTCCATGTGTATGTAATTTTTATCTCATTGAACTAGTTTCATAAACACAACGTTGGTATCCATTTTAGTTATTATTTTTTTCATTATAGGATAATTAAGGTTTTTGTAATTGATATTTAATAATATCTATCAAGGGGATAATTTACGTCCATATTATTTTTTTGATATAAATCATGAATAAAAAATCAATGATGAGAATGTTTTGAAAATTCTTAACAAATAAAATTTGTTTTCATAATTAATGAGTTAAAAGTTGTTATAAATTTATTAGAAAAAACAAAATATTATTTACATATTTTTATAATATTATAAATGTAAATATGTTCTAATCATTATTGATAATATAGATACATAGTATTGTTCAATTAGGTTGTTAAACCGACCTAAACATGAACCTACAATGATTAATGGACGATTATGAGGTATTTTAGTTATGATATCATTATAATTGAATCATAGTAATATTATTTAGTTTCACTTATTGATATATATCATAATTGGAAATCATTATAAACATAATAGAAGTTATATAACATCATTAAATATAATGAAGAGATCATTTTCCTATCAGTTTACTAGGTTTAAATGATTGAATTAATGATAATGGTATGACGATCATATCACTAATTAGACATGGAAATTCTCAAAAAACCTTAGTGGTATCATAAATATTATATTTTTTCCTTTAATAGAATCATTATTACAATCCATGTAGTCGAGTGAAGGAAAACGAAAAACATTGTGTTGTGGAGGCGATAATCCTCACCAAACAAAAATGACAGTTTTCTTTTTATTAATAGAAAAGTGAAAGGGTTGTTAATTATTATAAAATAATTATAATAACATACCATTATAGTATTGAAACTGATATTTTCATTTAAACAAGGTGAAACGAAATTTGTAGTATAATAAGTGCACATAATAAAATATAAAAATAATGGAGATCTTATGAATTTATACCTCACTTATCGGATTTTCTCTATTGAAAAGAGGTTTAATCCTTTGAGATATATTTTCTGAGAAGAAAAGAACATCATTAATGTGTCTATTAAGGTATATGAGCATATTAGGTAGATTTTTTGGTTGATCTAATGGTGTTTTTTGCTGAGGGGAATGGATGAGAAGAGTGTCCCTTTAATTAGTGAAAATGGCTTGCCTTATTGTAAATAAATAAAAGTTTTCAATAATGGGACGTCATGATAAGATAAATTGGTTTCATAATTGATTATGAAATATATTATTCTGATACAATCCTTTTCTAATAAATTATTAATATGTTTTTTCCAGGTTTTAATCCCTTTACCACTTATAGTATTACTTTTACAAAATAGATTTTACCGCAATAACATAATATTTATGACTAAAAATAAAGTGGACTTTATGAGCTAATTTTTACCAATTGTTTATATACCTAAACCCCATTTAATTTGTTTTAGTTTATAAAATAATAATATTTTGTTTATAAATGAAAATATTATTTTATTAACAATAACATTTTAGAAAATATAACATATATTCAAAAATATATATCAAATATGATATTGTAAATTAAAAAAAATTAAATTCTAAATCCATATATAAAATATGTATGTATTCATAGAAAAAGGGTCCATTATTTTGAAATCCATTATTATATACTTATAATTTCATAAAATTCATTCTATTTGTATAAAATGACATTTTACATTATTAACATAATAATTAATCTTTTTTATAAAATTACCAAACATCAATAGTATGTTTTTATAATTATTCTTTTTGAAAAATGTATGTTCATATTTTCAAATTGAATTTATAAATTTTATAATTAAATATTTAAATACAAACTAAAAAATATATTGGAAAACTGTTCGTATTAGATAATATTTTTTAATCTTTACTATCCTTTATTAATATTTCTTATCAATTACTAATTTTTTATTAGTAATATATTATTCATATTATAAATAATTTTTTTTATTTCTAAACATAATATATTGAAATGAAACATCAATTATAGAGAAATATATTTTTAAACATGAAATTATAATCATAGTTGTTTTATCTATACTAATTAAAATTCATCCACTTTAAGAGATTATATACTTTTCAAATTATAAATATTTCATAAATTCATTCCTGATAATTCAGTGGCTGGGATTTAATGGCCATACTTAATATCTATATTTTTATTAAAATATATCAAGGCTTCATTTTAGTTTGGTGTTACATATGAACAAAGCTATAAAATACATTGAATTAATTAAATATAATCATATATTTTTTAATTTAAATTTGTTACATTATTCCCCCTTAACATTATTTTTTCATCAAAATTTGACACATAATATTATAGTAATTTTTTAAGGGAACTCATAATTGACCATACACCATTAGATTATCAAGGGATTATTTACTATGTGTAATGAAATTTATGTACATAAAAAATATTATATCCAATTTATAAAGAGAGATAACTACATTGTAACATCACAATGAATTATGATAAGGTAATAAGATTTATATCAATAATAAATAACATCCCACAAAACATGAAAATTAATTATTCGATATTCATACCATAAGGGGTTTTTATTTACAACTCAATATCTAGTACATGATGAAAAATTAAATGAAATAGGACACCAGAAAACATAGAGTGAAGACCTATTATCTGATAAATTATCTATAATTTTATAGGATTTTCCTTTTTACATGATAGTTGGTGGGTATTTTCCTAATTTTCACTTGGATTCAGACATTTATTCACATATTTTCCAACTATATTTCAATTTATACAAACATATTTATGTAGCTCATAAATTTACTTAACAATTCCTAGAAGGAAGAGCTTCATCTACACACTTATAGGATTTACCTCTAATTTTAAAGAAATTTTCCCAATTATTCTTCCTTTATTTTTAACATACAGGTAATTTAATCATTAATCCTTCATCATATTTTTCACCAAAAAATATATGAAATTACATCCTTATCATTTTTGGTGTGTTAAAAATTTCATATATTTTCACATTGGTAAATATAATTCATAATATACAATTTGGAATAATCATAATGTTTCTCAGTCTATATCCCTTTCTGATGGGTTGTTCATTAGATAAATATCGTCATTCTCCATCACAAGCATTTTTCCATTTATTTCTATCCACTACTTAATTAAAAATGGTTGACATGGGTCATGAATCATTAAAACTATGAGGGAATTATCCTAATTGATAACAATAATGGAACCAAACATTATTTTTTTAACCTTATCATCGTGTTAGAATATAATTCCTTTAGTTTATTCTAAATTTATAATTGAATAAAAAAGGTTACCTTATGTCGGGATACCTTAAACCTATCAATAAAATACTCAAATTAAAGTTCCCAATTTTCCATGAACTGGATTAAAATATTCTATACCTAAAATCATCGAAATATATGCTATCAAAATCAGACTTATCCATTATCCATGAAAGCACATATTAATAAATATATTCCTTAACTTGTAAATCTATACATTTCAAAATATATCATTCATGGTCACCCTCATATCAGGTCATGTAAGATAAACATTTTCAAATCCATTATATCGGTTGATAAAAATAATGTGAATTATCCAAATAGTATACCTTAGGAGTGTTAAAATATGTGAACACTTACATATTTATCATGCACCAGGTGACAATAGATTTTATAAAAAATCATCCCTTTTCTAGGTTTTTACCCCTAGGTATATCTACTACAGATCATACATCCACTTTTAGTATCCATATAGGTATGAAATTGGTAAGATAATAAAAAATATATCTACTTTACCAAAAATATTATGATGTTATCCTACATTTGAATTCTCACATAAACATATCCTAAAGAGTCTCACTAAACATATCTTATCCGAATTTGAAAAAAAAGTGTGCATTATTTCCCTAACATTATATAATATACTGTCCAAAATGGTTGTCTAGACTATTTTAATTTTGATGAACATTTACTTATCAATGATTAAATAACCCTCAAAAACCATCCTAACCTCTAATGTTATCTAAAACCTAATTTGATACCAAATCTGATTCATAAGACCCACCATTTGAGATTTGATTATATAAATAGAAAACATATATCCTAGCTTTGGTAACAACTATAGATCACTAAAAATAACTATCTAATAACTATATGACTTAAAGAAAATATTTTTTTTCGTAGATTACTATGACCTATTAAGTTTTGAGATTTAGGTAATTATGACAAAAAATAACAATAAAATTACATGTTATTCATACCAAACATATATTGTTTCCCATTATATATGAAACTAAATGACCTATAATGATTCATAAATATCTACCAAAAATTCTTCCACATTCACTATTCTTATAAACATGTAACACATAATAATTTCATCATAACATGGGAATTAGAAACAAAATAAAGGGGTGAGATCAAATTCATAGTAATGGAAAAGGTACGACTATGGTCACCATGAAATAAATATTATATAAATAATAAGTAAATAAAATGAATCCATAATTGATTGAAACTAGTAGAATAATATATCCTGAAAAATAATTGAAAGCATGGAAATCAAATAATTCTGATATCATACCAATGGAATGCATAATGTCAGACATCAAAAAAAAGTTGTCAAGGACTTTCCCCTATCTCTATCATGTTTTGGTAATATGTATAGACTATATCCAAAAATATTTTATCTCTTGAGTCCCATCCATGAATAAAGCTATATATATTATTCTCTAACATATCGCATGTTTAGGTCTAATTTATTCACTATAATTGGAAATAAGAAATTTCAAAAAATTCTATAAGGAAGCTGTTACTAAGTAAAAACATGGATATTTATACAATTAAAGGTTCACTATGTTAATATTTAATCAAACTACATTATTATTCAATAATAAACATAAATATCTTTAATTTTCTACATTTTAATAAAATTTATAACATGTTTATAATCAATCTAGTAGAAGAAAGAGTATAGAAAAATACTACTTAGTTAATAATCATCATGTTTGGTCATTGTGATTCTAGAACTATGGGTCCTATAAGGGTTCCCCCACAATCATTAAATGTTTTATTATCCAATAATAAAAAAATATAAGGCCTTGAGGTTTTCAAAGAGAATGGAAACACATAGAACAAAAATAATACCCCCATGTCATTAGAATAACATTCTTTCTAGGTGAACATCATCCAATCTGAATACTGTAAAATGCGATGTTCATATTATATAGAGAAATCATTATATATATAATGCAATAAAAGAATAAAATAATCATAATAAATGAATATAAAGAATTTAGATTATTCCAATATAATATAACCCCTTTGAAACATATGAATTATATTATTATGTTGACAGAAATGAGAAAAGCTCTCAAAAAAGAATGCATCGAACATTTTCACAAAAGAAGAGACCAAGGATCAAATTGTCTAATACCTAAAGTTTAATCCACTGAAATATAATATGAATATATATTATAGAGGTTAAATCCTGAAACATAAATCCTATTAGGGTAAATCATTTTTAAATGATAATGTAAATGAAAAAAATAAAATATCATTTAATTTTTCTATCAATTGTGTAAAATAAAAATTTACATACTTCATTCAAATCCTAAATTTGAAAATGTTTTGTGAAATATTTTTAAAAAATTTATTTTTAAAATTAATATCAAATAATTGATCCTTTAATGTCATAAATTTTATTTTATATAAATTAGAAGAGGAATGAAAAACACGTGAATGTGAAAGAAAAACCTATTTTTATTATTTTCATAAATCCTTTGTTCAAAAATCACATTATAAGAAGAGTAAAATGATAGTAAATTTTATTTTAAACTTCATTTAACCAAATCGTACTCTAATAATCCATATAAAAAATATTAGGGTAGGATAACCCAATTACATTGGAATGTTGTTCCGGATAATACATTATAACTCAATGAACAGAGATTTGAGTTATCAATATCCCTTTTATGACACATAAACTACTAAGAATGAAATATTTTAAAATGGTTTTATGCGATAAAAAATTATAAAATGTGATAATAAAATAAAATTAAATAAATGTTATAATTTACCCAATATACATGACATAATTTTATCTGAACGATCACTAATCAATGACTGAAAATTGAGTTACAAAAAAATCATACAAATGTGGTAACAGTTGAGTCAAAAGATATATTTAGGAAAGAATATGAGTTAGATTATTATATCCCATAAATTTAAAATAAATAAATAATATAATACTCATGGTATATTAAATAAAAGAAATAAAATTCAATGGAAATGTGGAGAATAACATTTAACATGTCTCTAAAAATCATAATTGAGATCAAGAACACCCTGTATCTTGAATATCATTTTAATAAAAAATCCTAAAAAGAAGGATAATAAAATTGAAAATAAAAAAAATAAATAAAATATAATTCATTACATTATATACCAAATTGGTAGAATATAAACAATATAAATGAAATTTTGTGTTTAATACTAAACAAGTACCAATGAGTTGAATTTGTTATGATTACCATTACCTAGGTCATGATTCATTCAACACTTACACGAAACATCTTAAACAATTAAGATAATTTCATTAACTAAATACCAATGAAAAATATTAATATTTAAAACCATTTATATTTCTCATTTATATTCATTATATATATATATTATTTAGTTTTTATCTATTTTAGCACAGGTGTATGCAATCATTATTGCTCAAACTTGTTTAATAAAAATAGTATTGGTATATATTATTGTTTCAAAAAAACATCATTAAAATAAAACTAATGGAACTGTAATTTATGTTCCATGAAAATTTTTATGATTATAATTTCATTTCATGTTTTTTTGGTTATACCATGATTATTAAATCGGTACTGATCGGGTTTTCGTGACTTATAATGAATGACATGTGGTTTCATAAATAAGGAGTTGTATTTTGTTTTAACCATACCAATAAAAAACATTATTGGAATATTTAGATCATATGACACATGTAAATATGTTCTCATAGTCGTTAATGATATAAATTCATAGTATTTTTTAAGTATGTTGTTAAACTGACCATAAATGTACCTACGATGACTAATTGGAGATTATGAGGTGGTTTAGTTGTAAAATATATATAAGTGAAGAATACATATATTAATTTTTGTATATTATTGTGATATTTTATAATTTCAAATAATTATAACGATAATATTTTTTATATAATTTTTTTAATTAGAAACAATATATTATTTCATCTTAGTTTCTTCATTTTGAACCATTGAACTAATGATAAGTGTTTATTGAAAATATCATTAACAGGTTCAAAATTTTTACAATAAAAAAACAAAATTTTATCATAAAAATAATATTTATTCTTTTTTCCCATCCTCATGTCCATTTATTTAAGGTGGAGAAGAAGAATAGAACATATTACATTACTGAGGCGTCACTATGCAAAACCTATAAATGGAAGTTTCATTTTTCATAATAGAAAAGGGAAAGGGTAGTCAATTATTTGACCATAATTATAATAAAATACCAGTATATTAATGATTAGTAAGTTATAATTTTAATATGATTAAATGAAATTTTTGGGAGAATAATGGCTCATAAAAAATAGAAAAACAATGGAGTGGTTCAAAATCAATACCCCACTTATTGGATTATCTCCTCTATAAAGGGGTTTAAGCCTTTGAGGAAAGGTATTTTGATACTAAAAAAATCTCATTAAGGTGTATATTAATGTATAGTATTTGATTTTAATGATTTTGGGATTAAAAATTAGAATATGGTGTGAGGAGAGATGAGGGGAAGAGTGCCCCTTTTATAAGTGAAGATGGATGAAATTTTTGTAAGTGCTCAAAAATTCTCAACAATGGGAAGCCACTATAAAATAATGTTAAAATGAAATTGATAAATAATGTTCTATATATGATATAAGTTCAATAAAAACTTCATTTAATAAGTTTTATATATGGTTTTATCATTTTTCAAGCCATTTTCCTCTTGTATTATTACTTTTATCATTTTAGTTGAACCTTAGAAACTAGTTATCACCTAAGTAAACTTAATAATTATCCCATATAATAATGCCTCCCGTATTTGAAAAATTAGACCCTATTTTTTAAAATTTTAAATCCTTTACATTTTTTAAAATTTATAAATGTGATAAAAACACATTTTAAAATTATAATTTATATTGTATTAAATTTGTTTTCAGATAATATTACTTTTTTTAAAAAATATGAAATTTTTTTTTTGTATACTAAAATAATATTTTAAAAATTATAAATTATCATATAAAATTTATATTTGGTAAGGGAAAAGGGTTTCATGAATTTAAAATTCACACATATAGAGTAATAATTTCTTAATTTCAAATAAGTCATGTTATATGCAGAAATGATATTTTTACTATTCACCTAAAAATATATATTCCTTAAGAAAAAACAAATCATCGTAATATTATATTATTATTCAAAATCAATAAATTATTCTAATTTTTTCAAAATTTAATTTCATTAATTTTTTTAATTCAATAATTAAAAACAATCTAAGATTCTTGTAGACAATTATTCATATTGAAGAAAAACTCTTCTTATAAAAATTGTTAATTATTATTTATTCTAATTTATTATCAAGTAATAATTGATTTATTGGTAACCTAATATTAATGTTATAAATTTTTTTTATTTTATAACCATAATATATATAGTTTCATTAATTAAAATAATAATTTTATAAATATTTTTGGCCTAAAATGATATTATTAGTTTTCAGCTATAATAAATATATTTAATTATTTTTAAAAGTAGAAATTATTTTTTTCTATTAATATTTCACAATGTTTTTACTTCTATTCACTCATGTTAATTTAAAGAATATTTTTTTATCAAGAAAACATAATATTTATATATTTTTTAAAATATATCACAATTTCCTTTTAGTTTGTTGTCGCATGTGGAGCATTTTTTCAAACACATCGACTTATCTAAAGGTAATAATGTATTAAAGTTATTGGTGTTTTAAAAGAAAATATCCAAATTTATTGTTTATTCTATATCAATTGGATATAATCTTGACCTTTCATATAAAATTTGGTTTCTTAATTCCATAAGGATATGCAATAATTATTTACTTTTTCATGAAATGAATTATTTTACTAAATAGAGAACACCTATAGATGTATATTATTGATAATAATAAAATTCTTCCCAATAAAAATTCATATATCCAATAATTACTGTTATGAATTTCTATAGTAATATATCCCAATGTCTACTTTTTTGTTGATGCATCAAAGTATTTATCTCTTAGCCTTTATGTGAATTTATTTTAGATAAATATTATAATGGGAATCTTAACATGTGAAAAACATAATATCCAATAGAGTGGCTCTAAAATAGAGTAAAATACTAATAAAATGCCTTTAAAAAGTCACGTAAAGTCTTCCCCTTCACCATTATTTGAAAATTTCATCTTTGAATCTCTCAGGGTAATTATTAGGTTATAATAATTCATTATAAATAACATTAATACATCAATGGAATAATATGTTTTGGAGATAAATTTCTTATAATTTCATTGAGTCACCTATAAATAATTGAAGAAGGATAAATCACTAACTAGATAAATCTAAAATTCATACCTCAATAGTTTTTGTTAATACATGAATTGGGTGTCAATCAATTCTACAAAGATAATTATATCAATATATATAAACACTATCTTCGTGAATACTTCTTCCTTAATGATTTATATGTAATTACTAACACCTTTTATATGTTAACTGGGTTTTTTTGGTATCAATATTGTTATGAGTACATGGATCTTGGTTCTTATTTGTTCCTATATAATGTTTTATTTAATCAATAAAAATTTCTATCTTAATCATATATGAGTATCATATCAAGTTTCTGAATACAGAATTTATATTAAAGCATACCATTGAATAATAATGACTTGAAATCAATTTTAAATACTTTCAAATTATTTTTATTCATAGATAAATATTATATTATCATTTCAATCTGATTTACCAGTGAAAATGTCTCATAGTTTTCAATTACACTGACCTAGGAATAGTATTTTTAGATCCGAAATTCTTTTTTCCACATCATTATTACATATTAATTTATTTTATTTCAGTAAATACACCTGGTTCATATCACATTATTATTTTTCATACTTAAGAAAAATTCCCTTGTATTGTTTTTCCCAATCTGGTTACGCTCATAATGCATCACATTCAAATAAATATCATCTTTGATAGCTTTATAAAAATGATTTTGGATTAAAAGAAGTTAAAAATAAAGCTAAATATAATGCCTTCATTATTTTTGTGGTCCCAAGATATCATTTCACGAACAAAGTTTTTATCAGTGATTTATTCTTTATTGGAATGTTGGGTTGAAACTATTATTCTTTCTCACTTCCCATAATAATTGGATCAATAATTATAATTCATTAAAAACATTTACCCTAATATGGTAATATCTTCTACACTTTCCCCATTGAGAACTAGGTTGATTATTTGTAATTTTTTATCATTTATAGTTAAAATATACAAGCCTCTAATCACAATCGACAGACATTTACTCTTAAAAATATCACAAAATTCAAAAATTTAACCCATGTATTTTTTAAAGAATCTAAAAGGATTCCTTTTAATAAAATATTTAAATAATACCCTTTGATATCTATGTGCATAAAAATTTCAATTATTTTATTTGTTTAGAATAAAATACTTTCTTCAAAAAACCCAAAAATAGTTAAGTGTCAACTTATATAAAAACCATATTTTGTATTCAATCTTATCCTCAATTGGACATGAAAATTCATGATTAAAGATATGAACCGCTATTATAAATTCATTTTTATACTTATATTAAATAGAATTTTAAATAATAATAGTATTATCCATGATTTTTAAAATATTATTTTCATTATTAATAACTCTATTTTGTTGAGTTTTCCTCACTATTCGCACCTGATGATGAATTTTATGTTATTCCTGATATTATTTCACATGGGTATTTTAAAATATTGTTCCATTGTTGGAGTGAAGCTTCTTATTTTTTTCACCATGAATATTTTATATTTAACTTATTTTCTATTGATACGCATAAACACTCAAGTTATATGTTTAAAAACACTAAATAAATCTACCCTGTAGAAATCATAAAAAAATACTATTTTTCATTGAATTATTTATGAGTCATTAGTTTTCATTTATACATATATACAAGATATAAAATTATGTATAATTCTCACTTATTTAGCTATTAAGTCTGCAAGATAGTCTTACCCGATTAATAAGAATCTCCTTTATGAGAATTGTTACATACAATATTGTAAAATCAGAAGATCCATTATTATTTACCATATTTCAAAATATGTTTTTCTAAAATTCATGATTATCTTATGTTATATCCTATTTTAATCTCCCTTGGAAAAAGTAGTCTAATTTTCATCACCAATAAGATAAATCTTTTCTTTTTTATATCTTCTTTATTGAGTAAGTTTACCATCTCTAAATTTCACAGTGGACTCTTTCATACTAAATTCTATCGCATAAATTGTATCACATAACTAAATCATTCATAGAATATTGTGTATAATACCATTAATTAGGATAAAATCTATTTTTCCTAATCATTTCCTTCATCCTTGGCCTACCTAAAACCAATTATTCTATGCCCCTTTTTATTATAGATTAAAATTACTCTACCTTTACCATAATTTTTTCCAGTGATAAAATTTCATTTTGGATTATATGTGAGGTACAGTTAATATCTAGAAACCATATTCCAAAATTTCATATTTAAATATTTGAAATATTAATAATATATTTTATAAAATATCTTATTTTCTTCTTCCATGAAAAAGGAATAACTTTGATTGATTCTTGACACACCTGCATCTCCCCTTATTTAGCATATTACTTTTCATCTCGCAAAAATTATAACCATTTTTGGAATTAAAATGTTTTTTATGATATATTCCACTACTGATTTCATTATTTATGAGTCTTATAAGTCACATATCATTTGAAACTTTAGGAATAATAATTCTATATGTTCCTAAATTCTTTACATGAAATTCCATAACAATAAAAAAATAGTAAAATGATATAAAAATACTTTCCTTTTTTAACATTATTGTTCAATGATTTTTTTTAAATAGATAAAACATACTTAATCTGCCGTAACTTTTTATAGATAAAAAACGAAATTTTTAGAGCCATCATCTGTATCCATTACTGCATGATTACACACCTTTCAACATTATCAGTAATATACATTCTCTGATGGAGTTGATATTTGGGGTTATGAAAAATCTAAAGATATATTATCCTATTGAGAATGATCCCTTATATATTTTTGTTTTTAAAAAAATATATACACATGTGGGATAGTAATTAACTCTATAATAGTCACTGTAGCCACTTGTGTAGATTTAGTTGGGGCTAGTGTCATGGAATAACCTCATAGTATGCAGGGTGTAAATATTCATTCTTTATCCTTACAATTTAACTTCTCTAACCAAGAATTATTTAAGGGTATTAGTTCTTTTGACATTTTACTTCATTATATTGTTCAATACATATATGATTAAATTACATTATTACATGTTGAGAATTAGATCGAGTTATATTTATATGTTTCTATTAATTCAAATTTTCATTTTTGTCAATATCTACTATATGCTTTGACTTTTCTTCCACCTAATGTTGCATAAAATGGTATGAATAATATAAAACTTCATTTTATTTTTTGGGTTTTATCCCTCCATATATCATGTTTCCAAATGTATTTTTTGATCTCAACCCAATTTATGACCCTTACCACAAATTAATAATTTATATCATTACTATCAATGGGTTCTGGGATGCCAATAATATCTACTATGGAATCATCACTGTGATCCTTGAAATCCTCAACCTCCTATACTTCTAACTCATATAGGATTTTAAATTATCAAATAAGAGGTTTTTCCTCTTAAATAAATTCCTCTACACTTTTTTCATAATTCTGTAACAACTAAAAGGTTTATTTATATATTATTTATATGGGTAATAATGATTATTTTTAAAACACATTGCACTGGGATTTCCTACCTTGCCATAGGTGAAGCAATGAAAGTGGAAGCTTTCCATTGTATTTTTTCTTCTCTTAAAAGTATTGGAAATGAATGATATCCCTCTATTGATAACATCTTAATCTAGATATTATTCAATAGAACTTTTCTCCATCAAATATTATGCATCCTCATATGATTTCCCCTTCAACCTAGTCTCATTTACACCATTTATCATTTCATATGTAACAAGTGTATTGTGAAGGATGTCCTGATATATTTCTTAAAGATACCTGTTCTCAAGTAGTGAAACCTTCACATTATACCACAAAGTTATTCTCCTTAAGAATATCTTAATAATCTTGACATCATCACTATTATCCCTAATAACACAGTTTTATTCTTTTTGAGATTTCAACTAATAATGTATTTCTTCAATATATTCGTTCGATCTCATCATAGAGTCAACATATTTATTCCAAATCACATTCATATTTTCCTATAAAAATTTAGAATCAATTTTTAAAATATTAAAGGATTTTCCAACATAGAGTTTTTTTCTATGAAATTTTCCTAGTGTATATGAACATATAAAAATCTCTCTAATTAATTTCTTACCTTCACATGAATACAAAATTAATTATGGTCTAATTATGATACATCCATTATTTTTAGGTATTATCATATACAATGTATTGTTTCCATTTAAAATTCCATATGCAAAGATTGGATGTAGTACTGTATCCTAATAATCCATAAATATAAATTTTTACATTTAAAAATTGGTATTACTTTGTATTTAACTATGGCTACCACTGTCACACATATAAAAGTGAGAAAACATCACCCTAAAAAACTAACCAATTTGAAAAAAATTTATATTATTTATCAATGAGAATTTTATAGGAGTGTTGGGATGAATCAAGAAAATATTGATTTAGAAACATAAATCCCTGGATGTAATTTTTTTTATAATGTGAGGAACAAACCTTTATGTCCCTTAATTATCATAATGAGTGATGAAATTAATAAATAATAGAAGAGATTTTACTTGGTTTAACCAAATCGAGTTAGTCCAAGGAGCATTGGAAAGAAATGTTCCAATGAAAATGAAACACTATTGCATAGTACTTCTATTGGGTTTTCACAGTAGAGTTGTCACATTGGCCATTTAAACTCAGAATTCACCTAAATGAGAAAATCTCACCATCTATCTTCACAAAAATGAACTCAATGATCATTCATGGAAAAAATAATTCATTATGAAATAAATATGTAAAAATAAACATATAATGATGTGTCTCTTCTCTATATAATATTGATGTTATGGAGAGATACAGATGTTGAAATCTCCTCTCCCTTAATTGTTACTTGTAATTTTATAGAATTCATTGAAATCCATTATTTCCAGATTCTAAGAGAGATTCAAATGTAAATTAATGAAGCTGTCTTTATTTAACATAACTCATTATAATTAATGATATTATATATTCTTTATTAATGTTAATCTAATAAAATGGATAACAAAAATATAATTATTCCTCTCTCTTATTAGGATCAATCGATGTGTCACCCACACTTCAATGTTGTGATTAAGGAATATTAATATTATATTAGACCCCTTAAAGTATAATAAAAAATATATTGTAGGAATGTCTAGGTTTTTAGAATCTACAAAGTTATATCATGTTCTCACACACTACAGAATATGATCGTATATCCAAAAATTTCACTATAGCATACACTTTTAACTATGTCATGTAATAGGGATCAATCATTTTTCTAATGTTGTGTTCTATTTCTCTATGGTGTGGAATCATGTTAAATAAATCCAAAAAAACCCATTAACATATCTCGTCTAGGAACTGGACATGACTATTACAAGATATCCTATGACATGGTGACTCATTATACCATATACAACATGGAAATTCAATATGTTATGAGATACTTCAACATTGAAATCAAAAATCTATTTACAATGCCTAATTCACACTCTATATGTGGTAATGTGTAACTATGACATGGAAATAATCATTTAAACATTACTGATGTGAATAGTATTCCCCATCACATAATCCCCCTTCAATCATTAGGAACAATGAAGTTTAGCTGATCACCTCCTACAATGTTGTTTCTTACTACACAGTGAAGTGCCATATACAAATTATTCAAAATCACTCTACATTATATGGATTAAATTAAATTTTATAGAGTATCATGCATGGTACTTGTATCAAATTTGAATTTCCGTCAACTTTGAACTTATTAATAATCACAGACACCTCTTAACTAGTAATTCATATCCAACTAGCATGGGTGATTTTCTATTGGTTTTCTTTCCACTAAACATGTGGTAGTATAAGAAACTTCTTCCCATATACATTGAAATTCACTCCTACTCACCTTCACATAAAATTATATCACACCTAATATTATCTAACCAATACTTCCATGTATGTTTGGGACTATATTTGAGCCCTGTTAGTGTAACAACTCGATTTTTTTTGATTTTTTCATATTAATTTAATCTTCTCAATTTTTTACATTTCACACAATACTGAATATGTATTTTCTTAAATGAAAATCATTTTTTTGGATTGGGTTATATAAAACACCATGATATGTTATTACAACAGAAAACATTGAATTATATTGTAGTATATTCCACACTATTTTTTTCTTGTGTTACAAAAAATGTTGAGTTCTTTCTTAGGCTTGTGTCACATAGAAGATTGAGTTATATCAAAAAATAGTATATTACTAAAATATCATTATTTAATATAGAGTAAAATATAACATATCAACAAAATTAGTGGTTATAAATAGAATTAACTAACTTATCAAAATATAATATCTCTAATATTAATTCTTGGCTTACCATTAATTAGATATAAAAATATATACCAATTGATTATAAAGAAAATAGTTTTATATTTATGCACCAAAATTAATTTTGTCATAATAAATTAAATTAATTACAATTAGTGAATTTTTGTTATGAAATAAATATTTTTTTATTCACCTAATATATTCTATAGGCATAAGATAAGAATACAAACAATTTTGTGCATAAAACCATACATTTTTAAAAGGGAAATTTTACCAGCTTTTAATGATGAACTCATTTTAAATATATATATTTTCACTTTTAGAATTTTTATGTGAAAAAATAATCTTATTATTTAAAATATTGATATAAAAATTTACTTGGGTGGTATTTTTAGTATTTTTTTAGAAAAATTATTTTTGGATTGATAGTGAAAGGTACAAAATCTTTGTTCAAAATAGCATTTTCATCTAAATTATTTATATAAGAAAAATATATTATGAATTGGTTTTAATATAAATTTAGTTCAATTATACATCAGTTATACAAATTTATTTAATTGGAATCAATTTCATATTGAAATTATATATAAAATGATTTTAATATTTTCTTTATTTCACTTAAAAAAATTCATTGTGTGTGTGGGATTAATATTAAATATAATGTTTCTATTTATGAATATTTAATTAGAGAAAATTGAATCTCGTTTTGGTATTATAATTTTCTTTTTAGGATGTAAGTTAAATTCCCTTTTTATGCATAAGAAAATATGAAATGGTAAAAGAATTAACGTAGTATCGGGAAAAAATGAATCATGTTAAAATTAAAAGTGTAAATTCTTAAAATACCTAAAAACCCAATATTTAAAGGTTGGTTGTTGTGTGTATAGACCCTATCTAGAATAAAAAATATTAATTTCCACCATAAGGCATTGAATTTAACTGCACCTCAAAATGGATGTCACTAAATATAAAATATTCATTATTTAATCACTTAAACCCAGCTCTCCTCGAGTATAAATAACTCCCTCACATCCCAATTTCGAAAAAAAAAGCATTTTAGATCCAATAAATATCATATCAAACATCTGTAACTAACTCTACTCATGTAAAAGTTATTTTGGTTTCATTAAAAATCCAAATCCAAGGTCCTCAAGGGTCTCTCATGGAAGTGATATTCAAGACACAATTTTCCCAATGTACCGCTCTTAATTTTATTTCCTTTTAAATTTTCTACCCACATCCTTCACCCATAAATTAATGATAAATCCAGAGTAATGTTTTATACAAGATATATATGGTTGTTAGAGAATACCTCTTATGTAACACCCCAGGTAAATAAAGAATATGACATTTTTATATTTATCCATATTTGTGAATAAAATATTAATATGACTTTAATGGGGACGCTATGCTCGATGGCGTACCCAACACGCAACAACGAGTTTCTTGGGAATCTTACGTTGCACTCTAATAATAAAATAATATTATTTTAAATGGAAGTTAACATGTATCCGTTGTATTGGCGGGAATGGATAGAAATAACTAAAATATGATTATATATGTTTTTAAATGTTTTTACCTTTATCCAATAAAAGATAAAGGATTAAAAAATGGAAAGAATTCAATTTAAGGCGTATATGCCCTAGTTTTCACTAAAGGTTCACTTATCACCTTTTGATGGAGAACTGTCATTAAATATAGGTTTGTTCACTCTTATACATTCAATTGGACCAAATAAAACTCTTCTTTTATAATCGGGACATCAAAATTTACTTTGTGTAAATTTTTGGTGTCTTTCCGATAAAGTCCATTTTTAATGAATAGTGAAAATGTTGTATTTTAATTCAAAACCTCTTTTTAATATAATTTATTTATATGATTTTATTATCTTTTTAATTTGTTTTAAAGTGAAATTAGAATATATTTTTACCATTAAATCCAATAGTGGTCGTTGGAATTAATTTCACTTTGAAATCAGTCTTAAACTAGTGTCAATCTTTTGATACTTATTGTTTCATAAAAACACGCTATTTGCTCTGACAGTGGGAATTAATTATTAAATTAATTAATGCAACTTATATGTTGTGAATTTTGTAAAATGAAATTCATTTTTGAATTCGGAATATCAAATATAGATTTGGGTGAATTTTTGGTAATTTTCTAAAAAACTTCAATTTTTGATGAATAGTGAAACCACTAAGTGGTACTTTTAAAAACTGATTATTCGTTTAAATGAAATTTTATCACTTCTGTGTTTTGAATTTCAAAAATCTGACATACATGGTTGTCATTAAGAAGTAAAATGTGGTTCAATGAGATTAAAGTAATTTTTTTTCGTGAATAGTAACTTATTAAGTTTTTAATCACGATTAGAGGTAATTAGTGTAGTTTAAGGTAAAAATGATGTTTTAATAATATGAGATGAGCTTGAAACATGTTCTACCCTTATTGGATGTGTCATGGCCGACCAAGAAAAGCCATGGGTCAACTTGGGGACCCCATGGTGCCACTTTCGTTGGGAAATGACATAAATAACTTTTTATTTAATGTTAAAGTAAAAAATGAGACAAAATGAAATGTTTTACTAAAACAATTTTTACATGGTGTTATACAAATCAGATTTTTGACGATAAATATTAATTGGAAAGATAAGAATATTTCCTACATCATAGTATTTGTTTTATAATTTTTAGACATTAAATAAAGTAAATTATTTATGACATCATGATGACACAGCGATGACCTCATTATTTAACGATTTAAATAAAATGGAAAGATAATGTAATATCTAAGATCTACACATGTCCAAAACGGATTGTATGAGTGTATTTAGAACCCTTATCATCTTACCCTCTAAACACATCAATGTGGGACCTCTTAAATCCGAATACCATTTTGAAATAAAGTGACTTTTCTTCACTTTCCAAGAGTGCCCCTCCTCTCCTCTTATAAAAAGTCCCCACCTCTACCTCCATACCCACACTCCCAAAGCCTTTTTCTCGGCCAAACCAACCCCATTTTGTCTCTCCACATCCCTCTCTTAATCCTTGAAGCCTAACATTTGGAATAAGTCTTCCCAAGGAAGCCTTTGAGCTCAAACTAAGGGGAGTTACCCGATTTTAAGGTAATGTCTTCTTTTGAGTCCTTTTGTTTTATTTTGCTTCTCCAAACCCCTAAACTCTTTTTATTCTTTTCTTTTGTAACAACTCCTGTATCCTCAATATACAAGGATGTTGTTATAATAAGGATTAGAGCTGCACTTAGACACACCTACATCTAATGGTTAAAGAACATACTGTTTCCGTGGATGGGGAATTTCTGCCACACAAAACGATGATTATTCAACACTCATATAACACCTTCAAAGGTGTCCATTAAGATGTCAATATATTTATATATGATATATAATATGTTTATGATTTCCTTAATCTTCTGTATTTTTCATTTTGGGCATATCTTTATGGTTTCCATTATGGGTAAACACGATATCTTCATTTAAAGAAGTGCGGACTACCGCCCCCTCAAAGTGATGTGATTCGTTAATGCCATATGTGGGACGTATAAAGGATGGATTTAAAGTTATTATATATGATGTTATAATGGAATTATAATATACCTCTATATAATTATTGTTTATTTCCATTAAAGTATGAGATAGAAATGAAAGTAGCGTTCATGCGTACGTACGACTTACCGTCTCCACGAACGGTGCATTTCATTTCTTATCCCCAAATGTAATGTACTATTAAAAGTACATGTATATAATGGATATATATAATTAATGATACATCTAAATGATTAATATAATTCTGGAATTAAAATATACATACCTCTCATTTAGTTTTAATTCCATTAATATGACAATGAAATGAAAGTAGCGTTCATGCGTACGTACGGCTTACCGTCTCCATGAACGGTGCATTTCATTTCTTAACTCAAAATGATTATGTAATATTATAAATACATGTATATGCTGGATATATATGATATATATGCTATCCAAATCATGAATATAATTCAGGATATAATGAACCTTTGACCACACGAACAACATGTAATTGTAAGAAGTCCACTTTCGACTTAAGAACCAAATATCGACAAAACAAACATTATTAACTTAAATGGTTACATAATGTTTATAACATGGCAATAAGTAATATAAAAGGAATAATGAACTTTAAAAAGGATCTTAAGCAAGTAAAAATTAACTCAAGTTTATTATTCAGGACGTTAAAGAACGATCGAGTCAAGTCGGACCTGAGGTAAGGGATCCTACTCCTCTCTTTCTTTTTAAGTACACTCTTTTATGTCGCTCTTTTTAAAGATCATATTTATTGTTATTGGGATGTTCTTTTATATTACTCTTTCTATAGTTTTTATGTTCATATGATGAGAGACCCTATTCTCTCCCATCAATACATTTTTGAAGTTTTGACTGGCGCCGTTAGGCTGCTGAATTTTCGTAAGAGATCCAACCTCTTTCTTTCTTTTTAAGTACTCTCTGTTATGTCATTTCTTTTAAGATCATATTTCATATGTTTGGGGATATTCTTTTATATTCCTCATTCTGTAATTTTTTTTATGTTCATATGATGAGAGACCCTATTTGATCTCATAAATCCATTTTTGGAAGATTTATGTGGCGCTGTTAGGCTTCCGAGTTTTCGTAAAGGATTTTTCATCTCACTTTTATTCCGTTGACATTTATGCTACATTTCCCACTATTTCCTTTGAGTGGTTTATCTAATTCGCATTATTATACACTTTTTATATTATATTTTCATTTATGGGTATTTAAATCCTCATTGTATGACCCTTCTTCCTTAGGGTGTACTTTTCGAAAGTTACCCAACTCGGTAAGGGGACCTTTTACCCTCATTTTTTTAAAAGACTTCTTTTGTTATGTCTTTTAATTCACATACTATTATGTTGGGATATGTTATTATACATCCTTATTTATGTGAATTTTATGTCCAAGTGATGAGATCCCCTTTATCTCTCTCATCAACCCTTTTTGTAAAATTTTATGTGACGCCGTTAGGCTGTCGAATTTTACCAAGGGAACTTCTTAACATAATTTTGATTTATTTGGGTTCAACATGTAGTTATTGAATATGTCATCATTTTAATATGTGTGAATAAACTTTGATTGTTTTACACTTAATATCCACTTATATTGGGTGTATTTATATTTGTCACACATAATTATGAGACTGATTTATCCTTAATTTAAGGATACCTTCTTTATAATGGATTTCATGTCATTTTACATTTCTTTTGAGACTTCATTGTTGTTATGCACCAATTCACTCTTATATGGTGTGTATACTATCCTTTGACATATTATATCATGAATCCCTTTATTCTCATGATATTATAAAGTTCGGATTAAATGTTATTCCGCAGTTATTTGTATTCAAGAGTATCTCATTTTGTTAAAAACTCTTTAACAAAAATATCGTTTTAAATGTTTTAAAGATTTGTTATTCTAAATCATTATCTTTAATTTCCATGTTTTCAAAATGGTTTTCAGTATTTATTTATATATAAATTAATTATTTAAAATTATAATTCCAATAAAAGCTTCAAATTGGTATGGGACACTTTGATTCAAATATCACTTTTAAATAGTTTTTGAAAATGGATTGATGTCTTCAAATTACTTATTGTGATTGAAAATGAAATATTGTTATTGAAATGTCTATATTTTCAATATTTTATGTGTAATGATGGTACTTGGACATTTTACAGGTGGTTACGTGATAAACCATATTACAGGTGGTGCCATGAATACCAGGACGGATGGTTACGTTATAACCTCCAATGCATTGGGTCTGGAAGTCGGACGTATGGATATTCCATTAAGTATGTATGGAAATTGGCCGTATGGCTATTCCATTAAGTCATATGTGTGGAAGTCGACCGTATGGTTTTTACACTTATGTTTGTTTATGTCCCAAGTTACCTTTATATATGTTATGTGTTATTTATATGGGTTTTATGGTAATCCTTTTGTTTCAAAAAGGTAAGTAATGATACTTTTTTCAGTGAAGAGTTTTTACTACTTCATGAAGGTGAAAAGTATTACTTTGATAAAATATACATGGTTTACTAGTTGTTTTGAAAAACTAACAGTTTTCATTCTTTGTGTATCCCTTACTGAGCTTTTTATGCTCATCCCATGTTTTTGAAATGTTTTTCACAGGACTTAGCGTGGAATAGGGTCAAGGATGGGATCAAGGGAAAGTGATGCTACATAAAACATGGAACTATGCATGTTTCTTTTTAAGAGTTTTTATTTTATGGAAATTTTAGTAGAAGCGACTACTTTGTAATCTTTTGAGATGTACTAGTTATGTCCTAATTCTCTAAAACTCTAAACCTGAAAAGATCCTCAATGTGAATTACTCATTTAATTCAATATTAAGTAAGGTTTATGGCTGGGGCCTTATAGTTGGTATCAAAGGTCGGTTTAGATAACTTTAGAGGTTAGGGTATTCTCTAAGCATAAGTGACAGTACCATAATGGATAGGATTTCAGAAAGAGTCCTAGTTTTAGATAAAGTGAATGAGTAAATATATCATAGTGTTTACCTTCCTCTTTAGTACATGATGGTTTTATTGATATACTCACACTGATATTTCTGTTTTTAGTGAATGGATGGATCTAGTAGGCACCAAAGAGACAATAGGTTTGAAGGAAACTGTGGTGGTTCTCGGATTAAGATACTAAATAAAATGGGAGATTAAATGAGGAAACTCATGGTTGTTCTAAACCAACTATCAAGGAGTCATGATCAACCACTTGAACCTTGGTATGTTCTGTAATGCATCATGAATTAGATGGCCAATCGATGTAGAATTTCAGGTAATAATTATAAAGGTAACCATTAGAGTTTATATGATCCTTACATTTGAGGTAATTATGGGTTATTATATGATACGATGGAAAATGAAAGGCATGAGATAAACTTGAGGTTAAAATATGTTATGATTATTTTTGAAGATTTTATCTCATTTTGGGGAATTTTTTTAAGAATTATATAGTTTTGGAAAAAGGACAACACGCAGACCGTGTGACAACCCGTCGCGTCGGACAAAGCTGCGGGAATCGAACCCACAACTAAAGTGCAACTGGTATTTATCGCCTACCACTGGACTATGTGAAGTCCCTGGTTAGTTTGACCGATTCCTTTTAGTTGGATGATTTTAGGAATCAAGATTATGTTTATTTTGGGTTTTCTATGAAAATGATTAATCTATCATCAAGGATATGTGATTAGGTTAATTACTTTTCAATAGGAGACATTAAGAGCAACTAATTTTGTTTGGAGATAAATGTTATGATTTAACTTGGAAGACTATGTGACTAAATCCTTCAAATATTTGGGTTTCAATATTAGTTTGGTTTAATTTGAAGACTTTTATGGACAAATTGTTTATCGAATGGTCCTCATTGAAATTTGGGTTTTGTTGGACAAATTTTTGAGATTAAGAATAGATTTTCTTTTTATAAAGTGTTATCCTTTTCCGGATTATCTGATCTTGTACTAAACTTTTGGGTTTTGGTTTTCGTTCAAGTCTAAAGACATGGGAAGTATATAGTTCTCTTTTTTTGGGTTAGGTGATTCTCTAGAAGTTGATTATAGTACTCTTAATGCGAACAAGTCTTCATAAATACTCGTCTTTTGGAGAAAATATGAGTTTGTGTAGTGAATCTAATAAAAGTTGAAAGTCAACATGATAAGTGATTATGTTTCATTATGAATAAATTCCTCAATAAAAAGTAACATAAAACAAAAATGTTGTCTATTAACTTTTCCTACTAGGGAATAGAATACCGTTAAACCCATCACAAGTTTGTGATTTTCTCATGGTTAACTTTCTCCTAAACATGTTTTCTATCACTCTCCATCAGAACATGACCCTTTGCTTTTTCTTCCATGTACATGTTTTCATACTTGGAATCCTAGTATGGGTTAACTCGGGTGACCTTTGTACTTATCTTTCTTTATTTTAAAGTGATTGTTTTACCGACTCTTCTTTCGATGTGGGACTTTCAAGGATGTTTCCAAGCCCAATTTTAAAATTGCGAGGACGCAATTCCCAAAAGGGGGGAAGGATGTAACACCCCAGGTAAATAAAGAATATGAAATTTTCATATATATCCATATTTGTGAATAAAATATTAATATGACTTTAAATGGGACGCTATGCTCGATGGCGTACCCAACACGCAACAACGAGTTTCTTGGGAATCTTACGTTGCACACTAATAATAAAATATTATTATTTTAAATGGCAGTTAACATGTATCTGTTGTATTGGCAGGAATGGATAGAAATAAATAAAATATGATTATATATTTTTTTAAATGTTTTTACATTTATCCAATAAAAGATAAAGGAATAAAATATGGAAAGAATTAAATTTTAGGCGTATATGCCCTAGTTTTCACTAAAGGTTCACTTATCGCCTTTTGATGGAGAACCGTCATTAAATATAGTTTTGTTCACTCTTATACATTCAATTGGACCAAATAAAACTCTTCTTTATAATCGGGACAGCAAAATTTACTTTGTGTAAATTTTTGGTATCTTTCTGATAAAGTTCATTTTTTAATGAATATTGAAAAATGTTGTATTTTAATTCAAAACCTCTTTTTAATCTAATTTATTTATATGATTAGATTATCTTTTGAATTGGTTTTAAAGTGAAATTAGAATATATTTTTCCATTAAATCCAATAGTGGTCATTGGAATTAATTTCACTTTGAAATCAGACTTAAACTAGTGTCAATCTTTTGATACTTATTGTTTCATAAAAACACGCTATTTGCTCTGACAGCGGGAATTAATTATTAAATTAACTAATGAAACTTATATTTTGTGAATTTTAAAAAATGGACTTCATTTTTGAATTAGGAATATCAAATATAGATTAGGGTGAATTTTTGGTAATTTTCTGAAAAACATCAATTTTTGATGAATAGTGAAACCACTAAGTGGTACTTATAAAAACTAATTTTTTGTTTAAATGAAATTTTACCAATTCTGTGTTTTGAATTTAAAAAATCCATAATACATGGTTGTAATTAAGATGTAAAATGTGGTTCAATGAGATTAAAATAATATTTTGGTGAATAGTAACTTATTAAGTTTTTAATCGCGATTACAGGTAATTAGTGTAGTTTAAGGTAAAAATGATGTTTTAATAATATGAGATGAGCTTGACACATGTCCTACCTTTATTGGATGTGTCATGGACGACCAATACAATCCATGGGTCAACTTGGGGACCCCATGGTGCCACTTTGGTTGGCAAATGACATAAATAACTTTTTATTTAATGTTAAAGTAAAAATGAGACAAACATGAAATTTTTTACTAAAACAATTTTTACATGGGGTTATACAAATCAGATTTTTGACTATAAATATTAATTGGAAAGATAATAAGATTTCCTAAATAATAGTATTTTTTTATAATTTTTAGACATTAAATAAATTAAATTATTTATGACATCATGATGATGCAGCGATGACCTCATTATTTAACGATTTAAATAAAATGGAAAGATAATGTAATATCAAAGACCTAAACATGTCCAAAACCAATTGGATGAGTATATTTCGAACCCTTATCACCTTATCCTCGAAAAAAATCAATGTGGTACCTCTTAAATCCGAATACCATTTTGAAATAACGTGACTTTTCTTCACTTTCCAAGAGTGCCCCTCCTCTCCTCTTATAAAAGGCCCCCACCTCTACCTCCTTACCCACACTCCCAAAGCCTTTTTCTCGGCCAAACCCTACCCATTTTGGCTCTCCACATCCCTCTATTACTCTTTGAAGCCTCACATTGGGCAGAAGTCTTCCCAAGGAATCCTTTGAGCTCAAACCAAGGGGAGTTACCCGATTTTAAGGTAATGTCTTCTTTTGAGTCCTATTGTTTTATTTTTCTTCTCCAGCACCCTAAACTCTTTTTATTATTTTATTTTGTATCAACTAAAGTATCCTAAATATACTAGGATGTTTTTATAAGAAGGATTCTAGCTACACTTACACACACATATATCTAGTGGTTAAAGAACATACTGTTTCCGTGGATGGCGAATTTCTACCTCACGAAACGATGATTGTTCAACACTCATATAACACATTCAAAGGTGGCCATTAAGATGTCACTATATTTATATATGATATATAATATGTTTATGTTTTCCTTAATCTTATTTATTTTTCATTTTGGGCATACCTTTATGGTTTCCATTATGGGTAAACACGATATCTTCATTTAAGGAAGTGCGGACTACCGCCCCCTCAAAGTGATGTGATTCGTTAATGCCATATGTGGGACGTATAAAGGATGGGTTTAAAGTTATTATATATGATGTTATAATGGAATTATAATATACCTCTATATAATTATTATTTCTTTCCATTAATGTATGAGATAGAAATGAAAGTAGTGTTCATTCGTACGTACGGCTTACCGCCTCCATGAACGGTACATTTCATTTATTATCCCCAAATGTAATGTACTATTAAAGGTACATATATATAATGGATATATATAATGAATGATACATCTAAATTATGAATATAATTCTGGAATTAAAATATACATACCTCTCATTTTGTTTTAATTCCATTAATATGACAATGAAATGAAAGTGGCATTCATGCGTACGTACGGCTTACCCTCTCCATGAACGGTGCATTTCATTTCTTAACTCTAAATGATTATGTAATATTATAAATACATGTATATGCTGGATATATATGATATATATGCTATACAAATCTTGAATATCATTCTGGATATAATGAAACTTTGACCACATGAACAACATGTAATTGTAAGAATTCAACTTTCGACTTAAGAACCAAATATCGACAAAACAAACATTATTAACTTAAATGGTTACATAATGTTTATAACATGGCAATAAGTGATATAAAAGGAATAATGAACTTTAAAAAGGTTCTTAATCAATTAGAAATTAACTCAAGTTTATTATTTAGGACATTAAAGAACGATCGAGTCAAGTTGGACCCGAGGTAAGGGATCCTACTCCTCTTTTTTTTAAGTACACTCTTTTATGTCGCTCCTTTTAATGCTCATCTTTATTGTTATTGGGATGTTATTTTATATTAATATTTATTTAGTTTTTATCTTCATATGATGAGAGACCCTATTCTCTCCCATCAATACATTTTGGATGTTTTGAGTGGCACCATTAGGCTGCCGAATTTTCGTAAGAGATCCAACCTCTCTCTTTCTTTTTAAGCACTCTCTTTTATGTCATTTATTTTAAACTCATATTTCATATTTTTGGGGTTGTTCTTTTATATTCCACATTCTGTAATTTTTTTATGTTAATATGATGAGAGACCCTATTTGATCACATAAATCCATTTTTGGAAGATTTATGTGGCACCGTTAGGCTGCCGAGTTTTCCTAAGAGATTTTTCATCTCACTTTTATTCCCGTGACATTTATGCTACATTTTCCACTATTTCCTTTGAGTGGTTTATGTACTGCCCATTATTATACACCTTGTGTAGTATAATTGAATTTATGGGTATTTAAATCTTCATTGTATGACCCTTATTCCTTGGGGTGTACTTTTTGAAAGTTACCCAACTCGGTAAGGGGACCTTTTACCCTCTTTTTTTTAAAAGACTTCTTTTGTTATGTCTTTTAATTCACATACTATTATGTTGGGATATGTTCTTATATATACTTATTTATGTTAATTTTATGTCCACGTGATGAGATACCCTTTATCTCTCTCATCAACCCTTTTTGTAAAATTTTATGTGACGCCGTTAGGCTGACGAATTTTACCAAGGGAACTTCTTAACCCAATTTTGATTACTTTGGGTTCAACATGTAGTTATTGAATATTTCATCCTTTGAATATGTGTGAATAAACTTTGATTGTTTTACACTTAATATCCAATTATATTGGGTGTATTTATATTTGTCACACATAATTATGAGATTGATTTATCCTTAATTTAAGGATACCTTCTTTATAATGGATTTCATGTCATTTTACATTTCTTTTGAGACATCATTGTTGTTATGCACCAATTCACTCTTATATGGTGTGTATACTGTCCTTTGACATATTATATCATGAATCCCTTTTTTCTCATGATATTATAAAGTTCAGATTAAATGTTATTCCGCAGTTATTTGTATTCAAGAGTCTCTCATTTTGTTAAAAACTCTTTAACAAAAATATCGTTTTAAATGTTTTAAAGATTTTTTATTCTAAATCATTATCTTTAATGTCCATGTTTTCAAAATGGTTTTCAGTATTTATTTATATAGAAATATATGTTTTAAAATTATAATTCCAATAAAAGCTTCAAAGTGGTATGGGACACTTTGATTCAAAAATCACTTTTAAATGGTTTTTGAAAATGGATTGATGTCTTGGAATTACTTATTGTGATTGAAAATGAAATATTGTTATTGAAATGTTTATATTTTCAATATTTTATGTGTAATGATGGTACTTGGACATTTTACAGGTGGATACGTGATAAACCATATGACGGGTGGTGTCGTAAATACCAGGACGGGTGGTTACGTTATAACCTCAAATGCATTGTGTATGGAAGTCGGCCGTATGGCTATTCCATTAAGTATGTATGGAAATTGGACGTATGGATATTCCATTAAGTGATATGTGTGGAAGTCGACCGTATGGTTATTCCACTTAAATATGTTTATGTACCATGTTACCTTTATATATGTTATGTGTTCTTTATATGGGTTTTATGGTAATCCTTTGGTTACAGTAATGATACTTTTTTCAGTGAAGAGTTTTTACTACTTCATGAAGGTGAAAAGTATTACTTTGATAAAGTATACATGGTTTACTTGTTGTTTTGAAAAACTAACAGCTTTCATTCATTGTGTATCCCTTACTAAGCTTTTTGTGCTCATCCCATGTTTTTGAAATGTTTTTCATAGGACTTAGCGTGGAATAGGGTCAAGGATGGGATCAAGGGAAAGTCATGCTACCTAAAACATGGAACAATACATGTTTATTTTTAAAAGTTTTATTTTATGGAAATTTTAGTAGAAGCGACTACTTTGTAATCTTTTGAGATGTAATAGTTATGTCCTAATTCTCTAAAACTCTAAACCTGAAAAGATCTTCAATTTGAATTACTCATTTAATTCAATATGAAGTAAGGTTTAAGGCTGGGGCCTTATATAATATCCATTTAATTTATCATATCCTCTTATTCAAAGAAACAAATTTATTGTTCATGATATGCTGGTTAATCTCCATCGTGAATAATGTTTTTGTTCTTCTTCCATTACCGCCTTAAGGGATGGTATAAAATGAATTATATTTTTAAATAATATTTTAATATGTATATAAATACCTATTTCATATTATGGAAATTTTATATTATATATACCTTCATGATTTCTATATTTTGGATACCGGATAACTTCATTTGAGGACGTGTGGACTTCCGCCTCCTCAAAGTGATGTGATTCGTTTAAACTTCACATATAATGAATTAAAGAATGTTTTAGTAAAAATATATGATATCAATGAAATATTACTTATAATATAATTATATTATATATATACACATATTCACATACATGTCATTTACTTTAATTATTTCAATACCACAAGAAAACGAAAATAGCATTCATACGTACGTACGACCTACCGTCTCCTGGAAAATTTATATTTGATTATAATTAATTATAATTATAAATACATATATATAGGATATATAATATATTTAAACCTTGTTTTATATTCATTAAATAATTAAATCATTATAATCAAGAAGAAAAAGTCAAAAAACATAGGAATATCTATGAATATATCACCTGAAATTGTAATTAAATCATGGTGTTAATAATAAACGGGTAATATAATGTCTTATGTTAATAATATATGGAATTATATATATTAATATGGTTCTTTATAGACAAATAATAAACATATACCTATTACATAGGAATTTTTTATTACTATTAATAGATTCCAGTCATGAGGTATGGTAATTCTGTCTCACGTTTTATTTCTGTGAAATACATGCCATAATCACCACTGATTTATTTTTTTGGGTTAGATAATTCCATGAATGTATTATATTAATTTTATAATATATTTTATGGGTATTTATATATCTATTTTATGATCTCTATTTTATGGGGTTTTACATTTCACAAGTTACAACATTAGTATGGTGGTTTCTCTCAATATCCCTTCTTTGTGACACATCTTTTGTTATGCACCTATGTTATTTTACGGGGTTTATATACTACCATTTAAATTTTTATATTAGTAAAACCATTATTTTAATTATATTTTATTATTTTATTAATATTATTATTTAATGGGTATTATGATAAAAATGATTCAATGTGGTATAGGACACTTTGAAATGTTAGAAAACTATTTTACTCAAGAAATTTATATGTAGATCTTTTTAAGCTCATTCTCAAGGAAAATGATTATAACGAAATTATTTATGTTAAATTGTTTTTCAATTATTAATTTATAATATTGAAAATCATTTTTTAATAATAAATAGTTAATTTCACAATCTCATTACATACAGAGAATTTTTATACGTAAGTATTTACTAGGGTATATTTATCATCCATGACCATGTTCCATTACAAAAAATTTATGAACATTTTTTCTATTCTTATAAAATTTATTAATTTCATTATTTACAGTTTTTGTGTTTTTATTAAATGGTATTAAAGATATATTTTTCATTTTACTAACACGGTAATTTTTTAATTTTATAGAAAAATTACTAGAATAATTATTTTTTTATTATATGACCTGAATGGATTTTTATACTTTTGTAACAACATATTTAATTGTAGATTACCTTGAAATCATACATGGTTATTTTTAAATAAAATTTTTTATTTTAAAATTTCAGAACATTTTAACAAAATACAACATTTTCAAGGATTAAAGGATATTTTACTCAAGAAATATCTTCCAGAGTTCTCACAAAATTATTTTCCATCTATAATAACATTGTTTCATGTTTTTTATGTTTTAGAATATTCAATGTTTCCCTTATTTTTTATGTGTGAATATCTTTTATGATTGAATGATATTTATGAAACCCATTTCTTTTTCATGGGATATGTTATGATTTCATGATGTTTATGAATCCCATTTCATTCAATGGGAATTGTTCTGATAAATTATTTATGTGATGGTGGAACAGATATTATTGATCTTATTATGACATGGTTAGGACATATATCTACCTCCAATTAATTGGTTAATGATAAATGAATTATGATATAAATAGGGTACATGAGAGGGAATACCATGCCCGAAATAAAATTTTACATAGTTTGACATCCCAAACCTAAAACATGAGGGTGTATAGGTGGACATCCTGAGCCTGAAACAAGAGGTTACCTAGGTGGACATCCCAAGCCTGAATCAAGAGGGTACATTGGAGGGAATCCCATGATATACATATGTAAATGGGTTATTATCCCAAGCATAACAAGTTTTGAAGCCCTTGGTAGGTATCCTTGATATATGATTTTATATTCCTATGTGTCTACCAAAAATTCCATGTCCTATTCCATTGTTATTCTATCGGAGATTATATTCATTATTTCACTAAAATTAATTTACTAAAAATTTCTATGATTTATTACATGATTAATATTTATGATCATTTCAATATAGGGTGTGATCTTCTAATTTTAGTCTCATTTTTATGCTTACCTATCTCTTTTGTTTACCCTTACTGAGCATTTGTGCTTTCCACTTTTTATGTTTCCTTTCCCCATGTTATAAAGAATGTTTTTAAGTAGGAGTACTACATGGATTGATCCATGTGGAAAACATTGATGAACTTCCTTAAGACTAGAAGATTTTTTCTATGATTCCAAAGTCACTAAACTAATATGGTCTTTGGGAATTTGTTTTTTTATTGTATTAATTATTCTATAAAAGTAATGTAATGTATATGTATGAAAAATATAGGTCATTATATTCTGTATCAGAGATAATGTTTATTCAACCACTAAAAACTAGAATGAGAAAACATATAGATTTCCCTTATGATATTACTGGATATTTATCAATGGAAATTCGCAATGTGTGACATATTTTAATATAGGTATCATGATTTAGAACTCCTATAAGAGATTTTTTTATTATTATGTGGTTTCCATAATGATAATTGTTCCTTACTAAATGATTTTTGTTTTTAGATAATGGAGGGAATTAGAAGGAACTATATTAACGTCATGTATTATGGGGAATATATTGATGGGAAGTCAAATGTAATTTTCATTTATGTTAATGATTTTGTGATCATTCCTAATAATTTTTCAGGGAACATGATCTACAACGTGTACCTTAACCAACTCTTGAAATAAACATATATTTGATGAAATGAGTTCACTGGGAGTTCATAAAATGGATTCCATGGAGAAAAGAAGATTTAAATTTCATTTTTGTCAAGAATTTGTAAATAACCACCAAATTAAACATCTAAGATGAACAAAAAGATGTTTTGATTGTGAAAATAATGGCACAAAGTAAGTAACTGCAATGGAACGATGACGAGTTTTTTTAATGAAATGGATAAAAATTTTGGCCTCCCTATGAATTCATCATAGGAATTATTATTTAAATGTGGAATGAATAGTCATTATAAAAATTGATGTAATAAGGGTAAGGCTCTCAAAGGGAATCAGTATGGTTTACAAGTAATGGTTCCATTGAGGATGATAATGAGACAAAAAATGAATTTTGAAAGGAAAGTGGAATTATGTAATAGGATGAGGTAACCACTTAAATTAATTGTGTAAAATGTGAAATAATCTAAGTGATTATATATTTTTATTAAAGAATAATATTTTATGAATGGTGAAATATACTAGGATTAATCAGTTTTCATTCTTTAAATAAGATTTACAAGTTTATGTTAAATGCTTATAGTAGACTAGAAGTCGGATTTAATGTTAAGCTAACATTTAGACTAAGGGAATATAACCCTTAATTAAGTTGGATGATACTGGTTATTTATGGATTTATTGGAAAATTGTTTATGTTATCCTGAATGATGTTTATATCTTTTTTTAGACTTAAGTAATATATAGATAAACATTAGAATAATGATACAAGCATGTTTTCAATAAGGATGTCTGGTAATTCTGGTTATTACCAAAAATGAATATAATACATGATTAAGATATTGTAATTTTTGGAATGTTAATACCAAGAGATACCCTGTGAAATATAAGATATAAATGTTAAGATGATTTACTACACTTCAATCTAATGTTTTGGATTTTAAAATTTTAGATGTAGTATAAGGATAAAAATTTATGGAATGGTTTATGTTATTCATATAATGGGGTTTTGGAGATTAATGTATTAACTCAAAATTTGAGGATTTTTTCATCTTTGATAACTTGTGAAAACCTTTTTGTTGTGAAATTATTAGATAATTATAGTTTGTATTAGAGTGGAAATATAGAAAATATTTGGAAACTAGAATGAGAAAATATATTGGGTTCCCTAGTTATATTTCTAGGAATATCTATAAAGATAAGCCTATGGTTTCATATACATAAAATTATGGATCATGATTTATAAATACTATAAGATAATTTTTTTAGTATTATGTGTTTCCACTATAATAATTGTTTTTTACTCAATAATTTAAAGTTTTATTTAATGGAGGGAACAAGAAGTAACTAGATTAACATTGGGTATGATGAACAATCTATTAATGATCTATCCAACTGGATGATTACTCGACTAAAGGATGTTGTGATCATACCTAATAAGTTTTCATGGAAGATGATCAATAATGTATAGCTTATCAAACTATCAAACTCACCAAGGAAGAGAAGTAAAGGGTTCAACTAGAGTTTAGGTAATTAATACCATAGAGGAAATAAGATTCAAATTTCATTTCTGTCATGAATGTGGAAAGTATCACCTATTTGAATGTCTTAGATGAACAAGAAGGAGTTCAGAATATGGAAAATAACGGGAAAAAGTGACTAAAAAATAATGATTAAGGGTTGAGTTACTAAAAGGGATAAGAATATAGGCCTCCATATTACATCATCAATGGTCAAAATCTTTAAGTGTGGAATGGATAGTCATTATGAAAATATATATCCTAAGGGGAAGGATCTGGAAGAGAATGAACAAAGGGTACAAGTGATGGTTAGATTACTCATGATGATGAAACTATAAATGAATTGTGGAAGGAAATAGGTACAAAATAATACGACGATGTATCATATTTAATTTATTATCTAAAAAGTGAAACAATCTATGAGTTTATGTAATTTTATTCAAGAACAATGTTATATTAATTGTGAAATAAACTTGGATTGTTTAGTTTTTTTATTAACTCATGATTTACAAGATTATGTTGAATGTTACCAATAGACTAGAAAAGTGATTTAAACGAAAGGTGACATTTTGACTATTTGAAGATAACCGTTAATATGTTCCATATGTTAAGATAATGATTTTAGTATAAGAACTTATAGGATATGATTAATTAAATTGGAAGATAATTGTTATTTAAAGATTTATTGAAATATTGGTTATTCAATCATTCATGATGTTTAAAAATTTTTGGGTCTTAAGGAATTTATCAGATAAACAATTGAATAATGGGACATGCATTCTATCAATATGATTTATGTTAATTCCAGTTATAACTATAAGTTAATAGAATAAATGATGAAGGTATTCACATTAGTGGAATGTGATATCAAAGAGATTCCCTATAATATATGGGGGAAATATTTTAAGATAATTTAGTAAACATCTTTCTAATGTCTTGTTTTTCCAGATTTTGGAAGTATTATATGGTTAACCATTTATTGAATGGATTTTGTTAATCATCATATGTGGTTTTAGAGATTAAAGTATTATCTCTCCATTTGAGGATTTATTCATATTTGATAACTTGTGATAACATTTTTGATGAGAAAAATTCTGATAGAATGACCTATCATTCTATTTTTAAATATCAAGATCTTCTAATAAAAAATTCAACTTTATTTCTTAGAATAAGAGATAAAGTGGGAATTGAACAAGAGAAAAATAGTGATTCTATTATAAAACCAAGTATATCTTCTAATGTAAATCATTCATCATTAGGAAAAGGTATAAGTATGTAAATTGTTTTCCTTTTATCATCATTTTATGATATTAATGACCTCTTTCACTCTAATTAAGTTTATGGTTTTGGAATTTTTAACTTTCACTAGATCACCAAAATTATAATTATCAATGATTTTTATCAATCTCTATGATTATTTTTTATTTCCCTTCATGTCAAAATATTCACCAATTTTGTCCTATGTTGTTGTGATTTTAATTTGGTAACTATTATAATTAATATTTTCCTTTTTAAAAAGAAGTTTTAGTATTGATTTGTATGATGTGGGTTTCTATAAAAGAAACTATAAAATATTAATTCATTAATTTTCTATATAAATTCATTTTAAGGTTTGTAAAATGTATCACCCTGAGATTTTGAGAAATATATATATATATATATTAATTTTATTTAATGTTTTTGATATATTAATTTTTACCCAGTACTAAATATGGATTTTGATATATGGAAATACCTTGTTTGGATTCAGTTTTATGTAACACCAAGTGAATATTGAACTGTTAGAAGCATATGATTAGCTTGTAGTATACATAACAGTATTTTATGATTGTGTTATAAAAAATTAGTTTCTTCTATATCTTTTGGTACACAAAATACCTAGTTTTCTCAAACAATAGTATATTTGTAACACCCGAGATTTTTATGAGGAATATGTTATTTTTATGTTATATACATCCTCAAAGGAATATTTCACTACACACAACACTATCTTTTCTTGCTTTACACGCAATCGTGACCTTCCTCGATAGCTTGCGTTGTACGCAATACCGAGTTTCACTAAACAACAATATATTATTAAAATGCTATATAAAATATCGGTTATGAATAGTAATAACCACTTTTTGAAATTTTATAAATTTTATCTTTCAAAATGGACTTCATTTTTGGATTCGAAATACCAAAATTAGCCTATGGTGAAATTTTGGTAATTTTCTGAAAACTTTCAATTTTTGATGAATAGTGAAACCACTAAGTGGTAGTTAAAAAACTGAATTTTTCATAAAACTTAATTTTACCACTTCTGTGAATGGAATTTCAAAAATCCGAGAGACACAGTTGATACCAGTAAGTAAAATGTGGTTCAATGAGATGAAACTAATTTTTTGGTGAATAGTAACTTTTTACTTTTTTTACCATGGTTAATAGTATATAGGGTAATTAAAGGTAAAAATGATATTACTATTACCCTAACACATGTCCTAATTCTATTGGATAAGTGTAATTCGACCAAAAACAACCTGATAAATATAATATGACCATTTAGGTCCACTTGGATTAGATTAGGACATTTAATATTATTTTATTTAAAGAAGAGTTAAAATAGTTAAAATCAATGTTTGATAACTAAAACATTTTTTATATAAGGTAATACATAAGATAAATTCGATTATAAATATTCATTCGAAAGATAAAAAGATTTCCTACATAATGGTATTTTATTTATAATTTTTAGACTTTAAATAATTTAATTTATTTATGACACAATGATGATGCAGTAATTACCTTATTAGGAAAATATTAACATAATTAATGTTATAAATGCCCAAATAAATGTAATTTGAGACTTTTTATGAATTACACTAATTTTATAGGTTAATATGACATGTTAGTGATGATTTAATTAATTTTTTTCGAACTTATCATTTTGTTATGATTTTCACAAAAATCATGTACCAAATAGTGTCAAAATTGACAAAAAATAGTTTTTAAAACAAATATTATCTTATTAATTGTTATTTTATTCCTAAAAATATAAGGCTCAGCCAAATGAAATAGATAAGGATATATATATATATTAATAATAAACAACTTGGTTTTCGTTTGGCATGTTATAGTATGTTTATTAACCATATAGTGTGAGAAAACAAAAAGACACGGTAAAAGTTAAATTATTTAACTTAGAGATAAATTTAATTGATAATGTTAAAATAATAACCTAAACTTGACTAAACCCTATTGGATGAGATTATTTCGACCCATCCCCACATTATCTTCGAAATAAGACCCTTTGGAACCATTATAAATTGAATGTGACTTTAATATAAAATAATATTTTGAAATTTTTCTAAGGTGCCCCTCTCTTCCCTTATAAAAGGCCACCTCCTCCCTCTCCTCCTCACAACACTTTTAGCATTAAATATCGGCCAAACCCTGCCAAAACCTCTTCTCCACTTCCCTAGAATCATCCTAGAGGTCCTGGTCATCTTCAAAGACCAATCTTAGTGCCCTAAGTGGAGGATTCAAAGAGGCGTGTCAAAAAGAGGTAATATCCATTACCGATCTTTTTCAATTTCATTTTTCTTGAACTTATTCTTCTTTAGTTGTTTCATGATAAAGTAATAAAATCAGTATTACTTACATACTGATATGTTATGAAAAATATGAAACAACCCTATTTCACCTCTTATCCATCCTACGGAAAATAAAATCACCGCGCGTGCGTACGTACGGAATACCGTCTCCACGCCGTGGTGTAATCTATTTTCCACCACCACCTTACTTGGATGGGTATAATGGTTTAATGAGTAACTATATATGATTACTGTAAAGTGATATTGATTCTGAAATAGTATAAATACACTTCAATACAATTCCACAATCATGGGAATGATATCATCACTCGTGCATACGTACGGCCTACCATCTCCACGATGTGATGCGACTCGTTCTACAGGATCTTAATTACATAGTAATTATATAAATGAATGGAATGAATAAATATGATATATATTACACTAATACCATTCTGGATAAGCGGTATCTATAACCTAAAAAGAAGAATATGAATTTATTCGGCAAAACATGCATAAGAACAAAAAAAACAGTAAAGACCCGAATAACAAGTAACAATGGAATATTGCTAATAAGATGCTACGAATATGAGCATATATGATATCATATCAAAAAGTATGATTCTGGAATAAGTCAATAACATTATTTAAATCATTATACAGGAGCTTTGGACACGTACGAATCAAATCAGACCTAAGGTAAGGGATAATTTTGCTATCTCATTCTTATCCGAGATTGTTTACTCGTAAGTATTTACTGGGTTATATTTATCATCCACATCCTTGTTTCTTCAATAAGTAATATTATATCTATCCTTATACAATTTTTTAAATCCAATTTTACCTATTTTTGAGTTTTTGGTAAAATATATGAAAGGAATCTTTTTTCGTTTTCAAAACAAGGTTCTTTTTGACTTTTCTGACAAAAGTACGAGAAGAATGTTTTTTTAACTTATTCGGCATGAATGGATTCATAAAACATTATTTCAATGAACTTTCCTTTACAAGTATTCATGTTTATTTTTAATTAACTTCTGTTAGTTTAAAATTATATGACATGTTAAGAATGGACACTGTTTTTGAAAAAGAAAGGATATTTTCCTCAAGAATGGAGTTCAAATGTTTTATCAAAATTATTTTCCATCTAAGACAATATAGGGTTCTGTTTCTATCCCTTTTATTACATTGATTTGAGTATGATATGGTGGAATTTTTTTTATGAAGTCCTTTGTCTTATAAGAATCTTTTTATGATGTCATATTGTTTAAGAATCCCATTTTTATTACTTGGGTTATGTTATGAGGTATGATTTATGTTTTTGTAGCACACATAATAAAGGATTCATTTTGAGACGGGTGGGACCTATATCTCCCTCCAATTCATTGGGTAAAGATTTATATCTCATGAGATAAAAATGGCTGGAATGGAAGGTTAATCTGGTTCAGTAAAACGGGACTGAAACGAGGTGTGAACTCTGTTCAGAAATGGACTTTGTCCAATAAGTTAGTCTTGTAAATGAGTCTTGAATAATAAGAAATTATGTTCTATGATTATGTGTGTACGACACAAAGTTTCAAGTTTTATGTTGTGATTAATGGGAATTCATTTTTACTTATATGATTTATCCCATGTTAAGATATTATAATCTCTTTTGCAGGTTATGATTTTCAAAAGGTTATGATATGATTGATATTATATTTATTTACCCTTACTGAGAATTTGAGCTCACCCTTTTTATGTTTTCTTTTCCCCACATCAGGAAGAAGGATATTAAGTAGGATATGATAAAAGGGACTCTAGATATGATGAAATAAATGGGAGAAACCGTAGAAGATTTATGAACCAGTTGTTTATGTTTCCCAGTTTCTAAAGACACTATACCTATACGGTCCTTTTATGTGCTTTTTGTTATATGATGCAATAAGTATGCTTCAAATATGAATTAATGACAATGTATGTAAAGTATGGGTATTTATAGTTGGAATCAGAGGAAAGGTATAGTCAACCATTGGAAATTTGGATGTGAAAGCCATAGTAAGAACCCTAAGGATATATCTACGCTTAGAAAAATATTGGTGTTTTAGAAATGGACATAAAGAACCTATCATAAGACCTTAAGTGTGAAATTTTATTCTTGATTATGTGGATTTTCTATTATAATTAGTGTTTCTAACACTATTCTTCTTGGTTTTAGTCAATGGCTGGAACCCGAAGGAACCGTGTTAATGCGGAATGCGATAGGAAATGCAATGATTGTCCCCCTGAGCAACCAAACATTATGGGAGTTGGGATGGAAAATCTTATAGCCACGATCACACAACTTTCTCAAGCTATGAATCATGAAGGACTTCCAAACGAGCAAAGGAAGGAATGACATTCTGTTGAATCCTTCATAAGGCAGTATCCACCTTCATTCAGCGGTTCAACTTATCCATTAGTGACTGAACAATGGATTAGTACAACTGAAAAGATATTTTCCGTTCCTCAATGTGCTGAACATGATAAAGTCATCTTAGCGGTATATCGTTTGGAAGGAGAAGCTGATCAATGGTGGAATATTATCAAGAATACGAGGCCAATAGATGAAATTGAGTCCATGGAATGGGACGAGTTCAAGAACTTATTTTTCAATAAGTACTTCCCTCGTATTCTTCGAACAAAAATGGAGAAGGAGTTTCTTGAACTAAAGCAAAGGGATGATGAATCTGTTGGTACCTACAAAGCAAATTTTACAAGACATGCAAGGTACGCTTCTGGAATTGTTATCCAACCTGAGAGTAAGATCGATTGATTCTTTAGTGGCTTAAAACCAAGTCTTTGAATGGAGTTAGCCATAAGGGACTTCAATAGCTACAAGGAAATTGTTCGATGTGCTCTCAAGGTTGAGATGGAGATTGGAGTAACCCATCAGTCATATGGGTTTGATAAGAAGAGGAAAATGGAATTCAATGGGAAATATAATGACCACACTGAAAAGAAGATGGGTTTTCCCTTATGCTCAAAGTGTGGAAAGAAACATGGAGGGAATTGTCTTGAAGGGTCAAGTAAATGTTTCAAATGTGGAAAAGAAGGTCATCGAGCATTTGAATGCCGCAATGATGGGAAGAAGATGTCTAATGATATGAACAATGAAAGGGATACACAGAATGCACCTCCTACAGTTCAATGATTCATGTGCATGGAAATGGGTCATTATGCTAATAAATGCCCCAATCCAAGGGTTGTTGATAATGATCGACGTCAACAAACTCTTAAGGCCAGAGACAAAGGAAATTCACATGAAATTTCTATTGGCGATGTGGAGTACGATAACGATGTGTTGAAAGGTACACTTATCATCCACTCTGAAGTAGAAAATGTTTTATTTGATTCTGGATCCACCCACTCTTTTATTTCTGACGAATTTTCTAAGGGTATCGTTGTATTACCTCAAAAATTAGATGTTGAGTTAGATGTGACAACTCTTAATGGTACAACGGTTGCATCAAAATTTTATAATTCTTCTCCAATTGACGTTTTTGGGAAAGTGCTTCCTGCAAATCTTGTGATCCATCATATAGTGGAATTCGATGTGATTCTTGGCATGGATTGGATTTCATTATACGGAGATCATCTCGATTGACAAAGAAGGGAAGTCACATTTCATATTCCAAATCAATCTATGATCATCTATCGATGCAAGGATGAACATAACCTACCAGTGGAAATTTCTTCCATCTTATGGGTCCTGATCCCACTAAATGAAGGTTATTTATCTCAAATGGTTGGAGAGAAACTCGTGATTAAGAATATGAACATTGTACAGGAGTTTGATGATGTCTTTCTGGAGGAATTTCCAGGTCTTCCACCAAATTGTGAAGTTTAGTTTACAATAGAACTCATACAAGGTGCAATGCCCATTTCAAAGACAACATATAGAATGGACCCAATTGAGTTGCAGGAATTGAAGAAGTAACTTCAAGAGAATCTTGATAGGGGAATCATACGCCCTAGTGTGTCACCTTGGGGAGCACCTGTTCTGTTTATTAAGAAGAAAGATGGATCAATGCAACTCTGCATTGATTATCGAGAACATAACAAGATCACTATCAAGAACAAATATCCTCTCCCGCGCATTGATGACTTATTTGATCAACTACGTGGAGCTCAATACTTTTCGAATATTGATCTTCGTTCATGTTATCATCAATTAAGGGTCAAAAGGGAGGATATACCAAATACGGCTTTCCATACAATGTATGGACACTATGAATTTATAGTGATTCTATTTGGTCTTACTAATGCCCCTGCTATCTAAATGGATCTAATGAATAGAGTCTATAGAGACTATCTTGATCAGTTTGTGGTAGTCTTTATAGACGATATTCTTGTATATTCAAAGAGCAAGGAAGAACATGAAGATCACTTGAGAATTTTATTGAAGACCCTGAGAAAGGAGAAGCTTTATGGAAAATTTACCAAGTGTGAACTTTGGCTTTAAAAAGTTTCTTTTCTGGGCCACATAATCACAAAAGATGGGATATCTATGGATTCAGAAAAAATAGAGGTTATTGAAAGTTGGTCGAGACCAACAACAGCAACTGATATCTGAAGTTTTCTCGGTCTGGCTGGATATTATCAATGTTTTGTGAAAGATTTTTCATGATTATCAAATCCACTCACCAGGTTGACTCGAAAAGGAGTTATGTTCGTGTGGACCGAGGAGTGTGATGAGAATTTCAAGGAGTTGAAAAGAAGGCTATCTAGTGCACCTGTGCTCACACTACCTTGTAGTGGAGAAAGGTTTGTGATCTACAGTGATGCATCCAAGAAGGGGCTGGGGTGTGTTCTTATGCAAAATGATATGCTGATTGCTTATGCCTCACGACAATTGAAAATCCATGAGCAAAATTACCCAACTCATGATTTGGAGCTAGCTGCGATAATCTTTGCATTAGAGATTTGGAGGCATTATCTTTATGGTGAAAGGTGTGATATTTATACTGATCATAGAAGTTTGAAGTATATTTTCACACAAAAGGAGCTGAATATGCGACAAAGAAGATGGTTGGAGCTGATTAAGTATTATGACTTCTTAATTCATTACCACCCCGGGAAAGTGAACAAAGTGGCTGATGCATTGAGTCGACAAGACCATGCTAGCTTATCTATGATGAGGATCTCAAAAGATCCAATATTTATGGATTTACTAAGGATGTATCTTGGAATTGTAATGGAAGGGGGAAAATCTTATCTTTCTCAATTGAATGTTCAGCCATCTATGCATGTGAAGATTAAAGAGGCACAAAAAGAAGATGTAGAGTTACAAAAGAAGGTGAGAAATGTTCCTGAATTTCACATTGATTGTGATGGGATAATAAGATTCAGAAATCGGTTTTGTGGTCCTCTCATCCTAGAATTCAAGAAGGAGCTACTAGATGAGGCTCGTAGTTCTTCATTATCTATTCATCCAGGAAGCACAAAGATGTATAGAGACCAGAAAGAGTACTTCTGGTGGGATGGCATGAAAAGAGATGTTGCTGAATATGTCTCTCGATGCTTTGTTTGTCAACAAGTTAATGCTGAGATACATAAGTCTAAGGCGATCTTACAACCATTACCCATACCAAAATGGAAATCGGAAAACATCACTATGGACTTTGTCACTGGACTTCCTAAAACATCCCAAGGCAATGATGCTATATGGGTTATAGTTGATCGTCTTACGAAGTCGGCACACTTCATTACTATTAGAGAGGATTTCTCTCTTGATCATATTTCCAGGATATATGTGAAGGAAGGGGTAATATTGCACGGAGTACCACTTTCCATTATATCTAATCGAGATCCGACGTTTACATCGAAGTTTTGGCAAAGTATTCAGCATACTCTAGATACAGAGTTGAGTTTCAACACTGCTTATCATCCTCAGACAGACGGACAGTCTGATAGGAAAATTAAAAATCTAGAAGATATGTTAAGAGATTACTCTATGGATTTCAAAGGTGGTTGGGATCAACACCTACCTTTGGTGGAATTTTCTTATAATAATATCTTTCACTCCAGTATTCAGATGGCTCCTTATGAAGCACTCTATGGAAAGAAATGCAGAACTCCAACTTGCTGGGATGGAGTTGGGGAAAGAAAGCTATTAGGACATGATCTTGTTGATGAAATGGAAGAAAAGGTCCGATCTATTCAACAACACATAAGAGAAGCTCAGATTCGACAAAAACTTTATGTCGATAATCGAAGAAAAAACCTAGAGTTTGAAGTGGGTGATAAAGTGTTATTATGAATATCTCCCTGGAAGAGAGTAATGAGATTTGGGAAAAAGGGATAGTTAAGCCCTAGGTATATCGGTCCATTCGAAATACTAGATCGTGTTGGGAAGGTAGCTTACCGATTGGCGCTTCCACCGAACCTCTCTCAAGTTCATGATGTGTTCCATGTATCGCTCTTGAGAAATTACATACCCGATCTGTCACATGTACTCATCTCAGAAGTTGTACCGCTGGAGCAAGATCTTTCTTATGATGAACGACCGATAGAGATTCTGGATCGTAGCGAAAAAGTTCTATGAAATAAGACCACTCCCTTGGTGAATGTTTTATGGAGGAACCACCATTTAGAAGAAGCTACATGGGAACTTGAGGATATGATGAGGGAGAGGTATCCTCATCTGTTGGTTTCAAAGTGACGAATTTCGAGGGAGAAATTCATTTTAAGGGGGGTAGAATGTAACACCCGAGATTTTTATGAGAAATATGTTATTTTTATGTTATATACATCATCAAAGGAATATTTCACTACACACAACACTATCTTGTCTTGCTTTACACGCAATCTCGACCTTCCTCTATAGCTTGCGTTGTACGCAATACCGAGTTTCACTAAATAATGATATATTATTAAAATGCTATATAAAATATCCGTTATGAATAGTAATAACCACTTTTTGAAATTTTATAAATTTTATCTTTCAAAATGGACTTCATTTTTGGATTCTGAATAACGAAATTATCCTAGGGTGAAATTTTGGTAATTTTCTGAAAACATTCAATTTTTGATGAATAGTGAAACCACTAAGTGGTAGTTAAAAAACTGAATTTTTCATAAAACTTAATTTTACCATTTCTGTGAATGGAATTTCAAAAATCCGAGAGACACGGTTGATATTAGTAAGTAAAATGTGGTTCAATGAGATGAAATAATTTTTTGGTGAACAGTAACTTTTTACTTTTTTTACCATGGTAAATAGTAAATAGGTTAATTAAAGGTAAAATTGATATTACTATTACCCTAACACATGTCCTAATTCTATTGGATAAGTGTAATTAGACCAAAAACAACCTTATGAATATAATATGACCATTTAGGTCCACTTGGAATAGATTAGGACATTTAATATTATTTTATTTAAAGAAGAGTTAAAATAGTTAAAATCAAGGTTTAATAACTCAAACATTTTTAATATAGGGTTATACATAAGATAAATTCGATTATAAATATTCATTAGAAATATAAAAAGATTTCCTACATAATGGTATTTTATTTATAATTTTTATACTTTAAATAATTTAATTTATTTATGACACAATGATGATGCATTAATTACCTTATTAAGAAAATATTAACATAATTAATGTTATAAATGCCAAAATAAATGAAATTTAAGACTTTTCATGAATTCCACTAATTTTATAGGTTAATATGACATGTTAGTGTTGATTTAATTAACTTTTTTTGAACTTATAATTCTGTTATGATTTTCAAAAAAAATCATTTACCAAATAGTGTCAAAATTGACATAAAATAGTTTTCGAAACAAATATTATATTATTAATTGTTATTTTATTTTTAATAATATAAGGCTCTTCCAAATTACATAGATAAGGATATATATATTAATAATAATCAACTTGGGGTTCTTTTGGCTTGTTATAGTAATTTTATTAACCATATAGTGTAAGAAAACAAAAAGACACGGTAAAAGTTAAATTATTTAACTTAGAGTTAAATCTAATTGATAAGGTTAAAATAATAACCTAAACATGTCTAAAACCTATTGTCTGAGATTATTTAGACCCATCCCCACATTATCTTAGAAATAAGACCCTTTTGAACCATTATAAACCGAATGTGACTTTAATATAAAATAATATTTTGAGATTTTCCTAAGGTTCCCCTCTCCTCCCTTATAAAAGGCCACCTCCTCCCTCTCCTCCTCACAACACATTGAGCATTAATGCTCGGATAACCACTGAAAAAACCTCTTCTCCACTTCCATAGAATCATCCTAGAGGTCCTGGTATTCTTCAAAGACCAGTCTTAGTGCCTTAAGTGGAGGATTCAAAGAGGCCTGTCAAAAAGAGGAAATATCCATTACCGATCTTTTTCAATTTCTTTTTTCTTCAAATTCTTATTCTTTAGTTGATTCATGATAAAGTAATAAAATCAGTATTACTTACATACTGATATGTTATTAAAAATATTAAACAACCCTATTTCACCTTTTATCCATCCTACGGAAAATGAAATCACCGCGCGTGTGTACGTAAGGAATATCGTCTCCACGCCGTGGTGTAATCTATTTTCCACCACCACCTAACATGGATGAGTATAATGGTGTAATGAGTAACTATATATGATTATTGTAAAGTTATATTGATTCATAAGTAGTATAAATACACTTAAATACAATTTCACAATCTTGGGAATGATATCATCACTCGTGCGTACGTATGGCCTACCGTCTCGACGATGTGATGCGACTCGTTCTACATGATCTTAATTACATAGTAATTATATAAATGAATTGAATTAATAAATATGATATATATTACACTAATACCATTATGGATATGAGTTATCTATAACATAAAAAGAAGAATAAGAATTTATTCGGCAAAACACGCATAAGAACAAAAAAAAGCAATAAAGACCTAAATAACAAGTAACAATGAACTATTACTAATACAAAGCTATGAATATGACCATATATGATATCATATCAATAATTATGATTCTGGAATAAGTAAATAACATTATTTAAATCATTATATAGGAGCTTCAGACACGTACGAATCAAATCGGACCTAAGGTAAGGGATAATTTTGCAATCTCATTCTTATCTGAGATTGTTTACTCGTAAGTATTTCCTGGGGTTATATTTATCATCCACATCCATGTTTCTTCAATATTTAATATTATTCCTATCCTTATACAATTTTTTAAATCAAATTTTACCTATTGGTGAGTTTTTAGTAAAATATATGAAAGGAATCTTTTGTCGTTTTCAAAACAAGGTTCTTTTTGACTTTTCCGACAAAAGTACGAGAAGAATGTTTTTTTAACTTATACGACAGGAATGGATTGATAGAACATTATTTCAATGAATCTTCATTTACATGTTTTCATGTTTATTTTTAATTAACTTCTTTTAGTTTAAAATTATATTACATGTTAAGAATAGAGAATGTTTTTGAAAAAGAAATGATATTTTCCTCAGGAATGGAGTGAAAATGTTTTATCAAAACTATTTTCCATATAAGACAATATAGGGTTCTTTTTCTATCCCTTTTATTACATTTATTTGAGTATGATATGATGGAATTATTTTTATGAAGTCCTTTATCTTTTATGAATCTTTTTATAATGTCATATTGTTTAAGAATCCCATTTTTATTACTTGGGTTATGTTATGAGGTATGATTTATGTTTTTGTGGCACACATAAGAAAGGACTCATTATGAGATGGGTGGGACCTATATCTCCCTCCAATGCATTGGGTAAAGATTTATATCTCATGAGATAAACATGGCTGGAACTGCAGGTTAATCCAGTTCAGTAAAATAGGGCTGAAACGAGGTGTGAACTCGGTTCAGAAATGGACTTTGTCCAATAAGATAATCTTGGCAATGAGTCCTGACTAATAAAAAATGATTTTCTATGATTATGTGTGTATTCCACTAAGTTTCAAGTTTTATGTTGTGATTATTGGGAATTCATTTTTACTTCTATGATTTATCCCATGTTAAGATATTATAATCTCTTTTGCAGGTTATGATTTTCAAAAGGTTATGATATGATTGATATTATATTTATTTACCCTTACTGAGCATTCGAGCTCACCCTTTTTATGTTTTCTTTTCCCCAAGTCAGGAAGAAGGATGTTAAGTAGGATATGCTAAAAGGGACTCTAGATATGATGAAATAAATTGGAGACACTGTAGATGATTTATGAACCAATTGTTTATGTTTCCCAATTTCTAAAGACACTATTCCTATACGGTCCTTTTATGTGGTTTTTGTTATATGTTGTACTAAGTATGCTTCAAATATGAAGTAATTACAATGTATGTAAAGTATGGGTCATTATAGTTGGTATCAGAGGAAAGGTAAAGTCAACCTTTGGAAATTAGGATGTGAAATCCTTAGTAAGAACCCTAAGGATATATCTAAGCCAAGAACAATCTTAGTGTTTTAGAAATGGCCATGATGAACCTATGATAATACCTTAAGTGTAAAATTTTATTCTTGATTATGTGGATTTTCTATTATAATTAGTGTTTCTCACACTATTCTTCTTGGTTTTAGTCAATGGATGGAACCTAAAGGAACCGTGTTAATGCGGAATGCGATGATAAATGAAATGATTGTCCCCCTGAGCAACCAAACGTTATGGGAGCTGGTATGGAAAATCTTGTAGCCATGATCACACAACATTCTCAAGCTATGAATCATGCATGACTTCCAAACTAGCAAAGGAAGGAACGACATTCTGTTGAATCCTTCATGAGGCAGCATCCAACTTCATTCAGCGGTTCAACTAATCCCTTAGTGGCTGAACAATGGATTAGTACCACTGAAAAGATATTTTCAGTTCTTCAATGTGCTGAACATTATAAAGTCATCTTAGCGGTATATTGTTTGGAAGGAGAAGCTGATCAACGGTGGAATCTTATCAAGAATATGAGGCCAAGAGATGAAATTGAGTCCATGGAATGAGACAAGTTCAAGAACTTATTTTTCAATAAGTACTTCCCTTGTTTTCTTCGAACAAAGATGGAGAAAGATTTTCTTGAACTAAAGCAAAGGGATGATGAATCTGTCGGTACCTACGAAGAAATTTTTACAATACTTTCAAGGTACGCTTCTGGAATTCTTATCCAACCTAAGAGTAAGATCGATCTATTCTTTAGTGGCTTAAATCCTAGTCTTCGAAGGGGGTTAGCCATAAGGGACTTCAATGGCTATGATGAAATTGTTCGATGTGCTCTCAAGGTTGAGATGGAGATTGGAGTAACCCATCAGTCATATGGGTTTGATAAGAAGAGGAAAATGGAATTCAAAGGGAAATATAAAGACCACACTGAAAATAAGATGAGTTTTCCCTTATGCTCAAAGTGTGGAATGAAAAATGGATGGAATTGTCTTAAAGGGTCAAGTAGATGTTTCAAATGTGGAAAAGAAGGTCATCGGGCATTTGAATGCCGCAATGATGGGAAGAAGATGCCTAATGATATGAACAAAGAAAGGGATACCAAGAATGCACCTCCTACAGTTCAATGTTTGAAGTGTATGGAAATGGGTCATTATGCTAATAAATGCCCCAATCCAAGGGTTGTTGATAATGATCGACGTCAACAAACTCTTAAGGCCAGATACAAAGGAATGTCACATGCAATTTCTATTGGTGATGTGGAGTACGATAACGATGTGGTGAAAGGTATACTTATCATCCACTCCAAAGTATCAAATGTTTTATTTGATTCTGGATCCACACACTATTTTATTTATGAAGAATTTTCTAATGGTATCGCTGTATTACCTACACAATTAGACGCTGAGTTAGCTGTGACAACTCTTAATGGTACAATGGTTGCATCAAAAGTTTATAATTCTTCTCCAATTGACGTTTGTGGGAAAGTGCTTCCAGCAAATCTTGTGATCCTTCCTATAGTGGAATTCGATGTGATTATTGGCATGGATTGGCTTTCTTTATATGGAGCTCATATCGATTACCAAAGAAGGGAAGTCACATTCCATATTCCAGATCAATCTATGATCATCTATCGATGCAAGGATGAACAGAACCTACCAGTGGAAATTTCTTCCATATTATGGGTCCTGATCCCACTAAATGAAGGTTATTTATCTCAAATGGTTGGAGAGAAAATCGCAATTATGAATATTCCCATTGTACGGGAGTTTGATGATGTCTTTCAAGAGGAATTTCCAGGTCTTCCACCAAATCGTGAAGTTTAGTTTTCAATAGAACTCATAACAGGTGCAATGCTCATTTCAAAGGCACCATATAGAATGGCCCCAATTGAGTTGTAGGAATTGAAGAAGCAACTTCAAGATAATCTTGATAAGGGATTCATACTCCCTAGTGAGTCACCTTGGGTAGCCCCTGTTTTTTTGTTAAGAAGAAAGATGGATCAATGTGATTGTTCATTGAATATCGAGAACATAACAAGATCACTATCAAGAACAAATATCCTCTCCCGCGCATTGATGACTTATTTTATCAACTACGCGGAGCTCAATACTTTTCCCAGATTGATCTTCATTCAGGTTATCATCAATTAAGGGTCAAAACGGAGGACATACCAAAGACGTCTTTCCGTACAACGTATGGAAACTATTCATTTATTGTGATGCCATTTGGTCTTACTAATGCCCCTGCTATCTTCATGGATCTAATGAATAGAGTCTTTAGAGACTATCGTGGTCAGTTTGTGGTAGTCTTTATAGATGATATTCTTGTTTATTCAAAGAGCAAGGAAGAACATGAAGATCACTTGGGAATTGTATTGAAGCCCCTGAGAAAGGAGAAGCTTCATGGAAAATTTACCAAGTGTGAATTTTGGCTTCAAAAAGTTTCATTTCTGGGCCACATAATCTTTAAAGATGGGATATCTGTGGATTCAGCAAAAACAGAGGTTATTGAAAGTTGGTCGAGAGCAACAACAGTAACTGAGATCCGATGTTTTCTCGGTCTGGCTGGATATTATCGACGTTTTGTGTAAGTATTTTCACGATTATCAAATCCACTCACCAGGTTGACTCGGAAAGGATTTAAGTTCATGTGGATCGAGGAGTGTGAAGAGAATTTCAAGGAGTTGAAAAGAAGGCTATCTAGTGCACCTGTGCTCACACTACCATGTAGTGGAGAAAGGTTTGTGATCTATAGTGATGCATCCAAGAAGGGTCTGAGGTGTGTTCTTAAGAAAAATGATATAATGATTGCATATGCCTCACGACAGTTGAAAATATATGAGCAAAATTACCCAACTCATGATTTGGATGTAGCTGCGGTAATCTATTCATTAAAGATTTGGAGGCATTATCTTTATGGTGAAATGTGTGATATTTATACAGATCATAATAGTTTGAAGTATATTTTCACACAAAAGGAGCCGAATATGCGCCAAAGAAGATGGTTGGAGCTGATTAAGGATTATGATTGCTCAATTCATTACCACCCCGGGAAAGCGAACAAAGTGGTTGATGCATTGAGTCGCAAGACCATGCTATCTTATCTATGACGAGGAGCTCAAAAGATCCAATATTTATGGATTTACTAAGGATGGATCTTGGAATTATAATGGAAGGGGAAAAATCTTATATTTCTCAATTGAATGTTCAGCAATCTATGCATTTGAAGATTAAAGAGGCACAGAAAGAAGATGTAGAGTTACAAAAAATGTTGAGAAATGTTCCTGAATTTCACATTGATTGTGATGGGATAATAAGATTCTGAAACCGAGATTGTGTTCCTCCCATCCTAGAATTGAAGAAGGAGCTGCTAGAAGAGGCTCATAGTTCTTCATTCTCTATTCATCCAGGAATCACAAAGATGTATAGGGACCTGAAAGAGTACTTCTGGTGGGATGGAATGAAAAGAGATGTTGCTGAATATGTCTCTCGATGCTTGGTTTGTCAACAAGTTAATGCTGAGATAAAGAAGTCTAAGGGGATCATACAACCATTACCCATACCAGAATGGAAATCGGAAAACATCACTATGGACATTGTCACTGGACTTCCTAAAACATCCAAAGGCAATAATGCTATATGGGTTATAGTTGATCGTCTTACGAAGTCGGCACACTTCATTGCTATTAGAGAGGATTTATCTCTTGATCCGCTTGCCAGGATATATGTGAATGAAGTGGTAAGATTGCACAGAGTACCACTTTCCATTATTTATGATCGAGATCCGAGGATTACCTCAAAGTTTTGGAGAAGTCTTTAGCATACTCTAGATACTGAGTTGAGTTTCACCACTTCTTATCATCCTCATACAGATGGTAAGTCTAAGAGGACAATTCAATATCTAGAAGATTTGTTAAGATATTTCTCTATGGATTTCAAAGGTGGTTTGGATCAACACCTAACTTTGGTGGAATTTTCTTATAATAATAGCTTTCACTCCAATATTCAGATGGCTCCTTATGAAGCTCTATATGGAATGAAATGCAGAACACCAACTTACTGGGATGAAGTTGGGGAAAGAAAGCTATTAGGACCTGATCTTGTTGATGAAATGGCAGAAAAGGGCCAATCTATTCAACAACACATAAGAGCAGCTCAGAGTCGACAAAAAAGTTATGCCGATAATCGAAGAAAATACCTAGAGTTTGAAGTGGGTGATAAAGTGTTCTTACGAATATCTCCCTGGAAGATAGTAATGAGATTTGGGAAAAAGGGAATGTTAAGACCTAGGTATATCGGTCCTTTCGAAATACTGGATCGTGTTGGGAAGGTAGATTACTGATTGGCGCTTCCACCAAACCTCTCTCAAGTTCATGATGTGTTCCAAGTATCGCTCCTGAGAAAGAACATACCTGATCTGTCACATGTACTCAGCTCAGAAGTTGTACCGCTGGAGCAAGATCTTTCTTATGAAGAACGACCGATAGAGATTCTGGATCGTAGTGAAAAAGTTCTACGAAACAAGACCACTCGCATGGTGAAAGTTTTATGGAGGAACCACCATTTAGAAGAAGCTACATGAGAGCTTGAGGATATAATGAAGGAGAGGTATCCTCATCAGTTTGTTAGAAAGTGACGAATTTCAAGGGAGAAATTCATTTTAAGGGGGGTAGAATGTAACAACCGAGATTTTTATGAGGAATATGTTATTTTTATGTTATATAAATCATCGAAGGAATATTTCACTACACACAACACTAGCTTGGATTTCTTTACACGCAATCGTGACCTTCCTTGATAGCTTGCGTTGAACGCAATACCGAGTTTCACTAAACAACGATATATTATTAAAATGCTATATATAATAGCCGTTATGAATAGTAATAACCACTTTATGAAATTTTGTAAATTTTATCTTTCAAAATGGAATTCATTTTTGGATTCAGCATACCGAAATTATCCTAGGGTGAAATTTTGGTAATTTTCTGAAAACTTTCAATTTTTGATGAATAGTGAAACCACTAAGTGGTAGTTAAAAAAATGAATTTTTCATAAAACTTAATTTTACCGCTTTTGTGAATGGAATTTCAAAAATTCGAGAGACACGGTTGATATCAGTAAGTAAAATGTTGTTCAATGAGATGAAAATAATTTTTTGGCGAATAGTAACTTTTTACTTTTTTTACCATGGTTAATAGTAAATAGGGTTATTAAAGGAAAAAATGATATTACTATTACCCTAACACAGGTCCTAATTATATTGGATAAGTGTAATTTGACCGAAAACAACCTTATTAATATAATATGACCATTTAGGTCCACTTGGATTAGATTGGGACATTTAATATTATGTTATTTAAAGAAGATTTAAAATAGTTAAAATCAAAGTTTAATAACTAAAACATTTTTAATATAGGGTTATATATAATATAAATTCGATTATAAATATTAATTAGAACGCGAAATAGATTTCATACATAATGGTATTTTATTTATAATTTTAATACTTTAAATAATTTAATTTATTTATGACATAGTGATGATGCAATAATTACCTTATTAGGAAAATATTAACATAATTAATGTTATAAATGCCCAAATAAATGTAATTTGACACTTTTTATAAATTAAACTAATTTTATAATTTAATATGACATGTTAGTGTTGATTTAATTAACTATTTTCGAACTTATCATTCTGTTATTATTTTCAAAAAAATCATGTACAATATAGTTTCATAATTGATATAAAATAGTTTTTAAAACAAATATTATATTATTAATTGTTATTTTATTCCTAAAAATCTAAGGCTCAGACAAATGACATAGATAAGGATATATATATTAATAATAAACAACATGGGATTCGTTTGGCATGTTATAGTAAGTTTATTAACCGTATAGTGTAAGAAAACAAAAAGACACGGTAAAAGTTAAATTATTTAACTTAGAGTTAAATTTAATTGATAACATTAAAATAATAACCTAAACTTGACTAAACCCTATTGGATGAGATTATTTCGACCCATCCCCACATTATCTTCGAAATAAGACCCTTTGGAACCATTATAAATTGAATGTGACTTTAATATAAAATAATATTTTGAGATTTTTCTAAGGTGCCCCTCTCCCTCCCTTATAAAAGGCCACCTCCTCCCTCTCCTCCTCACAACACTTTGAGCATTAAATCTCGGCCAAACCCTGCCAAAACCTCTTCTCCACTTCCCTAGAATCATCCTAGAGGTCCTGGTCTTCTTCAAAGACTAATATTAGTGCCCTAAGTGGAGGATTCAAAGAGGCGTGTTAAAAAGAGGTAATATCCATTACCGATCTTTTTCAATTTCTTTCTTCTTAAACTTATTGTTATTTAGTTTTTTCATGATAAAGTAAAAAAATCAGTATTACTTACATACTTATATGTTATTAGAAATATGAAACAACCCTATTTCACCTTCTATCCATCCTATGGAAAATGAAATCACCGTGCATGCGTATGTACGGAATACCGTCCACACGTCGTGGTGTAATCTATTTTCCACCACCACCTTACTTGGATGGGTATAATGGTGTAATTAGTAACTATATATGATTATTGTAAAGTGATATTTATTCTGAAATAGTATAAATACACTTCAATACAATACCACAATCATGTGAATTATATCATCACTCGTGCGTACGTACGTCCTACCGTCTCCACGATGTGATGCGACTCGTTCTACATGATCTTAATTACATAGTAATTATATAAATGAATTGAATGAATAAATATGATATATATTACACTAATAAAATTCTGGATATGAGGTATCTATAACCTAAAAAGATGAATAAGAATTTATTCGGCAAAACACGCATAAGAACAAAAAAAGCAATAAAGACCCGAATAACAAGTAACAATGAAATATTACTAATAAGAAGCTAAGAATATGACCACATATGATATCATATCAATATGTATGATTCTGGAATAAGTCAATAACATTATTTAAATCAATATACAGGAGCTTCGGACACATACGAATCAAATCGGACCAAAGGTAAGGGATAATTTTGCAATCTCATTCTTATCCAAGATTGTAAACTCATAAGTATTTACTGGGGTTATATTTATCAACCACATCCATGTTTCTTCAATATGTAATATTATTTATATCCTTATACAATTTTTTAAATCCAATTTTACCTATTGGTGAGTTTTTAGTAAAATATATGAACGAAATCTTTTGTCGTTTTCAAAACAAGGTTCTTTTTGACTTTTCCGACAAAAGTACGAGAAGAATGTTTTTTAACTTATATGGAATGAATGGATTCATAGATCAATTTTCAATGAACCTTCCTTTAAAATTTTTCATGTTTATTTTCAATTAACATCTTTTAGTTTTAAATTATATGACATGTTAAGAATGGAGGATGTTTTTGAAAAAGAAAGTATATTTTCCTCAAGAATGGAGTTTAAATGTTTTATAAAAATTATTTTCAATATAAGACAATATAGGGTTCTGTTTCTATACCTTTTATTACAATTATTTGAGTATGATATGATGGAATTATTTTTATGAAGTCCTTTATCTTATATGAATCTTTTTATGATGTCATATTCTTTAAGAATCCCATTTTTATTACTTGGGTTATGTTATGAGGTATGATTTATATTTTTTTGGCACACATAATAAAGGATTCATTATGAGACGGGTGGGACCTATATCTCCATCCAATGCATTGGGTAATGATTTATATCTCATGAGATAAACATGGCTGGAACGACAGGTTAATCCGGTTCAGTAAAACAGGACTGAAACGAGGTGTGAACTCGGTTCAGAAATGGACTTTGTCCAATAAGATAGTCTTGGCAATGAGTCTTCACTAATAAGAAATGATTTTCTATGATTATGTGTGTATACCACAAAGTTTCATGTTTTATGTTGTGATTATTGGGAATTCATTTTTACTTCTATGATTTATCCCATGTTAAGATATTTTAATCTCTTTTGCAGGTTATGATTTTCAAAAGGTTATGATATGATTGATATTATATTTATTTACCCTTACTGAGCATTTGAGCTCTACCTTTTTATGTTTTCTTTTCCCCAGGTCAGGAAGAAGGATATTAAGTAGGATATGCTAAAAGGGACTCTAGATATGATGAAATAAATGGGAGACACTGTAGAATATTTATGAACCAGTTGTTTATGTTTCCAAGTTTCTAAAGACACAATACCTATACGTTCCTTTTATGTGGTTTTTGTTATATGTTGTACTAAGTATGCTTCAAATATGAAGTAATGACAATGTATGTAAAGTATGGGTCATTATAGTTGGTATTAGAGGAAAGGTATAGTCAACCTTGGGAAATTAGGATGTGAAAGCCTTAGTAAGAACCCTAAGGATATATCTAAGCCTAGACCAATCTTAGTGTTTTAGAAATGGCCATGAAGAACCTATGATAAGACCTTAAGTGTGAAATTTTATTCTTCATTATGTGGATTTCCTATTATAATTAGTGTTTCTCACACTATTCTTCTTGGTTTTAGTCAATGGATGGAACCTGAAGGAACCGTGTTAATGTGGAATGCGACGGGAAATGCAATGATTGTCACCCTGAGCAGCCAAACGTTATGGGAGATGGGATGGAAAATCATGTAGCCATGATCACACAAATTTCTCAAGCTATGAATCATGCAGGACTTCCAAACGAGCAAAGGAAGGAACGACATTCTGTTGAATCCTTCATGAGGCAGCGCCCACCATCATTCAGCGATTCAACTGATCCATTAGTGGCAGAACAATGGATTAGTACAACTGACAAGATATTTTCAGTTCTTCAATGTGATGAACATGATAAAGTCATCTTAGCGGTATATCGTTTAGAAGGAGAAGCTGATCAATGGTGGAATCTTATCAAGAATATGAGGCCAAGAGATGAAATTGAGTCCATGGAATGAGACGAGTTCAAGAACTTATTTTTCAATAAGTAGTTCCCTCGTATTCATCGAAAAAAGATGGAGAAGGAGTTTCTTGAACTAAAGCAAAGGGATGATGAATCTGTCGGTACCTACGAAGAAAATTTTACAATACTTGCAACGTACGCTTCTGGAATTGTTATCCAACCTGAGAGTAAGATCGATCGATTCTTTAGTGGCTTAAAACCAAGTCTTCGAAGGGAGTTAGCCATAAGGGACTTCAATAGCTACGAGGAAATTGTTCGATGTGCTATCAAGGTTGAGATGGAGATTGGAGTAACCCATCAGTCATATGGGTTTGATAAGAAGAGGAAAATGGAAATCAAAGGAAAATCTAAAGACCACACTGAAAAGAAGATGAGTTTTCCCTTATGCTCAAAGTGTGGAAATAAACATGAAGGAAATTGTCTTAAATGGTAAAGTTAATGTTTCAAATGTGGAAAAGAAGGTCATCGGGCATTTGAATTCCACAATGATGGGAGGAAGATGTCTAATGATATGAAAAAAGAAAGGGATACATAGAATGCACCTCTTACAGTTCAATGTTTCAAGTGCATGGAAATGGGTCATTATTGTAATAAATGCCTCAATCCAAGGGTTGTTGATGATGATCGACGTTAACAAACTCTTAAGGCCAGAGAAAAAGGAAATTCACATGCAATTTCTATTGGCGATGTGGAGTACGATAACGATGTAGTGAAAGGTACACTTATCATCCACTCTAAAGTAGAAAATGTTTTATTTTATTATGGACCCACCCACTCTTTTATTTCTGAAGAATTTTCTAAGGGTATAGTCGTATTACCTCAACAATTAGATGTTGAGTTAGCTGTGACAACTCCTAATGGTACAACAGTTGCATCAAAAGTTTATAATTCTTCTCCAATTGAAATTTGTGGGAAAGTGCTTCCTGCAAATCTTGTGATCCTTCCTATAGTGGAATTCGATGTGATTCTTGGCATGGATTGGCTTTCTTTATACGAATCTCATATCAATTGCAAAAGAAGGGAAGTCACATTTCATATTCCAGATCAATCTATGATCATCTATCGATGTAAGGATGAACATAACATACCAGTGGAAATTTCTTCCATCTTATGGGTCATGATCCCACAAAATCAAGGTTATTTACCTCAAATGGTTGGGGAGAAACTCACGATTAAGAATATGCCCATTGTACGGGAGTTTGATGATGTCTTTCCAGAGGAATTTCTAGGTCTTCCACCAAATCGTGAAGTTTATTTTTCAATAGAACTCATACTGGGTGCAATGCCCATTTCAAAGACATCATATAGAATGACCACAATTGAGTTTCAGGAATTGAAGAAGAATCTTCAAGAGAATCTTGATAATGGATTCATATTCCCTAGTGCGTCACCTTGGGGAGCACCTATTCTGTTTGTTAAGAAGAAAGATGGATCAATGTGACTCTTCATTGATTATTGAGAACTTAACAAGATCACTATCAAGAACAAATATCATCTCCCGCGCATTGATGACTTATTTGATCAACTACGCAGAGCTCAATAATTTTCCAAGATTGATCTTCAATCCGGTTATCATCAATTAAGGGTCATAAGGGAGGATATAACAAAGACGGCGTTCCGTACAAGGTATGGACACTGTGAATTTATAGTGATTCCATTTGGTCTTACTAATGCCCCTGCTATCTTCATGGATCTAATGAATAGAGTCTTTAGAGACTATCTTGATCAGTTTGTGGTAGTCTTTATCGACGATATTCTTGTCTATTCAAAGACCATGGAAGAACATGAAGATCACTTGAGAATTGTATTGAAGACCCTGAGAAAGGATAAGATTTAGGAAAATTTACCAAGTGTGAATTTTGGCTTCAAAAAGTTTCATTTCTGGGGCACATAATCTCAAAAGATGGGATATCTGTGGATTCAGCAAAAACAAAGGTAATTGAAAGTTGGTCGAGACCAACAACAGTAACTAAGATCCAAATTTTTCTTGGTCTGGCTGGATATTATAGACGTTTTGTGAAATATTTTCTCACGATTATCAAATCCACTCACCAGGTAGACTCAAAATTGAGTTATGTTCGTGTGGACCGAGGAGTGTGACGAGAATTTCAAGGAGTTGAAAAGAAGGCTATCTAGTGCACCTGTGCTCACACTACCTTGTAGTGGAGAAAGGTTTGTGATCTATAGTGATTCATCCAAGAAGGAGTTGGGGTGTGTTCTTATGAAAAATGATATGGTGATTTCTTATGCCTCACGACAGTTGAAAATCAATGAGAAAAATTACCCAACTCCTGATTTGGAGCTAGCTGCGGTAATCTTTGCATTAATGATTTGGAGGCATTATCTTTATGGTGAATGGTGTGATATTTATACTTATCATAAAAGTTTGAAGTACATTTTCACACAAAAGGAGCTCAATATGTGCCAAAGAATATGGTTGTAGCTGATTAATGATTATGACTGCTCAATTCATTACCACCCCGTGAAAGCGAACAAAGTGGCTGATGCATTGAGTCGACAAGACCATGCTAGCTTATCTATGATGGGGATCTAAAAAGATCCAATATTTATGGATTTAAAAAGGATGGATCTTGGAATTATAATGGAAGGGGAAAAATCTTATCTTTCTCAATTTAATGTTAAACTATCTATGCATATGAAGATTAAAGAGGCATAGAAAGAAGATGTAGAGTTACAAAAAAAGGTGAGAAATGTTCCTTAATTTCACATTGATTGTGATGGGATAATAAGATTCAGAATTCGGGTTTGTGTTCCTCCCATCCTAGAATTGAAGAAGGAGCTGCTGGATGAGGCTCATAGTTCTTCAATCTCTATTCATCCAGGAAGCACAAAGATGTATAGGGACCTGAAAGAGTACTTCTGGTGGGATGGAATGAAAAAATGATGTTGCTGAATATGCCTCTCGATGCTTGGTTTGTCAGCAAGTTAAAGCTGAAAGACAGAAGTCTAAGGGGATGTTACAACCATTACCCATACCAGAATGGAAATGGGAAAACATCACTATTGACTTTGTAATTGGACTTCCTAAAACATCCAATGGAAATAATGCTATATGGGTTATAGTTGATCGTCTTACGAAGTCGGCACACTTCATTGCTATTATAGAGGATTTATCTCTTGATCATCTTGCCAGGATATATGTGAAGGAAGTGGTAAGATTGCACGGAGTACCACTTTCCATTATATCTGATCGAGATCTGAGTTTTACCTCGAAGTTTTGGCGAAGTCTTCAGCATAATCTAGATACAGATTTGAGTTTCAGCACTGCTTATCATCCTTAGAAAGACGGTTAGTCTGAGAGGACAATTCAAACTCTAGAAGATATGTTAAGAGATTGCTCTATGGATTTCAAAGGTGTTTGGGATCAACACCTACCTTTGGTGGAATTTTCTTATAATAATAGCTTTCACTCTAGTATTCAGATGGCTCCTTATGAAGCTCTCTATGGAACGAAATGCAGAACTCCAACTTGCTGGGATGAAGTTGGGGAAAGAAAGCTATTAGGACATGATCTTTTTGATGAAATGGCAGAAAAGGTATGATCTATTCAACAACACATAAGAGCAGCTCAGAGTCGACAAAAAATTTATGTTGATAATCGAAGAAAAGACCTAGATTTTGAAGTGGGTTATAATGTGTTCTTACAAATATCTCCCTGGAAGAGAGTAATGAGATTTGTGAAAAAGGGAAAGTTAAGCCCTAGGTATATCGGTCCTTTCGAAATACTGGATCGTGTTGGGAAGGTAGCTTTACGATTGGCCCTTCCACCGAACCTCTCTCAAGTTCATGATGTGTTCCATGTATCGCTCCTGAGAAAGTACATACTCGATCCGTCACATGTACTCAGCTCAGAAGTTGTACCGCTGGAGAAAGATCTTTCTTAAGAAGAACGACCGATAGAGATTATGGATCGTAGCGAAAACGTTCTACGAAAGAAGACCACTCGCTTGGTGAATCTTTTATGGAGGAACCACCATTTAGAAGAAGCTACATGGGAGCATGAGGATATGATGAGGGAGAGGTATCCTCATCTGTTTGTTACAAAGTAACGAATTTCGAGGGTGAAATTCATTTTAAGGGGGGTAGAATGTAACACCCGAGATTTTTATGAGGAATATGTTATTTTTATGTTATATACATCATCGAAGGAATATTTCACTACACACAACACTAGCTTGTGTTGCTTTACATACAATCGCGACCTTCCTCGATAGCTTGTGTTGTACGCAATACAGAGTTTTACTAAACAATGATATATTATTAAAATGCTATATAAAATAGCCGTTATTAATAGTAATAACAATTTTTTGAAATTTTATAAATTTTATCTTTCAAAATGGACTTCATTTTTGGATTCGGAATACCGAAATTAGCCTAGGATGAAATTTTGGTAATTTTCTGAAAACTTTCAATTTTTGATGAATAGTGAAACCCCTAAGTGGTAGTTAAAAAACTGAATTTTTCATAAAACATAATTTTACCGCTTCTGTGAATGGAATTTCAAAAATTCGAGAGACATAGTTGATATCAGTACATAAAATGTGGTTCAATGAGATGAAAATAATTTTTTGGTGAATAATAATTTTTTACTTTTTTTACCATGGTTAATAGTAAATAGGGTAATTAAAGTTAAAAATGATATTACTATTACCCTAACAGATGTCCTAATTCTATTGGATAAGTGTAATTCGACCAAAAACAACCTTATGAATATAATATGACCATTTAGGTCCACCTGGATTAGATTAGGACATTTAATATTATTTTATTTAAAGAAGAGTTAAAATAGTTAAAATCAAAGTGTAATACCTAAAACATTTTTAATATATAGTTATACATAAGATAAATTCGATTATGAATATTCATTAGAAATATAAAACTATTTCCTACATAATGGTATTTTATTTATAATTTTTAGACTTTAAATAATTTATTTTATTTATGACACAATGATGATGCAGTAATTACCTTATTAAGAAAATATTAACATAATTAATGTTATAAATGCCCAAATAAATGAAATTTGAGACTTTTTATAAATTCCACTAATTTTATAGGTTAATATGACATGTTAGTGTTGATTTAATTAATTTTTTTCTAAATTATCATTCTGTTATGAGTTTCACAAAAATCAGGATCTAAATAGTGTCAAAATTGACATAAAATAGTTTTTAAAACAAATATTATATTATTAATTTTTATTTTATTCCTAAAAATCTAAGTCTCATCCAAATGACATAGATATTGATATATATTAATAATAAACAACTTGGGGTTCGTTTGGCATGTTATAGTAAGTTTATTAACCATATAGTGTAAGAAAACAAAAAGACGCGGTAAAAGTTAAATTATTTAACATAGAGTTAAATCTAATTGATAATGTTAAAATAATAACCTAAACTTGTCTAAAACCTATTGGATGAGATGCTTTTGACCCATCCCCCCATTATCTTCGAAATAACACCCTTTGGAACCATTATAAACCGAATGTCACTTTAATATAAAATAATATTTTGAGATTTTCCAAAGGTGCCCCTTTCCTCCCTTATAAAGGGCCACCTCCTCCCTCTCCTCCTCAAAACACTTTGAGCATTAAATCTCGGCCAACCCCTGCCAAAACCTCTTCTCCACTTCCCTTGAATCATCCTAGAGGTCCTGGTCTTCTTCAAAGACCAATCTTAGTGCCCTAAGTGGAGGATTCAAAGAGGCGTGTCAAAAAGAGGTAATATCCATTACCGATCTATTTCAATTTCTTTCTTCTTCAACTTATTCTTCTTTAGATGTTTCATGATAAAGTAATAAAATCGGTATTACTTACATACTGATATGTTATTAAAAATATGAAACAACCCTATTTCACCTTCTATCCATCCTACGGAAAATGAAATCACCGTGCGTGCGTACTACAGAATACCGTCTCCACGTCGTGGTGTAATCTATTTTCCACCACCACCTTACGTGGATGGGTATAATGGTGTAATGAGTAACTATATATATATGATTATTATAAAGTGGTATTTATTCTGAAATAGTATAAATACAGTTCAATACAATTCCACAATCATGGAAATGATATCATCACTCGTGCGTACGTACGGTCTACCGTCTCCACGATGTGATGCGACTCGTTCTACATGATCTTAATTACATAGTAATTATATAAATGAATTTAATGAATAAATATGATATATATTACACTAATACCATTCTAGATATGACGTATCTATAACCTAAAAATAAGAATAAGAATTTATTCCGCAAAACACGCATAAGAACAAAAAAAAGCAATATAGACCCGAATAACAAGTAACAATGAAATATTACTAATAAGAAGCTAAGAATATGACCATATATGATATCATATCAATAAGTATGATTCTGGAATAAGACAATAAAATTATTTAAATCATTATGCAGGATCTTCGGACACATATGAATCAAATCAGACCTAAGGTAAGAGATAATTTTTCAATCTCATTCTTCTCCGAGATTGTTTACTCAGAAGTATTTACTGGGGTTATATTAATCATACACATCCATGTTTCGTAAATAAGTAATATTATTTCTATCCTTATAAAATTGTTTAAATCCAAATTTACCTATTGTTGAGTTTTTAGTAAAATATATGAAAGGAATCATTTGTCATTTTGCAAAACAAGGTTCTTTTTGACTTTTCTGACAAAAGTACGAGAAGAATTTTTTTAACTTATACGGCATGAATGGATTCATAGAACATTATTTCAATGAATCTTCCTTTACAAGATTTCATGTTTATTTTTAATTAACTTATATTACTTCAAAATTATATGACATGTTATGAATGGAGATTTTTTTTGAAAAGGAAAGGATATTTTCCTCAAGAATGGAGTTCAAATGTTTTATCAAAATTATTTTCCATCTAAGACAATATAGGGTTCTGTTTCTATCCCTTTTATTACATTGATTTGAGTATGATATGATGGAATTATTTTTATGATGTCCTTTATCTTATATGAATCTTTTTATTATGTCATATTGTTTAAGAATCCAATTTTTATTACTTGGGTTATGTTATGGGGTATGATTTATGTTTTTTGTGGCACACAGAAGAAAGGATTCATTATGAGACGGGTGGGACCTTTATCTCCTCCAAATGCATTGGGTAAAGATTTATATCTCATGAGATAAACATGGCTGGAATGGCAGATTAATCTAGTTTAGTAAAACAGGACTGAAACAAGGTGTGGACTCGGTTCAGAAATGGACTTTGTCCAATAAGATAGTCTTGGAAATGAGTCTTGACTAATAAGAAATGATTTTCTATGATTATGTGTGTATGCCACAAAGTTTCATGTTTTATGTTGTGATTATTGGGAATTCATTTTTACTTATATGATTTATCCCATGTTAAGATATTATAATCACTTTTGCATGTTATTATTTTCAAAAGGTTATGATATGATTGATATTATATTTATTTACGATTTCTGAGCGTTTGAGCTCACCCTTTTTATGTTTTATTTTCACTAGGTCAGGAAGAAGGATATTAAGTAGGATATGCTAAAAGGGACTCTAGATATTATGAAATAAATGGGAGGCACTGTAGATGATTTATGAACCAGTTGTTTGCGTTTCCCATTTTCTAAAGACACTATACCTATACGGTCCTTTTATGTGGATTTTGTTATATGTTTTACTAAGTATGCTTTAAATATGAAGTAATGACAATGTATGTAAAGTATGGTTCGTTATAATATTACTAAATTATTATTATTTAATATATAATAATATATATCCTAGACATTAAATAAATGGTTATAAATATTATTAACAATATAATGTAAATTTAAAGAGTATAATATAAATTTATAGGATACAAACTAATTAGAAATAAAAATAAATACTAATTGATTATAAATCAAATAGTTTTATTTTTATGCTACCAAAGTCATTTTGTCATAATAATTTAATTTAATTAGAGTTAGTAAATTATATTAATGAAATATATATTTTAGAAAATAAATAATTTCTTTTATTCATTAACATATATTTTATTTTAATAAGATATGAACAAACCCAATTTTATGTACAAAACCATATATTTTTCAAAAGGGTAATTTTATTTCCTTTTAATGGAAAATAGATTTTAAATATAAAATTTGAAACTTTTAGAATGTTTATTTGAAAAAGTAAACTTTTTCATTGAAATAAAAATATAAAAAATTAAATTAAATAATTTTTCTATTTTTATGAGAAACCTTATTTTGGATGAATATTAAAAAATAGTTCATTTTAGTTCAAAACTAAATTTTCATCAACATTATTTGTATTGTTAAATTATATTTTAAAATAGTTTTAATGTGTAAATATTCATATTATACATCAAAAAAAGTAATATAGGTAATTGGAATCAACTTCATTTTCAAATTATATATAAAAACTTTTTATAATGTTGATCTTTTCACATTAAAAACCATCCTTTTCATAGCTTCTGAGGGATTAAGTTTAAATATAATTTTTTGAATTATTTCAATTGAATTATGTAAAATGGAATGGATTATTTTATTCAGAATTTCCATATTCGTTATCCTGGAATTTTTTTTATGCATAAAAAATGGACTATTGTAAAAAAATTATTTGACGCAGTATAGCAATAAAATAAATAATGTTAAAATTAAAAGGGTAAAGGCATAAAATACAAAAAAATAAAACATTTAAATTTTTGTTGAATTTTATATCAACCATATCTAGCATCCGTAATATTAATTTCTAGACTATGTCACTGAATTTTTTTCCCCCTAAAAATGTTTGGTAATAAATATAAAATATTATTTAATTAATCACTTAAAGTTGCATCTCCTCAAGGGTAAATACCACCCCTCACTATAAAATTTAAACCCACAAAACCATAAAGCTCCTAAATTATTGGCCCAAAACTATCCTCCTCACTATCCCCACATCCAAGAGCTTCTGGTCTCACAAAAGACCAAAATCCAAGGTCCTCTAGGGTCTCTTTAGGAGGTGATATTAAAGAGGTAATTTTCCAAATGTACCTCTCTTAATTTATTTTTATTTTTCTACTTTTCCCTCAACTCATTAATATATAAATTATTGATAACTCCATAATCATGTATATACTATATATTCATGTATCTAATGGAATATCTCATATCAATTTCATTTATCGTCTTATCATATTTATATAAATGAAATTATTGTCCAGTATATTTATTTGATCACTTCTATGAATAAAGTTTTTGTTCTTTTTCTATTATCTCCTTCATTTATGGTATAAAAAGAATTGTATAGTTAAATAATATTTTAATATTTATATTATAAAACTTTTCATATTATGGAAATTTTATGTTAAATATAACATCATGCTTTTCATATTGTGGACATATGTTAAATTAGTGTGTGGATGTGTGGACTACCACCTTCCCAAAGTGATGCGATTTGTTCACACTTCACATTGAATTTCTTAAAAGGGTTTTAGTAATATTATATGTTATTAATGTAATATTAATTCTAATTTAATGATAATATAAATATATTTACATACATGAAATTTAATTTTGTTCTTTCGATTTGTCAAGAAAATGAAAATAATGCTCATGCATACGTACGACCTACCGTTTCCATGAATGGTTTTTTAATTTATCTATTAAAATTAATATAAATACTTATATATCAAATATATAAGATATTTATATAAATTTTTTTATCTTGTAAATAAAAAAATCTTGATAATCTTGAATAGAAAGTCAAGACTTGTACAATTAACAACAAAATTATCACAAAAATGTAAATTAAACATGGTATTAATAACCAAACGGTGAAATGGTGTATTAATTAAATCATATATAGTTTTATAAATATTAATATGGACATATTATAGATGAATAATAAACTAACACTTATTACATGTTTTTTTTGAGTACGTATAGGTTCAAGACATAAGGCAAGTGAATTTTGTCTCACTTTTCATTTCCCTGAGATACAAACCTTAATCACCAGACATTTTTTTGTGTGGTGTAAATACATCCCATTAATGTATTATATGAATTTTATACTATAATTTATGGGTATTTACATATCCGTTTTATCAATTCAATTTCATGGGGTTCTATGGTTCAAAATTTACCAAATAAGTTAACTATTTTTTCTCAATTTCCCTTACTTGAGAAACGTGTTTTGTAATGAACCTATGTTCTCTTAAAAGGTGTATATAAAATCGTTTAACATGATATATCTGGAATATCCTTCTTTTCATGATATTATATTTATTTTTAAAAGTTATTTATTCATGGGGGTTATGATACAAACGTTTTAATGTGGTGTGAGACACTTTTAAATGTTTGACAATTATTTTCCTTAAGAAATGTTTTTAAATATATATTAAGCCCATTTTCAAGGAAAACTAATCTAAAGAAATTTTTTTATGATAATTTTTTAGAATTTAACATTATATGTTTTAACAGCTATTTTCATAGAAAATGGATTAATTTCACAATCTCATTAAATTCTATGATTAATAATACATAAGTATTTACTGGGGTATATTTATTATCCTTTTTTATGATTCCTAAAATTGTTTAGTTGAATATTTTTACTATTATTATAATTTTTTTTAATATTTTACATGTTTATATTAACTTTGTTGAAAAGAATATTAATTTCATTTTCGTAATGAGTTACTTTTTCAATTTTTTGAAAAAGTACGAGAAGAATGATTTATACTTATATGAAATGAATGGATTTGTATGATTTCATGACACCTTTATGAATTTATGATTCTATTACAAGATTACATGGTTATTTTAAATTAAATAATCTTCTTTTAAAATGGTACGGAATTTCAACTAATAAAAAACAATTCATTGCAAAAAGTAAAATTTCATAAAGAATTTTTTTGAAGAGTTCCTAGAAAATTATTTTCCATATATGATTACAATTTTAGAATTTACTTAGGTTTTATGTTCTTCAATGTTTCCATTATTATTATTTATAATAATTGTAATGATTATGATGTAACGGTATTTATGAATCCCATTTTTATTCCATGGATAATGTTATGATTTCATGATGTTTATTTGACACATTTCATTCCATGGGTACAAATATGATAAGTGATTTATGTTCTTGTGAAACACATATATGTGATTTCATTATGAGATATGTGTGACCTATATATCCTTCTAATGAATTGGATAATGATAAATTCTTTATGATCTCAGTAGGGAATAAGATAGAGAATCCCAATCCCTAAATAAGAGTATACACAAGTAGACATCCTAATCCTAAATGTAAAGGGAACATGGGTGGACATCTAAAGTTCAATATAAGAGGGTACATAGGTGGACATAATATGCCTGAAAGAAGATGGTATATAAGAGGGAAACCCAAGTCCAACGAAGGTACATGGGTTATTATCCCATTTCTACCATGTTTTAAAGGCCTTGGTAGGTATCATTGACATATGATTTTATATGCCTACGTGTCTTCCACAAATTCCATTTATTATTCCATTATAATGCATTCGTTGATTATGTTATTTATTTCACTAGGATTTTAATCATATCAATTTCAATTATTTATAATATTATTCTTATTTATGATCTTTTATATGGTGGTGTGATATTCTAATGTTGTTCTATTGTTTATGATTACATGAATTCTTTGTTTACCCTTATTGAGCATCTAAGATCACCCCTTTTTATGTTTCTTTTACCTAGGATATAAGGAAAGGTTTTATCTAAGAGAAATAATGGGAATGATCATTGTAGGAAACTTTAGAGATCTACCTCCGGATTAGAAGTTTTTGTTCCATGTTTTCGAATTATGTAATCTTATATGGCTCATGGTTGTTTTTTGTGTAATGTATCAAGTATTCTGCATATGTGATGTAATGTCCATCTATGAAAATCAATTGTTGTTATAGTTAGTTTCCCCTCGAATATTGGTTACTCAAATCAATTATGCTAAATGGATTCCCATTTATTTTAACAATCAATTTTTTTTCATAACCCGAGTCTCAGTGATGTCCACTCCTATATCCTATGAATTGAGTTACTGTAACACCCCTTTCTTCCACGATACGCTTCTCTTTGAATAATAAAGTAGTGTGTGTTGTACGCAACTTCGAGTTCTAACACACCCCAACAAATCAAACTAACCATTATGAAGAGTAATACCCACTTTTTGAAATTATATAAATTTTATGTTTCAATATGGAATTCTTTTTTGGATTCGGAAAATCGAAATTACATTAGGGTGATTTTTTGGAATTTTTCTAACAACATACGATTTTTGATAAACAGTAAAAAACACTCAGTTATAGTTTAAAACTGAAGTTTTATTTTTGTAATTATTTATTTTATTTAAATTTATTTTTAGTGAAAATAGAATAATAATACCAAAATAAGGTCAATGTAATTCATTTGAGCCAATTTAAAATAATTTTTTATATATAAAAATTTTATTGAACTTTTTACCGTCTTTTTCCCACCTACTAGGAGCATGTGCAAATTTATATAAAACATAATTTTACCACTTCTATGAGTTGAATATCAATAATCCAAGAGACATGGTTGATATCAATAAGTAAAATTATTTTCAATGAGATAAAAATAATTTTTGGTGAATAGGGATTATTGACTATTATTTACAACGATTAAAAGTAAATAGGGTAATTAAGGGTAAAAATGATATTATTGTTACCCTAAAAAATGTCTTAATTCTATTGGATAATTGTAATTCAACCAAAAACAGCCTTATGAATAAAATATGATCCTTCAACTCCACCTGTATTAGATTAGGATGTTTATAATTATTTAATTCAAACAAGAGTTAAAAGTGTTAAAATCAACGTTTAAAAACTAAACCATTTTTACTATAGGGTTATAAATAAGATAAATTCGATGATAAATATTCATTAAAAATCTAAAAATATTTCCTACATAAGGTTATTTTATTTAAAAAATTTAGACATTAAATAATTTAATTTATTTATGACACAATGATGATGGAGTAATTACCTTATTAATGAAATATTAAAATAATTAATATTATAAATAAATAAATAAATATAATTAGATACTTTTTATGAATTTCACTAATTTTATAGTTTAATATGACATTGTAGGGTTTATTAAATAATTTTTTCAATGTAATAATTCTATTACGAATTTAGCAAAAACAAAATACCGAATAGTGTCAAAATTGACTGAGAAGAGTTTTTTAAACAAATATTATATTATTAATTGATATAATATTCATATAAATATATTGTTTCAGCTAAATGACTTTGATAAGGTTATATATAATAATAATGAACCACTTTGGGTTCTCTTGTAAGTTTATAGTATGTTTATTAACCATATAATATAAAAATACAAAGATCCATGTTAAATGACAAATTATATATCTAATAGTTAAATCTAAAAGATAAGTTTAATATAGTGACCCAAACCTATATAAAACCTATTTTTTGAGTGATTTTGACCCATCCCAACCATAGACATTAAATAAATCTTTTTGGATCCATTTCAATGAGAAAATAATTTTATTATAAAATAATATTTCAATCTTTTCATAAGGTGCCCCCACCCATTTTATAAAAGGGAACATCCCCTTCTCTCAAATTCACACCTTAAAATCCATTTGGATTGGCCAAAACCTACAAAAATACACTCTAAAAATTAATCCTAACATCCTAGAGGCCATCCATTAGTCCTAATGTCAACCTAAGGATCCCTTCTGATCAAATCAAAAGGAAGAACTTTAAGAAGAGGTAAATATCTCACCACCTCATTAATGTTTTTTCTTCTTCCACTTTTTCTTTCAATGTTGATTCCATTCTAAGATAATAACTCCAGTATTTTCTTTTTACTATTATGTTATTATTTATATGGTACAACCATATTCATTATTCGATCCAACCTTTTAATGACAAGTTACCACACGTGCGTATGTACGGTTTAGCGTCTCCACCTCATGGTGTAGTTGTTATTTAATACATTATTATTTGGATGGGTATAAAAATGAAGTATAAATGATGTAAATAATCAATATAACATGATAATTATTCATTATATATAATATACAATCCAATTATATATGATTTTAATATCAAAATATTGATATTGTCACTCGTGTGTATGTACGGATTACTATCTCCACAAACACGATGAGATTCATTCCCCGTCATATCCATTCAAGAATAATTTTCATTATATGATTAAAAATAATGATTAAAGACTTAATATCATTTTGAATCTGAATAACATACATCCTATCCATAACAAACATTACTTACGTAACAAAGCACATAAAGTAAAATGAATCAGTTAACACCTGAAAGGATGATAATACTAAAATATTATTAACAAAGAAATATTAAAAGATCATATATGATATCATATTAATGTATATGATTCTTGAATAATTTAATAACAATAATTTCACCATTATACAAGAGGTTAAACATACATAGGCTGAGTAAGAGTACAAGGTAAGGGTTAATTCTACAACCACTTCATTATTCAAAGTTGTTTATATGTAATTATCTATTGGGAACTCTTTATCAACCACATCTTTGTTTTACTAGAAATATATTCCAAAACATTTTTAATACTTACTAGACTATGGGTTAAATTCATTTACAACCTTATTTGACCTTATACATTCGGAAAGGATTCCTTTCCTCATTTTTGAAACTAGTTATGATATGACCTTTTCGACAAAATTAAGGTAAGAATGTTTTTAACTTATATGGATGGAGAGGCTATATTCTGCCATTATAAAATCATCGAGGCTTCCCTTAAATTCTTATAATAATATTTTCATAATCAATTTTATATTTTATAATTATGTATCTTTAAATGATTTCAAAAAAAGAATGAGATATTTCTCTCAAATATTTTTTAATTCTTCTATGTCAATAACCATTAATGGATTTTAATCTTGTTTGAAGATGATTTTTTATGATAATAATATTCCATTTTTTATTAATGGTTTTGTGATATGTTTGAATATGGATGCATTATTTTTCTACCATTCATGGTTTATTGATATAGTATTGACATTTTGTATGCTAGTTTTAATAATAATGTTTATGTTATGTTTAAAACATTTCATATGAGAAATTTATTGGACTTAGTAAGTGATGGGTGGAGACCACTATAACTCCTCGATTCATCGGTAGGTCTCATGAGATAAAATAGTTTTTTGGGACAAGACCATGAAAATATCATAGTTGTAGTCTTGGAACAAGGACTTGACTATGTGGTGATGAAGTATATCATTATGCATTCCATCATTATAAAAGTGGATATTTATATTGCATGCGATTATTTGACTAGTAGAATATCCATGTGAGTATGTAAATGGAAAATATGTTGATATATATTTTCCATATTATGAAGTATTTTATGTTAAAAAGTCTTTTGTTTTAGTTTTATACTTGTCCTTAAGTTTTTATGCTTATTTATTAAATTTTACGCTATATTGTTATCCTTACTGGGCATCTGATCTCACCCTTTCAATGTTTTATTTTTTCTCAAAGATGCTAAGATGTATATTATAACGGACCTATAGGGATAGTCTATGGGATCTCAGTGTTGTCTATGGATACAATGTTGTTGTAGTTTTCCATTTTATGATGTAATGTAAACCTTATAAATGTATCTAGTACTTCCAAGACTACTAAACTAATCGGTATTTCAAGACTTGATCTTTTGTGATCGTGACAATGTTATGTAATAATGCACCGACTTTGGGCTTCTAGGGTTGGGGATTTATAATTGGTATTAGAGGATGTTTAGAACAAACCATGGAAACTGGATTTTTAAAAACTCTGATTAGAGCACATTACCATAAGATGTACTTTGAGGATTAGTATAGATGAAATTCCATGAATTTTGGTATTGTAGGGATTTTGTGAGTTTTCTAAACAATACATCCATATCTGGATAGAAGAAGGTAGATCGGATATGACATAGATGTACCTAGAAGAAAAACCTGAAAACACCACTTTGAGCTAGACTCGAATGAGAACTGGTCCATGAACACAGACCTTGCTGCACTGTTAGTTATGACACTCATGGGGGATATGCTTAGGATAATCCACATTTTCTTTATAAACCATTACGAAGGATTTATGAGTATATACCATCTCATGGAGAACATTTTTTATGATTACTGATTATATCCATAAAATGATGAATTAATGTCTCGTATGTTATATGTTTGGAATTATGTATTGAAATTCATAAACTAATCTAGTATATGAAATTGTTTAGTAATGGTGCCAATTGGAATGAATGGAAACCACATCAATTCACAAACTCCATGTAGGTAATTACCTCCTGCTCAAGATAATTAGAGTGGTGCTGGTGATTAAAAATGTGCTAATCATCTTAACACTATACTAGGACAAATCACTCAGGTTATGAATAATAACCTTACCCTTATGGAGCACACTTATCCACATCGTGGAGGAACAATGTTAGATTGCTTCATGAGGAAGTATCCACCAGCATTAAATGGGGGTAAAAATCCATTAGTAGTTGAGAAATGGATAAATTTCATAGAGAAAGTATTTCATTCCTTGGGGAGTAGCGAAAGGGAAAATGTTATCATGGTAGTTTACCACCTCACTGGAGATGCTGATCAATGGTGTTCACTGATTCAAAACACAAAGTAAGATACATAAGTTTTAAATATGTAATGGAGGAAGTGTAAATAAATATTCTTAGAAAAATTCTTTCCTCATGACCATTGAGCAGATATGAAAGGCAATTTCTGAGTCTCAGGAAAATGGAGGATAAGAATGCCGCAAAGTATAAAGATAAGTTTACAAGGTTATCAAGGCATGCTACAGATTATATTTGTAACCCAAGAAGTAATATTGATCATTTATTTGATCGGATAAAACCATTTCTCCAACAAGAATTAATCTCAAAATCCTTTATCATCCTACAAAGATATTTCCTCATGTGAAATCTAGATTGAAAAATAATTATCTATGTCTTACAATTTTAAAGAAAAGGATGAGAAGAAGACATCTGATGAACACTCTAGAAATGGATATAAGGGGAATATGGGAAATTTGAATTTCCAACCTATAATAAATGTTTGAAGAAACACCATGGTACATGTCGGAAGGGAATGTGATTCTATTACAAGTGTGGTGAAAAAGGCCACCAAGCTAGTGATTACAAGGGAAATAAAGAAGTGGTTAATGTTGAAAGCTACAATTTTAGAGAATGGGGACATTATAAAAATTAATTTCCTAAGTGTCCTGGGAACTTACCTCAAAAAAGGTAAAGGGATCAAGGCCAAGTATATGTTATCACTACTGCTAAGGTTGAAACTCCAAAATATGTAGTGGTAGGTAATTTAATGGTTTCATCATGTTTAGATAATTATTTATTTCATTCTAGATCATCACATTGTTTCATATATTCCCAGTTTGCTAAGAAAATAAGATATTTCCAATTTGATTTATCAAGGGAGTTGTCATTAAAAACTCTAAAGGGAAGTATCATTGCAATAATGTTTTGTGAATCAGTCCCCATTAAGGCATATAAACGTTATTTGTACGATGACATCATCATATTAACCATTATTGAATTTTATATATTCATTGGAATGGATTGGATTTTGGACCATGATGCATAGATTTATTGTAAGAAGGAGGAGGTTACAATTTTTGATAATGATGATAAAGAACTCTTTATCTTTAGATCAGAAACATCACCACATAATTCTTATCTAGATCCACCCCTAGTAGCTCAACTAAATTTAATTATTGGAGAGGAATAGAATTATATAACAGTGGGTGAGGAAAAGAATGTTCAAATAGAAAATGTATCTATTGTGCAAGAATATTTTGATGTGTTTCCAGACGATTTACATGTACATCCTCTAGAACAAGAAATTGAGTTTTCCATTGACTTAATTCCTGGTTCAAGGCCCATATCAAAGACCCCTTATATAATTGCCATAGAGGAATTACTGGAACTCAATAAACAACTATAATAATTGAGTAATAAGTTATTTACTCGCCCTAGCGTTTCTCCATGGGGAGCCCTGTTCTTTTTGTTAAGAAAAAAGATGGATCTATAAGGTTGTACATTGACTATAAGGAGATAAATGCTATAACAATAAAGAACTAGTATCCCCAACCACGCATTGAATCTTTATTCGACCAAATTAATGGATCTCAATACATTTCAAAGATTGACCTTTGATATGGATATCATCAGTTGTGTGTGAAGAAGGATGACATTATGAAAACAGCATTTCGAACCAGGTACGAGCATGACATGTTTACAGTAATGCCTTTCGGATTGACTAACACAACCTCTGTCATCATGGATCTAATGAATATATTTTTCATGGAATATTTTGATGACTTTTTAGTGGTATTTATTGATGCTATCTCTGTATACTTCAAAAGCAATGAAGATCAAGAAAATCACTTGCACATTATTCTAATGACCCTCAGAAGGAATGTATTTTACAGGATGTTTTAGCAAGCGTGAATTTTGGATTCAAGATATTTTTTTTCTTGGCAATAATGTCTCTAAGGATAGAATCTCTGTTGATCCATCAAAGACAAGAGAAATCCAAGAATGGCCATCACTGATGAGTATAACTGAGTATGCAGTTCTATAGGTTTAGTAGGTTATTATTGACATTTTGTTCAGAATTTTGCACGGTTGGATAACCCATTAACAAAGATCACATGTAAAGGGGTTAAATTTGTTTGGAAAAAAGAGTGTGAATAATGTTTTGATGAACTGAAGATAATATTATACAATGATCCTATCTTGACTCTACCATCGGGGAATGATGTGTTTGTTTATTATAGTGAATCTTCAAAGAAGGGACAAGGTTGTGTCCTTATGTAGAATGATAGAGTTATTTCCTATGCATCACGGCAGCTAGAAATTTATGAGCAAAACTATCCTACTCATGATCATGAGTTAGAAGCTATAATCATTTCTTTGAGGATATGAATACATTATCTCTATGGTGAAAACTGTGAGATATATACCGATCACAAGAGTTTGAAGTTTATTTTCTCACAGAAAGAACTCAACATGAGGCAAAAGAGATGGCATGAACTACTTAGGGATTATGATTGCACAATAAACTACCACCCGGTGAAGGCAAGTAAGGTGGAAGATGCTTTGAGCAAAAAGGATCATGGAGTTTTGAACAAAAGGTGAGTTGAAAAGTATCCGATATAAAATAATATATTAAAGTTGGACCTGGGGATAACCATTGAAGGTGAAACATCGAAACTTTTTCAAATGGTTGAAAACCCATCTTTAATAGAATAAATAAAGTGTTTTCAGACTGATGATGAAGAGTTTCAAAAGACGATTAAAGATTTGAATGATGAGAGATTTAGTGACTTTGTGCATGAAGATGGAATTTTTTAATTTGGGAAGAGACTTTATGTTCCCGATATACCTGATCTAAAAAGGGAATTATTGGATGATTCACATAGTTACAATTTCTCTGTACTCCCTGGTATCACTATGATTTATATAGATTTGAAGGAATATTTTTGGTGGGATAACATGAAGCGGTAGATTGCTGATTTGTGTCAAGATGTATAGTTTGTCAACAAGTGAAAAATAGAAGGCCACATCCTGGTGGAGTCACACAACCTCTTCCCATAACTAAGTGGAAATGGGATAATATTATGATGGAGTTTTTCATGGGACTACAAAAGACTCCTAGAAGGAACGATGAAATATGGCTTATTTTTTATCATCTTACCAAGTCAGCACATTTTCTGGCTATAAGAGAAGATTTACCTCTTGAACGTCTAGAATGAATATATATTAATGAAGTTGTGAGACATCATGGGGTACCCCTATCGATTGTTTGTGATCGTGATCCACGTTTTACATGAAGATTCTAGAAAAGTCATTAGAATTCCATGGATACTGAACCTCGTTTGAGCACTGCCTACCACCCCCAAACTAATGGACAATCAAAACATACTATTCAATCCTTAGAAGACATGTTGAAAAAATGTTCACCTGACTTTCAAGGTATGTGGGATCAATATTTACCTCTAGTATCATTTTCCTATAACAATAGCTTCCATTCAAGTATTCATAAGACACCATATTATGTGTTATACGAAAATAGATGTCGCACACCAACCTGTTGGGATGTGTTGGTGAAATAAAACTTGTTGGCATAGAAATTGTAGAGGAAATGGTGGAAAAGGTGAAGGTAATATAAACCCACATCAAAGCATCTCAAAGTACGAAAAAGAGATATGCCAATAACCGAAGGAAGGATTTGGAATTTCAGGTAGGAGATAATGTTATCTTGAGGGTATCTCCATGGATGGGTGTTGTACGTTTTAGTAGGAAGGGAAAATTAAGTCCCAGGTATATCATACCTTTCATAATTTGAGAACAAATTCAGGCAGTAGATTACCATTTGGAAATGCTGCCAAGTCTCTCCAAAGTTCATGAAGTGTTCCATGTATCACTGTTGAGAAAATAATGCCTAACCCAACACATGTACTCAACTATGATGTATTATAATTGGAACCTGATATGTCTTATTGTGAAGTGTAGGTCAAGGTTCATGATAAAAGAGAACAAGTGCTCAGAAACCGGACGACTCGTCTGGTAAAAGTTCTATGGAGAAACAATAAGATGTAAGAGGCAACGTGGGAACCCGAGGAACATATGATAAAGAACCACCCATGTCTTTTAATGCAGTAATATTCTAGAAATATAAAGGAAGATATTATTTGAATGAGGGGAGAATGTAACACCCCATGTATCCACAATAGACTTCTCTTTGAATAATACTATAGTGTGCGTTGTACGCAACATCGAATTCTAACACACCACAACAAATCAAACTAGCCATTAAAAATACTAATACCCACTTTTGGAAATTTTATATATTTTATCATTCAAAATGGACTTCATTTTTGGATTCGGAATATCGAAATTAGCTTAGGGTTATTTTTTGTTATTTTTATGAAAACATTTAATTTTTTATGAATAGTGAAAAACAATGAGTTATAGTTTAAAATGGAATTTTTATTTAAATAATTATTTATTTTATTTAAATTTATTTTTGGTCAAAATACATACATAATACCTATACATGTTCAATGTAATTTATTGGCGACAGTTTATAATAATTTTATATATATAAAAATTTTATTGAAATTTTTACTATCTTTTACCTACCTTTTAGGAGAAGTTGTAAATTTACATAAAACATAATTTTACTGCTTCTCTGATTTGAATTTGAAAAATACTAGAGACACAGTTGATTTTGTAAGTAAAATTTGCTTCAATTAGATGAAAATTAATTTTTTTGTGAATAATATTGTTTGACTTTTATTTACCACGGTTAAAAGTAAATAGGGAAATTAAGGGTAAAAATGATATTATTATTACCCTAACACATGTACTAATTGTATTGGAGAAGTGTAATTCTACCAATAACAACCATAGTAATAATATATGATCCTTTTGGTCCACATGGATTAGATTAGGACATTTCTTATTATTTAATTCAAAGAAGAGTTAAAAGAGTTAAAATAAATGTTTAATAAATAAATCATTTTTAATATATGGATATACATATGATAAATTCGACTCTAAATATTCAATAAAAATCTAAAAAAATTTCCCACATAATGGTATTTTATTTATAATTTTTGGACATTAAATAATTTAATTTATTTATGACACAATGATGATACATTAATTACCTTATTAATGAAATATTAAAATAATTAATATTATAAATACACAAATAAATGTAATTTGAGAATTTTTATGAATTAAAATAATTTTATAGGTTAATATGTTATGTTATGGTTGAATAATTTTGTTTCAATGTAATAATTCTGTTATGAATTTAGAAATAACAAAATACCAAATAGTGTCAAAATCGACAGAAAATATTTTTTAAACAAATATTATATTATTAATTGATATAATATTAATAAAGATCAAAGGATCAGCCAAATGACTAAGAAAATGTTATTTATTTTAATAATGAACCACTTGGGGTTATCTTGGATGTTTATTGTAATTTTATTAACCATATAATATAAAAATAAAAAGAGGCATGGTAAATGTCAAACTATTTAAATGATAGTTAAATATAAAAGATAAGCTTAATATAGTTACCCAAACCTGTCTAAAACCTATTTTTTGAGTGGTTTTAGACCCATTCCAACCTAATCCTTTAAATAATTTATTTTGGAGCTATTATAAACCGAAAAGGATACTATTATAAATTAATATTTCAATCTTTTCCTAAGGTACCCCCACCCCTCTTATAAAAGGGAACTTCCCCTTATCTCAAACTCACACCTTCAATGCCATTTGGATCAAAAAAACCCTACCAAAATACCCTCTCAACTATTCTCCCTTCATCTTAGAGGCCTTCCTTTAGTCAAAAAGCCAACTTAATGATCCCTTTTGATCAAACAAAAAGGAAGAACCTGAAGAAGAGGTAAATATCTCACCACCTCTTTCATGTTTTTCTTCTTCCACATATTATTTACTTGTTGTTTACATTATAAAATAATAAATATAGTATCTTCTATATATTTTGATGATATTATAAATATGGTATAACCATATTCATTATTCTATCCATCCTATTAATGACATGTCACCATGCGTGTGTACGTACGGCTTACCGTCTCCACGTCATGGTGTAGTCGTTATTCAATACATTGTTATTTGGATGGGTATAATAATGATGTATAAATGATGTAAATAATAAATATAACATGATAATTATTCTATATATATTATATAGCATCCAATGATATATAATTTTAATGTAAAATGAATGATATTTTTGCTCATGCATACGTATGAATTACCTTCTCCACGAACACGATGAGATTCATTACCCATCGTATCCATTCAAGACTAATTTTCATTAGATGATTAAAAATAATGTCTAAAGTCTTAATATCTTTCTGAATATGAATAATATACATCCTATCCATAACCAACATTAATTACGTAACAAATCATATAAAGGAAAACGAATTAGTTAACACCCGAAACTACGATAATACTAAAATATTATTAACAAAGCAATATTAAAAAGTCATATATGATATAATATTAATGTATATGATTCTTGTATAATTTAATAAAAATTATTTCACCATTATACAGAATGTTAACCTACCCTTGACCAAGGAAAAGTACAAGGTAATGATTAATTCTACGACCTCTTTATTATTCAGGGATGTTTATATGTAATTATCTACTTGGTCCTTTTTATCATCCACATCCGTGTTTTCCTAAAAATGTATTCCAAAACATTTTTACTACATACAAGACTATGGGTTAAAGTCATTTATAACCTTATTTTACCATATACATTTTTAAAGTAATCTTTCTATCGTTTTCGAAACAAGTTACTTTATGACCTTTTTGTCAAAATTAAGGTAAGAATGTTTTTTAACTTAAAAGGCTGGTTCAACTATATTCTCCCATTATAACATCATCGAAGATTCCCTTAAAATCTTATGAGAATATTTTCAAAATAAATGGTTTCTTTTATAATTATGTTTCTTTAAATGATTTCAAATAAAGAATGAGATATTTCTCTCACAATGTTTTGATTTCATCTATATCAACATCATTTAATGGATTTTAATCTTGTTTGAAGTTAATTTATTATGATAAAAATCTTACATTTTATATTGAAGGTTTTGTGATATGTTTGACTGTGGATGTGTTATTTTTAAACCATTCATGGTTTATGGATAAATTATTGACATTTCATATGGTAGTTATAATACAAATGTTTATGTTATTTTAAAACTTTTCATATAAGGATACATTGGAATTAGTAAGTGATGGGTGGAGCCTGATATAGCTCCTTGATGCATCGGAAGGTATCATGAGTCAAACTAGTGTCTTGGCACAAGTCCGTGACAAAATCTTATTTGTAGTCTTGGATGAAGGACTGGACTCTGTGGTTATGATGTCTGAAATTATGCATTCCATCATTATGAAAGTGGATATTGATGTTACATGTGATTATTCGACTAGTAGAATATCCATGTGAGTAAGAAAATAGAATTATTTTGATTAATATTTTCTATATTATTATGTATTTTATTTTGGAATGGATTTTGTTTTGGTTTTAAACATTGCCTTAAATGTTTAAGCTTATTTATGAAAGTTTGAACTATTTTGTAATCCTTATTGTGCATCTGAGCTCTCCACTTTCTATGTTTTTTTTCAGGATGTGAAGAAGTATATTATGACTAACCTATAGGGATAGTCTATGGGATATCATTATTGTCTATGGAAACAATGTTGTTGTAGTTTTCTATTTTTTGATGTAATATAAACCTTAAGAATATATCATGTACTTCCAAGGCTACTAAACTAATCAGTTTTTCGAGAATTAAACTTTTTTTTATCATGCCAATGATACGTAATAATGCACTAACTCTAGGTTTCTATGGTTTGGGCATTACATTACCTTTATAAAACGTACCATGACTACACTACGACATAGAAAAGTGATCCACAGTTTCGAATATTCAATCCACGAAAATAATATAATGAAAACTGATGGGTTATATAATGGATTCTATATTCCGGTTAGATTTCATCCATAAAAACCCTACAAGAATCACCTCCAAATTTATCCCTTCATAAAATTTTAATGAAAAAAAAATCAATTTAAGACGTAAAATGGATTTGTTCCAGTAACTTGTCATTATTCTAAGTTGATGAGAACATAACATACCCTCATGTAAATATACAATAACATCACTTGATCCTTATCTAGTTATGACCATACACTCTCTTAGTCTACCTAAATTGAGGGACCAAAAGTCATACCCATCATATGATAGGAGATATCCCATCATGGTTAAGTCTCAAGTGATGAAATCATCAACAACATATCTAACCATCAAATATGATAAGTTATAAGGATTTCATAAGATTGAGTTAAAGTTATAAAGGTTGTCATAGTATGTTTGTTTTCAAAACATATAATAGGGATTCGATATGAAAAACTAATCCTTACCACACCATATACATATTGTATTTAACTCCATTTTTTATACTTGGAAGGACATATTGTGAAAATAATTTATTTTATGCCTCCAAAAATTATTCCATATATCTATCTGAAATACTACTCATGGTAAATTGAATACTTTATCACAACCTATAAAATTCCATTGCTAATATCAATTCGATAAAACTCAAAGTCATACTTTGAGTGGTTAATTATCATTTCAATTCATGGAATATGCAATAAATGTGAAGTAATTTTAAATTAGATATTGTATTTGGTTTAAATAAATAAATATTGTATTCTTAATATATTTGAAAAATTTAAAAACATATATAAGTACATTTATAATCATACAATATATTATATACTACCTATGAGTCTTAATGTTTGTTTTAGTTTAATTATATCTTTAAACTCATTACATTTCTAGGTAATTCTTACCACATCTCTATGTGACTATCTAACAGAAACATCCCACTAAAGTCCTTTAGATAGTAAAATATATAGTGAATGTTTGTTTTAATAATAGAGAGATGTAGAAATCATATTCTTAATTATCAACTATTTCAACATAGTAATAAAAATACATTACTCTACAACATCAAATTCTATGATGTTAATAAGAAATGTTGTATTCCTAGAATTGTTTTTAAGTTCTTCATCATCATCATTGTTAGAACATCACAAAAAAACACCTTTCATATCACTATGGTAACGAAATGCATCAATCTATAATATAATTATTCTTCAATGAATACTATATACATTTTTTATATTTAGTGACATTCACTTGTAATTTGACTGGCGTAATATTTTTTTCACTCGAACTTCACTTTTTTCATACTTACTCACACTAGCGTCATGGTAACTATAATATCTTTGAAATATCATTGTAAGGCATGATAAATTCTTTTTTAATGAAATAACTCTCATTCCAATAGGTGGGTATATTTAATGAATAAACTATCAATATCTATATCTTGTATGGTAATATAATGGTTCAGATAATTTTAATGAAAATGGTTGGGACCACTTTTGTGTATGAGATGTATTTGTTGTGAAAAATTCTTATAAGGTGTCAATGATGATCAATATGAAGATTTCGATAAAACATTAATTAATGTTGATGAAATTTATTATTCCTAGATGATTTTAATGGATGAAATTGGATTTCAGGGTTGAATTAATATCCTTGGAAATCAGATGATTGGTGAACTGATCATTAGTTAAAAAAAATTGTTTCAGTGGTGAAAAATTGTTCACAATAATGAAGGTGATTGAAGAACCATACACATTTGGATAGAGATATGTGATTGAAGTTATTTTGAATTGATATTCCAAAAACAATAGAAGATGATGAATTATGGTTGAATAAGTGGTTAGTTATTTTATATTTGAAGATTTGAGAATTGTCATGCAAAGAGAAAATATTAATGTGATTATGATGAAATGGAGATGATTTGTGGATGATGGTTGAACAGTGTGAATTTTCATGGAATTCTATTTTCTAAGGTGGACATGCTTTGAGTTTTTGTTCTAAGGATCCCATTAATTTTATGTTGAATATTTTTATGGGTTTTACTTAAATAAATATGAAATCCAACTAGGTCAACTAGCTAGCCTCAACCGAAGGAATATGCGGGAAAAAAGGTTAACCATGCATATGGGATGCTAGCCGGGCCAACCCTCATGGGACAAGGACAAATGTTATCCCACAAGAGTAAATGGGGTTGAGCCTATGTATATATTAGTCCAATGGCCCGTAGAGGAGTTAGTGCAGAGCATGGCCACATTGAACTAGTATGGGGTTTTACCATGGAGGGGGATAGAGATTTATGAGCATGAGGCAGAGCACTTTGATATTGAGACATCGGATTAGACGCATCATAATTTATATTGGCAATGGAGTTTGGAATGATCTCATCTATGAATCTCATTTCATTCCCTACTCATCGCCCGATCATCTACAATGTATGTCTTCGAAATTTGGTGAGATCGTGGTCATTCCCCCCATCATGTGGCTCAAATGTTTGAACATAGACCCTATGATGCTCTTGCGATGTATGTATCACTCGCAATAACAAATTCCTCCTTTCACCACTAAAATATGCCACTACCACTTATCATAGATGATTGTGATACTACCAGGGACATTCATTTCCTATTTAATGATGGTTGTTTGATCTAACTAAGATCAAGCATGAAATCTATGTCTTGCATGCATGCAGATAACTTGAAGAAGACATCATAACTGAGTCAATCAAAGTAACAAGGCAATGAAAAACATGGATTATTTGACCTTAGTTTTGAATAAAAAATTCACATTTTAATAAACACATAAATGTGAGGACTATATCACATTTAAGAAGGTAGTAATATTTAATGAAAAATTCCAATATTCTCAGCACATCATAAAATGGTTTTGAAGATCTTAAAAGTTGTTGATATTGATTATATTAAATGAAATATATTTTGGGGAATTGATTGTGTGATTAAGTTAAGAAGAGGTAGTGGAACTCATATTTATAAAAAGAGAGGCATGAAGCCTGTTGAATTTTGCTGATATCCACTACATAGATCTCTCATTAGAAAAATATAGTCTCTACAAGATCCTATTTCGAGAAGGGCATGTAGGAACCATGAACCATTATAGCTTTATGATGAAGAACTGTGAACCATCAAGGGTTCATGAAGAGTGAACAATGAACCATTATAGTTCAAGAAGGATATGAAAACTCCCTTTGTGTAGAAGAAGCACACTTATCATTCACGAGGAAGAAAAAATCTAGTTCCTTAGTGAAGATCGACACACCCTAAGAGTAAATTATGAACTAGAACACTGAAACAAACACTCAGTGTGCTTAATAAAATAATTCCTACAAATCCCACTAGTTTCATGATCTATTTTTCATGATGATGAAATTAAACTATTTTTAAGAGTGTCATTTCAGAAGAAGAAGAATGTGTGATGATAGAGGTTGTGTGTGCATACATGAAACACATGAAATCATGTTCATTGTTTGAATAATCGTGAGGTAGTGAGTATTTAAAAAGAATAGTGGAGACATCATGAAGGGTGCACATGCATTCATGCGCATGAGTTGAGACTATTGAGAATGTTTGCAAAAAAAAGAAATAGTGAATCTAAAAAAAGAAGTATGTGTGTTCACTTGGGAAGTATGTATAATTATATGTGAAGAAGTGTATGTATGATTTCATTCATATGTAAAAAGTTGAACCACTAGAGATAACTAAAACACTCTTTAATATTGATAATTAAATAATTACAAGAAACTTGATACATATGATTTAACATGGTTATTCTTCAAGAAAAGATTAATTGATTAATGTGAACAATAATTCCTGTACAACATTTAGGGTTTGGTGAAATTCAATTAAACATACATCAACTGAACCAAGAAGAAGAGAAGAAAAATAATAATACATTCACAGTTGATAGTGTGTATCGTTGAAGAATTATTGACTTTGATGATGTTATGCTAAGTTGGTCCTTACTATGTTGACAATATCCAAAGAAGTTTGTGATTCTAGAAATTAGAAGAGGTGGTTTCAATGTAGTTGGTTTTTACACTATGTAAGAAGGAGAAGAATATTTTTCGCAGATTAAGGTTTCTTCTATGAATAATTAATAATGGTTACTTGAAATATCATTAGCATGTTACACATGAAGAGTTGAAGATCAAGAAATTTTGTGACATCCCACATGAATCAATAGGTGGAGGAATCTCTTTGGGTTACAAAACCATTTCAATATGGAGAAGATAGACCTGGGATATAGTATAAAGAACTATCAAGGCGCTTCATTTTGGACTAGGTAATCACCAGTTCATGGAAGTGGAATTGTTTCATTCCACACTCCAAATAATAGGGACTCACATTAGATAAAATAATGTTTTCTAAGAAAACCACTATAAAAAATTTCTACATTATGGTGGAGAATACATATATGGTTCCTAACAATACATGGAAAGGATTTATATTCTCTTATTAAGTAGTTAAACTTCTAAAAATATACTGTTTTATTTTTATTGCTTTTATATTATATTAAATTACCTAGAAATAAGAACAAGAATATGAAAATCCTAAAAAATCACAAGTTATAAAGATAAAAAGTTATAATTTATTCAAAAAGTCCCCAACAAAGATTCACCCACTTCTTGGTATTTGGAATATCCAAAATTGGTCCTTTCAATTTTATTAGAGCCATCGTTCACCTCTGACAGATTCTCTACAGTGAATATATTCTCTCTTGAAGACATGGGTTCTTTCCCAAAAAAAGTGAACTGTAGTTTTAGAGATTATTTTTTAGGCCATGATTAAAATTATATGTCTACAAATACCATAAAGAACATGAAAATAAAGGATAAGAGAATGTTGAAAAATAATTCCCTCCATTCTAAAGATGACTAAGTATTAGTTTCTCCATACCTTAAAAAATGAGAACATGGAATGTAATGAGAAGGTGGATCATGTTTCTACCAAGATGATGAATAACCTTTCTACCTAAAGTGATCAATATGTATATATTAATATATTTGGAAATTATCCTCATGATGAAAATTCTAGCACAAGTGGTAATGGTCAATCTAAAAATTATCAATAACTATCAGTTGATAGATTAATAGTTAATCTACATGGTATTTCTAAAGATGGTGCAATCCTTGTTTGTGGATTCATTCAATTTATACAAGATGATATCACCCACCTAGAAGGATAAAATGATATTTTAGAGAAGGTATTGAATGTAAATAATATTTGATTTTTACAATCTCTCCAGACAAGTTCGAGACTTTGAAGCAACAAAGATGGAATTTGAAATAAATTCCTCAAAATGGATCAATGAAGATGAACAAAATGATAGAGTAAATCAGACTCCAAAAAACTCTATGCACTTTATGATTAGATTAATAATATCACTAATTTCATGTAGTTATATTTTAATGGATCTTCCTAGAAGATCAATGGGAATTTACACTTTTATACAAAACAAAGTGAAGTTGCATAAAGATTAAGTTGAAATAATGAAGATGTATTTAGAATATATGATGATTATGATTGAAAATATGAAAATAATCCTCGATATGAAATGTCTATAATTGGATGATTAGTTGACCAACCTTGAGAAAAATCATATTGGCACTTCAAAAAAGGAGAGAAATACTACTGGAACTCAACATTTATTGGAGGACACTAAGATTGAATAACCTCCAATAATTGATAAGAATATCATTAATTCACTCGATGATCTATCACAAGTAGCTGATAATAATAATGCAAATCCATACCATCTTGTACTCATGCTTCTAGATATGTTTCTATAAATAGTTCATGTAGGAAGATAAATTCAAAACAAGTATGTATAGAGAAATATGATGAAATATCTACCACAATGTCTATGGTGGATAGGATAAAGAGTGTGGAAGAGAATTCCTCACAGAGATCATAACACATCTTGACGAAGACCGTAATCCATTATTCAAAATACACAAGGATATCATCATTAGGTGGTCAATTTTGGTGATGTAATTTATTTGAGAATTTTTCGTTAAATTATTGGTATAATCCTCAAAATTTCAAAGCACAGAGGATTCCTATTTCAAGGTGGGAGTATGTAAGAGAAGAAGAAGTAAAATCTATAGGTCCTGAAGCATCTTAATAATTCAAACAAATTTTTAATTCTTGATAGGATATATGATTTATGCAATGCGAGTGGTCAAAAATATGGTACATGAATAACTCAAAATGTATCCAATGTTGATAAGAAAATGATATCACAAAATATGGCTATGAAAGAAGAGGAAGACATGGGAAGATATCAAAATAATGTTACAACAAAACTCTACTATGACGATTCCATGAAAGAAATGTGAGAAGACCATTACTTCTAAACACAATAAGTTTAGGGGTAGTTCATAAAAAAGAACTACTAATAGGGATGACACTCAGAATAAGTCAAGTGGAAAATCCAAAATTATAACCAAAATTCCAAATGAAATTTGTGTTTTATGGCATGATGATTTGGAAAGAATGATGAAACATGATGATGCATAAGTTAAGGCTAGTGGAAATAATAAAGAAAAAATTCCACATGATAAAGAAAAAATTAATTATAGGTTGAAAAAAAGGAAACACTTGTGTTAATGAAGTTTAGTGTGTGTGGTGAAACATGGATGACCACACATCATAAATTACATTCAATTTATTCCAGCACAAGTAGAACTTCTAAAGAAGATGAATGTTTCACCAGGATATACTAGTGATTTAAATTCCCTTGAATGAATAAGGCTCACACATGATAAAATATATGAAACAATAAAAACCAAACACCGCAATAAGAATTGAATATCAGATGTGAATGTTTAAAGAGTGGGGAAAATGGAGCATATTTGTTGAAAAAACCATCTCAAACTCTCTATTCACAATGACTGGTCATGGAAGATATATCTTATTACCCTAAATCATTGTGTATTATATTTTTTCTTATAATAATTTTAATTGAAAGTGATGAAAGTTCTCTGGGGAATAACATGATAAGAAGTGAGTGTGATCAACATTTGATATCATAACAAAAAATATTCCATCCTTGGATGATTAATCAATTGATATTCAAATAGTAATATTATAATGGATCACATTTGATTATGTTGATGAAGTGTGTTTCTATTTAGGGGATTCAAATGATGATTTTCCAGAGTTATTATTTTAATTAATATCAAATTCAATTATTCTGTAAATTTCATGAAGATCATGTCAGTAGAATTCGTATGTTATATATTAATCTCTTATCTTTGGTTACTAAAAATAATGGTCATCATACAAAGGGGGTGTAAATAAATTAATTAGTGACATAAGAATAATGGAAGTTACCCAATGCCACTTATTCTACATATTTCACTTGAATGTTTTTATACATTTATTGATGTACGTTCAGTAGTTTTAGGATGGATTTTCGTAAAAATATCCAACTCACTATCAATATCTTCAACACAGAATGAAAAAATAAAACCCATTGAGACAAGTACATGAGTTCTCATCTCATGAGGCATCATGATCAGTTGGTAATGGAAAACAGTATGGTCTAAATAAAATTCACTTGTTTTCTACACATAGAATATCTTACATATATTTAGTGTGAAATTATTGATTGAACATTTCATAAGTATGGATTGATACCCTTTTTCCATGAACATTTTATAACTTTTCAATAAGGGGGTGATAATGTGACATGAATGTTTAGTAGTAAAAGGGGGAGAGAAAAAAATTAACGGAGAGATAAGATTCACATATTGACATTGAAAATTTAATTTGAGAGAGAACATCGAGTATTTACAACACAAAAAAATGGGAGATATTGTTGGGTAAAATTTAGTGTATGAGTTTTATTTGTTGTCAATGATTTTCTGAAGTTGTCAATGTTGATCCATATGAAATAGTAGCTCCAAATTTAATAGAGGTTTACTAATGTCATGATGGTTAGAGAATTTTTATGGATAAAATTGGATGTCATGGTGGAATAATTCTCCTATGAAATCAGAATATTGGAGAATTGATTATTACTTCAAAGAACTTGTGTCAATGACGACACATTATTTACAACATTGACAGTGTTTGAATAACCATCAACTTTTGGATGCAGATAGATGATTGAGGTTCTTTGGAATTCATATTAAAAAAAGAATAGAACTAGGAGAATGATGGCTATAGAAGTGGTCCGTTGGTGTAATATTTGATGATTTGAGTATGATCATGAAAAGAGAAAATATTAATGTGATTTGAGTGAAATGGAGAAGATTTTTGGATGATGGTTGAAGATTGTGGATGGGATTGGTATTATAAGTTCTATGGTTTCCATACTTGGGATTTTTTTAAGGTGTCCATGCATTTTACAGTTAATATTTTTATGGGGATTACTTAATAATATATGGTAGCCATCTAGACTGACCATCCAACTTCAAACTAAGTAATATATGGGACATAGGGTTGACCGCACTGAAGGGAGGCCATCTAGGGTATCCCATAACAGACAAGGCCATGTGTTAACCTATAGGAGCACACTGGTGAGATCCAATGTAGGGATTTGTCCAAGGGCCAATAGGAGAGTGGCTGAAGAGAGCATCTACAGAGAACTAGTACAAGGTGGTACCTGGGAGGAAGAGAGAGATTTATAATCATGTGTTGGAGCACTTTGAAATTTAAATTGTGGCTCCTTCACATCTTATTTTTGATGTGGGGTGAAGTTTGGGAAAATATCAACCATCCATCTCATTTCATTTCCCACTCATCATCTGATCATCTCTAGTGTCCGTATTTGAAATATAGGGTGATCATGGCCTTTAATCTAATCCTGCTCCTCACTCATTTGAACTAATACCGTCTAATGCCCTGACATCATTTTTATCACCCACTGCATCGTCTTCCTCCCTTCGTTGCTCAACGACACCACTGCCTCTTATTAGAGATGATGGCAAACCCACCATGGTCGATCACCTGTTATCTAAGGAGGTTTTTTGGATATAAATGATATCATGCATGAAATATAAGTCTTTAATACATGTGTAAAACTTTATGAAGAAGTCTCGGATGAAGAAAACAAATTATTGAGGCCATGTCACATGTGGATGATTCAATCATGGGTTTTAATAACAATTTCATGCATTCATAACCACATACAGGTGAGGACTACATCATGAAAAAGAAGGCAGAAATCTTGAATGAAAAATCACATGATTGTGAGCATATCTAAAAAAGGGTTTGATGATCTTTAAATCTAAAATATCAATTGGTTTAAATGAAATATCTTGTAGGGATTTGACTGTGTGATGTAGTGTAGAAGATGTGGTGATCCTCGTATTTAAAAAGAGTGGAATCGAGGCTATTGAATGATTCTTCCATCCACTCCCTAGATCAATCATTCAAAAAAAAGTTTATCTCTAAACACATATTTCACAATGGAAATGCCTGAATAAAAAACCATCTTGGCTTCATGGGGAAGAACTATAAACCATCATGGGTTCATGAACAGAGAACCAAAAACCATTATAGTTCTACAAAGGAGATCCCCTATGTCCGTAGAATAACCACACATATCTTATGTGAAGAATAACCACCATTGTTTTACGGAGAATATCCACACATCCTATCCATAGAATAAGAACATGAACACAGAACCAAACCCTTTATGTGTTTAGTGAATAATACCAAGAAATCCCATGGTTTCCCTGCTCCTGTTTTCATGATAATGTAACAACACTATTTACAGTAGTGGATTTTGTGATGAATAATAATTTGTGAATACATGGGTTGTGTGAGCATTCATGAAACACAATAACTCATTTTTATTTTTTAACAATCCCAAGTTAGGGTGTATTTTCATTGAATAGCAGAGAACACATTCCTGGTGCCCATGAATTCATGTGCATGAGTTGAGAAAATAAATCTTGTGTGTATGAAAAGAAATGAAGAAAACAAAAAAAGGCAGTACATGTGTGCACTTGTGAAGGAAGAAAAATTAGAAGTGAAGAAGATTATGTACGATTTCATACATATATAAAAAGTTGAAAAACATGGTATACTCGAAACACTCTTGAAGAATGTTCATAAAATAACAATAAGAAATTTGATGCATATGATTAATCATGCTTATGTTTAATGAATGGTTTAATTAAATACTATGAAATATCATCCTCTCATAAAATTGATTGTTTATTGTAATTTAGTTTAACGTACATCAAATCCACCAATAAGAATAGAGGAGGGCTGATACTACATTCAATGTTGATAGTGTGTATCAAAGAAGATGAATTGAATATGATGTTTCTATGATGGTATGGTCCTTAATGTGATTACAATAAAACCAAAGTTTGTTATTTCTGTACCATGAAGAGATGGTTTTAGTGTAGTTGGTTTTTTCACTGAAAAAGTAGTAGAAGAATATTGTAATGCTGTCAAGGATGCTGTTGTGAAAGATGTAAGAATGGTTAATTTCATGATGCTATGAATGTAGCATGTGAAGAGTGTAAGATCAAGCAGCACTGTGGCATCATACATGACACAATATGTGGAGGAAAATTTTGGCGTTACAAACCCTTTTCAAAAGGGACAAGATTGTCTTGGGAGGAAGTATAAAGAACCAGTGAGGTGATGCAAGTAGGACTAGGTCATCACCAGTTCAAGGAAGAAGAATTGTTTTATTTTCCCCTCCAATGTGTAGGTACTCACAGTAGCTAAAATATTTCTTGGATCCAACCAATTGTAAACACATACTATATTATAGTAGAGAATCAATTTACAGTCATACCTATATATAGAAATGATGTAACCTCCTATATTGAGTGGAAAACCTTGTATAAATATCATGTGCTATTTATACTAATTTAATTTTCTTTATTATAACAATGAAAATAGAAAAATAAAATATAGATCCTAATATATGAACAGGTACAAGGATGAAATTTTATAATTGGTTCGAAAAGTCCTCAAAACCAATTCACCCTGCTCTCAATTTTAGGCATATCACAAAATCGCCCATTCAAAAATAATTCTATATTATTTAAAATATTACAATAATGGACATGAGAACAGTTTCCCTCATATTAGAGAAAAATATCTCAATTAAACTCTTTTATTCCAGATAATACACATTTAATCATTGTCTTTTTTTCAATAATTTTATTCAATATAATGAATCATAAACCTTGTGTTTAAAAATTGCTATATTTATTTTTCCTAAATATTGTTTGTTCAATTGTTATTTGTATTATATTTGGAATGTAATATTATCATATACATCCTTTATCAAATCCATATGATATTGAAACATTCCTCTACATTCAAAATATTTGTAATATAAAACTCTTCTTCCAAATTTGAATACAAACTACAACATCAAATATTATTACATTGATTTTGAACTTCTTTATATTTTTAAAATTTTTAAAATGTTCAATTGGTATCATATATATTTTAAAATAAAATAATTTATTTATAAAACACTCATAAAAATCTTAGACTCTCCATTAATTTTATTAAACACCTTTATCTTTTTCAGACAAATCCAACAGAGAGAATTTCTTCTGCTCTTATTATATTTCATTTATGTGTCAATAACCAAGGATAAATATTTTTTCATCTAATTTTATTCCTCAAACATATTATTTTACCCATTTTATCTCTCATCACAACACTTAATGTCATAAATCACATTACATGAACATTTTGTCTGAAAAATCATTGAAAATATGGAAAAAATTATCAAACTCATCAATATTGTCATAACCATTTAAATAAGAAGGAATTTCTGCATGAGTGGTTGGGGATCATTAAATGATCATTGGTAATGGAAGAAACCCGTCTAATTCTTAATATATAATCAAAGAATCAATAGCTGATAATAAATAAATAAAAAATTCCCTTGGAATACCTATATCATAGTTATGGAAGCCTCTATTTGGATAGTTCAATCTTAATGATGAACAAGGATTTAGAAAGTATGCCACAAGGGGCATGGGTGGGTGGGTTAGAGTGAATTTCTACATGAGTGGTTGGGGGTGGGGTTTAGTGGGTCAATAACATGAAAGGATCATGGGGTATAGGGTATATCTTATAAATTACATGTATGTGGGGGCATATTATGTTTCCCTAATGTTTAGGGAAAAAGTTAGGGAACATGCTTGGCCCATATCATCAGAGGGCTATAAATAGATAAAAAATTAATAAATTTGTGAATTTTGTACTTTGAGTCATTTAAAATTGGGCCTATGTGTCATGTATAGATTCACAAATAAACTAAATAAAAAATAAGAAATATCTATAAATAAAAGAAAAATTGGATTGGAGGAAAATCAATGAAGAAAAAACAAAGCATTCTGCCTTTGATGGGACTACATCAACCTCTAGTTCATTGAATGATTATTAAGGAACCCAAAGATAATAAGATGTGATATAACCTTCAATTATTAAAAAAATATGATTAAAAAGGAATATATATATCACCAAATATCTTGAAATATAAACAGGTAAACCAAATGATGGTAACCATTTCCCTTAAAAACGTCATCATGATACTCTTCATTTAATGATTAGCGTTGGCTATCATGTTCTAAGGAATTGACCATTAATTCCCATTAGAGTTCATTGATTGAACTCCTTAAATGAATTTTATATATTGTATAAATAATATATATCATGGATGGAAAAATAATCAAAACCATGTAGGGATGATGCAGTGGCACTCTGATGCACTAATACTACATTATGTCTGGAGCTACACAATCTCAGGTTGCATCAAATGCACACTATGTTATATTATGACCAATGTATGCTCATGCTTCAGCTTAAATATTTTTGGGAACAATTATATCCTTAAGTGACATTCATCACATGCATATTATTTTAGTTTATATCCAATAATATACCACTTTCACTAAAATTCATAAGGACTTTATAAAAAATGATACAACCCATTGTGAATTCATAAACAAGTTCTTTTGGATATAGTTTTATCAAAGTATCTTCATTTTTGAATAATAAATATATCTAAATCATAATCCTCATCTAAATTTTTAATGGTGTGACCATATATGATTTGATATAATTGAAAACAAAATTTAAATCCCCACTTCATAGATGTAAGAATATAATGACCTCTAGAAAATAATAGATTCTACGGATGCTTCTAAGGGGTCATGTTTGATCTCCACTAAATATACTCAGATCTCAAAGGAACATTTTCACCACAATATTTATCATATAAATCATATTCATACCTATATAATCCGTTTTAACCAGATATTGAGTGACCAATATACCTGAAGCAATGTAAATCTAGTATATTCAATACCATATTTTCTTGACTCTGTAAAAAATACTGGCCTAGTCAATGAATACATGGCATGTCATTAATCTAGAAGATTATAACATCACATGACCATCATCTCTGTATCTATATATATATATATAACAGGTTATGCAACTAAGAATATAAATGATTTTTCTCAGTCTAATTGAATCATGGTCCAGATGTCATTGAATTCTATAAAGTTAACAAACCCAATCTTTGGTGAGCATTAACTTGTAAAATATTCGATAATATACCCAACCACTTTCTAATTAACTAATTCATAATAACATTAATAATAAATATGTCAAAGGATTAATGTTATAATGGTATGTATATCTTCAAGCTCAAGTAGGAATGATTTATTATAAGCATACACCCCCTAGTATTTTGATGATTTTATGACATTCCATGGGATCTACTATAGTTATCTAGTCCAAATAATAAATCTCCACTTATTATATAATGGTTCCACATCTCAAAGTAATCCTGAAATAACATAAAAACCCTTATTACTTAATTATTACCAGTGGTTAGGATAATTCAAAATCATACATTAAGGGTAAAATGTCATCCCATTATTCATGTAAATTAAATTATAGCACTCATAAATTAATGAAAACATATTATTTATTTTTTTCTAATAAAATGATATATTATTCAATCATTTCCACAATATCTTATGTATCACACACAAAGTGAATCTACATTACCCCCATGATTTCACTACGATAATAGTTTCATCAATATATCTTCTACATTATCATTGATTGCCACCTTATAGATCTCAACACCACCCATCTCAATGATATATCATGTAATATGGTATTTAAAAAGAAAATGTCTTTTCCATTAGTTATACAGGTGTTATATATCTAATGAAATAACTCCATTATTTTGAAAATAATGATTTATTTATCCCACGATTCTAGGATCCACTCAATGATTAGTATTGAACATCTTGACCCAAATAGAATACTTTATAAAATATGATTAAATGATGTGTTATGCCACAAATGTATTATTTTTTCTTGTTTTGAATTATTCCAATTGTTATCTCCACCAAATACAAAAAATAAAAAACCATTTAAAGATTTCATATAATCTCTTCCATATTGGAAACTTCCATATGTGTAACCCTTAACATAGAGCTCATCCTCTCTTCCAATGAAAAATAATATATCCTATGTCCCTCTCAAGTACATAGAAATCTTCATCATTGAAATCCCGTGAAACTCAATAGGATTATATATATATACTAGTTATACATTAATCATAGGTGATATCATGTCAAGTATAGAACATGTGATATATGACAGATTATATGTAAGATATATAGAGAATCATATAAATCATTTCAAAATTGATAGAAGGATCCTAAATCATCATACGATTTGTGTCATGAAACACTAACAATAACCCCTTTTTAGAGTCCTCCATTCCAAAAATTAATATCAATTTACAAATGAAATTGATCAAAATGAGTCCATATAATCTCTTATATCCATATATATAGATATTCATACCTATTATTGAGGTTGTTTCTCCAATGTATTTTATAGAGAGGAATTTAACCAACCACATAATTATAGAGTGAAGCATTGATATATTGTTTCTGATAAGTAGTATGTCATCTATATATGATATTCGAAACATTAAAACATTCCCCATAATTTATTGGAATACACATGAAGAATCTACATTTTTTAGGAAGCCATAATATCTAATTACATCATCAAATCAGATATTCCAACTCTAATAATATTGATTTAATTAGTAAAAGTAATATTTTAGTTTGCTTTACTTTTACATTTTATTTAGAACATTAAAACCGTTGTAATGTATCATATACTCATATTGAATTATATTTATACTAATTTAAGAGATTTTTACATCCATTTGATATATCTCATAATAAAAAAAGCTACTAGTGATAGCGGTATCTGAATGGACATTATTATTAGAATAGGTGAAGTTTCTTATTCATAGATAATTCCACAAATTTTTGGTAACATTTTCAACTAGGCATTCATTATAGGTAAACACTCTACCATCCTGATATGGTTTCTTATAAGAATCCAACATTATGATTTTGGGACTCATCCCTTCAGGTGCATCCACAATGTAAAAAACTTTAGTACTATAAATAGATTCCATTTTTATAGAATCAATGAATTTTATCAATTTATTTGAATACAAACACCCTATGGCCTCCATAAATGTAGTTTTATCATATTATATTAAAACTAACTCATCATAATTCGCTAAGAAAAATCGATATAAAATGAGCTCATAAAAAATAATACCAGATAATTGAGTTTTTTCTCTATCTTGAGTTAGTAAATTACCCATAACTCCTTTTGTAAATTGCATAATCTCCTTATCATGAACCCTTATTCTTTTTGGTGTCAAACTTCTATATGATCAACATTCCTCCCACTAAATCATCTTCTTATGTTTCCTTCTCAATAAAATTACAACATCAGGAAAAAAATACATTGGGTTCAGTAGGATTATAGAAATAATATTCCATAGTTTCATTAAGATAACAAAATAATAATAATTTTTAGGATTTTATGTTATTCTTATCAGAATCCAAATGTAATATGAATTCATTTCGTCCATAAACAATTATATAAGATAGTATTGGATATTTACAATACCATATATAACTTGGAATCTTTAAAAAATAAATATGTAATGAGATTTAATAGAAATTATGTACTCTCTAAATAGTAGCTTTAGAATACCATATGAAGGTCACTCTGAATCATCACTGATGGATCCATGTTAAAAGTGCTATGATTCGTCCTCTTGGACACATAATTACCCCATGGTATTCAAAGAAGACTTAATTGTGAATTTTTATTATCAATCTCCCATATGATCAACAAATTCATGGGTCTTGTATTCACCACATGAATCAAATAATAATATCTTTAGAAACATTCTCAATTGATTCTATACATCATTCTGATTTTCTTTTATTTTTTGTAAAGTTTCATACTTGCGTCTCATCAAAATCATATATCCATACCAACTAAATTCATCAATAACGACAACAAAATAAAAAAAACTACCAATTTATTGATTATTAATTACTCCACATGGATTACTATGTATAAGATCATATAGTTGACTATCCCTTTCGACACTTCTATTTAAATGTTCTTTGATTATCTTTCCTAAAAATTGATTCATAATTATTAAAAGACTAATAATCAATTGGTTGCAATAAAAATTCATTATAATATTTTTGTTTTTTTCATTTATATATCCAGGGAGTGAATTCCAATGGTAGTTGAGATTATAATAAACCCTTAACATTTTGTTTTGATGGTTTTGAAAATGATTGGTCGTATCCAAAATACATATACCATTTATCATATTCAAAAATATAAAACATTTTGTCCATATGTATATAATACCAATTATTATTAATTTTGGATAAATATATCATCCTTTTAAAAAAAGATATAATAATCATATTATTGTTTATGGTGAGAAAATAATAAAATTTCTTCAATTATAGTATTAATCCACTTGGTTATAATAGACCATTATTGATTAATTTTAATGATGAAACTCTCACTCCATTATCAACAAGAAGATCCTCATCACCAAATTTAAAATCCCATCTATCATTGAGTCAATGTTTTTCAATGAAAATGTGTGAGGAACAATCAGTATCTAATATCCAAGATCGATGTTAGTTAAATTTAACTCTATACCATTTATATTCATATGATTATAATGGATCACTTTTAGAAAAAATCTCAATAATAGACAATAATTTCTTACTATTCTATAAGTTAAAATTATAAGGGATTCCAGTACAATTATCATGAAATTTTCCATAATCAATATCTGTAATATATCTATGGATGAGAACAACATATTATATTTTTTCATCAAGGACTTTTAGTGAATATAATCTAACAAAAATTTATTTCCTCTCACGTCATATTAACATAATGATTTGAGATCGTTATTTCACTATGTTATTAGCATGCTATAACATCTTCTTACCAAGTATTGTTTTATACAGGGATTCATACTAATAATAAAATCTATTTTTTATGGATAGTTGAGTAGGATACTATTTTTTTATGACCATCAAATGAATAACTAATCTCTATTCTTATGGTATCCTAACATTTCTGATTTCCCTGCTAGGATTTTCCCAATGCTGAAAAAAAAATATTTGGTATCCTAAATTAATGGTTATATATTTCCCCTTTGAATTAAAAAGATATATTCCATGGTAACTCTTCTATGGAATAACCCACCATGTTTAATGATTGAGGACTTGTCATTTTTTTATATGGAAGGAATCTCCCACTAAGTACATTAATGGATTTTCTTAATATTCTAAACTATGTAACATATATTTTAGACATATAAAACCCATTTCATCTCATGTAAATTATATTTTCTCATGATTTATAACATTTTGTATGTATGCTAATAATGATTTAGTTTTTGAATCTTATTTCATACAACAAAATATTGTGTTCCTTCCACATTAATGCATGTATCTTTACCCAACCCACAATCTTTTTTTACCTATCCATAAAAAAAGTAAAACATATTCATAGATATATTAATAAATATCATTCATAAGGTACATGAAATTTTCATTTAAAGTAAATGAATTATATTATATTCACCACTTCCTAATGAGTAAACCTGAATAACCCCTTTCCATTCTAGAACATAGCATAATCCACTTGAACTGTGGATAATTTAAACTCATCTCCCAGTCCTCGAGAAGAATTTAACTAATACAGAATTAAATTAATGATATATCAAACATGTAATATGTAAAAAATATATTCATTAAATACTCTCATTCTCATAACTCTAAGAAATCAATGTTATGTTAGCTGAAATCTCAATATTACAATGTCAAAAATATAATGTAATGCTTGGATATATCATGTAGAAGAAATTAATAATGTAAAAACATTAATACAAAACATTCATATTTATAAAAAATTTACTAAAAATAAATATTAAAGGAATTTAAGAAATAAATTAATATTTTTATTTTCCAAAACATGATATAGAAATAAAACATTTCATATCTAATATACGCTTGAAAAATAAAATTTTATTATTCATATTATATTTTGTTTGTTTTTTCCCAAAAGGTATCCCATTATAGACAACCCATATTACAATCCATCATGAGGTAAAAAGGACAACCTCAAAATTATGCCCACTAATAGATCTGGAGTAAGTGGGAAGAGCTTGTATAAGTCGACTCTATGGACATGTGCATTTTTGGACTGGAATTTGGAGCGAAAATTTGATATTCTTTTCCATAAAATGCTTATAAGGGTTAAAATGGTTACCGTAGTACATGACCTCTAATAATTTTTATATGAATTATTTTGGTCCCATAATAGTGTGCTTAACCCATCACAAGTGTTTGGTATAACTATAATCCATTCAAATTTTGGGGGAATAATTAATAACTAATATTTTATTAATTAAATATTAATTATTTATAATATGTTTTTTCATCTATATAATTTGAATAGATTGTCAAATTTAGATTCCACATATTCCTTAAAGTTTATAATATGAATTATTTCCTAGGTGTGGAATAAACTTAGGTCAGGCGCCAAGGCCAATCAAGGCCGTTGTTTTCTTTTTTCATGCTTTTTATCATTTAACACCTATACTTTTATTTTTATTTTTTCCTTATCTAGATTTTTACATATTCATCCTGGGGATCCTCCTATATCAAATAAATTATAATGAGAAGTGATATGGAGAGAGAGAGAGATAGGGTAATAGAGGTACCACCGTGGATCTCAGGATACCCCACATCATTATATAGTAGTCTTGGAACATTGAAATGGGTGAATCATTAGTTAATTCCAGCCAAAGGTTGGAAATTTATTAATTTTTACTATAGATCCCCCATATATATTCCTTTTTCCCATTATAAACACCATTTATTATTTCATATAACACCTTGGGTGTTTATTTTTTTCATTCAGGATAAATTAGGGGTTGTTGGAGATTTGAGGGATTTCCCATCCAAAAATCATAATCACACAACACGTATTTCAAGAAAACACACTATGTGTTCTTCCTCTTCACGAATGTAAATAATTTGGTATTACATGCTTTTTATGGGGTATATAAATTATATATAGAGTATTATCCATGTACCTATGTACTTGTATTTATAGCCTTAGTAGGGGCACATGGTTGTGTAAAGTACACGGCTAGGCCCATTGTGGTTTTCCCACCATGTGGAGATTAGGGAGTACATTCCACTCACTATGGTACACACAATGTGTATTTCCCCCCATATTACCATTTTATGGGTTTTCCATATATTTATGACCATGAGTCATAATTGGACACATGACTAGTCCATATTGACTATCTTTCCACATTGATTGTGATGGTGAAAATCTCAAGGTGATGTGGGGAATTCTAAGTGGAATTTAAGGATTTTCCATAATGAAGTGATTCTTCCTTTGATAATTGAATTTATTTATATCATGAGAGTGAGACCCATGATTTGAGAATGGATATAATCCATATATATAGTATGATGATCGATGAACGTTCCTTTTGGTCCAAGTGGTTGTCTTATATTTTTCACTATAGGATCCCATGTGGGATAACTCTACCTTATTGATGTCACTAGGTTCCCATGAGGGATGTATTAATTTACATGCCAAAGTAGTGGAACCCATTTAGTATCCCATTACCCATATAACATTACAAGGACCTCATGTTGGATTCAATTTCATCTTATGATAATGTTAGTGGTCTTTTGTAAGAGTTACCTTCTAATGTACAATTCCACGAATCATCTACATGATTCTACTATATACTTATCATCGACTATCCCATGTATAATCCCTTATTTTACCTTTATAGATAATGATTCTGAGTAGGATTCCATTAATTATGTATAGAACATAAGAATTCCATGTAGAATGCCTCTCTTGTGGTTTGAATTGTGGGGACCGTTAGGTGCCCAGATGTGTGACTGAACCTAAGCTAGTACATTGGTCCAAGGTATGGATGGTTTAGGATGTAACTTTTGAACCTGTTCTAAACATGTAATTCCATGGGGACGGGGTAGTGGTGGTGGGTTTAGGTAGTTGAAAACCCACACTCTTTATTTTATGATTTCTCAAGATTACTGATAATGCAATGATGATTTTTAGTGGTTAATCCTATTTGATATGGGATGATACTACCATGATGAATTTTAAATTCTCGTTGGGATTCCTAGAAATATCTCCTAGGACCCATATTGTGCATTTATTGTGATTTCCAAATATATTTCCTAGGATCCAACTAATAAGCTGGGTTATTTTTTATTACTAGCACGCCTAGAGGTATTACATGAGATATGGTCATTATGCATGTATATTTGATTATTATATTATTGGGATCTCTAGAGGTTCTTCGTTGGATCTATATACTAATCCTATGTTTATGATGAATAGTAATGACGTCCCTAGTAATGATACACATGGATGATTACACTCTCTCAGGTGATGAGGATGACTCATCTATCCTTGAATTATTATATGTTGAGGATGATCAGTATATACGTTGATTGAAATGTGTTTTGGATTATTATTCTCTCCTTAATTTGATTATAATCATAGATGATGATTATCTCAGAAGTGATAGAGTTGATTATGCTTTACCTGATCGATTACATAAACGCGGTGTTGGAAATAGTGTTTAACATCATCAGATAGTTGTGGATGATTACACTCTCATATGTGATAGGGATGATTATGCCCTCCCTAAATATATATATCTATGGGTGGGGATGATGCCTCACTAGTGATCTATCATTATAGTTCACCAAGGGGTCATTCCCTTAGGATCATCAAATATAAAATATTGTGACCACCTATGGACTGGGACCTATAGATAAAAAATAGACTATATTTTTAGGGCATGAGAGGAATAACGCCAAGATCTAGGTAATTTATAGGTTATGTATATTAATTCCTTATACTACTTTGTTATAGTTATTGTATGCAAGTACGGGTGAACCTAGATTATGAAGAGTATCCCCCTATGGTGACATATCTTACATAGAGATATTTATTGAACTGGATGAAGTTGGTATTTTTTATTAGGAGTATGAATATAGATATTTACTAAATTTTACATTCACTAAATGTTATCACATCTTGTTCAGTTCCCTACTAATAGGACATCAATTAAATCAAATTTTTATTAATGGATTGACGGTGGATTGCGTCATTTATTCTATTTTATTCCTCACATACACAAGTATGTATATGAACACATGTATATATGTATATATTTATAGATACATATATATACAAGAATTGAAATAATTATATATTATGGCACTACATCCATATGATTTGGATCATAGACCCAATAATCAATTGTGGATATATTCCTGTTTGATTCATTTTATCTTTCTAGTTGTGTCTCAACATGGTTGATAATATTTCATGAACATGTAATTAGGAAATAAAATTTATAGTTTCCTCATTGGGGTGACCTACTTAGTTTATTTCTCACCCATATATATGAACCTCATTGTGTGTGAAAAAATTATTTCTAATTTTCAGGTAGATCACAAATGATTGGTGGTCAGTTTTGAGGCCCTATTTTGTGTGATCAATTTGATATTCTCATGTGTATTTTTATTACCAGGATAATGTAGTTTTTTAGTGTCTAGATTCCTGGTATGTGATCTTTATAATATTTAGTATTGGAGCCTTGTATTTCTATTTCAACTTATTTTATATACTCTGACATGTATGGTCGGACTTGTTGGTGAGTAGTGTTGTTTGTATGATATGATTTTTGGGAATTTTATAAAATTTTATTTATTATTACAAAATGTTCTATTACAGTTTATTTATTTCATTCAAACTATTTTAATTTTTATGGGATTATATATAGTAATTTACAATATTGTTTAGTCTTATTCGTGAGAATATACATTTTACAGAGACACCATATGCCCTTTCTACTTGATGGACACCTATAGTGTATGGAGAATCTCACTTGAGGTCTCATAATGAATAGTATCAATGCACTGGTTCAGTGACATATAGTTTGGGATGTTACAAAGTCATCTCAAAGCTATTTCTTTTCCTATTGTTTTACTATTTGGATATGGAAGACATGAGTTTTAAGAATCTGTCAGAACCATTGATGGATATTAGACTGGTTAATCAAGAACACTAGTTCTCATAAAAACTCCTGGTTTCCAGGGATTTGGGAATACTATTAATATCAGTGATGCTATGGTTATAATTGATTTTCTCTTTGAGATATGCAAATAATTTGTGGATACCATGATTTATTATGAATTTTTGTGTCATGGAATATTTTCAAGAGGTTATGGAATGATTTTGACTCTTGGTTAGAAATGGAAAGACGTGTCTTATGCATCATATTTGGAAAGTACGGTTCAAGTGATACGAACCTGATAGTGTGAGATATCACTAATGAAAGAATAAAATTGTATAATGTGTCATGAAAAACATAAATGGTTTTTCCCATATAGTTTATTTGGGTGATTCATTTAATTATTATGACTTAAATATACACTTCCATCTCATGGATGGTCATGTAAATCTATGTAGATAAATTTGATGGTGAGTTTGATGACTATGTCCATGTGCATGGGAGTTATAGTTATTATAAAAGGTATATAAGAAAAATTATTCCCAAATTATGTACCCTTTATAAGATATTGATATTCTGTTTTGGTTATTTATTGTGTCAGTGACAACCTCTATTGTTTTTCTATAAGTATATTGGAATGACATTCTACATAAACAAAACATGTTATTATTGTAATGACCCTTGTGGGCCAGTATCAGTAGTTGATTATTTTCTGTTGATTCATTATGTGGGGTATCCATTCATTTATTGTTATTCAGTAGGGTTTCATTGTATGATGTCAATAGATACCAAAATAATTTTATTGAAATGAACCTCTGGGGGGTATTACCATATACATATTCTCAATGAGTGTTAGCTAAATATCTTGTCAACATTTTAGAATGTCACCTCCATGGGAAATTCCTTATTAAGATGCTTAGAGAGGATCATGGCCCTAGAAGGCCTATATTGATAGTTCTGATCCTCATAGGTTCTTTTGTATTTACCTACCATAGAGTATTTTGATATTTTGGGCTATGTGGGTAGACATTGTGATCAAGTTGATACAATTGATCAGTATGTATAGGATGGAGATCTAGAGACCCTTGGTTTTTACATATACCCTTATAGGTTGAAGTAAATTTTTACCAAGGGAATTCTATAGGGGAGATGTTGGCCTGGTTTTATGAATTTTTTTTAGGTAGTGATCATGTTTATAGGCCTATTTGTGACTGATTCATTGTCAGTTTTTTGTGTTGTATAATATAGTTAGGTTTATTCCATTATTTCCTTAGAAATTAGCTTTGGTACATTAGTATTAATACATCCTTTTATGATCTTGACTTTTTGGGTTCTTTACATTGTTGTTAGGTGTTTCCAATATTACTTATGTAATTAGAGCATTGTTGGAACCTCCTTACTTGAATGATTCCATGTGATGGGCTATCTTGGAATAAATCATGGCACATTTTAAGTGATAGATTTTGAAGAGGAGTTCCATGGTAGCTGCATATTGTTTAGAATGATTTCCATGATGCATAATTAGTTTGGATTAAATAGAAGATGACTCATAAGAGAATGATTCTGGTGATTGATGTGTGTTGTGGTTGTGTGTAGTTCCATTTTAAATCATAAATCAAGGAGTTGATGGGTGTGAGATAAGGCATGATCTTTTCAATAAATTCAATGGGAATAGTTTACCGAATGATGTGGTTAAACTATGAATGTATCTCTATAGCAGAGGAGACATAAAAAATAAATTAGATTCCTAGACAAGATTGACATATGGCTGGACCTCTACATGAATTTCTTAGAGACTTGGTTTTAGGAGTTGGGTAATGGAAGGATAGCCTATCTAGTGTAAGAATTGATCATGGAGGGATGCACACACATTTTGATTGAATATTAATTTAATTCTTGTGAGATATTATCATTCTTGATTAGTAAGTCTACTTGAGTACATAGATATAGAATCAACTCTATAATAATGAAATATTCCATTCTTTTCTTTTCATATGAATTTCCTAGTTTGGGATATAATCTATTGAGGTTGCGCTTTAAGTGAGTTATAAGGTAACCCATTTGGTGGGGAGTTCGTCGTTGGCCGTTTGAGGATGGTGTCACTCATTTTCACATTAAATTTAGATTATTAAATAGGGTTTTAGATCATATTATTATTTTTGAGATGAAAAAAAGGGTATTCATATGGTGGGGAGTATTGGATCAGTTATAGGTGAACATCTTCCTTGATTTAAGTGTTGTCGATGCTGTGAGATTGATCATTGGAAATTCTATATTGAACAGTTTCAGAGATGCAAAGGATGAGAGAATTGTTTCTAGTTTTTCTACAAATTATTCTTATGGATGATAAGGTTTATGTTGTAGATATTGTAAGGACTCATATTTATTTGGACTTGAATATTGAGAAAAAATTAAAAAAAATTCCTCTATATTATTAGAAGGTGTAAAATAGAAATTTTCACAAATAATATGATCTTAGATAATTTTATTGACCATGCTGTTAGTCCCAAAATAGTTATTTTACCCTAAGATAATAGTTTGGTATCATTTAGAGTCATTCAAATTTTAATAGAATAAATAATTATTAATAGTTAATTAATTATTAATTTATACTTGTAGTTTCAGTCCACCATATATTTTGAATAAATAACAAAATTGAGATTATTTCACCAACTATGAGTCCATAATACGTATTGTTTCATAAGTGGGGCATAAATTCGGGTTGGGAGATGGGGCTGTCCTCGACAACTTTTTATTTTTTATTTCATTTCTCATTTTCTTCATTTTCTTTTATTTTTCCTCTTTTCCTCTATTTACATATCATGTATGCCGCAAGTCGGATCCTACTTCATCCCATGGATGATATAGAAGTGGTATAGGATGATATAGGAGAGATATAAGGGAATACAGGTATCATTATGCAGCTCGACACGCACCAGATTTCCATGATATAGCTCTTGAGCATGGAGATAGGTGAAGATTCATCATATTCCACCAAAATAATAAATTTTTAGGATTTTAAAAATACCCCTATATGTTTTACTTTTTCTAGTTTTAAACCCATTTTATGATTTTGTATTACCCCTTATGAGTTAATCTATTGTTTTTTCTGCAGGGGGTGTGGCTTTTGGGATATTTTTGGGTTTTTCCATTCGGAAACAACGATCAAACATCATGTTGATTATGAACACATGTTATGTATTCTTTATAGTTGTGGAAGATGAACTATTTAATGTAAACTCCATGTATGGGGTTTGCACACCATGTATAAGGGATCGAATTTGAACTTGTGTACCCATCTAGAAAACCCGTGTAGTGGTGCCTGGTCATGTAAAGTACATGGCCAGACCCTGTGTGGGTTGCATGCCATGTAGAAGCACATGAACAAATGAATATATATTCTGGAAATGTGAGGTACCTAGGTAGTTTACCATTTTAGTGTAAATTCCATATACAAATTATACAATTTGTGTAAAAGGGAATACAAATCATGTCCTATAAGAGTGTACGCCTAGGTGGGGATTTGGGAGTACACATCATGTACTAGGTTACACACGTGGTGTATTTCCCCCTGCTAACCTATTTATAGTTTTCAGTAACTTTTCTCTCATGAATGGGAGTTGGGTACATCAGTAGTAAATTTTGTCTGCCATTTCATGTACATCTTGATGGGGAATCCGTTGAGATGATTTGGGGTCTCCTAGGTTCCATTTTTTGGTTTTTCCTAAATGGAAAAGTTCTTCCTCCGATAATAGAAGATAGAAATACCATGAGAGTGAGAACCCTAATCTAAAATGTTCTATGGGACATCTCTCTATTATGATGATCAAGGAACTTTCCTTTTGGTCAAGTGACTATCTTTTCTTTTGTCTAAGATGATCCCATGTGGGATGCCTCTACCATAATGCTGATCTCGAGGGTCATGTGAGGGATGAATTAATTTACATGATCAACTAGGGGATCCCATGTTGGATCCATTTTCCTATATACCAATATGAGGATCCTATGTAGGATTCCTCAGTTACATATGTCGATGTTTAGGGAATCGTGTATGATGCCCCTTACGTGTAGACCATGAGGATCCTGAGTGGGATTCCTTCGTTTATATATAGACATTGGGGATCCAATGTTGGATTGTTCCCTTATGTTTTTACTTGAGGGACCCATGAGTAACCAGATTTTTGACCCAACCTGAGCTAGTAGACCAATTTTGGGAAGAGATGGTATTAGGTGTCACGTTAGAACCCACGTCAAAATAGTAATCTTGTGAGGTTGAGATAGTAGTGGTTGGTTTAAGAATTCATCCATACTCACTATTTATTTTTTTCTATTACATCTTTGTTTTTGGTATAATAATAATTTCCATAAGGTATTCCTGGTTAGTGTTTAATGAGCCTGATGTGATGCCTCTTCCTTTCAATTTGTGATTTTCATATGTATTTCTTGGGATTCATATTAACATTTTTAGGATTCCCTGATGTATTTACAAGGATCTAACTTTTGATCCATGTTTTTATTTTTATTATTGTGATGCCTAGTGTTGCTACCTAGGATTTTTTCATTAAGCATGTGTGATTGATTGTTATATTATTGAGTTCCCTAGATGTACTTCATGGGATCTGACTTTTTAGTCTATGGTTATGTTATAGGTGCATGGAATCCCTACTACCTATTCTAGTGGATGATAAATCTCTCATGGGTGAGGATGATTATTCCTCTCTCCAAAAATTATTGTATGTTAAGGAAGATCACTCTCTCATCTAATTGACATGTTACGAGGATTACTACACTATCCTTATTCTTATGGTACTCATGGAAGATTACTGATGTGCCATTTATTTCATTTACATTGGGAAATCCTTTTTAATATTTTAATTGAATTTTTATTATTAAGATAGTGTATTTTGTTGAATAATTGATAATTGTTTTGTATTAAATTATTAAAATATTAATTTTTTGTCTTCTAAAATTATGAATTTTATTGATTATTTAGAAATTTTTTATTTTTTAAAAATATTTAATTAATTTTTTATAACTATTACCTATATAATCCTTTTTTTTAAATTATAAAATTTCATTATCATTGTTTTAATTCATTCATTATTTAATTTTATAATTTTGTTAAAACATTATTTGTTTATTTTGATTAATTATCTCTTCATGCAATTTGAAAATTTATCATTATTTAATTTTTTAATCAATAATTTTAGTTAACTAAATCATTTAGCTTAAATAATTAATTAATTTTGTTTAATATTTATTATATTCAATTAGTAAATAAATTTAATTAATTCATTATTTTAATTATAAAATAATTATTTTTTAAATATTTTATCTCAATTGTTTTTCAAAATAATAATATTTAATTTCCGAATGTCATTTTTTATTCTTCAAATTCAATTTCTGTTCACACATTACAAATTTATGTATTTTAATTTTTCCAATATAGATTTTTATTAATAATTCAATTTACTTAATTTATTTCATCATAATTTTTATTTCAATGAAATAATTTTTACTGTTTTTAATTTAAATATCTTAATTAGTCATTATATTTTAATTTTTTTAAATTAAATAAATTTTCATAATCATTCTTTTTTTAAATAAATAATTATTAATTGTTTAAATTGATTTTTTTAAGTTTTAAATCTATGTCACTAAATTATTTATTTAGGTTTTTTCAGAATAATGAGTCACCACTAAGAATAATGAAGGGTGACTCAACTCACCACTATCCCTTGAACCACTACCACCACCTGCTGAGTCATCACCGGAAACAAAGATCCTCATGAGCCACCACTAGAACAAAGAATTGTGACTAAATTCACCACCATCTTCCTCTTGATCCACCACAAACTGTTCCTACACTAGAAACCATACTAACCACTAGTGGCACCTGATTTATCATTAGAATCATTTAAAATGGTACTAGAAGAAGAAAAAAAAATCCAATGGTGGTTTCTTTGGACTATTCCAACACTGTCACAAGAGAAAAATAGATGAAAATATTAGGAAGATATACCATGAAAGTAGAAGAAAATATATAATGGATGAACACCAGAATCACCAAAGGAAGCAAACGAAAAAAAATTAAATAGATCGCTAAATTCAATAAAAACACAAAAGAAACACCAATGGCTGCACACCTCAACACAGAACTGAACTAGATCGAATGAAGACCACCTAAATAAAAAAGTATAATGAAATCCATATTTACAAATTTTATTTTTAACAACTAAAAATATAAGGATAATACCATAGATTCATCATCCACCTGAGAAGAAACTAAAAAACAATTAAACTTCCTTTAAAGGTTGGATCCACCACTGGGTTCCAAACAAACAACCATCGAGCTCAATCAGGACAGATACCCCATCGCCACTAGAAACTGTGCACCATAGAGTCTCCAAATGTGATAGAAAACTATATGCCACACCACTGTGTCATGCCATCAAAATTGATGTGTCACCAAGTCCCCATATCAATCCACTAAATAGAACCCATTTTCACCCCCATGCCAATGAACTCTAAGACCATGATTTATCTTTTAAAGAAATTGAAGACCCAAAAATTCATTTTTCTAGTTATATATTTGATATGATATATAATATATAATAATAATTATACAGATAATATATATTTATATATTTAAAAATATGAACAAATATATATAATAATTAGTATTTATATAGTTATATATATATAATTAATAAGTTATTTTATTGATTATTATTTGTAAATATGGTTTTTTATCGTTTATTAAATACATATAATAGTTTAATTATTTTAGTTGGTTTTTTTGAGGATATGGAGCTACTAGATGTTCGAGAGAGCAAGAGATCCATTAATTTAGATCTAACCTCATGCGAGGAGAACCTTTGGTTATGAAGGAATTAATGCAATTAGTAGGAGTTCAAGAGGAATATAGTGAAGAGAGGCTCAGGTAATTACATGTAGAGGAGAGGTAATCCATTCTAGTGGTGTAGAGAATTTTTATTTCAACATTGTTGAAGAGTGATACATTTTAGTTACATCGAGTACCACTACCAACATCATCACTTCGAGAGTAGAGGGAGATACACACAATTTGATCATTCCACGACTAATAGTTACTAGGACACAAATAATAGAGTAAGAAACAAAGAAGGAATTAGTATTTATAATTGGTTCTTGTGGAAAAAATCTAACTTAATGTATTTACTCTTTTCTTTTATCTTTATTCTTTCACTTCTCTTTGTATGATTAGTTAAATAGATTAGGGAAATCATGTTGTGATGTATTGATTTCATTTTATCCATTCTTATTAGTAAATTAAATTTATCAATCCTTTTCATAGTTTGTTTATATTATCTAATTATTTATGATCATTTTCTCTCACTACCCAACAACCTACATGTTAGTTTAGTATAGAATATCACCTTGGATCATTGAACTATTTTCTGTAAACTGAAAAATGTTAATAAATTTATTCTCTATAATAAATGCACTAATTATAGGGTAATGATGAAAAGAAAAATGATCAATTAGGTTCATTGAGATGTGTGAATTCACTAAATAAAAAGCGTAGTGAATCTCCACCATTTCATAATCACCGAATAATTGAAAAAATATGAGTAGAATAAGGGTATGTATCACTATCAGTTCAATGTATCTAGAGCACCCTAATTCATAAATTACCTCCATTACTCTCTATTTCTTATTATCCCTTCAAAATTTGGCTCATTTCATTTCTCACATTCATTTTCACATATTTATTTATATTTTTAGGGTTTTATCTTATTTCTAGTTTTTTTTCACTAACACACAAGTCATTCACTATGGTTATACACCCTTCTTACCACTTCACTAATAGTAATTAGATTTTATGAATTCTAAATATTCACATGTTCAACTATGCACACATCAAATTTTGGTGTTGATTTTGGGGAGGCACATACAACCAAGTCAAATAATAAAAATAAAAAAAAACTAAAAAAACAGAAAACATAAAATCAATTTGTTTTCAAAACATTAAAACTATATAAAAAATTCCATTTCTATTTTGGATGAATTGGTATGCACACAAGGTCGACTTTGTCAGAACTGGAAACAAAAATTTCAGAAATCAATAGATATTTTTCTACAATTATAAAATAATGTTGAAATTAAAAATATGTATACTATATATGAAAATAAAAATTTTAATGTACTATATCCCATAATTCCATCCCCTCATAGACCCATACAGAGGGAATTCTAAATTTAAACTATTTCAAGCAACCCATCTTGAATCTATTTTTCCACAAGCTCTATGTATGATGAGATCAAACACTATCATATTTGATATCAAGAATCACTCAATGTTATTAAAGTAGATGACTAACTTGATTTCATTAGATGCATTTATAGTTCTATCCGACAATTACATCGGAAATATTTGAGTGAGTAAGTGTTGAGGTTGAGATATATTCTTTTTTATCTTATGGGGAGTGGTAGTACTAGGTTTTAGAACATAGATGAATAATTTTTTGGAACCTAAGAAGAGGTGTTTTATGTCTTTTTATAAAAATTGATTCCTATGAACACTAGAAGAGAACTGAGGCACAAAATCATTGTGTTTTTTGATGAAGAGGTATAGTTATTTCATTATGAATGAGATAGGTTTAGTAGTCTTCTTAGATAATGTCCTATCCACCAGTTTTATCACCACATACTTATGGAAAGTTTTAAAAATTCCAAATCACCTTAAAACCACACAATAGTTAACCAATCATGTGGGGGTGGATTCTCTAATTCTACTAGTGATGAGATTAAATATTTTTTTTATATGCTCACCCAAAAACCTCAACATAAGTAATCAAGATATATATTCATCCATATGGCTGAAACAACAACATAATATGTTGTTGTTGATGATATATTTATTAGGGAGTAGTTAATTCATCCTTATATTATTGTTTAATAAAAGATTCAACCCAAAAAATGAACCACCCTTACAAACTATGTAGATTTACAAGTTCCTTATTTATAAATTTAGGAATCAATGGCAGAATATCCATTTTAATGCCAATAAAATTCATGATACAAAACACACACCACATTCCTAAAAAGAGAAGGGTGTCATTAAATAGACCAATACCACAAATAACCATCCATAACCCAAATAGATTTTAAAAAATCAATATGGGGATGCATTATATAATTATATAGGGGATTTAAAGGTTTTTTTGCTGTAGGTATTGTTTGTGATCTGTGTGTTAATGAAATACACAAACACTAATATTCATAGTTTATACCTTAAAAAGGGTCAAATGGATATGGACCTAAGAGGATATAATAATGGAAAGTTATCAAGAATAAAAATTCCTAATATAATAAATAATTTCATATATTTCACCATGATGTTATTCCATTAAACCCAATGGTATGTAATGGAACACCCTAGGGAATTAAAAAATACTGGAAGAACTAATTCTAAAAAAGAAACCGTAGAAAACTCAAAATCTAGAAATCTATTAATCCAATTCCAAGATGAATATAATTTTTCACATACACATGAAAATAACAAAAAAGTAACTAAAGTGAAATGATAATTTTTTATGGAAATAAGAATGTTGTATTTTAGGAGAAGGTGAAAAATTAACCTGTTTTAAAAAACAATATCCTCCCCTTAACATCCTGTAAATAGTGATAATGGGTGATGAACCTGACTACTTGAGATCCCTAAAAAATACTTGAACCTTTATCATAAACATTCCATTATTTTAATTACTATGTATAATCTCATCATATGTCAAATTCACAAAAAAGTTTCTATCTAACAATAATGATTTGAAGAAGTTTGGTAAAATCAATTTTAATGAGGAATGATTGTTGTCAATTAGAGAATGTTACCTCCAAAATGAAAGGGTCTTGGATGTTTTATTAATCAATAAAGCATAGGATTATGTGGTAAATGTAATTGTTTTTGTAATTTATGAATGAGTATTATTTTATACCAAACTAGATGTTTTAAGATATATTTTATAAGTATTCGAAGAAAGATACTATATCACTTCAACACAAAGAGAGGTCAACTGATCATCAATATTGATGAGTGGATGACATATTAGATAGTGTATAAAAACTCACAATACCCAAAAATTTGATACTCATTGAGATAAATTGTGCTAAAAGGGTCCCAATCATCATAGACATAACATTTACTACAACTAGAGGTTCTATTTTTTGATGTTTCTAAAGAGAAAAATTCCCTCCAAGGTATGGATGATGCATATGAGTTATTTATTTTTCAAAATTCCCAACCAAAGTTTTTCTATGACTTGATTCATGTTTTTGAGAATAAATACTTTAAATTTTAGGTAATTCATGAGTATAGATCATTCCCACAATTGGGTATAGAGTTAAAAATTCCAAAACCCTTTGAAAATATCTCTCAGACTACTGCTCCTTCCCCCATCCATTTATTTATAAAGAGATTCATTCAATGGAACCCATTATAGTGTTTGAGTTAAAAGGTTTTCCTAAGATATCCTAACATGTTTTTGAATTTTTCCCTTTTAATAGTTAATTTTTGAAATTTCATGATGCTTGGGACTTTTTTGGTTTGTGTTATGAATACAAAATTTATTGTACTCATGAATTCTTTTTTCTTTTATAACTTATGTTCTGATAAGCTTGATTTCTTATGCGATGACTCCCATCAAGAACTGGAAAGGATAACATTATTTGAGTTTTCTATAAAATTTGGGAAATATATATTGGAAGTTGAGATTAATTACTTAAACTAGGATTTTTTAAAGCTTTTGACATTCATGTTATTTTATGAATCTTTTATGAAAATGTTGAAGAGGATGTAATAATATTTTCTTCTATTATAAGGTTTTTGTAATCCTATATTTGGGGAGAAGCTGGGGGATAATTTTTGATCAAATAATTATATTTTTAGTATGAAGTTATACTTTTTAATAGCGGTACAAGTTGTTCATAGAGGATAATATGAGCTTGAAAACATGTTACCTACTAACATGTTGGATGAAATTTGGAGAATGTTATTTTTTTATTGAAGATGGAAATTTCTTGAGATATTATACTATTAATTTTTTATAAATTAGTGATTAACACACCAGTAATAATTTATACTCATTGAATGGTATTGGTTAGAAATTGTAAGGGGAATAAAGTCGGGATGGGGACATAAGAACTATCAATAATTGGGAGGAAACCCATAATTGTTCATATTATTCCCTTTTAATTTATATTTTAATAAATTCTCTTTGCTTGGATATGTGTCTTAATAAATTAGTGAGACTTATTTTTTGGAGTTTCATTATAACATTCATACATGTTTTTTTATAAACTTGTATAAAAGTGTTCGTTACAAGCTATCAAGAGGTGTATATGGTATGTGGTTGATGGTTCTAGTTGGATTTAATTTATTATTACCTATGGAATCTTTTTTTGGGACATTATTTACAAAAGGAGGCATATAGTAGGAACAAATTATAAAACATTCCTCAATTAAAACTATGGTCAATTTAAAATTATTCTTTAAATCTTAAGGTATCATTTAAATGTTTTCATCTCCTAGGAACATAATATTTTCAACTATATGATTGTTTCATTTATTTTAAGCGTTTAAACATTTATTTTTTAACATTTCACAGCACTTATATATACATGGGGAGTAACTGTTTCACTTATTTCTAACAATTTTTACTATTTTTCTATTATTTAATTCCAAAAAAAAAATTTATGTTCTATATGCTATGATGTAGAATTTTTTTCCTCTAAATTTTTAAAATACCATTGAACAAAATAGTTCTTCCACCTCTAGGATTTATTGTCTACTACATTGAAAATTATTCTTGAATTCTATTATATAATAATTTTTTTTTAAAAAATCATTATATTTCCTTAAATTTTTGGTGGTTCCAAGTAGGTTTCATGTGTATATGTTTTTTGTTTTTAACTCTTTTTTTGTAGAAAATAGACCTTTAAACTTCATTTTCACTCTTAACAAATAACCATGTATGTGATGCATTTATTAATATATTAAAATCAATGGGTTTTACATATTTTCGCATCATCAAATTGAAAAATGGATACATTGTTGATTTTTATGTGTGGAGGTGGAATATTAGTTATGATAATCTATGATTTACTAATAACAGATCAGAAATCAATTAATTTTTTTTTGTTTCCTCATTGTGAAAATGTACCACTTCTATTATTCTAAATAAAAACAAAAAATCTATTTTTTTAGTAGTAAGATAATTTCATGAATGATTTAAGGGTTTTCACTAGTTTAGAAATTGATAGAATTGAGTGATTGATGAGTGATGACATCCACCTTTCTTATGGAAGTTCATTTTAAGAACTAGATAATAATGTGAGATGGGAGATATTATTATGGAATTGAGGTTTTACCTTCAGAAAACATGAAACTTGAACACAAACCTATGTGAAACAACTTTTTGAATAATCGACTCATTGACCCAACTCAAATGATAATTATTTATAATCTTTTTAACAGAAATAAAATTAAATTTTGGGATCCAATATTTAATATCTAATACTTTAGGAAGTTGGTATGTGTGTAATCGCTCTATAAATATAATATAAGTGTTTTTCACAACGCTCTTCAGGTACATGGATGGAGATTTTTTTTAAAAATGTTCCCAATGGTAAAAAAATGAATTCTTTAATGTGAGGTGAATTATTAACCAAAATGAAGAAGGGAATAATTGACTGAATTAATATTTATTTGAGTTGAATCAAAAAAATGAGGAAAATGGAACTTTTATTTTTACAAACATGAGGATAATGATAAGCTCCTGTCCCTATTGTTAATATATTATTTGGACTTATTTCTATCATTTTTAAACATTACAACTAAAACAAAATATTTAAATTGAAGTGATATAGTGAGTGTCATTCACAATGAAGGCATGAAAATTTCTAGTAATGAGAAGGATTGTTTTATTTTATTCAATTCATGAATGTTCAATTGAACATAGTAGGATTGTAATTTTTTATTTTTAAGAGTCTTTGTAAGTAAATAAATACATTTCATTTCCTAAGAGTGCAATTGGTTAAATTTTGGGAAATTTCATGAGAAATTTATTTTATTCAGTTTCCTATATCCTTTTTTTAATTGTCTTTTTATTATTAAAAAAATTGCAGTTAGTTAAATAACTGAAAATTGTTTTTCATTGTTTCACAATACTATAATAATGATTTTTTGGAAAGTATATATTTTATTGATTATTTTAGAATTTTTTATACATTAATTTTAATCAATTAAATATTTTAAACTATCTATTTTTATTCATTTATTTTTGTTAAAATAATATTTTTTCTTTTACATTATTTTCATTCTTTAATTATTTTACTTTTTAAAAAAAATTATTTCACTATTATTTTATTGGACAAATTCTTTTATTATGTATTTTCAAAATTTATAATTATTTATTAGTTTAATAAATCTTCTTTTTGCATTATTAATTTATTTTAAATAAATAACTTTATTATTTTTCTTTTACTATTTTCAATATGTTCATAAATTTAATGAATTTATACTTGTAATTAGAAAATGAATAATATTGTTTTTTAATTATTATTTCATAAATAAAAATATTTAATTTGTAAAAGTTATTTTTTATTAAAATCAATTATTTTTCACACATAACAATTTAATGTATTTTAATTTTATCAATATATATTTTTGTTAATGATTCAATTCAAATTTTTTATATTAGTTTAATTTGTTTTCAATGAAATAAATACTAATGTTTTCAATTTGAATAACTTAATTTGATCAATAAATTATAATGCTGTTAATTGAAATAAGTTGACTTAATCTGTCTTTACTTTTTAAAATAATTAATATTTAAATATTTAAATTTACTTGTTTAATTTTTTCTAACTAACTAAATTGTTTATTTATTTTTTTCTGTTTTTTCCTTTGGAATGAGTCACCCCAAGAATAGGAAATTTTGGAAAAAACTCATCACCAATACATGACCCACTGTCAACCCTTGTTGTGTCATCTCGAGAAAAATAGTTCCTCCCCCACCCCGAGAAACTACTAGAATAGAGAACAATGACACAATTCACTGCTAGATTCCCCTTAATCCCCCACCACATTCAACCACATCCAATGGTGCCTCCTCTATAACCAGACTCACTATAATACAACTTAAGTCACTACCCGAAAAAAATAAAATAGTTCCACTGCTAGAAGCACTCCAATGGTGGTTCCTACAGATTCTGGAAATGACAAATAATAAGAAACACAAATTTCTATAGAATAAAATATCCAAACAAAATAAAAATCAATAAAAATGTATATAGACGAAAAAAATCCAAAAGTTACTGAAGAAAAAATTCAATGACATCTCAAAAGAAATAAAATTGATTTCACAACTAAACAGATAACCGAACTAAATTGAACAATGACCAAGAACAGATCGAAGAATAAATAAATATATATTTTTTTATCTAAACTCAATCTAATTCAAAATTGAAGGATAATAATACAGATTTGAGATTAATTAAATAAGAAAGAAAAACTCACCAAACCTAAAATTAATGGCCTGATCCACCATTGGGTGTCGTACACTCCACCATCAATTCTAATCTAGACCAAGCCCCCCAACCACTGAAACCATGCATCGTTGAGTCACCAATGTCATAGTTTGAGGGGAATCCCAAGGTCTTTGTACTGAGTAACCGCCTTAAGATTGTAACACTGCCAAACCCATGAGTTCCCTCGTTTCCACTATACTACCAAACCACAAGCCATCCTCCTCTAAAGAGACCGACCCCCGCCACCCAATTCATGTTTTTTATTTAATTATATATATGATATATAATGTGATATATAATAACAATAATACTAATATAAATATATATATATACAAACATGCACATTTATATATAATAATTTGTATTTATATATTTATATATCTAATAAGTAGTTTTTATTAATATTTATTTATATATATGTTTTATTCTATTTATTAAATATGTATTATAGTCTAATTATTTTAATTTCAATCATTTGTATTGTTTTATGTAAAATAATTTTGTTGTATGGATGAAAAAGGTATCACTTGAGTTAGAGATAACCTTAAGTAAGGATTAAATTCTATTATAGAGGAATTATTGCCGTCACAAGGAGTTCAAGAGGAAGCTGTTGATGGATAGCTCAAGGAATTCCATGTGTATGAGAGGCCAAATATTCTAGAGGTGTGGAGAACATTTTTTCAATGCTCGATGAGAGCAATACATTCGAGAACCATTGATCGGTATGATCAACATTATCACATCAAATGTAGAGGTTGATAAACACTAACATATCATTCCATCATCATAATTCGCCGTGAGACATAAAATAAAGAATTAAACAGATAAATAAAGAGGATCCATAACTAGAGCATGAATAAAAAGTATCATAAGAGATGTTTCTTCTTTTCTTCTCTCTCTTTTTCTGCAGTTTTGTTTTCATGTGTTGTTAAATGGAATAGGTAACTCATGATATGATGTATTGTTTTAATTTTTTACTATATTATTAGCTAATTTAATTTCTTAGTGTATTTTTTATTTTAGTTTTTATTTATATTTACTTATGATCATAATTTCACACTACCGAACAACCAATAGGTGATGGTAGGGAATCATTTCACCATAGAACATTGAATTCAGTACTATAATCAAGAACTGTTCAATTAATCTCTTCTCTATAATGAGTGAATTTTTTCATGTTTGATGATCAAAAGATGAAGGCTCAAGAAGGTGCATCGAGCTTAGGGAATTAGGTTAAGAGAAATCTTAGTGCATCTACACCATTTCTCAAGCACTAAATAATCAAATTAATTTGAGTATGATAAGAGAATAACATTATATCAGTTAAAATCTGCATAAGGAACCTAATTCATAAATTTCATTCCTCACCCTCTATTTGTTTGTATCCCTATAGAATTTCACACATTACATTTCTTAAATTCATTTTCAATATTTTCATTCTATTTTTGTTGTTTTTCTTGTTTTTTGTTTTATTTTGGTCACTCACACATACATTAGTCTTTATCTATGGTTAAAAACACTAATTACCATTTCACTAGTTGTAACTAGGCTTTATAAATTCTAAATATTCATGAGTTTGATGATGCACGAATCAATTATACTCTCCCAAGAGATGGAGATGACTACTCTCTCCCTAATCGATTACTTGACTATGATATTGGACATGGAATTTCTTATAATTGGATACATGTGGTTGATTACACTCTCTTGAGTGATAGGGATGATTAAAATTTCCATGATCAGAGTACCTGTAGGGTGGGCATGATGTATCACCATGGACCTCTCCTTAATGTATTTATAGGGTTCACACCCTTATGGTTTATTTCATTTCCAATGGCATGACTGCCTACGGATCGGAACCTACAGATCAGAAATTAGATTAAATTTTCATTACATGATTGACATGGAATCAAACTATAATCTATTTTGATGATTTCTATGTGGAATTTATTGAATCCTTCATTATAGTTTTTAGAGGTGAGTACGGGTGAATATTGTTTGAGAAATTTATGCAATTTTCTAGACCACTTCATAAGTAAGTATATGAGATCATTTATATATATATATATATATTACTATTGATATATATACATTCATAGATATATTTATATATGGTGGAACAAAAACCATAAGATCGAGATCAGAGACCCATTGATTGAGTGTGGACTTATTTCTTTTTTTTTTTGATCAGGTTGTCATTCTAGTTTTCTGTCGTCTAGGATGAGCATATTGCATTATCGTACAAATTTGATAGCAGATTTATAGGTTCTTAAATGGGGTGGATGATTGAGATTATTTCACACCCTTGAAAGTGCATCTAAATGTGCATGCATACCTTTTTCCTACACTCTATATTTTACTTATTTGATGTTATCTAGTTAATTCGACTATTTTTTACATTGATGTGAGGGAATAGTGTAACGAACCAATGTTGTGTCAATCGAAATTACTTATTATAATCATTAATTTTAGTATAAGAACATTATTAATTACTATTACATACCATGATACTAAATATTGTGTGACCATTAGACATAAATTTTAAACTTCTATGTTTTTAATTTCGAAAATCTGACATAAACTGTTGTGTTCTGGGTGATTTTTGGAGTCTAATAGAACAATCATGATTATTTAATGAATAGTAACATACCCTTATTAATAGTAATGTTAACTATATGAATATTTATATACCATTTTAAATATTAACATCGCCTATGATAGTATATATGTAATATTTAAGTGAATGCACGATGTAACTATGTTTTTGAATAAGTAAAATGGTTTAGAAACTGTATTTTTCAAGTAAATTATGATTATAATTAATAATTAAATCAATCATATTTATAAAATTATTTTTGAAAAATGGAATTCATTTTTTGATTCTACATGTTGAAAAATGGCTTGGCTAATGTTTTTGGATTTCTCTAAAATACATGAATTTTTTGGTGAATCGTAAAATACAGTAATTTTAATTTTAAATACATTATACTTTAAATACACTATTCCTAACATAAAAAGTGAATTAAGAACCAAAATCATGAACTAAAATTACCAATTAATTATTTTTGGTCATTAAATCCTCACTATTTATTATTTTGTGGGAAATTAACAAACTAATGAATTAAATATTAAGAATACCCCTCTCCCCTTTGCAATAAATACCACCCTTCACTCCCTCATTTCCTCACACCTCTAAAGCCTCATTCCTTGTCTAAACCCTACCCAAAAAACATCCCTAGACTCTTTAAGATGTCCAATTGATTATTTTATCATAAAAATACCATTCCTATCAATTTTAAGGAGGATCTCAAGAGAAGGTCTCAAGAAGTAATTCCTCTCTCTTTTTCCTTTAATTTCCTTTCAATTTCAAGTTCTTTTTCTTAATATATCCCCAAATATCCTCATCCAAATTGTACGATAACTCCAGTATCTCAAATATACTATAATGTTATGATATTAATTGGATAATATATCACCTAACCCCATTCACATCTTTTAATTTTATAAACGAAAACTTTGTTCATGAGGTGTAAATATACCACCTTCAAGAACGACGTGTTTTATTTTTCAATTACTACCTTCAGATATGGTCATGAAACCTTTTTATTATTGATCCAAATTAGTTTATAAGTATTATATCCTATTTAATTTTATGTATCTTACTTATGTACATTTTACTAAATTATTATACAATACAATTTTGTTGTGGTCAAAAAATAGCACCAATTTACTTAAACGATCATCATTTATTTCTTATATAATGATTCATCCACATGTTATATAACATAAATAATTATAAGAACATTTAAAATCATTTAATATCATTAATAACATGAAATATATGTTCTTTAAGTTTATTCATGTTCTATAAGAACATACATTTATGAATACAAGTGAACTGCTCAAGAAAAAAAATAAAAATGAGCATTCCAAAATAATGTTTTTGAACTATATAACTCATCCAAAGGACAATAAATTAATTTAATGAAACCATAATGAACCAAATTCAAGTAAAAAAATTCTATAACTATTATTTAATTAATAAAATGTGGCTATACAGAACATTAAAGTGAACAAATCGTTCGGATACAAGGTAAGGGGAAATTCTTGAACTCAACTTTGTTTCTTTGGGATCTACCTCGTTCAATCCATTTTTTTGTATTTTCACCCCTTGAAAATAATTTATTCATCATTATATTACCTTTTATGGGATATAAATTTTTCTTTGGTAGTATATGGAAAAAAAATTCTTCTAAAGAACTCTTCTTTCAAAAATACACCTTTTACTTCTCACCCAAGGTTGATGTTTCTTGTAGCAAGTATGTTATTCCCACTTTCTTTTGGGAACCCAATTTTTATGAATATATTCTTATGATATGTTACACATTACATTACATGGGTTATTTATGATAATTTTATATATATGTTTTATGTGTAATGCATGATAATGACAATGTTATGATGTGATAGGTGCACCTAGAATTATATAGCAAAAAATGAATGTTTTGATGTGATGGGTGTGCCCGGAATTAGACTCCATTACAATTAATTGGGTAAACTGATTAATCTCCGTAATAGAAGGGAAATTATTTGTGAACAATATTCTAGTTTTCTTCACAACAATATATGGTAGATTACCTCTAAAACATGGTGTTTCATTTTTATGCATTGCTATATTTCATGTATTTTATCAATGTTTACTCTCATTATTTTGATATTTATGTTATGATTATTATCACCCCATGATATATTTTTCTTATCTATCCTATTACTAGTCTTTTAGATAACCACATTTTTATGGATATCCTAATGTGACTACATATTCAAAGGATCTGTCAAGTGCCAATAAGAATCTAGAGAAGAAGGAATTAAATAAATGTTTATGCTTGATGCTGTAAATATTATGTTTGGTCCTAGTTTTCCAAGTACACTAAACCTATCAAACCTCATGGTGTATACTATTATGTTATATATCTTTTTAATAATGTAATATTAATGTATGAAAATACAGGGTAACAATAAATAGTCTCTCCATGAACACACCATAGTCCAGCATTGCTAGTAAATAGACTTTAACATGTAGAAAGTCATTAATGAGGCCTCATAACAAACCTAATAATATCATTGCTTGAGTAGAACATTGGTTGGGACATTTAGTCGATGTAGGAACATTGATCATTGGGAAGAACTAAGTAATAACCATATTGTGGGGAAACACAATGATGATTAGCAGTGCTGCTTGGAGACAACATGTGAATTCATTAAATTCCCATATAGTACATAGTGTAATAAAGTATTTATCATCCTAGAGAATGTTTGATGTGGAACTATCTTGATATAAGAGAACTATTATAAATTTCTGTGAGAATGATGATGCCTCCAAAATGTTTGTCATAAAACATAGTGTTGTGAGTTCTATTGAAATTACATTAACACACTACATAATATTAAGAATCAGTAATCAATACTGTGAATTTTGTACCACCTGAAATAATATATAATATCATAATAATCAATTCAAGGATTTCTACTATAAATTATTCTAACATCATAACATAAGGTTGAGTCCCTACACAAGATACGTTATGTCATAATCCTTTATTTATAGACTCTCTCAATATACTGTAAATTCTTAATATATTTTCAGGATGGAGTAGCTTACATTACAATAACACATAACATATATTCAAGGAGGAAAAAAAATTTATTTTATATATCACACATTTATTGAAAAAACTGTGAATTAAGCAATATTAATCTGTGATTTATAAAGAACAAATACCACTGATTTTTTAGGGGACCATTAAATGGTTATTAAAATTGTAAAAGAACCCATATGATGTCCAAAATAACATTAAATAATCAAATATTTATTCAAATAAAGAATAAAATTAACATTTTATAAATTTATTATAGTTTTAGTTTCATCCTTCTCAATGAAGAAATATTAATGATGATTACTAAAGAAGTAGAATACTTTTCATACCTTTGAGTGGATTACATAGGTTTTTTGATACTAGAATACTCTTTGAAGCCACCAAATCGTGGAAGGGGTACTAGAGAATTCACTTAGTGAAAATCCAAGATTTAGGATGAAGAGAGAGAGATTTGGATAAAATGAAATAGAAAGGGTGAAACCCAAATAAGGGAAATATTTCCATTATATAGGCCTTCCTAATTCTCTTCTGTTAACCATGTTAACTTACTGTCAGTTGGAAAATCTTGGTATAAAATATTACTTCCCATTGTGGTTCATTTATTAAATTCCTTGAATAACTGATATACATGATTGAACTAATCTATCTCATGGATTTGAATCAATGGAAGACCACATGGAGATAAACAGATGTAAAATCAATAAACTAATACTATGTTATATTGTGTGAAATGAAAACTCATGTTGCATTGCATTATAACATGTTTATGTCAGCCCCAACTTACGATCATTATTCCTCTTAATAATTCAATAGAACCAACATTTCTTTAAGTCATACGCATCATCTAGAATATTTTTAGTAAATATCAAACAATAACCAATTTTAATATTTCATTAGATCTAATATAGGTCCAAGGACAATATTAGTCAAATATTTGTGTCACATTATCATTTATCCCACATCATAACTACATAGGTAAAAATAATTTGAAGCAAATTAGATATTACTCTCAGATTGTTGGGAAAAACTATTTATCATAATCAATCATATGAATTCACTCAGTTCGGTAACATAATCCTACTAGGGTCTCCCAGAAAAGGGTAACATAAAGGAAAAACTATGAAATGGTACCTAATATTATTAGGTCCACCAATTACACTGTTGATTTATAAAAGATCATCCAAGGATCCAAAATTTATCATAACATACCTTGTTGGATGATAAAGGGTTTGAATAGTTTTTATGATGTAATATAAATCTTAATATTTCTAGAGGGAATTTAATCTCGTTATATTATCTCATGTAATCACTTCCCATACATAAATTCATTTAATAAATTAATTTTTAAAACTATTCTTTAAAAATCAATATATTCTAGCCATAATTTTGTGTATCTTTTTAAAAAATGATATATTGTTTTAATAACACAAATTAAAAGATGACATTATTCATACATATCAAAATCTCATCACGTGTATATAGTAAATGGAAATATATTTTGTAATGTCATAGAATCAAGTAAAATTAATAATTTCTATAAGAGTAATCATGTAGTGATAGGTAGTGAACCCCCACTTTGGTAGAAAATACATAAGCCTCTTGGAATGTGAGAAATCGAACCTGAAGTCCCTCTACCCATAGTTATTTAGTAAAGAGAGATTTAAAGTCCCTCAATATTTTGACACATAATCTGTAAAAATTACAAATAAAACCTTAATTAAATTTAAAATACTAGAAAAATAAAAAAATTATGGTATAAGAAAACTAAATCAAATATCATTCCTAGCAGGTAACTATTGAAATGCATGTACAATAATTAAACAAATTAGTTTAAAACTTTTTTAAAAAACATACATTGTAATAAATAATAAATAATTTATATTCATGAACAATAAATCAGAGAATAAACTAAAATAAAAGATCATTTTATTAATTTAATGGTGAATATACAACAATGAATAATTCATAAATAAAATAATATGTCATAATATAGGAATTATTTATAGAAACGCAAAAAAATATACATTTTAACTCTTTATAGTTATCTCAATATGATCTATTTCGTATTATTAATTTTTTTGGAAATTAATGTGATCACTTTTATATTAAAAAATATGTGTTATTTTATGAACACTTTTCTTATAAAATAATAAATATGTAATATTATATATAAAATAATTTCATAAATTTAACGTCACATACATTAATATTATTTAAAAAGATTATTGATGATCCTAAAATCATTATAAAATTGTTTAAATATTTTCTTCAAAATGTGAGTTATGAATAATAACATTTTATACTCCCATTTTTTAAAAAAAATCAATTAAATATAAACACTTTTATATATTTTTTAATTTATAGTGTTAGCTGAAATTTGTTAAATACCTAGTGGGGGGAGTCAAGGTAAAAATGATTAAGACAACATCACCTTTAGATCTTGTTTCTTCATTAAACAAAACTATATTTACTCCCTTTAATGTAGCAATTTATGAATTGAAATTAAATCATGCATGATACACAATGAGTTTATATTGTTAAATATCACTAGGATAAATCTATGTAGCATACAAATATGATGTCATGAAGTACTAAATCTTATAAGGCATAATTCCAAAATACAATGTTCATGATATATCTCTTTTATGTATAAGATCACATCATTTAAAATTATTAGGTTTAACTCACTACTTTTCAAATGGTCACTTCCAGAGATTCTTTCTCTGGATCATTACTGGTGGATAGGATCATTTTTTTCCTATTCCTTTACTCAATGCTCTCTGAAGGGATTCACCCATAGTTTATGGACATGTAGTTCCCTTAATTATTGATAATTAATATAGCCTCAACAATATATTTATGCTCTATTGAAGTTCCCAATTCATCCACTTTATGAAAACCACTTTACCATAGAATCACCCGGAATTCCCTTTATGAACATTTTCATGATGCTCACTGCCTTCGTAAAGCTTGCTTCTTTTGAGAATCAAAACCTTACATCATAAAGATACCTCCTTTTTCATTGATCACATATCCATCATGAAAACACAAATTTTAGTCTAATTTTTATATCCTCCACAAACTCCACTAGATTCATAATGATTACAATGATCAGTTAGGTTTTATAGCCATTTTGAACCACCACTCATCACCAAAATTTTCTCAAAAAACCACCATCGTGAATCACCTTCATAAATATAGTGCCTTAGATTCTTCATTAAGTACTATTAATTTTTTTAAGGGTGTAGAAGCCTATTTATATGGATTTTTAAAATTATATATTCTTTCATCCATGTCATCACATTTTCACAAAGCTCTCCCATTTCATTTGTGATGGTTCCTATCTTGACAACCTCTACATGAATCAGTAATTGGTAATGCTTTTCATAGTCAAATGGATTGCCATCAAAAACATAAAACCTTCACAAATCCACTTATTTGTTGTGGTTAATTTTCAACAAACATTTCATTCAATATCATTGGAACTCCATAACATATATTAGAATCCCTATTTTTTAAACAAATATAATCAACCAAAAAACAGTGCCATGTTACCTTGAGGGATTTTTCCAAAAAGAGTCCCCCTTGGGTTGATTGAAAATTTTTCATATTTTGATGCCTCAAAAAATCTTCTCCCATATTATTCCATAATTCATTAATTGTGATTCAAATAGCAGTAAATTATTTACTCAGCACATAATCTAAAACCACATGAGCCATGCTTGGTGTATAAAACAATAGTAGTCTCAAAAGTTTGTCAATGAATCACTTAATTCCAAAACCACTCATCTACTATCATTATAAACATCATCTATTAGAATATATAACCATTAATCAATCATTTTTTTCATCCTTAAATTTAAATCTCCCCTAAATCAGTATTCCCACGATCTTATCCCCCCCTTTCATTATTAAGACATTTTCTCCTCTTTTATATCCAAATTCTCTCTTCATTTTTCAATAAACCCAAAAAAACATAGTTATTTTCTAGGATAAATAACACATATATGATCATTAGGAAAAAACACCATACCTTGGGGAGAGGGGTCCCACATCCACAATTTTCTCATGTTTATGGAGTCATGTTAATTCTATGATGAAATTTATGCCTCTCAAATAAAATTTTTGGAAAGACCTTCATCAGAATGTAAAGAGCTTTTAGTTCTGTATGCACATACTCTAACATCACAAGACCTTTCTCTACCTTCTCCATGATAAAATGATACATTATTTCAATGAAATTTGTTCTTGATTGATATATTGGATTTATAATAATATGTATAGTAGTTTAATCATCACAATGTATTCTAATCAAAGATATCACTTCAACACCAACATCATCAAGTAGTTGCTTCATTGAAAATAGCTACAAGATATCTTGAGTGGCTACAATATATTTTACTTCTATAGTGATCAATGACATGAAATATTTTTTCATTCATAACTATGATATACACTTTCCACCAATATTGATTTCACCACCTAACATTGATTTCCTATCAACTCTTCAACTAGATAATTTTGTAACTATATAGCCCAATAATTCTTACTAAGATATTTTATTTTATACTGAATCGAAATCTACAATTCATTTGATAGACATAAGTATTATTTTGCTACATGTATTTGGGTCTTTCTAGGATTAATTTGATTCCATGATTCTTGGGATGTGGCAAAAACAATACCATCTCTCGATGCTGTCAAGTACAATAGACTCCGAATGATTTTCCTATATTTTTTCACATTAACTACATCTCCTTCATCATCTAATGACAGTATCATCTAGGTAGAAACTAGAGTCATAATATCTATATAGTTTTCCATTTCCATCCTTCTAAAAAATTTCATTGAATATTTTTATTGTTAAATAAATGTGCCACTTCTTCCTTATGTAATTTTTTGACCAATGAAAATCATTAGTTCACCAATCATTGACATATTAAATTTATTTTTCATAAATTATAAAAACATTCTACCCTGAGATTTAATTGATCCAAAAAATATTATGTCATCAAAACACATAATCTATTTCATCCATTGATTAATATCATCTTTAAAAAAAATATTAACCTACCCCACCACGGTAAAAATAATGCTTCTTCAAAAATTGGATGACACTTTAATACCATACTATTGGAACTTACATCAACTATTATAGTGCCTATCTCAGTTGAAAAAAATTCTATTTTCATATTCAAGATTTTGAAAACCATCTGTCCACAAAATATAACATTCTTCTTTTAGAACCCAATTTTAAAATGATAACATTAAATCTAAATGGAATGCTTTGATCCTTATTTGCGCTGCTATTACCAAGAAAAATTTGATTTCTTCCAGCCTCACAACTTGGGAAAATGTTTCATCCAAATCAATACCCTCTATTTTTGAGTTTAATTTGGACACTATTCATACTTTTTTTTTAAATAATAGTGCAATTTTCATAAATCTTGCTATAAAAGACCCATTTTTTCCTAGGAAATTATTATTTTTTGGTCTCGAAACAACATACCATATCTGATTCATCTCAATTTATTCATGTACATCATTTTCGACCTAAAACCATTTGTTATCTACAACTACATCCTCTATAAATTTAATCATTACATATATAAAAATTATTTATGTTGTATAGTCTTCATCCTCCTTGTCTACATTGATGCTAGGAGATCACTAATTATGTTTTTTCTAAAAATTTCATCTCTTCTATTCTGTATTTATGTATATACTAGTATTTGAAAATACTTTTCATTATATAAATCATCTTATGAATTGCCCTATGGTACTAGATTATCACCTTATTATCTTAACTGTTCTTCACTATCCTCCTGATACTGATGAATTATTTTCTAATTATTCGACTCATTCTCAATTATAGTTACATCATTCCTTTCAACTACATTTCTGAATCGCTTATAAAAAAAAATTATATTCTTTTCTGTTCATTGAGTATCCATGAAATATCCCTTAATCTCCATGGAATCCAAACTTACTTTTTTTCTCCTTATTTTTAATTAATAAATTACTTTTAAAGGCTCTAAATTACAGCACAATTGGATTCATTCCATACCATAGATCATACATCATCATCTCTTATTTTTGACATATTAATGCTTTATTTTATGTGTGTATGGATTTCATCACTTATTATTCCAAAACATCTCTAGATGGTAATTCCTAATAAGAATTATTCCTTCCATGTTGTTGATATTTTGAATTCATATATCAACTAATCCATTTTTTGGAGTTCTTTCTACCAAAACATTGTTCCTTATTCCATGTTCCTAATGATAATCCCCGAGTTTTATATTTTTAAACCCAGTTCTATTATCAGTTTGGATATTCCAAAATCATTTACCCAACATTTTCTCAATGTCCATATGATATGTTTTAATTCAACTAAACACCTCATATTTGTGAATGATGACTAAATTCCATTCCATTCTATTAAAATAATCAATATAGATAACCTAATATCTCCACCCATAAATATAACTTTCTGAAATAGGTCCTCCCACATCAACATTCACCAGATCAAGTAATTTTGATAACCTTTTTCCAGTTTCCTTATATTTCGTTAGAATTTACTTCCCCTATTAATAAGCATCGCACATATGGGTATGATCATTTGATAATCTAGGGAGGTATCAAGAAACAACATATGCCACCATATCATATAGTGACATTTAGATCAAATGAACAAGGAGTTTATTCCATAAAATTTTTAGTAATCCAAGGAAGGGATGCACATATCTTTTTCTCCAAGTAGAGGTAGAGAATCTACATTTTATGCTTCTCCTAAAAAATTGCACTATCATTTCCTTAATGATGCATAATTTCTTTGAGAAGATTACAAAATGTCTTAAGTCACACATTTGACATACACTTATCTTGTTATGACTAAGACCTTAAATAACCTAGAAACTTGTACATCTCATGTATTTCCCCCCAAAATTGGATTATCCTATTTCAACAATATTCATGACTTAACCATAACCAAATCATACTACAACTTCATTATTTCACCTAATTCTTCTAACCAGATCCCTATTTTTTATCATATGTAAGGTGAATCCACTAACAATGATCCATATTCATATGCGATCTGATGCTCTAAAAGAAATATCTTCAACCAAATCCTACTCATAATTTTTTGATTTGATCCATGTATTTGACTTCATACATGGTATGGACTGATAATCATTATCTTCCTTGGAGCATGATATACCATCGTCATCATTGAGAGCTTCAAATAAATTTTCAATTTCCATCTCATGTAATAGTACATTGAGATGCAACTTATGACCACCTTTTATCTTATTTGGCACATTTATCTACATTATTGGTGATCTTTTCATGTTATCAAATCTTGCACATGTGACCTAGTGGCCCTTAAATGATGTCATAGAATATTGATCTTTTTATTTATGCCTCCATTGGAATTGAACCCTTCAGAACCTCTTTGTTATGGAATATTAATTTTTTTGAGTGTCACACCATTAAAAAATAATAACATATCATGGGGGGTGTATTCTTTTTTGTCACTACTCTACTACTATTATTCTCTTAGGTTCCTTGAATATTTTTGATCAGATTTATATCCGAATAAATATCCATCTCAGATTGGGTTATTGTGGTTGGACACCAACCATTACATATTTATGTTTTATATCATGACCCATCCCATCTCTAATGTTTTTATCTATCCTTTTCTACTCCTAAAATTCATTTATCCATTTCAGTGGAGATTTGAACACTACTATTTCATTATCTACTACCTTTGTGACCTACTTTGTTGGACTCAATGTTTTCTCCTGATCATTTAACTTATTTCATAGGACGACCACACACATTTTTTCTATTGAGAGAGAACCAATGAATTTCAACCATTAGATCTGATAATAATTGTTTTCCCAACAAGGTCAGATACATTAATTGGGGGAAGGGGTGAATCCATGTAAGACAAAATAAAACACCTACCCCTTTGGATCTTTTTTCATCATTAAACTAAACATTCTTCCCTCCCTTTCCCAGAGAAATATAACAAAATAAATGATATCATGCCCGAGACATAGTTATTTTAAATGGTTCACCATCCCTAGGATATGTCCAATGAGTATAAAATAGTTATTTTACAATGTACCAAATACATTAAGTCTTAATTACAAAATAAAATGTTCAGGATAGATAACTTCTATACCTAGGCTCACAACATTTACAATGTTTAGGGTCAGTTCAATAATTTCCCAAGGGTCACTCACTGACTCTCTTTCTTTGGATCTCTACTGGTAGAAAGGATCACCTTCTATATCTTCATTTGATCACTTCTATTAAAAGGGGTTCACACATAGTTTATGGAATTTATGTATCATCATTATCATTAATTAACACATCCACAACTTTAGGTAGATGATCTATTTATGTTCCAGTTTCATCCACTAGAAGAAAAATGATTAACCTTAGATTTTGTGGGAAAATATTTTCCAAACACATTCTTGATTCTCACTTATTTTTAGAAGAAAACCTCTTTCGTGGAGATCGACCAGCATTCGATAAGAAACCTCCATTAATAAATCTCAATTAATCATTGTGAAGAGAACAAATTTCAACCAACTTTGTATAGCCTTAATGAACTCCAATAAAAAATCAATGGTTAAAATTTTTAGTCGAATTAATTTTACTTAATGAACCACCTTTCATTGTGACAATTTTTTCATGATCCACCTTCATTAGTCACCTTTTAAAATATTCATCCTTAGAATCTTCATTAAGTCTCACAACTTCTCTAAAGTGGTAGAGGAATATTTATAGGCATTTACTCTTATTCTAGAAGCATTTATCAACATAATCACCAGTCTAAGTGAATATCCTTCCATTACTACATTTTTATAATCCCATTAAGGAAATCAAACATTCGTGATGATATCCACTCTCAAAATTTTAGAACCCAAAAATTTGGAAATCATTGGGAAATGACGTCACCATGCGTACACAATTTTTTGTATATCTTCCTTGGAATCCATTTATTTTTCATGGATCATTTTCAACATAAATTGTCAAAAAAATATATTGAACTCTAAAATATTCCTTGGAAACCCTATTTTTTCATCAAACACAATCAAACCAAATGCACTTCCATGTTACATAGAGATATTTTTTCACAAGATATAATTTCTAAAAACATTATAAATTATTCAACCATGTAAATCAATGTTTAAATCTTGATCATAATCCAAAAAATATTTTGGGTTTGATTTAAATTCCTTCATTGAATCCACTGACCACAACATGCCCCATGCAGTGGTGCCCTTTATGTACAACCCTTGTATTGAGAAGTGTCATTCATATTTTCCAAAATACCTTGTATTTTTATCTTATGGAAATACTATAGAAAATAGATTTTTTATATGATTTTTTTGGTTGGCCTTGGTGTGTTGGTAAGGATGTTTTGGTGAGACCCCATTATATCTAAGATATTTTAGACATCTATTTTTTAACAAGAAAAATTATTTTGGTCATTTCATTTTAGTATGTTTCGAAAAACAATATTGTGAACTTTGGGGGGTATTTTTTCAACAATTTAGAGGTTGGATTTTGTTTATTCATGGAATTTCATATAGAACAATAGATGTTTCAAATTATATTTGGGTAACTTCATATGCGGAGTGGTCAAAAACAATCTGGACCATATCCATGAAAAATTCCAACTAATAATTTATTTTTGCATTGTACAATTATGATATGTTCGTCTCTGACTTTAGAGAACCTCCACTTAACGTCCATTTTTCATAGACTATATAGCTATCAAGAGAAAACATGATTTGAAATGTCAATTTTAATGGTGTTTAAGACATGGTCTATGTATTTTATGAACTATAATTCCCATTTTACATTGGAAATTTCATGTAACCGAGAAAAAATAATTTATAATATTATTCATTCATATACAGATTATTTTTTTCATAGAAACTGCTATAACACCACTAAAGTGAATTGGAGTTATATTAATAATTGAAAAAGAAATTGAAGACAGATCTAATGTGATACTAAACCCTAAATATATCTTCAAATTTTAATTGAATAACAAAATGAATAATTAACATCATAAATTTAAACTTCATGATATGTCATATCAAATATTCACTTGATATTGGTTGAAATAAAAAATTATTAAATGAATGACTCCCTCTTATGGGGTATCAATGGGCTATATGATTCTCCCAATGCACAAGAAGCATTTCCCCTTACCATGGATAGTTAAAAAAAATTTATATGAATGTGTGAATGAGTTAGAAATTGAAATTTGTTTGATTAGTTTCATAACCTTCATATGCAGCAGAGTGACCACATGAAATAAAAATTAATAACCAATTTATATATCTATCAATGGAGATAAATTATATACTAAATCATTGGTTCTATAAAAATAGGTTTCATTATTTTTGGTTCTATTTCAATAATTATAACTCTTTTGTTAATTTTTTGAGTAACATTTTAATGCACAAACTACTGATTAAGCAATTAAAATCCTCAGATCATCTTAATATGTTGACAAAAATCATAATTATAGAATATAGTAGTATTGGGGTTCTTATTATCTCATTATCAGAAAATGTATAAAATATCAATGTACACCACTATAGTTTCGTGACACACACCATGGTGTAACAAATGGTATACAACATCATGATCTAAACCACCATTCCATAGTGGTACATTTAGTGAAGAATTATTTCACAGCTGATCTCCATGAATTCTCCCATACTGTTCATTTTATATTTTATCTGTCAAGATTTGATAAAAAATTATGTCGAATAAAGACACAATAATTCATCAACATATCATGACCAATGGATTCTTTAAAAGTAAGATATTTTTAGTTCCTAAAATCCTTTATATATCAAATAAATTATCCCTTATCAATCATTTGATAAAGTGTAACTTCAACTGGATATTACTTTTCATGGAATGAATCACTAGGTTCTTCAAAATATGTATCACACTATTACTATCACAGTGAAATTGATTTACCCATATATTTATGTTATACTATCCTAAATATTTTATCATAAACTATCTAGTTTCAAACCATTATCATAGTGAAATGATTTGCCTCCATGGTAGAAAGTGTTACCATATTTTGATGATTTTATATTCAACTTATGAAAATCCCTCCACATGTAATAACATAAATTGAGACCATTCTTCTGTCAAAATCAATACTTATGGTGATATCCATAAACCATAATAAATAAATTTATTTCCTAAAAAAGAGATAAGTACATACTTATCTTTAGAAACCTCGATATCCACTTCATATATTTCATGTTATATTATATTTGGTTAACCATATTCCTACTTGTGAATTCATATACATCCGAAATATTTTTTCTGGTACAAATAATATAATACATCAATCAATTCATTTCTGAGGTGTAGAGAACCTTTTCGATGATTCCAACCCCTTCTTGAATCATTGGAGATAACTCTTCAAATAACAAAAAATAACTTAGCTAGAAAATTAAAATAACATTTTCCCATAATATTCTAAACCATATAAAATCACAAAATAGTCTACTGATTGAAACATCAAGGTTTATACTATAAAGAATATTGTAATATATATCCCTAGAATATTAATAGCTCTTCAATGATCTTTCCTCTTGACCTCACTATAAAAAAATCCTTCTACTTAATCAATCATTTTCATACCTGATCAGATAATAATAATATAACATAATTACATAAGAAATATTATACATACATTATTAAATGAATTGAAGTCAAATAATTGATCTATGTAACACTTTTTATTTTATTTTACTTATAATGGAAAAAATACATTTATTTCACTAGTTGGATTTCTTCTTTGTTGGACACACATAAGGATGATATATATGGGTTGCGGGTGAATCAATGTGTCTCAATTTCAAAATGACCCTTACAGGATTTTTTCCATATAAACTAGAAACAATATAATACCCTATACAAATAAAATTTTCACGCAAGAAAGTATAGAAAATTGAAAAATAAGAATTTTACTTGTCTCACCCACTCTGGACAACATCAAAGGAGCATACAATATCGATGTGCTGATGTAACAAAATAAATAAAGTACATGGATTTCAAAATATAAAATTAGTTTTATCACACTTACCTTCTAGGTTTACAAATATTATAATAGTATATAAATTTCTACTACTCTCACAAGGAAATATCACAACCCCTCTAATATATGACATGATCTCTCCTAAACCAAGTGTGATAATTACACGAATTATGTTCTAGAAATATACTCATCCTTCATCAAATTGATTATATGATATAAACCAATAGAGATATGTAATATTAATAATCCTCTATTCTTTTTTTGGTCATGAATTGCACAAACTCTTTCCTTATACATGAACAATCGCAATTGTTTTTATCTTTTTTGTATAAATATATCTCTCATATCATTTAAAGAATAACCATATTTATCATATATATGATCATCATGATACCTTGATTATAATGGGAAAATTAATATGAAATAATACTATAAATTCATGTAAATATATTTTAATTTATATCACGTTGATGTCCTATAAATGTAGGAATATTGAAAACTAGGTAATCTATCTAAATAGAAACCATCACAGTGTGGTGGACACCATCATGGAGAAATTTATGTATTCATATAAGAATCAGGGATGAAAAAATATATTTTAAATTATGTTACAAAATCCTTTAATTAACATATAAATTTAAAATCCATAGTCTACTGTGTACTTTCAACATTCATGTAGAACACTAACATTTCTTATTCTTTGTGATATTGTGAAAGTACCTTTCTCATGATTCATCCTTCTGAGTTATAGAGATATCTATGCCTATGTTCATCTCTTAAAATAACATTAATATTAACAAGATTTATTAATTTTTTATTATTTAATCATGGAGAAACAATATGTATTTATTTGGATCCATTTATTTATTCATAACATCCATTGTGGCATAACACAACACCTTTCAAGACAATCAAATATCTTGAAACAATATCTCTCTATAACAATTATAATGTAGTAATGTATTTCCCCTACACATGATCTTTGTAGCATTCTCTTTATATTTATAGTAAAATTATTATCTTATCACTATAAATCCCCACATAAAAGTTTCACTGGGTTCTTCTTTGGGAATGATTTTAGTCTTCACAGAGTTATCAACATAATTACAACATGATTTATATCCACAAGATCCAAACCTATATCAAAATCATTTACTCCACACAAAACTAAATAAAAAAATAATACTTGACTCATTCATACTTTTTGGAATATTTAACACTTACCTTATGAAGAAACATAATGTAAAAAAATATACACTAATAATTTTACCAATATTCTACAATTTTAGTTTATTGAATTCCCACAATAAACTATTTTCACATTTCATTAGTTACATTTGAATCATTATAAACTATAATAAATGATTTTATAATCATCCAATCTAAGACCACAAGATCATTAATCATGATGAATAACTTCATTAAAATCGCAAACATTCACAATTTGATCAAAATACCATATGAAACTAACATCTTCCATAACAATTTCTCTTCAAATAACCCATACCCCTAAATAAACATTCAAGTACTCACCCTTAAAATATTTTCAAAGAACACCTTTCTCCCATTTATTATAATGAGAAGAGAAGAAGACAACTTTACTTACATCATTAAAATAATCCACCCTTTTTATATAAAACCAAGTATGCCCATATATCCCCTTTTGTTAATGAAACCAAGGATCAAATAAATGAAATTTCAAGAAGGAGAAATGATAAGAATCCTCAATCAATCCATGTTGGATTAGATGCCTTTCCTTGATCAAGATTAATTAAAACAATATTTTTTAACCTAATTAGTAGAAATAGAATCACCATAGGGATGCAATCGTCCCTTCTCTAAGACAATTAAGTATATATGGATGGATAGACAATAATATAGAACTAATTATTTTTAAATCCATATTTTGTTAGTTCCTTTTCCATGATATATACAACATGAAATTCAGTATACACATACCATAAAATCAGTACCCCATTATTAACCATATTTATAGTGATGTTATTTTTACCTTCATGTTATTTTTCTTAAAATTATTAACTCTAATTTTTCAATTATTAATCGAACATTCATTATTACATGTTATTATAATAATATATTTCACATTAACACCAAAATCCCCATGCTATTTATCCATACATAAGTGTTGTGTACTTTCTTGAGTTTTCATGGTGTATTTAACATCCTCAATACTAAATGGGATATAATATTTCTTATTACCAGCTATTAAATACATTATTATATAAGATAAATTCTCTATCTTATATTGACTTACGATCATTCATTGAACCAAACCAATCCAGATTCCTAAATCCCAATAAATCTTATTGGTAGTTTTCTATAAAATATCATAAAATATACAATTACTTTAATATACTATATTATCTTACTCACTATGTTCATGTTTATTTATTTCTAATTACATCGATACCTAGTGTATTGATAATTATAGAACAGTATTTTTATTCTTATCTCTCTTAGGTATTGTCGGCATCCAATGATGTACATATATTCTATAAAAACAAACATCTTTTATTTCTCTATAACATGATAAATTCATCTAGGTATAAATAAATTACATCATTTAGTTTTAGTATTATATATAAAATTTTAAGCATCTAGTTATCCTAATTAGATTTAGAAACAGATGTTTCATTCCTTCATTGAATAACCCAAAATCAAAGGAAAATTTTCAACTCTCAAATCATTGATATTCAAAACTCACAACTCATGAATTACAAAGAAAACATTCATTATGCATCATTTTATTGTAAAAATATTATTTCAATAATAGAAATTAGAATCCTTATCCTTCTTTCATCCAAGTTTTTATCATAGTGGTTTTGATCAAGTCATTTTTGTTATAAACCATGATTCATTACATGCTGATCAATATAAGAAAATAATGATCTTGGTTCATTATTTACCCCATAATGAACATAATTTAATAAAAAATATTGGTTATCATATTTATGTATAAAAATCTATTTAGTTTTTTATTTATACATAATCCTCAAGAAATATAGCGAGGAATGTTTATTTTATATCCATTAGTAAATCCATGAGTATACTTTTCTTTATTGTTGCTAATAGAATTTGATTCATTTAGAATCTAGATACCCGAGTAAACAATCCATTAATATCAATTCTTTCAATCTAGGAGTATCTCTTGCACACTATTAATTCATTGTTTTAATCACTTTTATTTTATTATTTATTTTATTATATAAACACCATTTTGTTATGATAACATTAATTTTATTTATCCTCGATATAATTTACTAGGTTTTATTCCCCTCAATTTGGTCAAGGTATTCATACATTACATTGAACCAACTCTCATCCTTAGTAGCACTTTCAAATTATTTTGTATTTTTGATAACAGTGACATATTTTACTGCGAATTTATTTTTGTTTTTTTTCAGTGTAGTACTATAATTATCAATAATGTTCCCTTCATTCAAAAAAACCCTTCTAATTTTATTCTATTAAACTACTAATTTCAATTAACCAATCATATCATTTGTGCATTTATCAGAATCCACAATGGACCCTTACACTCCCTATGAGATACCCAACTCTTCATCACTTCCACTAAAAGTTGCTCACTATTTCATAGAAATGTATTATTCCTTTTTAAAATAATCTCATGTAGACCATTAAAAATGTTTTAATTATACATATTTAAAAAATAACAAAACATGATATTTGATGAGAAGCTATTAAAGATTACCTCATATATATGTGATTTAAACATCTAGTAGATCTTCTCCTTATTGAAAATAAATAAATTACATATAAAAATTTAAATGTACTTAAATTTCAGATTCTTCTCATTCCACATCTCATATAGTAGCTTTTATTATCCTCTTTAAAATATCTTTTTGATATAGATAAATTTCAATATGAATTTCTTATAAAAATTAACTTGTAGATATTCCTCAATTATCATTATTCATTTTATATTTTTAGTGATCCAATTTCTCCTTTATAATACACTATTCTTTGGGATTCCTATCCATTGATAAATGGTGCCTTATCCCAGGATTATTAAAATATTCCTATACCTAGATGTCGAAAATAACTAAACCATTATTGGTCTAAAATTTCTAATTTTATACACAAGAATATTCTCTGATATTATATGGTAGCTTCTAATAAAATTAAAAAACCCTAAACTTATTAGTGATTTATAAATACCATGATATCCTACACAAAATATTAATAAATATCACATAATATCATTTTCAATAAATTTATTTTAGATAATGATCCATATAAACATAAATTTGTACCAATTCATTAAACCTATTCATATTCTAATCCTTCATGTTATAAATCATCTTAATGGTATTCTATTTTTGACAATTATCACATATATAATAAAAATAACAGGAGAAGGAATATCATGAGATCCTTCATTATTCACCAACTCATACAAGCATTTTTCCTCCAATATACTATAAATTTGTATCTTAACCACTCTTCATCTTCCTTGGATATAAATTAAATATCATCTTCTTCATAAATGAGGTATATATCCCCCCTTATTTTATACCATTAAACCATAATAACACCATATTAAATTTTTATATTTTAATCATTAAAAGTGAGATTTATTACATGTATCAAGTTACATAACAAGATAAACATTATAAATTGTGATCATGGTTTATATAAAAAATTGATTTGGCATCTCATATAATTATCTCAAGGCTTGGATTTATAAAATAATGTAATCCTAAAGCCTTAATAATTTATAAATATATCAATGCCTTTCTTTTTATACCTGATTCCCATGAAAAGATCCATGTTTCCCACCCTATGGAATTAGAATCCACTATCAGGGATCTATACTCTAATTTGATCGTTTAATATTAATGAAATATTTCCTATAACTAATTTCCTAGAACTACAATTTTTGAACCATGAATGATATTTTACTCACATTGGTGGTGAATTCTTCTAAAGTTAAAAAAACATTTTTCATTTTTTATATGCCATATAAATATTTTAGTTGTTATCCATTTCTATTTTGGTCCATCAATGGAACATTCAATTATCATATTTATTGGGTAATAAATTTATTTTTATCCATATCCTTTACACCAAAAACAATAACCATAAAAATGTCTAAAATATGAATTTATACTCATCTATTTCTATTTCTATTATTCTTTGTAGTTCCTATAAGATATGAAACACATGTATTATATATTCCCCATATTTCTAAAATAATAACACCTAATTTTTGGTTATTTTTTTGTTTCATCATATGTACAATATTTGTATTTTGGGTCTCTCTCAATCTAAAAATCATCCATGATGAAAGTGATTATAGTTTACTTTAAAATAGTGATCACCTTTTTCTTATCATCTATCACTATTTTTGATTTATCTCTTTAATGAACCCTTTTTTATTTAATATAATAATCCAAATAATCTAATGGATACTTTTTTTTCTCCATTAATTTTTCTAATTCACATATGATACAATTTCTTTTTGAAACACCAGGACTCAATTGTCTCTTATGATCATTACTATCTCATCCTAAGGCAACAATTTCTCTTCTATTACCTTGATTTTATTGACTTTATCTAACACTATTATGTTATATATATTGATAATTTTTATTTTCTCTTGAAATTTTAGATTGAGAATAATAATAATCTCTAAATTTTTCATCTTTTAGAAATCTCGCAACTATATAAAAATTTTGTAATCATGAACTACACCATTGGTGTTTTTTATTTTGGCCCTATAAATATCCATTTCATCATTTGTAGGATCCATCTCTACATTGATGTCTACTATTTCATTGAATTTATCATATATAAAATCTCTTGGATTATCACATTATTGTTTTTCTATGATACCCATATGAAATCCCTATTTAGGTCTTTGGAGTCATTAATTTATCCCACATTAGTTTCTTTTATACTAAATACCTCTTATAGAAGATTGTTTTTATTTTTTAGGAATTTATTTTATAAAACCAAATTAATTCTCACTTACGTTAAGGATTTATTCAAGGGTGTATTATAATATTTATTATCTTATAATTTCTTATGACACATTCCAATGAGGTTACCTGTTATTCGATACTTAAAATAGGTGAGGGGAAGTATCCATTTTAACTTTATTTTCATTTTTTACATTTTATTTATGGAATGAAATAAAAATTTCACTTTTATTTTCATTAGAAACATATTCTATCGAGAGATTATTTATTTAATTAAATATTTCATCATGAAAATCTTTATTATCATAAAATGATTCTCATTGTTCCTTCTCTCATATGAAACAAGATTGGTATGAAAAATTTTAAATGTTACCTCCTCTATATAATTTAAATTATACCCTAAACAAATATGATAAAATTTAGGTGGGAATATTCTCAAGACATTATTTACAATTATGATTCTATTGAGGGATTCTTTGAGAGTACTCATTTCCTCCACAATCACATTCACCCAATCTAATAGTGCTTCCATGAATTCATTCAGATGCCTCCATAAGCCCCCATATTATCCCATACAACCTAAATTTTAATTTTTGAACATTTTAGTTACCTTCATAAATATTAAGATGGTGTGTGTGAGGATTTAAATGACATCAACATTTTATGGATTATAATACAACAATGTCCCTATATAGAATTGATTGCAATATAATCTGTATCAAAATATTTGTATTCTATCTTCCATAAAGTATTTCATTCATTATTGAATAAAATATCACATATGGAAACCAAGTAAAAATACATTACCAATGGTAATAAGTATTATTTCATGTAATTATTCATTGTTCACACTTTTTTCCATCAAATACCTGAATTATATTGTGATTAACATAAAATTACATGTCATATAAAGAGAGAATAATCATCTATTTCAATCCTTCTCCTTTAATACCAATTACTCATATAACGAAAGGATGATACCCTATGAAGGTGGTGGTGGTAAAAGGGTGAGGGGGGAGGGAAGAGAACCCCACACTTCTGATAAATATACACTGAATCATTTTAATATAATACTTAAAATATTACATAATAATATGCCCAAGTACCATATTAGTTTAGTGACTTTGGAAATTTCAAAACATAAACATTTGACCATAGTTTATTTTTATTATATATCACTACGTTCTTTATTACAGTCACCCTTCTAAGAAACATCATACATAAAAAATATCTTCATAACCAATGGAAAAGAAATACATGAATGGTTGTTCTCATATTCTTAGTAATGTTAAAAAAGTGGTATATGTAAGGATAAACATGAGAATAATGGTTTGACGATTTTATCATAATATTAAAGGATTAGACCATGCATATTAGAGATCATAAAAAAGAATAACGGGATAAAATTTTTCTACAAATTATACATGCATTTGGATATAATTGAGAGAATAAGGCATCAGACCATAAAATAAGAATATTACATGGAATTTGGGAAAAAATAAACATATAAAATTATTTTCATAGTAGTCAATTATTAATTCCAAAGCTATATTATTGGAATGGATCTACTCACCAAATAATCTTAATTTTAAAGGATCTCACCCAATACCATATTAGAATACACATATTTTTACTGAATTGAGTTCACTCCTCATTGTATCCATGTCTATGTCATAATATATAAATCTATGCCTAATTAATTGGAGGGATATATAGGTGAAAACCATATCATAATGAAATTTTACCTATAAATTCCACTAGATCATAAAAGAATAATCATATCAAAACTCATGGAATGGAAAAAATGGGTTTTATATTAGTTTAATCATATATTAACTTGGGGAAAAGATACCTGGTTCATTACCATTTCTATATATTATACCTTATAAAAAGAAACAAGTTTCACATGCATTTATCATGGTATATCCGATCAAGGAGAAATGAGATTCATAAACAAATTGTCAAAGGAATAACCATTTAGAGAAATAATAAGAATAATATCCTAGAAAAAACCATAGTTAGATATTCATAATATAAGAATATATCATCTTATATGGAAAATATTTTAAGAAATCTTTTAAAAACACATATTGTGAAAAATATCATGTCCTCGTAGAAAAATTATTCTTAAAATGTTGATCATTTCTAAATTACTTTTCCTTTAAAATATATTTAGAATCATATAAATGATTACTAAAAAAATTAGAAACATTTTTATTTGAATATATACTTGAAAAAATTTAATGGAAGCTTCATGGAATGGATTGGTCATGATGGTGGATAATGTTTTACATGACTTATATATAAATTCAGAGATTCCTCTCACAATATCGTTATAAGTAAAAATATCCTTGATCCAATGATGAAAAAAAAATTCATTTTAAATTTTTATGGTTAAATGGTATAACATGGGTAAGAATTTATATTAAATATCATGGTAGGAAATTTTTATTTTTTAATCATGGTTTTGGGAGAAAACATATTTCTGACTGAAGATATCGATAAAGTTATATTATTGTAAACATTTTTTTCTTAATTACTTAGAGTACAAAATAGTGAATAAATCGCAACAATAATTTTATAATTTTTTTATTAAGAAAATAATAATATAAATCATTATAATCCTTGATATATGGATCATAAAATTTCATTAATGAGGAAAAATCATAAATAATCTTGATAAAAGATGAGATAATAGTAATAACATTTTACCACTTTGGTAAATTTGAAAATAAATACAAAAAAAATAATAAAATTAAATGAATATTAAAAAATAATACAAAGAATTTTTTTCATGATATAATATATCAATGGATAGAATATATATCTCATAAAATAGTGCAGGTTCATAACATATCATGTGTCTCTAAGAAGGAAAATTGAGACAAAAATTACCTTACCTATTTGGCATGTTTTGAACCACAAATCCCATGAAATTATGATAATAAAATAGTCAAGTTAGTAACCATAAATTTATGGATATGTATCAATGAATAAATTAATTGTTAGTTTATATACTACAAAAAAGAAATAATTTGTGAATATGGAATTTGTCTCAAATAAATAACGGTAAGAATAGAAATCCCCATATCTTATGTCTTAAATCTCATCATACTCATTAAAACATATTATATAATAAATATATATTTATTATAAATATATTACATAACCATATTCAATTAAATAATTCCATATAAGATTTAATTATTACTTTATATTAACCATTTATTAACAATTATATGTTGATGTTATGTTTTAGATAATAACCACTTTGTTCTTCGAGCGTGATTTCAATTTTTATTCATGGTCCACATATATATATATCACGTGTTACTATTTAAATAATCTTAACCATGATATAAATATCATTTATATTTATTATATATTTATTTTTAATAATATAAAAAAAATGAAGTGGGAAATGAAATACAATGTTCATGGAGATGGTCGGTCGTATTATGCATTAAAGATGTTTCTATTATATTATCATTTTTAAAGGAAGAAAGTAAATTATATATATATATATATATATTATCATTAAAGAATAATTATTATTTAAAAAATACTCTATTTTTTTATAAAACCATTTTTATATCAATTAATGTAATGTGTGAATGAATCACATCACTTTGAGGAGGCGGGAGTCCACATGTCAAAAAATCATGTTATCGTATTCACAAAAACAATAGTTGATGTTAATTGTTATATAATAACTGTTTAAGCATAAATAAATTATTAATATCACATATATATAATATATAAAACATAAATTCAATAATTGTTAAGAACCATGATAGGTGGTAATGGAAGAATGAACAACATCAATTTGAAAGGTGGTAGTCCGTCATACTCAGGAATGATGATTGCATATCCCATTTGAGAGACGTGGTACATGTTTTAGGTCATAACCATTAAATAAAAGAATATACTTATATTTAGGATACTTTTTTTATTATATAAGCTTTATATATGTCATATTGAAGGTGTTGGATAATGAATCCAAACAAAAATGAACGTTGAGGAATGTTACCACTTCTTCAGGTAACTCCATTTTGTTTTCACCAATGGGCTCTCTTTGATAGATTTATGTCCAAAGAGAAGACTATATGAATATTGGAAAAAATATTATAGGAAATTTTGATAAGGTTTATACTTCCCAAATTATATTTGAGTTGTGAATATATTGGGGGTGAGTGCCTTTTATAATAGAGGAGTGCCATTCTCATAAATATAAAAGATAAACACTATTGAGAGGTATCCATTAATTAATTATCATTAAATAAGGATATATATTCTATAATATAGGGTATATAGTGTAAATAAGATGAATAAATGTCTTGTGAACATGTTTCTAGGTCATTTTCTCTTTTAATAATAATGTTTAACCAATATGAAAACTCAATTGTACCTTAATCACTATTATTATTTGTTTTGATTTCACTAATTTGTTTGGCAACGAACTATTTTGACATTTTTAAAGATTATAAATTATTTTATATTTTAAATATGGATTCTAGTTTTAAATATTCTAATGCAAGATTCAGATGAAAAAAATTTATAATTAATCCCGTAGATGAGATATGATGATAAATTTTTAAAGTGAAAATGTTAAAAATATTGAAATGTGTGTATTTCTAATTTTACATGAAATTGGATACAATGAACTAAATTTAATTAAATGATGTTTAGTTTATCTAATTATACATTAAAACTAAATTAAAATATAATTTCACTATTTAAAAAATTAAATGAAAATGTCATTTTCAATTAAATTTCACTATTTTTAACTATTCATCCAAAGGTGAAACATTTAAAAATAATACCAAAAATCCACCCTAAGATAATATTTACATTATGAATTCGAAAATTAATTTAATTTTATAAAATTAAAATTCAAAATGTTCCAATAATTAATTTTATTATTTTTTATGGAATGTTTTAAAAAAATTTCCTTTGAGAAAAAGGTATTTTCAAACATATAAGGTCTTTATAGAATATTATGTATTATATTATCAATATTATTATATTATGTAAAAAATTATAAATAATATTTAAATTTTTATTACTATTTATTTATCTAATTTTAATGTCTACGTTATAACTATCTATTTTAAATAATATTAATAATATCATGCTATTTTTTAGAAACTAAGTGTTGTATATAACACATGATAAGCTAATGTTGTGTGTCCCGCAATGTTAAATATTTATAGAGTATAAAAAATTTATATTAGTGCTGTGTACTGTGAGATACTTAAAAAAAATTAATTTATTTTAAAAATAGGTTCATACAAACTTAGGATGATACATTCACCCCCCAAAAATGAATTCCTCCCTCGAAATGATTCATTATAATACAAATAAATAAGGATACATCTACCTCATTATATCCTCTAGATCCAATGTATATCCCTATAACTAGTGGATTCTTCCTAAAAAATTAACCAGGTGGGTGGTCTTTTTTTATAGAATATTCTCTGTATGATCCAAAATTTTACTTGGTTGTTCCTCATAATAATGCTCTTGATCATATGGTATGACCTCTATGTTCAGTACATGATAAATATTAAATATATACTTCATTAAGAGAGATACATAGAATATAAAATGGACATGAGGGGGGATTTGTGGATGTTGTAAACGATGGGCTACTATCTCAATATGATTAAGAATTTAAAAGGTACTGGTATACCTAATGCTAAGTTTTCCATTCCAACAAAATCTAAGAACAATATTACAAATATAAATTAATAGAGACACCATCTCACTGACATAAAATTATATATGATTTCAATTTTTATTAGCATAGATATTCTACTATCTTTGACCTTCCATCATATTAAATTTAAGGGTTCTAACATTCTTATACATTTCATCATCTATCTCATGTCCCAATAAATTTCTTTCAGTAACATTATTCCGGAACATTGGTGCTCTACATTTCATTCCTTAGTGTGATTCATATAGGGGATATTATTGCATGATTGAATGATATTATTTCAAGAAGACTCCTATAAAGAAATGTGTTGATCCATACCACCTTGATATATAAAGAACTAGATCACAACATATCATATAGGGTTTGTATTGTTCTTTCAGAATGACCATCCATTTGAGGATGATAATTTGTGATGATGCTCAATTACACATCATGGGATGACTAGAGACTATGCTAAGACTTTGAGGTAAACTGGGGACCCATATCAGATATAATGTAATGTAGTACTCCATGAATCCTTACCATTTACATAATCCATATCATAGTAATCTTACCCAAATAGAAGTATTATCTGAGAGAGATGACATGTGCTAACTTAGTGTTGTGATCAACTACCACACTTATATAATTGTTCCCATTAGTGGTTTTGGGGATTAAAATGAAATAATCTATAGTGATATTTTACCATTTCTATTTTGGGATGTTTAACATATGAATCATCCCCTTTATTTTTTTCTTTAGCCTTAACATACTGATATACGAGGCATCCAGATAGAAATTATATAATATCCCTGTTTATTTAATTCAACTAGAATTATTATTTCTTATCTATATACATCTTTATACGTCCTAGATGTATAGACAATAAAGATCTATAAGCTTCCTCTAACAGCTCCATCATCAAATTTGTTATGGATTAAACAGATACATGTCTCATGAACCTCATCATGCCATCAAAATCAAGGTTAATTTCAACAACATTTCTAACCTTATTATGTAGTTCTACCTATTCTTTATCTTCCTCAATAATATACACATGGATAGAGGATTGAAAATTCAGTTGATTAATATACGTATTTAGGATTTTTTGGATTTCCATGTCCATCCTTTGAAAATATATAAATATTTGATCTTTTGTGATCCTCGTCGTGGATAAGTTAGCATGATCATTTCAACTCAAATGATCAGCCACCTTTTTTTCTTACCGAGGGTGGTAATGTATTGAGCAGTGGTAATACTTTATCAGTTCTAACCATCTACTCAAGATCATTTTCAAATCCTTATATGTGAATATATAATTCAAAAAAATTTAATTAGTATATATATCACACTGTTATTTGTAAAGATAATTCCTCAATATATTTAATGTAAAATATCTCAGCTTACTAAAAATAATTTTTTGTGTAATTTTTTCATGAATCATAAATTTTCATGAGGTAAACTATATAACACTTTAATTTTTTATTATAATTCATCAAGATTCACTATCAATTGAATCAATAAAGATTACAAAACTATTATCAACTATTGGGTAATATAAGAGAAGTTGGGATGACAAATCTTGTCTCCAATTAATTGAAATTTTATTCCCATTCATCTATCTGGGGGAACCAGGATCCCTTCTGAGTTAACATGTTAATTTGATTTGATATATTTGTAGAAATTATACACAAAACATAGACAATATCTAGCTACACCAAGAAAACTATGGATCATTATCACTATTTTTGTTCTGGGCCAGCATTCAATAGCCTCCATCTTTGACGGATCTAATACTATACCCTCCCATGATAGTATATATCCCAAAAATGAATCATTTGTCATCCAAAATTACAAATATTTAAATTTATAGTAAAGTTTATCATTTTTTAGGTTCATTAGTATAATTCTCAATTATTCCTTCATAACCTTTCTTTATTTATCAATAGATAAGAATATTATCAATAAATACTAACACAAAATGATCAAGATAATATCTGAAGACTATATTCATCAAGTAGATGATGATAACATGAGAATTTATAAGACCAAAATGCCACACTATATATACATAGTTTTCTTGGTTATATAATTTTTATTGACCATCAATTGATGATATCTATAATGATGTAAAATATTGTAAAATAATTGATTTCTATGTAGTTAATAAAAAAGTCATAAATACGGGGAAGATGATACTTCTTCTTTACCATGATCATGTTCAGATACTAATATTAAATGTATCTTAGATTTTATAAATCTTTTATTCTCACAAAAAATAATAGGTTCATCAAAAGGATACACACTTGGCCAAATCAATCCCTTGCTGGTGTTGCCTTGGAGACTCTTCTTCAATTCCTAACAATCAATCAGGTCCATTATATATAGTATGTTTGAAATTTGAGTGGAACTAGGTATTATTTATATTGGTAACTCAACTTCTTACATTTTTGGAAGTCTATAAAAATCATTGTGAATTAGATCCCTAATTTTTGAACAATAGAAATATCATTGATGTGATGCCTCTCCCCGACCATTTGAGATAAACACGTCGTATGAATGGGAATTAAGACCCATATACATGACTTAATATTCATAAAATGTTCATAATTATCATCACATTTATATAATATCATGTTTGGATTTAAATATAAAATTGAAATTCACTTCCTTGTAAAATGATGTAATTTTTACGTAACAGAATTCAATCCATGCGTATAATGCCACTGAATTTAACCAAATGATGAATAAAAAGATTTTCTCGAAGCACATTCCCACCAACATCAACCTGAGAGGAATCATTGAAATAACATACAATCATCACAACATTAATTTTTTCTCTACTAATTACACATCTAAGTATATTCTTAATACCCATAGAAAATTCTTTAGATATACAAGTGTGGGTAGATCTAGAGTGAAATAAGATAATATTTGTTCTAGATTTGAAGGAATGGTACCGTTCACCATATAATTATCTCAAACCTCATAAGAAACAAAATATTCATTATATTTGCCATCATACAATGTCGTAAGAGGTTATTGATATCGATCAAAATCATTAAACTTTGTGTTTTTTCACTGGTTAAAATAATTTCCATTCTCAATGCACTTGAAGCACTGATGTTAGGTTGGTGCATTCTATGCATCTTTTTCTCAATTAAAATTATTTTCCGACATATTCAAATCAATCCATAAATAAAATACCCAATTGTATTTATTCATAACATAAAACTTTATGTATAACCCTTCAGATAGTTTCCTCATTTTTTATTCCCATACATGAAAAATAAATGAAATATGATCTACTTTTCTCCATATTTTTTAGATTTTCATTTTAACTCCATCTTCTATTTCTTTTCATAACCATTATATCGATATGTAACTCTAACATACATTTGAACCATTATTTCATAACACACAATCTATTCATATCCATTAAATCCTTTCATATCTAACACGTTTATGCAACATGTCTTTAACCCACTGTATAATGGGTCAACTGTACCTTCGGTATGTATGATAATTCAAGTATCGTACATCACAAGTCTAATAAAAATAAATTCCTAGGTTACAAAAGATTCATAATCCCATTTCCATAACCCAAGAAACTATTTATCTATATTTTTATGAAGAATAAGAGGAATATATTGAATAAAAAATAAATTTGTGACCCTATCCAAAACCATGGATTCAATTTCATAATGTTACCTATAACATTGGATTAGATTCCACCACTATTTCGATTATCCTATTAAAAGGTAAATAGAATGAATTAACTACTCATGTTATGAAAATTAAATATGGAAAATATATTTTCATTATTACAAATCCATTTTACCATAATTAGTTTATAAGAATACCCTCTTAAATAATGAGGATGTTGCCCCAATAGAACGTTGTTTCATCCTTTTATCACTTGGATGTTTAGCACGTTTCATAACATAAGAATTATGTACGATCATAACAGTGAGGTTTCAAATTCCATATCCCACCCCATTTACATTATTAGTAGGAATATCATTTCTTTTTACATCATACTCATAATTAACATGTTCCATTTGAGTTCAAGCCATTGACTAAAACCAAAAAGTATGGATTTATAAATAATAATCATAGTGGGAGACCATATAATGGTATAATTATTTATAGGTTATATAAATTATAACACCTTAATTAAAATATTAATCAACTAGGTTATCCTAGGATATTCATCCTGAACTTATATTTCATCCCTTCATGATGGTCCATGAAGCGTTTTTGAATTTCCAAAACATATCCCCCCATAGTGACAAAGCTGAGGTGTAACAAAGACCATTTTTGTGCACTATTTCCTAAAATATTATAGCTCAATATGGTTTTTTAGGGTCATTAACCCTCTTTAAATCTGAGTCAGAGCCTCATCAACATGTAGTATCAATAAATGTATGTATTTCTGGAAACCACACACTCTATCCTTCACCAAAATTCCTAGACATTTTCCTATAGTTTTTTTATATTCTTGACTTATACTTAGAGACGTGTCCTCAGGTACACAATTATGGTTTCTTCATTCTATTTTCCAAGGGATAAATAAATTTTTTAATTGCTACTAACTATAGAGACCCTCTCTTCTCATTGAGATACATTTCATCATTTTTTAGAAATACTTATTACATTACAAAAATAGACACCAATAACCGTAATTTTTTAGGGCCTTGGGAACAATATAAAGATAAAAAATAGTTCATTATTGATCTATATAATCTCCCACTATATTTTTAGAAACTATAACCCATCCTAGAAACATTATACATAATAAATATATTTATAACCATGAGAAAGAAATCATAAAAAAGGGTGAGGACAAATGATCTAAAAGGTTAAGAAAGGGAGAAATGTAAGTGTAATCATGAGAAAAAGTGTATGATTACGTGATCTTAAAATTAGAATATCAAACCATACATATCAAATATCATAACAAATAATCAAGGATTATGGTTGGAATTTCATGAAACCTGAGTTGTAATGGAATCAAGATTATAATCCAGGAAAGAATAACATAGGAATACGACCTTGAATTGTGGCAGACACAAACATATCAAATAACTACCATAATAGTCAAGGATTACCCCCATGTCCATCTTAGTGGAATAAGTTAACTCCCCAAACCATCTCAGTTCTTAATGTTCATTTCTAAGACCATATAAATGGAAAATATCTTGTACTGATCTAAGTTCAATCCCCATTCCATTCATGTTTATCTCATGAGGTGAAAATATTTACCAAATCCATTTGAATGATATATAGGTCCCAATAATCTCATAATGAAATAATATATATGCATTCCACATGATTATAAATAGTCACCATATAAAAAATCATGAACTGAAAAAATTTGCATCATAATTGTTTAGTCATATCTTAACTAGTGGAAAATAGATATGTTTCACAATCATTTAATCATATAATTACCTATAAATAGAAATAGGTTAATGAGAATTTATCATGGAATGACCCATAGAACATAAAAATGTTTCATATAAAATATGTTATAAAAAGAATAACCAATCATCGAAAGAATAATAATGTTGTACATGGATCATAAATATATTAATACATAGGTAACATCAATGAGTTTCATCTTAGATTAAAAATAATTTTGAGAAATAGTTTAAAAACATTTATTGAGGGAAATATCCTTTCATTTTTAAAAATTTATTTTTAAAACCAAAATCACTTTGTAAATACCTATCTTTCAAAAAAAATTGAAAAAACATATGAAGAAATATTTCTATGTTTTTTAAAACATTTTTATTTGAAAATATACTTGGAAAATTATAAGGGAATCATTAATTAATTTGTTGGTCATAATAGAGGATAATTTTTTACATGATGTATAGTAAAAACAAAGACTCTTAAAAAATTCCTTCTATATTATTGGTAGAAGCTAATAGAGCTTAGATTAGATGAAGACATGAAGATTGCTTCCAAAACAATTTATAAAAAATTTAAAACATGGGTAAAAATTTATTTTAAATATCATTGTATAGAATTTTAAAAAACATTTTAGAAAATATTTTTTAGGGAGAAAAACGAATTTTGACCAAAGAGATAAATAATGTCATATTTTACTATTTTTTTATTAATAATATTATGCCAAAAAAGAATTAAAAAATGATACCACGACTTGATATAGAATTGATATTCATAAGAGAATAAAAATCAAGGGAATTGTTGATATATGGACCATAATAATTCAAAAATGGAATCATAATCATAGGAAATCTTGTTAAAAAATGATATTGTAGCAATAAACCCTTACCACACCTATAACATTGAATCGAAATCCCCATGAAATAATAACAATAACATAATATTAAAATTCAATAAAAATAATGATATTCATGATATAACATGCCAGTTGATTATATATACACATCATAAAGTAATTTAAGATCATAACATAATAAGTGTTTCAATGAAGGAAAATTGACTCAAAAATTACCTTACTGATTTAGTAAATTTTTCACTATAAACACCATGAAATAGATATCATAAAATGGATATGTGAATATTCCTAAATTTAAGTATAAGAATAATACTATACAATAATGGGAATTATATACACCACATTAATGAATTGAGTGGTGAAGAAGGCATATGTCTCGCATAAATAAAAGTGAGACTAGAAATACCTTTATCTTATGTATTGACTCTCATTATACTCGTTAAAATATATTTTATATGATATATATGTTATTTATATAGATATCATAACTAAATAATAAATTATATCATACTATATATTATTTAATTATGACTATATGTTACCCATATGTTTATAACTCCATGTTAAAGTTATGTCTCATGTCTTAACCGCTTTGTTTTTGTATATGTTTTGATTGTTATTCATGGTCCTCGTACATAGATAATTATTTAATTATTAAAAAAATATAAAACATGTTATAAATATAATATATATTTAATATATACATATATATATAATAATCTAGAAAATATATCAATTAGAAATGAAATACAATTTTCATGGAGATGGTAGGACGTACATATGCATGATCGATGTTCCCATTTCTTATCATATTAAAAGAACGAGAATTAAATTATATATATATATATATTATCATTAAATTATCATAATTATATCATAAATACCACATATTTATTATAAAACCATGCTTGATACATTAAATGTAAGTGTGAATGGCTCACATTTCATTGATTAGGCGGTAGTCCACATGTCTATAACTGAGGTTATTTTATATCCAAAAATGGAAATAGTGAAGGTATGTGTTATATAATAATGAAATTAGAAATAATAAATAACATATACCTTATATATCATATAAAAACAGTTTTTAGATCATTATTATGAACCTAGAGAGTTGGTAATGGAAGAACGAATGACATCAGTTCGTGAGGCGGTAGTCTGTTTTACATATTAACATTGATTATGTAACCCATTTTATCAATGTTTGTTAAGGTGTTTGTAATAACATTAACTTAAAACATATAAATATATTTAGGATACTAATATTTTTAATTATTCTTTATATTATAGTATTTTAATGGTGTGGGATATGGATAAAATACCAAATTTCTCTTCGATGAACATTACACTTCATTGTACAACTCAATTTAGTTTACACACAAGATAATTCTTGGTTGAGTTTATGTTTAATGTGATAATTTTAAGATTAATTTATATAATTTTTTAGGATATTTTAACTCGTTTTGGTTTATAAAAGAGGATTTATAGGTGTGAATAACTGGGGGACATCCCTTTTATATTGGAGGAGTGGCATATTTTCCAATAGAAAAAGGTAAACAATTTTTAGAGGCCTCCATTAAATAATGTTACTCCAATTGTAGAAAATGTTATTTAAAATAGTGTATATGGTGGAAATATCTCCATTAAATTTAGTTTGGACAAGTTTCTAGGTCATTTAGCCTGTTAAGATTACTATTTAATCACTAAGTAAACTCATTTTAACCTAAAAATATATATTTAATTATAATTTCAATGAATTATATTTTTTCTAAAATAGTGAATATATAAGAAATTTAATATTATTTTTATTCCAAATATTGAATCCTTTTTTACAAATTCTAATAAAATAATTTGTATGAATTAATTTTAAAAAAATAATACCACTAATGGGATTTGATGATGTGTTTTTAATGTGAAGAATCTCAAATGAATGAAATGTTTGTATATCCAATTTCAATGTTAAATAGGATATAATGAACAAAATTGTACTAATTTATGTATAATATATCTAATTATACTTTAAAAAAATTAAAATATAATTTAACAATATAAATAATTTAAAATAAAAAATAATTTTCAATTAAAATTTAGTATTTGTAAAAAGTAATGGAAAAATAAAATATTTCTAAAAAATACCAAAAAATGACAAGAAGATATATTTGAAATTATTAATTATAAAATGATGTTAATTTTATCATATTAAACTTCTTGATGTATTAAAAATTATTTTTATTATTGTTAGCATAATGACATAAAGAGAGGTTTATCTGAGAAAGTAGTATTTTCAAACATATAAAAACATTACCAAAAATTCTATATTTTCAAGCAATATGTTTCATTCATTTTAAACCATTATAAAAAATATTTAAATTGAGTTTATTACTGTTCATATCACTATGTGTAATATCTTTGTTATATATATCCAATTTAAATAGTTATGATAATAAAATGTTGTTTTGTTGAAACTCTGTGTCGTGTGTAACACAGGGTAATATACTATTTCATTTAGTACAAGATTGAATTAATGTATATTATAAAGAATGTTTAACATGGTTTTATGTGCAATGGAACACATAAAATAAACTTAATTTATTCAAAAAAAAGTTTAATAAAACATATACTGTTTTTGGGCGTGAATATCAGTATATCAATTTTGAAATGAACCTTCCAATGAACGTTTTCTATCATTAGTTGAAACATTATTCTCTCCGTAATAATTAAAATAATATATAAAAAATATGAAAGAGTGGTGAATTAAATTATTAATAAGGCCACCCACACTAGACTATATCTAGTGAGCATACAATAATGATGTGTTAATATACCAAAATGAACTAATCATACAAAATGATTAATAAAAATTTAGAGTTATTTAACAAAAATTATTGGTTTAAGACTATAATAATGATTGATAAATCACTTATATACCATCTTATAGAGATCATAACTCAACGAAGTGATTATTTGATATCTTATGAACTAATAGTGATAATTAGACAAATGAAGATGTAAAATTCGGCTCCACCATCATTGACTATATGAATATCTATGGACTACCCATGATATTGAATCTTTGATAACCCAATTTTTATTAGATAAATGTTTTCTATTACTCTCTCTCTCTTTACAAGATTTTCAATGAAGATATACATATTTTTATAGAAAGATATCTCTTATCTTTTTAAGAGAATCAAATTGTTTCCCTATCTATGATCTCCTACTTTCCTTGATTATGATGGGAAAATTCATCAAATACTACCCTTTAGATTAAAGTTTAACTAGTTTAATTTGTATCAAAAAAATTACTTGAATGATATAATCTTTGAAAACAAGAAAATCCATCTGAATCGACACTATAATAGTGTAATGGACACTATAACAACGCATTTTCTCAAATCCTTTGTGAATTATTTCTAAAACTATTGTTTTACATCACAATGAATGTTATATCAATTAATATATCAAAATTCAATACATACTCAATGATTTATTCAAATCATTATTGTATGGGACTAGAACTCCACACTCTTAATAATAAAACACGATTACACTCTATAGCATCCCGCCTTCTTATCACATAAACATTCATTACATTATACAAAACTGATGATCGTTAAGGTTTGGTGTCTTGTAAATGAGGAACTTAAAACAGGACTAAAAAACATTTTTCTTAAAAACTTGAAAGACTCCATCATTTTTCATGATAAGTTCATTACAACATATCATAACCTGGGGGCATACATTAAATGAAAGGGTGAGCAGAAGGCCCAGTAAAGGAATCAATAGAATCATTTTACATTTGATCTTGAGATACATCAAAAAGTCATGAAAAATACATTAAGGCATGAGAAAGAGATCATGAAACATATCATAATAAAAATAACGTGTTTCATACCATGAAGATGTGGCTGCAATATTTCACTTAAACAATCATGAACATATCACCAAGGTACATCCCCCAGGTTTCATTTGAAATTACCAACATAAACCCCAAGGTATCATTAAAATTTTAATTTCTAGTGGTTACATCATTACCCACTACAATGGGGCTCTATCAGGGCACACCCTTAAATTTGTAATCTCTAGTGGTTACATCATTACCCAATGCAATGGGGCACTATCAGGGAGCACCCTTAAATTTTACTTTGTTATCATTTGAGCCACATATATCATCATCAATCATTTCATAAACTACCCATATAGCATAAATTAAATGTGTTTCATTTCATAGTCATAACATTTTAAAAACTGCTTCAAAGACAAGATCTTTATGTCACTTTAAACCCACAAAAAAATGAAAGCGGGTCTCATGTATGTAAATAAAAGAATATAAAATAGAAAATCTTGATATATATGTGAATTCCCTTGTAGAATAAAGATCTTTGAGTATTCACTTAATAAAATAATTTGATAAAAAGAGAGAGACATTATGAGACGGAAATTCTGCATCATAACGGCTATGTTTCGGGGTTTTAGAAAACATTGAAATGCATGGAGACATGGGTCACCCACTCATAAATGATCCATAAAATAGTAGCGGAACAAAATATAGAGGATATAGGAACATGGTAATGAAATTTTAAAGACATACCATATGAAATGAAGAACATGTAAGGAAGACAAAAATAAGATTTCTCTTATGAAAATTCGGTAGCCTAACGGCGTCACTTAAAACATCAAAAAGAAAATTGACGAGATAAAATATGGTTCCTCATCATATGAAAATAAAAGATCAGTATGATAGATATAGAGATAATACCCCATCCTAATAAAAAAATAACTTGAAATACATGATAAGAAAATAGAACTTGAATATTTGATGGGTGAAGGAATCCCGTAAAAATTTCGCAGCCTAACGACACCACTTAAACATAAAAAAAAGAATTGATGAGACAAAATAGGGTATCTCATCATATGAACCTAAAATATAAGTATTATAGATAAATATATCATACCACAACATAATAAAATTTGAATTTGAAATACTTGACAAGAAAATTGAACTTGAAAATGAGAAGGGTGAAAGAAACCATTACAAAAATTTCGGCAGCATAACAGCGCCACATAAACATTCATAAAAATTTGATGAGAGTAATAGGGGTTCTCTAATAATATTAACATGAAAAGGGAATTAAGAAGAATATAAAATAATATCCTCAATCATAAGAACATGGAGCATAAAACAAATGACTTAAAATAGAGTATTTGAAAAGAAAGAGAGAGGTAGGATCCCTTACCTTAAAACGTAACACTTAAAACTCAAAGGTTGGGAACATGAGGGCTTGTGGCACCTTGGGAGGACTCCTTGGTAGGTAATGAGACGATTTCATTATTGGGGGATAGTTGGGAGTGATAACTAAATGATGAAATGGTGGGTATTTATAGGGAAAGTGAGCGGACAAGGCATTAATTGCCAAGGGACACCTCATTGGAGGTATTGGCAAAACCATGGGCTTGCCCATGGTATTTTCCCATTGTATTGGCCACTTGGGACACCTCATACCTTATATTACTATTCATAAGTCTACCATATTGATTACATACTTAATACATAATTTAATGATGTCATTAAACACCCATAACTTTAAAAGCTGTATTTCCACTATTCATCGAAAATTCAACATTCTCAGAAAAATCCTAAATTTCACCTTAACCAAATATTGATGCTCTAATTTCAGAGATGAAATACATTTTATAAACATTCTTTTCTAAATATTTTTAATTAGATTTTAAAATAAATATAATATTCACCGAAAATTCATTTTTTTCAGAAAAATACCCAAAAATTACTTTAACATAATATCGAAGCTCTGAGTTCAAAAATGAAATCCATTTTATAAAAATAATTTTCTAAAAAAATTTATTTAATTTTTAACTAAAAACACTATTCACCCGAAAAAACTAATAATTGAGAAAAAATTAATGAAGCAGTTATTTACCTATTTTATTGAATCACATTACATAATCAAGGTGTATAAATTATATTAATACTTTATTTAAGTGAGATTACTAATCCAATTGGTCACATTACTAATCCTAAGCATAAAATCACTAATCATATATTATTATTCCTCAAAAATAATGTTGATCTTATTATACTCTAAATTTTGTACTGAACTTAATTGTAGAAGACCATTTTTTGAATATCATTACACATAATTAATTATATAAGGGTTAAATAAATATTTTCAAATATCCTTTTTCTAGAATTCAAAAAAAATATGGATACTATTTTTATCTGGACATTTGAAAATTCACAAACTTCAACATAAGAAGAAATCATTGTTTTTATTTTAGTCAAAGGATTACACAAGGTTGTTCTGGTCTCCTTACATATCCCCTTATAACACCAGCATAGGACATAAGAGTAAGGTGTGCTAGGGTGATAGAATCTTGGGGCGGCTCGACCAACATTGCACGAGTAGTAATTTCTATTATTTTGAACTTCTCACGAAGGAAATTCCGTTCTAGCTTCACACGATGAAGTTCAGCTTGGGATTGGTGTAGAGTAATGCCCATTGGTGCTACCACCTTCTCAAGTTCCGTTAGATGGGATTCGATTGGCCCAAGACTATTGGATGAGGCCATCAAATCTTCTTTCTATATTAATTAACCAAGATCACGTGTATTTAGAGACAATAATCGCAACATTTAGTTTCCAATGGAAATATTGACCAATGGTTATATAATAGTCCAAACACAATGGTCTCATTTTAATTATACTCATGTCACCAAATGATATAGCTTTCTTGAGTATAAAAATAAAATAACTCACTAAATTAGGAAACAAGATTTATTCATAATTTCCGGTCATTAAAATATCCCGCCCTTAAGAAATTTCATCCTCACAATTTTTAAAAATTGGGCTTGGCAATTTCATTGAATTTCCCACATCAGAAAAAGATTATGTAACACTATTACTTTAATACAATTAAAGGGAAGTACAAAGGTCACCCTTGTTAACCCATACTAGGATTCCAGGTAGGAAAACAATGATATGGAAGAAAAAACAAAGGGTTATGTTCTAAGGGAGAGTGATAGAAAACATGATTAGGAGAAAGTTAACCACAAGAAAATCACAAACTTATGATGTGTGAAAACGGTCTTTATTTACCCACTAGGAAACATAAACTAACAATGTTTTTGTTTTACGTTCCTTTTCATAATTTTGAGGAATTAATTTACTACATAGAATATACACATAAGGAAATATACTAACCTTCAAGTACAGTTTCATCTTTTAATATGTTTCTACCAAAAATAATCTTTTCTCCAAACGATGAGTATTCGAAAATACATGGTCTCATCAAAAAAAAATAATCATATTCTAGAGAGTCTTGTAATCCACAAATGATTAACTATCTATTTCTTCTATCTATAAACATTATCCCAAAAACAGAAAGGGTAAGATAAAACAACATTTCAAAATAAAGAACCTCATAGGAAGGGAAACTACATTAAATCATTAAAATTCCATGGTACTACACAGAGTTCATCATAGACCATTCAAAAAATAACTATCATTAAAATTTCACAAAATAAACCAAACTAAGATTGAGACCCAAATACAAGAAGGATTTTATAACATAGTCTTCCATGATAAACATTATCATTCATCTCCGAACAATATCAACCAATCTTAACTTCTTACAAAAAAATTAACTAACCTAATCACATTTTACCCAAAATAGGTTAATCATTTTCAAGAGTAACCTAAATTACTATAGGTTCACCTTAAATTCATCAATTCTTTAAAATATAAGTCAACCTTTAATCCTCAAAGAAAGTACCATTGTAATCTTTTTACCTTGATCAAAAAGTGTTCCAAAAATTGTGAACGTCTTCCAAAATAATATTCTTCATTTAATCCCCTAATCATCTTAGAACAACTTCATAACATCAAAATAACAATAATTTTAATCCTTAATGATATAAAATCATCATAGGTAGTGACTCGATGTTCTTAGAAAACATTAAAGATATGCTCATAGAGAACGAACTAAAATACAACATGAAATAAACAATTATTGTGAAGATGTTACATGTACTTCAGTCATAATGATTCATCTCAGCATAGGACTTGCATTATTCCCTTGTCCTTGAAGATTGTTGATGCTCATCACTCTTCTCATCCCTTCCAAGAGTGCATTGCCTTAGATAATGTCCAAATTCTCCACACTTACGACAATGAATAGTATTATATCAAGCCTTATCTCTATTCATCACATTATCCATATTTTGGAGCAATAGGTTACATTATGCCCCAACACCCCACACTTAAAACATCTCATGGTTCCTTTGTGACATTTTCCTTGGTGCTTCATTCCACACTTTTTGCAGAAAGGAAATTGGGTCTTCTTTCCCTTATCAACTTTATCAGATGAACCTCCTTGAGACTTCACATTCTTCTTCCTTGATGAATTTGAGCATTCAAATATGTACCAATTATTATTTGTGATTTTTGATAGATGGATTGGCATAATGACAATATGTTCAACTTTATCTCTCGTCATCTCTGTCACATTAATAGGGAAATCGTCACATTTCCTTTCACAATGGTTTTTGGGACATGTTCTTCTATTTCCCGCCATTAACTGTGAAAAGAAATTATAATTAGGGGGCGTAAATAATTAGCCAATAATCATGAATAGGAAACATTAAGAAAAGAAGGATAAACATGTAGAAGAAAAGTATATCCTAACTTGTGATCCCCTGGGTTCCAATATAGGTTATAAATGATCTTATATTCTTATGTTAATCGTTATTTTATTTAATCATTGTTCCTTTAAAAATGGTTCATACTAATCTTATGAATTTACCGAAGCATATCCCCCGAGAGTGTCGTAACCAAGAGTGAAGCAACGCCCGTGGTCGTGAACCAGTTCCCGCTTGAGTCTAGATCAAAGCGGTTTTTTGGGTTTTACCCCTATGTACATCTGTGCCAGAGCCACCTCTACCTGCTCGTATCCAGATAAGGATGTATTTTCTTGGAAACCCCTTACTCAATACTCACCAAAATACCAGGAAGAATTCTTATATTTAAACCTTTATAAAGGGTTCATCCTAATGTTTTCATATCCTAATTTCCACAAATAACTAAACCATGCGTTCATACCAACTATAACATCCCACCATCTTATCAAATAAAATATCATCACATTATACAAAACTGAGGATCTTTATGGTTTAGTGTCTTGGAAACTATGAACTTAATACAGTACTAAAAAAACATTATTCTTAAACACTTGAAAGGCTCCATCGTTTTTTCATCCTATGTTCATTACAACATCTCATAACTTGGGAGCATACATCAAATTAAAGGCTGAGAAGAATTCCCTGTAAAGGAATCAATAGAATCATTTTACATATGATTTTTACATACATCAGAAATTCATGAAAAATACTTTAAGGGATGAGAAAGAGGTCATGAGGCATATCATAATAAAAATAACGTGTTTCATAACATGAAGATGTGGCTGCAACATTTAACTTAGACAATCATGAACATATCACCGAGGTCCATCCCCAAGGTTTCATTTGAAATTACCAAGGTAAACCCCAAGGAATCGTTAAAATTGTAATCTCTAGTGGTTACATCATTACCCACGACAATGGGGCGCTATCAGGATGCACCCTTAAATTTGTAATCTCTAGTGGTAACATCATTACCCAATGCAATGGGGAACTATCCGGGCACACCCTTAAATGTTCTTTTTTTATCATGTGAGACACATATATCATCATAATTAATTTCATAAACTTACCATATAGCATAAAATAAATGGGTTTCATTTCATAGTCATAACATTTTAAAAACTGCTTTAAAGACATTATCTTTATGTCACTTTATACCCACGGAAAAAGGAAAGAAGGTCTCATGTATGTAAATCCAAAAATTTAAAATAGAACATCTTGATATATATTTTAATACCATTGTAGAAAAAATAGCTTTGAGTATTCACTTAATAAAATAATTTGATAAAAAGAGAGAGACATTTTGAGACAGAAATTCTGTAGCATAACGGCTATGTTTCGGGGTTTTATAAAACATTGAAATGAGTGGGGACATGGGTCACCCACTCATAAATGATCCATAAAACATTAGGGGAACAGAATATAGAGGATATAAGAACATGTTAATGAAATTTTAAAGACATACCATATTAAATGAAAAACATGCATGTAAGACAGAAATAATATTTCTCTTATGAAAATTCTGCTGCCAAACGGCGTCACATAAAACATCAAAAAAAGAATTGACGAGATCAAATAGGGTCCCTCATCATATGAACATATACCATCAGTATGATAGATATAAGGATCATACCCCAACATAATAAAAAAGAACTTGAAAGACTTGACAAGAAAATAGAACTTGAATATTTGAAGGGTGAAAGAATCCCTTAAAAATTCGACAGCCTAACGGCTAAACTTAAACCACATAAAAAATGAATTGATGAGATAAAATATCATCTTTCATCATATGAACATAAAATATCATTATTATAGATATAGAGATAATACCCCATCATAATAAAAAATGAACTTGAAAGACATGACCAGAAAATAGAACTTGAAAATGAGAAGGCTGAAAGAATCTGTTAAAAAAATTTCAGAAGCATAACGGCGCCACTTAAACATTCATAAAAAGAAATGATGAGAGTAAGAGGGGATCTCTCATCATATGAACATGAAAAGGGAATTAAGAGGAATATAAAATAACATCCTAAATCCTAAGAACACGGAGCATAAAATAAATGACTTAAAAGAGATTATTTGAAAAGAACGAGAGAGGTAGGATCCCTTACCTTAAAACATAACTCTTAAAACATAATGGTTGGGACCTTGAGGGCTTGGGGGAACCTTGGGAGGACTCATTTGGAGGTAATGAGACCAGATATTCATCAGGGGAGAGTTGGGAGTGAAAAATAAAGGAGGAAAAGTTGGGTATTTATAGGGAAAGTGAGGGGACAAGACATTAATGGACAAGGGACACCTCATTGGTGGTATTGAAAAAAACATGGGCTTGCCCATGGTATTTGCCCATGGTATTGGACACATGGGACACCTCATACCTTATCTTACTATTCATAAGTCTACCATATTAATTAAATACATAATACATCATATAATGATGTCATTAATCACCCGTAAATTAAAAAACTGTATTTTCACTATTCATCAAAAATTCAACATTCTAAGAAAAATCCCTAAAATTCACCGTAACCAAAAATCGATGCACTGATTTCAGAAATGAACTCCATTTTATAAAAATAATTTTCTAAATAATTTTTATTTTATTTTTAAATAAATAAACTATTCAACGAAAATAAATTTTTTTCATAAAAATCCCCACAAATTATGTTAACATAATATGGATGCTCTGAGTTCAAAAATGAAATCCATTTTATAAAAATAATTTTCTAAAAATTTTGAATTTAAATTTTAATTAAAAAAACACTATTCACCTGAAAAAACTAATACTTGACTAAAAATTAATGAAACAGTTATTTACATAATTTATTGAGTCACATTACTTAATCAAGGTGCCAAGATTATATTAATAAATTCTTTAAGTGTGATTACTAGTCTGTTTGGTAACATTAGTAATCCTAAGCATAAAATCACTATTCATAAATTACTATTCATCAAAAATTATGTTGATCTTATTAGACTATAAATTTCATACTGAACATAATTGTAGATGACAATTTTTTTAAAATCATTACACATAATTAATTATTTAAGGTTTACATAAATATTTTAAAATATCTTTTTTCTAGAATTCAACAAAAATATGCATATTATTTTTATCCGCACATTTGAAAATTCACATACTTCATCATGAGAAGAAAACACTATTTTTATTTATGTCAAAGGATTACACAAGGTTGTTATGGTCTCGTTACATAGCCCCTTATAACACTAGTATATTACCTAAGAGTAAGTTTTGCAAGGGTAATAGAATATCGGGGCGGCTCGGCAAACATTGCACGAGTAGTAATATCAACCAGTTTGAACTTCTGTAAATGCGATTCCATTCTAGCTTCACACGATGATGTTCGTCTTGGGCTTGGACCAGAGTAAAGCCCAGTGGTGCTACCTCCTTCCCATGTTCCGTTAGATGGGCTTCGATTGGCCTGAGACTACTAGATGAGGCCATCGAATCTTCTTTCTATATTAATTGACCAATATCATTTTTATTTTGAGACAATAATCGCAACATTTAGTTTCCAATGGTCATATTGACCAATGGTCATATAACAGTCGAAACCCAATAGTCTCATTTTAATTGAACTCTTGTTATCAAATGAAATAGTTTGGTTGAGTATAAGTACAAAATAACTCAAAAAATTATGAAACCTGATTTATTCAATATTTTGGGTCGTTACACCCTCTTCATGGCACAACATCTAGAGTTGTGCCTTGAAATTTTCCTACAATGCACTCGTCATATAATTTTAATCATAAAGATAATACATAGGAAATTTATTTCATTAATCATAGAGAAAAAAATCACCCAATTATAGATCCATTTATTTATAGGCTACATAAGTTGTGGTTTGGTAAAATAAATTATAGTGTGATGTACCCATAATATTTCATTAAAAGAAAATTTTTACTCCTCTGTAGTAACTTTCTGGTGTGAATTACTTATTCATGATACAGTTAATATATTATCTATAGATAGACATATAAAAAACTTTTAAAGAGTATTCCTTGTGATTTGAGCTTGGAATTTATGGTTTAGTACATATCAATGCAATTTTAATTATTTCATCAATTCTCACACCTCTTAAAAACTCCTCCAAACATCCACAAACTACAAGAAACTAATAATCCACGATTTTATGAGACTTTTTCTTAATATTACCAACATACAGTTTCAAGAAACATATACCTACAATATATTTTTAGTAACATAAGGCTCCCAACATTCAAATCCTATTATCTATGTTGGGAATTTTCCAAATTCTAGTGAGATTCAATACATGTGAGATGATTTTTCTAAAATCAATACATTCCATATACTATTATTATTTAACCACCCACCTCACCATTAATCTCCTTTTACTATTAGTATATTTCTTATCAATATATACAAATTTTTTTATTTATACAAATCGTTTATTCTATCTATTTTAAATAATTTATGATATTGAGGTATGATTTTGATTTTGCTAACATCATTACATGTGTGATTTATCAGATTATTGTTATAATAATTTTTTAGGTTGAGGTATATTTTGAAAGAAAATTAATATTTATTTTAGTTGGTGGAATTTATTATTGTTCCAATAAAACATTAATGGGAGACTATAAAGACTCCAATGGGTGAGGTAGGGACTATGTAATGCATTTATTACATTAAAAACCTATTGAATTCTACGTAGACTCCATTGGATCACCATTACGATGATGGGGATGTAATGGGAGTACAGTAGAAGCCTCAAACCACATTTAAGTGTGATGGTAATTTACAAATTTTGGGCTAAAAATGTTATAAAAATACCACTCCACCTCCCATTAAATCCATTAGTAATTCCACCACATTATCCCTTTTTTACTTTATTTAATGATCTTTGAACATATTGTATAATGGTAGATCCATGATCTATCATGTTTATTGGAATTATTGAGGTATGGATTATTCAATTTATAAATAAATAATTGTTATTTTTCAGTGTTTACTATTATATCACTTTAAATTCTTAATTTGAGGATTTTTGATTGGTTCCTCAATATGGGCTGATTGAGTATAAATTTATCTAATACAATTTAAGTGTTACCATGTACTATATAAAGGTAGGTTTTTAATAGAATTCATTCTTGTTTTATATTTTTTTCCATATGCAATGTGATATTAGTTTTTGGGAAAATGGGTATGATGGAACTAAATGGGATCCTAGAGGGTTCAAATGTGTATGAGAGAATAATAGATTATTACATGAGTTTTTTTCTGGTGATTCACATAGGGTGATTTGATTTTAGGATTTATAAGTGACTACATTATCTTTTAGTGGACAATTGGTATTTATTGAGGGAAATATAATGGGTGTTTGGGCATGTGTAATTGATTATATACATCAAGTGGTGTATTATACTGAGATTATATATATCATCCTGATAAGTTATATGCACTGTTAGATATCTTATGTGTTTTTCTTGTTACTAAATTTTGTGTATTTCATTATAGGCTAATGTTATTATTAAATTTCTAACAGATAACCATTTATTATTTTCAGTAATACATAGAGTAGTTTGTATAGGTGTTGTGTATACCCATATGGGTGTTGAAAGGGAGATACTCATTATCTAAGGGATTTTTTATGGGTCATGTTAGGTCATATTTTTTTATTACTCCATATTTTTATTTATAAAGTGATGTATTGACCAAACATGAGGTATGGATAAAAATATGGACGAACCATTGTTTATGAGGTGTTTTATTGGGGCTGGATGAGTTTATCAAAATTATATTTTGATGAATCACTGATATTTTGATATATTCAAACCTACTAAAAAATTGGTGTACATTTATGGAAGGGAAGAAACATGCATGTTGACCTACAATTTTATAAAATTATTAATTGTAATCCCATAAATACTATGATCTATGTGATTATAATATAGTCTAGAATTGTATATATAAATATCGAATCAACCATATGTGGAATTTTTGATGATATAATATGGAAAAACTATGTTCTAAGTAGTTCAACTGTGATCTTTATAACATGAATTCCAGAATGACCTACCCTACTCATCAGTGTTGGATGAATAATGTACTTTTGATCATCATGTTGGTTTGTTAATCTTTTTAGGAAAAAATTTGTGTGAAGCATAATAATTTTTTGATCATACATCTGATGTAATAGCTATACAATCATATATGATGGATTTTAGTAGGGTATCATTGGTGGTATACATCTAGGTTTTTTAATAACATATTTCATATGTAACATGATAGATAAAAAATCATTATGTTTCATGAAAATGTTAAGTTTATAGCCCCTATGATTGATAGTTATGATATAGTAGTTTGAATGTGATAAGAAGATGGTACTTGGAGATTCCTAGGAAATTTTTACAATGTACCATTTATTATTTCATTATTTTTCATATTCCAGGTATATGATCATCCAATGAGGAATTCATTCTCTTGAAATATTTCCTTTAAGAAATGACATGGTTTCATTTTTCATATTTGGTGCTTTGATATTGTTATGGTTGTCCTTCCACTATCATTCTATATAGTACTATGATATTAGATATTATGAACTAATCATTATTTAATCCTATTAATGTTTAATTGATTATCCTTATAGTATTCCTGTGATATGGATCATAACCTATTTATTAGTTGGAAAACTTTGATATATAGGGAGGTACACCTAAGACCTTATGGTACTTCAACTTGGAAAATACTAGGTAAACTGAGCAAGGTAATTACATATAACCTCATATAAAAAATTTTCTAAGGGTGATGAATAACTGTGAATAGATCTTATTATATTTGTAGATATCATCAATTATACATAAAGATCAAACTTAACTGGTTTTTTCATTTAATACATGGGTACACCATCAAGAATAAAATTTTCTTGAAAACTTGATTATTTATTCCCATTACTTGGTTCCATTACATATTGGTATTTTTAAATGAAACATGTTTTAAATTTTACATTCGAAATTAAATTAATCTTATTGTCCTAATTATTATATATGATATATTCAAACTCAACAACATTATATCCCAAAAATAAAATTGATATAACAATTTCATTATGTTTTTCCCTCTTATTATATTCTCTATGAAAATATGAAAAACCAACAAAAACTTATAAATGAGAGACAATTACATTATTTCCAAAAAGATCTCCTTGGGAAAAAAATTATACCATTGACATGAATAGATTTTTTTTGGTAAGATATATTTTCAAATTTACTTAATATAATCTAAATGTTTTCGGTAAAACATTGCAACACCATTCATTTTTAATAAATATATTTATCAAATAAATTTAATTTCATTGATATCATGTGTTTCACACAACTCTGAGTTTTAACAAACCCTGATATACTATTAATATATTATTTATAAATGACCATCATAATCTAGCTATAATTTTTATTGTATGAATAAGAATAAAAAGTATTATGAAATTAATAAATCTGATTTAAGATAAATTAAACACATTGATAAAATGTATTTCATTGTAATTAATGTAACTAAATGATTTAAAAATTCCATTTTCTAAAAATTGTATTTTTAAATTTTTTCAAAGTGTAAAAGTAATTTATAAAACTTTTATAAAATTTGTTTGAAAAATTTAAATTTATTTAATAGATATATATTTCAAATTATCCTTGTGGGGTTTTTTTAATTTTTATTAAAATATAATTTTTTTCATTAATAGTAACAAAATACTAATTTTTATTAATATGAACCTTTTCATTTATAGAATTTACAAGATGTTTTTTATTTTTATATGGTTTTAAATGTAAAATGAGGTCAATAATATATTTATTATTCCAATTTATGTGTAATGAACTTCATATTGAATATTTATATTAAAAACTTCTGCACATACGAAATCATTCTCTATGAAAACCCACTTTTCCATGTCAACTATGTAATTAATTCTAAATTAAATTCGACCAATTCTTTGAATCGGATTTCCTAAATTTAAATTTTTGTTTTTAATAATAGTAATAAATAATATTTAATAATTTGAAATTAATTTTTAGACATAATGAAAACTAAAAATAGTAAAAATTAAAAACAACATTTAAAGATAAAATGAGGTTTTGTGCATTACATGAACATGTGTTAAAATTAATTTTACCCAAGTATATGATTTTTTTGATAAATTGGTATTAATATTTCAAATAATAGAATCCATATTATATAATAATTCTCATTTTTTATTCATAAGGTATAAATTTCCATGGTAATTAAAAAAACTACTTATCGTGGTGGAAACTGAAAAGGTATGAGAAAGTAAAGATATTGATTAAGGAATAAAATATTTTAAAATTTTGATTTGATTGTGGTTCAGTATATATAAAACATATATTTCCTAAAATTCATTATTTATTAATTTTTGTGGTTCTTGTGGTGAGATTAAATCCTTTTTGTTGAATAGTTTTATGTATTTTCAGAAACACCACTCCTCAATTATTAAAGGGACCTTCCTCCCCTCACTTCATCAAACGTGTTAAAAAATTTGGATAGAAAAAAAAACTACAAAAAATATCAAAAAATACTTATCAATATCATATATATTTTTCTCTTCCGGATAGACCAATCTTTGTGTCCATATTCAGAGAACCAAATGTAGGTTTCTGTAAGAGAAGAAAATTATCTTAACGAGGACTTCCATTTTTAATTATTCTCTTACCACCATCTTTCATGAACTAATAATTAAAATATAAAAACACAAATTTTTAAAATATAATGATATGTTATTATTTGGATATAATAACCAATATAAATCTCATATTCTATAAAATGGGAATCAAAATCGTCGATCCTATGTATGGCATATTTGCATCTCGCGAACTGATGTCGTTCATTCCCATCACCACCTCTCAAGGCTGGAAATAATGATGGATTTAATGTAAATATATGATATTTCTGGAATTATTATACTTATATCATTATAATATCATATATACATTAATTCTTTCTATTCCATGTGAATATGAAACTATATCTAATTTATATGGAAGAATTCCACCTTACAGAGAGATGCATTTTATTCTTTAAATATTCTATACAAGGAAGGTAATAATTGAAAATTTATGGATCAATTTTGACATATATTACATAATAATTATTCTACAACATTAAATTAATGTTTAACTTTATTTCACTTCATTCTTCGAGAAAATGGATACAATGATCATGCATACTTACAACCTAAAATCTCTATGAATGGTGTAATTCTATTTCATTGTTTAACATATATGGAATACTATAATTATATGTATAATGAAAATATATTATATTTATAAAATGTTTAAAATTATTTATATTATTTAACCATGTTCAAAATAAATGGAAGAAAAATACCAAAACAGAAACATACCTGAAAAACAGAGGAGTTATTACTCGAAACCTTATTTTAACTAGAAATTTTTAATAAATGGGTAATAAAATAACTTATTTGTAGCACCCCAGTATGATTTTTTAACAAATTTATCTACCTATTTGTGTTTTTAATATTTTTGGGTATGTTTAGGGGCAGTTTCGAATGGTTTTGGAGGGGTTTTGAGGATTTTCTTGAGCCGCACAGTCTGATCATTGTTTGGTAAAACTGTGCGGGATCTCAAGGTAATCCTGAAACTTGAGATAGTAGGATTCACATTGTTTGACAACTATTTGTATAATAGTCCATGTAGGCCATGAAACGTTATTATAATGCAGTAGTAGGATAACAGTTAAAGAACATTTTTGCTAACCGTACGAGAAAAAAAGCTTCTTCAAAATCAAGATAACTCATGATTTTCATTAAAACCTCCATTATTCATCCCATTCTAGCCTCAATTTGTTATCTAGGTTATAAATAGTTATAGGGGCTTTCCCACTAATTTAGTAAGTGATTCGATGGGTTTTTATGTTATAGTGAATGAAATTCTCTTTTGACAAACCTTCTCTCTTGGTAGTTTTGAGGGTTTCCTTAGGTATATATCTACATCTCTCATGGTTTTCAAGATATACACATAGCGAATTTAGGTATTTGGTTTTTTGGCCTAAAATGATGATATTAGGGATTTTTGGAGATAGGAAACTGTATCTAAGATGTTTTAGTGGAGATTTCACCCAGATTTGTGGTACAGTTAGGCGTCAGTCGATTTCACCAAAACCATATGGTTGGTGTCTTCTCTCATGACTCCAAATAATAGAACATGATGGATTTAATTTAATTTAATTGGGCTTTATTTATATTTATGGTGATTTTTATGTGAAATAAATATTTCAAATTCAGTTTGAGAGGATTTAGAGAATTTGGGGAAAATGGGATATTATACTGAAATATTCATTGATGTTTGGTTTTTAAATGTTTTTTTAATCAGTATCTTGGATTGATTTATGAAAATGTTCTGTGGAAATGGTTATCAATAAAAATGTGTTGTTTTAGTGAAATGTTATGTGTTAATTATGAAATTATAAGGGATATTTTGGTTGTGAAATGGTTTTTTGCATATTATTATGCCTTTAGTGGGTGTATGTTTCTGTTTATTGGCATGGGAATTTTCTTCTACTGTCGGAATGATGAGAAGTGGGTGGGGATTACCACTATCAAAATAAAATTTTCAGTGTATGCAAGGTTCACTATCAATGATAAGCGAGTTTGATGTACCACTAAATTGGAAATGAGTAAATGGGTTTGGATGTGAAGTTCCACCATAATTATTTACTAGTTTTGATGTGTGAGACACCTTGGTTTTGATTTATTTATATTTGGTTATTTAAGGTGTAAATTTTTTTCTAATATGTGGTGGGAAATAAATTATCGATTGTTGTTGTCTTTACCTTGTATTTTGTGAATTTTGGGTAAAAGTGGATTATTAAGAGTGTTTTTGGTTTATTGGAACTTGTTTCATTATTCAATGTTTTAAAAAAAATTGTGTTATGTAAATGTGCTAATGGTTATATCCTAGCGGCATGGGAAATGAATTAATTTTTGGAAAACCTACTAAGTAATTTTATTCACCCCCTTATTTGGCACATTGTGTTTTTGTAGATGACTTTTTCTAGGACATTGGTAAAGGTAAATAATCTCCATTCATTTTTGGTTCATCAGGATACTTTGAAAGTATTGTGGTGCTTAGATCATGGAACTTGGTGTGGATATGTGGAGTGTGTCATGGTTTTCATTGGGTCTTCTTTTTGAGTCTTCCTCTTCGTACTCTGATATAGGGGTTTTATGGGATTATTTTTATTGGTTTATGGGAATTTTTAGGGAATAGTTGGATGTCTCACTGAAATGTGTTACCATGGTTTAATTTGTCAACATGAATCATGTAGTTGTGGCTGGTTATGCCTTTTTTAGATTATTGGTTATATTCTAAGGGAAAATCATTCCCCAACTATTCTTTAATCCCTCAACATTTATTTCCAGCATTTGGTTCCATGGGAATGTCTCATATGGTCACGTAGTATCTCATCATGTTCTCAAGATAATGAGGAAGGGACATGATGTTACAAGTCATATTCATTGTTTAGTCATTTGGCATTGTTTTTCATTCTTGGTCTTAGAGTTGGAATTCATTCTTGTTTCATTCCTTAGTTTTGGATGGTTGAAATTAGAAGGAATGTTGGAACATGAAATGTATAGAATAAAAGGGAGTATCGAACCCTTTCATGTTGAACTTCATGTTACAAGGGATTTGGGAACAGAAGTGTTTTGGAGGCCATTATAGACATTAAAAATCACATTATCGTGGGTGTATACAATGATATGAGAATTTCATGCATTGTATAAATTAATTCCCATTAGGATTGCATATTTCATTTTTCATAATGATTTATGTTGTAGTATGAATGTATTAACTTGTTAAATAACTGGAAAATATTTTCAAATATGTGGATTTTAAATGTGGACAGTTTTTGTATTTTTAAAATGGGTCAATTTTGAAAAGATGGTGGAGTTTTTTAGAAAATTGTACAACATGGAATACATTAACTTGTGGAAACCCTCGTTGTGATAGTTGTAATGTTGTTGAATTTGAAAGTATAAGACTTTAATTTTAAGGGAGTCAGACTTGGGGTGTTTTCATTGTTTATATAAATGACACTAGGTAGGCATCGTAGAGAACACTCAGAGGAGGCTTTTGTAAATATAGTTTCACCTAATCTCAAGGTGAACCAGTAGGTAGTGCATAGGATAGTGCATGTTTTCCAGGATATGGAATGTGGGAATAATGAACATGATCCAAAAAATGTGGTTCATGCATTTCAATTTCCAAACCAAAATCCACCCATCTTTAATTGTTATTCACAACCTGAAAAGGTTAAGGGATGGTTGAATAAAATAAATAGGATATTTAAATTCCTGCAAAAAATAGCTTGAAATGAAATTGAAGATAGAAACATACAAGTCTAAGGAACATTAATTTTAGTGGTGAGATTTGGTGGTCAAGGATGGAATAGACAGAGGTATGATATGGGAGTGTTTTGAATACATTTTTATCAAATAATTTTACCCCCATTTGTTCATAATTTCTCATACATTATATTTCTTCTATTTAAATGAAGAGAACCTATATATATCATAATATGTGGCTATGTTTATGAATGTAGATCATTTTTCTGCCATGGTGGTGGGTAGTAAATCATTGAATGAATATATTATTAAAGATGGATTGAAGATGGAAATCAATTATAAAATAGAAGTGTTATGTCTAAATTATTACACATTTATGGTGAATAGATAAAGAGTAATTGAATGAGATATTTTAGGGGCTATATGAGGGTGGAAACATGTTGGTACCCATGGGAAATGGTGGTAACTCTAACACTATCATCAAGTAGGATTGAGAATCATATATCTACTGTGAGAGTGTGGATTAGAATCGGAAGGTAGAATTAGTGAGTCACCCTCCTAAGCATCAGAGTAAGCCAGATTGTTTTTAGTGTGGCTCTAGAGGCATCATCAAGTAGGATTGTATGGAACAAACTCGATCATTTTATAACTGTAAGAAGATAGGGAATATTCTATGTTATTGTCATAATGCTCTGAGGTCGGGTGTTCATAACACTCCTCAGGGGTTTCAACATCTTATTCAACGATTGGATGTGGGAAACAATATACACATCCTTAGTAGAGTAATGTTAGTCATTTTGATTCAAGTAATACCACAATTTATCAAAAGGGAAATAAAGGGAAGTGTATGGAAGGAAATAAGTTTCTGGATCTTAGTAGGTTGTTATGGATAATCATTCAGGAACATCATGCTAAAAGGTATGGTTCTTTTAAATTCATCCTTGATTAAAGATTTTTTTGATATGGTTGATTCAAATTGTTTTATTTATTCACAGGTTGTTATTTAGATGTTTTTAACACTGGAAATGATATCTTTAGTCTTAAAACGTCACACATATCTAGGTAAAAGAGAGTGTCACGCCTTCTTCTGTAGCACATTCTGTATAGTTTTCAACATGGATGAGTTGATGTTGGATTTACGAGTACTTGATATGGATGCTTATGAAATAATCTAGGGTATGGATTGGTTGGAAATGTTTACAGAAAACATCAACTATTATGTGCAAATGGTTAGTTTCAAGATGGATGATGGTGTTGAATATCTCTTTAGAGGACAGAAGACTAAAAATATGGTTGCAAGTAAATTGTTTCCACCAGTTGTTGGTATGATCTCATATTAGTTAGCAGTGTTGTCATTGGCTTCAGGGGATGGATTTGAACATAGTGTTTTTTCAAAGGTTGTTGATCAGTTTCTGGATTTATTTCCCAAATAATTCATCTATCTTCCACTCATGACAGAAGTGGAATTTATGATTGATATTCTTCTAAGGACCTGTCCTATCTCACTTCCTTCTTACTTCATGAAAATAAAAAACATGAAGGGATTTAAATTGTAGTGGGTGAGTTAAAAAAAGGGTTCGTGGAGATAACCACATCTCCATGGGCTACATGGATCTTGTTTGTTAAACAGGAAATAGGATCTTTGAATCCAAATGTTGGTTATCATAGTATAATTAAATTTATGATAATGAAATGCTATCCACTTCCATGAATTGATGATTTGTTTGATCAGTTTAGGGGATCCCAATTGTTCTATAAGATTTAATTGCATTCAGGATATCATCAATTGTGCTTGAGGAAGGAAGATATTCTGAAAACATCATTCAGATGTAGATACAACCATTAGGAGTATGTGGTTATGCCCTTTTGTTTGATGAATGAACTAATGGTTTTATTGAATTGATGAAACAAATATATATAAAATATCTTGATTCCTTAGTAGTAGTATTTGTTGATGAAATGTTGATATATTCCAGGAAAATGCTGGATCAAGATCAACACTTTACTATAGTTTTAGGTATCGTGATAGATCATCAGATATATTCTAAATTGTCGATGTAACATCCCAAAAATATCTATTTCATATAATTGTAATTTTATGTTTTCTATTAATCGAACAAACTGGTTTCTTATGGAAAAGTAAAAATATGTTTTTAATTTATTTTGTTATGCAACAGAATAAAACACACAAAATGAACATATGGCACATTATTCAAAAAGAACCACCACACTATTTACAAAAAACAGAGACTAAAAAAGAAATCAATCAAACCAAAGATACATCTTTAAAATCCTATCAAGATTACATGGAGACAATCCCAGACAACAAGAAACCCGAGAGGATAATAAGGGTCTGTTGTATCCGTCATAACGAACATGAGAACGACAGAATACACTACAGATACACTAAGAACCAACGGTACAATGTGAACCAATTTTCGTCCTTTTAGTTTTATGGAACCCTAGGGTTTGGTTTTATACAATGCAAACCACACCATTGCCCAGAGTGACTATGGAATTCTAACGGATATAAATATATCCTTTGTCAATGTTGTAAATTTATAGAAAACATATGAGTATACATTATTTCACTAAATAATTAAATTATAAAATTATGAAATCTAATCCTAACCATGAACCTTAAGATGACGTAATAAAATGTTTTGGATTTCAAAATTGTGTTTTTGAAAGGTAATAGGGAAAACAAAACATGTTGTAATTAAATTAAATGGGTTATAAAGATTTTCATTAAGTGTGTTAAACAATGATTTATTTCTTTTAATTGATTTATATTTCCATTTAAACTATGTTTTGACCATTAAAACACTAGTATTGGAATTGTTATTCGATTTATAACTATTCATGTTAAAATATTAGTGTTACTAGATAACCATAGAAAATACTTCCAACATGTAAAAATTAACCTTAAAATGTTTTGAAAGGAAATTTCTATATATTAATACCTTTAAGATTTCACAATTTTGTTTAAGATTGTCTTTAAAATTTTGGATTGGTTTGTGTAAAAATCTGGGCCAGGAGGGGCATCCCTTAATGGCAGGGCCAAGGGAGGTGGCTCACTCAATGTGGTTGAGCCTAGCCCTTTTCCCAAGCTTGGGCCAGCCCGAGCTCGATCATAGATCACCAGAGAGGTGCACAAGAGCATGGGAGCGTAGGAGTTCATGTGTGTGCGTAGCACATGCGTAAGGCTGCGGTCAGTAGAGGGGTAGGCCAAGGCCTGCGGGTGAGTGGGAGCTTGTGTGTAAGTCCCCCTTAGTGTGTGCTGTTTGTTTTCTATGTTGATGATGGGAGGCTAGGGTTATAATGAATCCACGTACGCCTCCCCGATTCGATGTGGGAAGTGGTTTTTCGGGTGAATCAAGATCCTGGACATCGGATCGTGTCGCGCATGATCTAGGCAGGTGATCCTGATTCCGAGTTTGACCCTCAGTGACCACGGAATATCACCATGTTTAGGTGGAACATTCGATCAACCATTGATCTAATTGGGGTTGTCAGAGGTATTTAAAATGCTACGTTGATCGTGAGCTGCTGATATCTCATCGGATCAATCTGAGTCATCCATCCCTTTTATAAACCATGGATGCATATCGACCCTTGATTTCAAGCCATATCTGATCCTTTCCATCAAACCCCCTCCTAGTTTTCTTCCAGAGACGATGTCTCCTCCCCCCACGGCGTGCGTTGCACCAGAGTCCTAAAATCTATTTTGCACCATTTTCCTTCACGTATAGAGCTGTTGGACCCTCCTCTTACACGGTTTCCATAGACATCTCTTTCCCCGGTATTTTTATAATCCATTTTGGCCTCAGATCACCTTCAACGTGTATTAAAAAAATTCATATATTGTGTTGGTTTGTTTATAAAAACGTTGGAGGCATTCGAATAACCTCCCGCTTCCTTGCACACAAGCCTCCAACAGACCTCAACGACTCCTCCAAGATATTCCAGTGCCTTCCCGATCCCCTCTTATTCCTCAAGTTAATGTCGGGGAGTAAGCTTTGTCGTTCTTGTGTGGTTTTATGTTTTGTATATAAATGTATATACACATTTAATATTTGATACAGTGCCCTATGGATTGTAGTTATTTCATTATTCAAGTGTTGAAATATCCTATGCTATATGAGCATAAGTACCGACGACCCATGAAAATTTATTTTATGCCACAAACATGTAATCAGTTATATACATACATGTGTATATGAAAAAATATATATTAGTATAAAATACACGACCCTTTGATTTTCATGAACTTCATAATCCCGAATTAAGGATTTCGTTATGATTGAATTGTGAGAAGACAAAAAAATTAAAATGTATTGAGAATCTTTGGGTAGGAATGTTTTACATCTATTCATGTAAGAAAACGCATAAAATATTTGTGTTTTTTAAAACAATCCAATATTTTCACCATAATATTTAAATCCATGTTTTAATTAAATCACAAGTGTCAAGCTAACTTCGAATGAGATGCTTGCATATACCGTGTAATTGGTTACGTGGGTAAATATGTATGTATGCCAAATATGATTCATATTATTATTTGTAATGTTCCATGGTCTGTGAAGAAATAACTAAACATACGTTTCAAATTTTTTTTGGCTTGACCAATCAACATTTTTATGAATTCCCTGTTTAATGAATATTTTTCACCACATGAAACACTAATCATGGTTTTCCAAATGTTTTCTTTTAATATAACTAGTTCATTATTATAGATGTTGGAAGCTCGTGACTTCATATTCATGTGTACTAATTAATCATTACACATTATATTAATTGATAATGTTTAAGGTTGAGTTTTATACTTTCATGTTTTATCATGTAATGTTTGAGATAATGTGAGTTTAGTAACCCACATGAAATGTTAAGTTACCCCTTTGTTTATTATGTTATGTTCACATCATTATTTAATTATTCATGTTATTTAATCGGATAGTATTAGATTTTTACATTTAATGTGGCCATGTTGGTACTTCTTTGGTTTTTTTCATCACAAGTACCGTTAACTTATGTACATATTAATGGATTAATCACAAAATTCATAGATTTGTGGAAGACTCACTACATATGAATAAATGTTAATGATTGTAATATTAAACATTCATGCCATTTACTAGGTTTTTGGATTTAATTATTCAAGATGGAGTGGGACACCTTGAATAAAATGTAAGTTGAAATAAGAAACCATGTAATTTTTACACTTTGTTTGATATGTGATATGTAATTTAATAAATCAATGAGTAAACTGCACTTTTATATAGAGGTATGAGGAATGAATTGGACTTATTATGTGATGGGTGGGGCCTGTTATAGCCCCATGATGCATCGGTAGGTCTTATGAGACAAATAGAAGAGGAATTGGCTGAGGCCTTTACCATTTATGAGTTATGGATTATTGTCGAGGCCTTAATCACTAGACGACTTGGACAAGGCCTTGACACAGTCTGCCATATGCACTTTTCTCATTATGATTATATAATTTAATTAACCAGAAAAATATTTGACTTGTAGATTATTTGGTTAAATATATTATGGATTTTTGGTCGAGGCCTTGATCATTAGACGTCTTGGTCGAGGCATTGAAAAAATGTTTCATAATGTACATCATTTTCACATTCCTCATTATGATTATGATAAATTACATTACCAAATGAGTATTAGTCTAGGTAGAATATCCTTGTTTAAGAGATATTACTTATGAGTATCATAAATGTAAATGTTTTTGGCATGACATATGCATATCACTCAGTGATTTTAGTATTTGATGTATGAAAATGAAGTGATTACCTTTATGCACAACTATGATTATTCATTAAACATAGTTTTTTTATTTGTGCTTAAATATTCTTATGCCATACATGTTAGAATTTCATTTATTCAGTATGCCTATATCTGAATCATATATCATTATAACACTGTTATCATGTTTTTAATTGAGCAGTCTTATGATTTTTACATGTTTTACAACTTTTATTTAAGAAAATTGATTTATTAAATGGTTTAAAGAATTTTTTCAAAAGTTATATTTGATTATTTTGAAACCCATTACAGGGAATTCATATGCTCACCCTATGTTTTTTATTAAAATTTTCAGGTATGGGTTTCCACTAAAAAAAATTCAGATGTGGCTTGTTTCTCAGAGCCTGAACCGAATTCGATCCTCTGTATGGCACCGGCTATGGGTACTCGACTGCTAGGGTGTGATATTTGGTATCATAGGATTTAGTTTAGTTCACTTTGGAACACTAGAACTGAACAAAGAAAATTTTATTTAAGCATCACTATGTATGATTTTTCATGGAAAACAAAAAAAATAATACCAGTCTTATGTCTCTTCAGAGATATCTGATAAAATTAGAAAAATAATAAAAACAATGTTATGTGTTACTAAATTGTAGTTTCCTTAAATTTTCAGATGGATGATGTATCACACCTTTTTCCTTTCCCAACGGAGATAGCAGAAACTATAGTGGAAAATTCATGTTCAGGGGACTACGTGACTTTTGAAAACCTTCGATTGTCTTGTAAACAACTACATCTGGTGTCGAACCGCCCAAATATTCACCATCTTTTCCAAGGAAGAAATCTAGTCTACTATCGTATAGAAATTGTAGAATTTTCAACATATTGAAAAATAGGGAAGTTTCATGAAGCCCTTTTTCTATGTTTCACTCTGGCTGATAACTATAGAGCTGTAGGTAAATTTTTAAAAGGTGTTTTGGATAGTGACCATCGAGCAGCCTACCTATTCCAGGTCCTAAGTTTTAGTATGTATGGAGAACTCTTGGACATAAATATCATCAAGAACGACGTGGTGAGTGGGAATTATAGGGATTTAGTCCACTCTGAAATTTCCTATCTCCACACATCACATGAATCTCTATGGAAGGATGAGTTCTTTAGGCACAGGTACGCCCCTAGCTATTCGCAGTGTGCATGGGCCATCGAAATCGCACAACTGAATACTACCTTAGGAATCCACCTTAGGTTATCAGCAGCCTACCATCAGTGGTGTTCCTAGTAAAGGGACCTTGGTAGTGATGTGTGCTTGGTTTTGATTGTTATGTGTATGAGAATTTTAGAATTGAGAGGATGAAATTCTTTGTAGGAGGGAATAATGTAACATCCCAAAAACATGTGTTTCATATAATTGTAATTGTATGTTGTCTATTAATAGAACAAACTAGTTTATTATGGAAAAGAAATTAGATGTTTTTAATTTATTTTTTATGCAATATAACAAAACACACAAAATTATTGTATAGAACCTTATTCAAAAAGTAACACCGTAGTGTTTACAATAAACTGAGACCAAAAAGGAAATCATGCTAACCAAAGATACTTATTTAAAATCCTATCACGATTACAGGGAGACCAGCCCAAAAAATAAGAACCCTGAGAGGATAATAAGGGTCCTTTTTATCCGTCATAAAAAACATGAGAACTACCAAACCCCCTTAGGCTAAACTAAGATCCAATGGTACAATGTGAGCCATTTTTCCCCCTTTGAGTTTTATGTCCCCCTAATGTTTGGTTTTATATGACGTAAATCTGGCTGCTGCCCCGAGTGACCATGGAATTCTATGGGCTATAAATATATCTGTTGGCCATGTTGGATAATTAATTGAAATCATATGAGTATACATTAGTTCACTAAATAATTGTATTATAAAATAATGAAAACTACACCTAACCGTGAACCATAAGAGGACATAATGAAATGTTTTAGATTATACAATGGAGTTTCTGAAAGGTACTAGGGAAAACTAAACATGTTTTAATTAAATCAAATGTGTTATAATGATTTTCATTTAGTGTCTTAAAATATGAATAATTTCTTTTAATTGATTTATATTTCCAATTAAGCTATATTTTGACCATTAAAACACTACTATATGAATTGTTATTCAATTTATAACTATTAATGTTAAATGTTTAGTGTTTGTAGACAATCATAGAAAATACTTTTAACTTGTAAACATTAGACTTCAAATGTTTATAAAGGAAATTTCTATATAGTATTACCTTTAAGACTTCATAATTTTGTTTAAGTTTGTCTTTATAATTTTGGGTTGGTTTGTGAAAAAATTTGGGTCCGTAAGGGCCTGCCCTTAATGGATGGGCCAAGGGAGGTAGCTCCCTCAAAGTGGCTGAGCCAAGCCCTTAGACCAATTCAAGGCCATCCTGAGCTCAAGAATAGGCTTATTGAGAGGCGCACAGAAGTGTGGGAGTGTAAGAGTGCATGAGTGTGCGCAGCGAGGGTGCAAGGCCGCGGTGCGCAGCTGGTAGGTCGTGGCCTACGGGGGAGCGGGAGCCCATGTGTAATGCCCCCTTCGTGTGTGTTGTGTGTTTTTTGAGATAACGTTGAGAGGCTCGGGATAATAATGAATCCATGTATGCCTCCCCGATTCGATGTTGGAAGCGGATTTTCAGGTGAAACGAGATCCTAGCCATCGGATCGTGTCACTCGCGATCAGGGCCGCTGATCCAAATTCCGATTTCAACCCTCAATGACTGTGGAATATCACCGCGTTTAGATGGACCGTTCGATCAACCCTCGATCTAATCGTGGCTGTCCGAAGTTTTTAAAATGATGTGATGATAATGAGCCTCCAATCTCGCATCGGATCAATACGAGCCGTCCACCGCATTTATAAACTGAAAATTCATCTCGGCCATTGATTTCAAGGTAGATATGATCCAGGCCATCAAAATCCCTCCCAGGTTTCTTCCAGTGACGTTGTCTTCTTCCTCCTGTGGCATGCACTACACCAGTTTCCTACACTCTATTTTGCACCATTTTCCTTCACCTTTACAGCCTTCAGACACTCCACTTACACGGTTTCCACAATCATCTCTTTCCCCGGTATTTTTATAATCCAAGTCAGCCTCGGATCCAATCCAACTTGTGTTAAAAAAATACATATATTTTATAGGTAATTTTATAAAAACATTGGAGGCATCCGAATAACCTCTCGGTTCCTTCCAAAAAATCCTCCAGCAGACCTCGACTCCTAATCCATGTTATTATAATGCCTTTCTGATCCCCTCTTCCACTTCAAGTTTATGTAAGAGAGTTAGGAATGTATTTCTTTTGTGGTTTTATGTTTTGTATATATATGTATATACACTTGTAATATTAGATACATTTCCCTATGGTTTGAGGTTATTTCCTTTGTAAAGGGTTGCAAGATCATAATCTATATGACCCTAAGTATGGACGACCCATGTAAATTTATTTAATGCCTCAAACATGTAATCAGTTATATACATACATGTGTATATGAATATATATATATATATAAGTATAAAATACACAACCCTTTGATTTGAATGAACTTCATAAGCCCATATTAAGGACTTCATTAAGTTTGAATTGTGATTTGACAAATGATTAAAATGTATGGAGACTCTTTGTGTAGAAAAGTTTTACATCTAATTATGTATGAGCACACATAAAATATCTATTGTTTTTAAAACAATCGAATATTTCCACCCTAATAATTAAATCATGTTTTAATTAAATTATAAGTGCCAAGCTAACATCGAATGAGAACCCTGCATATACTGTGTAATTAGGTATGTGGGTACGTATGTATGTTTTCCATCTTTGATTCCTATTTTTATTTGTAATGTTCCATGGTCTGTGAAGAAATAACTAAACATACATTTCAAATGTTTTTGGCTCAACCAATCACTATTTTTAGGCACGCCTCGTTTAATTAATATTTTTCACCACATGAAACCCTAATCATGGTTTTAAAAATGGTTTCTTTTAATATTTTTAGTTCATGAGTAAAATGTTGGAAGAACATGACTTCTTATTCATGTGTACTAATTACTCTTTACTCATTATATTAAATGATAATGTTTAAGGTTGAGTTTTATACTTTCATGTTTTAACATGTAATGTTTGAGATAATGTGAGTTTAGTACCCCGCATGAAATGTTATGTTACCCCTTCATTTATTATGTTAAGTTCACGTCATTATTTAATCATGAATATTCATCAATAACATGGTATTAGATTTTGTCATTTTATGTGTACAAGTTGGTACTTATTTTGTGTTTGTCATCACAATTACCCTTAACTTAGGTAGCAATTAATATCTTAATCCCATAATTCATAGTTTTGTGCCAGACTCACTACATATGCATAAATTTGAATGATTTTAATATTAAATTTTCAAGCCCTTTTCTGGGTTTATGGATTTAATTGTTCAAGGTGGCATGGGACACCTTGAATAAAATGTAAGGTGAAATAAGAAACCAAGTAATTTTTACAATTGGTTTGATATGTGATATGTAATTTAATAAATCAATGTGCAATATGCACCGTGATTTATAGGTTTGAGGAATGCATTGGAATTATTATGTGATGGGTGGGCCCGCTATATCCCCTCGATGCATCGGTAGGTCTCATGAGACAACTAGAAGTGGAATTGGCCGAGGCTTTTCCCATATATTAGATATGGATTTTGGATGAGGCCTTAATCACTAAACATCTTGTCCAAGGCCTTAACACAGTCCAACATATGCACATTCCACATTATGATTATCTAATTTAATTAACTAGAAAAATATTCGACTAGTAGAATATTTGGTTAAAGAGCTTATGGTTTTTTGGCCGAGGCCTTGATCATTTGACGTCTTTGCCGAGGCCTTGAAAAATTGTTTCAGAATATCTTGCATATTCACATTCCTCATTATGTGTATGTTAAATTACATAACCAAATGAGTGTTCGACTAAGTATAATATCTTTGGTTAAGATCCATTACATATGATTATCAAAAAAAAAATAGTTTATGGCCTGAAATATGTATAACACTCAGTGATTTTAGTATTTGATGTATGAAAATGATGTGTTTACCTTTATGTGCAACTCTGATTATTCATTACACTTAGTTATTTAATTTTTTCTTACATATTCAAATTTCATACATGTTAGAAATTCTTTTATTCACCATGCCTATATCCAAATCAGGTATCCTTATAATACTGTTAGCCTTCATTTAATTGACAAATCTAATGATGTGAAAATGTGTTACAACATTTATTTAAGAAAGTTGTTTTTGGAAATGGATTAAAGAATGTTTTCAAAAGTTATATTGGATTATTTTTGAAAACCCTTAATGGGAATTCGTATGATCACCCTATGTTTTGGATTAAAATTTTCAGGTATGGGTTTTCACTAATGAATTTTCAGAAGTGGCCGGTTTCTCAGAGCTTGAGATGAATTCGATCCCATGGATGGAAACGACTCCGAGTACATTGGAGCATAGTCGTGATATTCGATGATTAATTTTTGGATCCAGAGGGTTCGTTTCCTTGGCCATGTTATTTATCGGAGGGGTGTTTTAGTTGATATGGAAAAGTGAGAGGCTATTATTTCATTGCAATCAGCTAATAATTTTTTTGAGAGTCGAAGCTTCCTTGGTCTATTATGGTACTATCAGTGTTTTGTTCATGATTTATCATGGTTGGAATCACTGATGACATGATTTACATGGAATAATTTCTCATTTCCATAGAATGATCAGTGTTATAAAATGTTCTAATAGCATAAGGGTTACCTTAAATTAGCACCAATATTGGTTATTCCAAATCTAGGGAAGGGGTATGTGGTGTATTATGATGAATCAAGATCTTGTATGGGATGTGTTCTCATGTAGGGGGGGGGGGTCAGGTGGCTTCATATGGCTCACAAATTCTGAGGTTTCAAGAGAAGAACTAACTAAGACAAGATTTGGAGTTGGCGGTAGTAGTTCATGCCATGAAAATGTTTCATCATTATCTCATAATGAGAAGTTCATTGTGTTTAAGAATCGTAATAGTTTAAATAATATCTTCTATCAAATAGATTTGACGTTGAGGAAACAGATATGTTTAGAGTATCACCAAATGATTGATTTTAATTTAATGTACATGCTGAGTAAGGGGAATTGAGAGGATGATGTATTATGTAATAATTTGTATTCCCAAAAGGAGAAAAATGTATCATATCAGTGGTATTGATGTCATTTATATATTAAATGCAGTTGGAATGTGGGGACTGGGGTTACATGGCTATTTTCAGTCCTGTCTCATTGGTTTCAAACATGGTTGATTTGGTTAAAGAGGCACTGGTGTCTGATTATGTGTGTATGGTAATGTGGTATAAACTCAGTGGTGGGGAGACCATTGGGGGATTGGAACTGAATGGTTATTCAGTTTTGTGTTTTTGGAATCAGATGGTTGTACCTCTTTCTTTTTAGGAGAAAATTATTATGCCTTACAGCCATTCCAGATGGGCTATTAATCCTATAATACAATAAATGTACCAGGCATTGAAAGTGTAGTTTTGGTGGCCTAGTATGAAATTGGATGTGCTTGAGTTCGTATCGATATTTATGACTTATCAGAAAGTCATGGAAGTTCATTAGTAACTAGAAGGAATTTTACAATCTTTAAATATCCATATATGGAAGTTGAGACAAATAGTGAAGTAATTTTAGAGGTCTCTAGTGAATGGTAAGAAAGAACGATGCCATATAGGTGATAGCGGATCGGCTCACAGAGTCAAACAATTTCATCCCTATTCATGAATCTCATATGAAGGGCGATCTATCCCAAATCTATATTTGTGATGTTGTAAAGAGGCATGGTGTGATAGTTTCAATCTATCAGATAGATATATGAGGTTCACCTCTCATTTTTGTAAATATTTTCAACACCCCTCTGGGACTCAGTTGATGATGAGTATGGAATACTATACTCATATGGATGGAAAATATGAGAGATTTAATTAATCTTTGGAAGATATATTATGGGATTATGTGACAGATTTTAGTGGCTCATTGGAGGAGAACATGTATTTAGTGAAATTCTCATATTATTATAGTTATTAGGTCCAAATGGGTTTTTCTGAAGCATTGTATGGGCATCCTTGCCATTCTTTACTTTTTTGAATGGAAATGGGTGAGACCTGAATGGTGGACCAAGTCTTATCCAATAGACTAAAGAGAAGATAAATATGATCAGAAAGATATTGATGATGGATTAGAGTTTTCGAATTGGTATGTGGACCATCATTGAAGATTTTTGTCATATGAGGTGAGTGACCAAGTGTTATTTATAATATCTTGTAGGCATGGACATCATCATTTTGGAAATCAAGGAATGTTATCTCTATTGTATATTGGGCCTTTTGAGATAGTTAAGCATGTTGGACGGGTTTCATATTGGTTGTATCTTCCACTATAGTTCAGTAGGGTGTACAATGAATTCCATGTTTTTTAATTGAAGTAGTATCATCCAGATTTCGACCATGTTATTTGATGGGATCATATTGAGGTATACCTAGATGCATAATAGGAGCACGTGCTAGTGTAGATTATGGATAGGCAGGAAGAAGTTTTGCATGGTAAAATTATTGGTCAAGTTTAGGTTTTGTGGAAGCATGGTCTAATGCATAAAGCGTATTGGGAGAGAGAGAAATAGATGCCCGAGAAATGTCCTGATATCTTTTAGAGTAGAGGTTGTTCTCTACTTTACATGGATGGATATTCCAAGGGTGGTGAGAATGTAGCACCCTGGTTTGAGGCATGAAACCCTTTATTATAAAATTATAGGGTTTTTGATGTTTTTGGTTAATGTTGGGGAGATTTTGGAATGGTTTGGGAGTGGTTTGGAGGATTTTATGGAGCCACGTGAGTTGATTGTGATTAGGTGAATCAATTCAGGATAAATAGGTAACCGAGTAACTTAAGGATGTCTCTGAGTGCATTGTTGGGTGGGAACAACTTTTCTTTTTCTATGATCAATGATCAATCTAGGATAAATAATACTATGAATGTTATTATAGGTGTAATTAAGTAAATGATTTAGAAAAATAATGGAAACATTGGAACCTTGAGAGAGGATCTTTGACATCATGTTTATAATTAATTTATTTAATTAATTACTGAAATAAATACATGAACTTAAGTAATTTCTTAATTGATGACTGTTTACCTTCTATAATGAGCCTTATGTAATTCCATCATTTTCTCTTGTGACTATCCATGTTATAATCCATCTAGTGATTATCCACACATTCTCCAAACATCTCCAAGAAATGTCACTCATTATTCGGGTTATAGATTAGAAAGTCAGATGTCATGGATTGTTTATCCATGATTTCATGGTCATTGGTATTAATGAACATCTATCTTTGGATTCTCATTATTGAGAATTAAATTAGAGGGTATTCAAGAGATATTTTTTTTTGAAACAAAAAAACTATATTCAATAATTGGAATTGATTTCACAACCCCTAAACAATCGTTGTATCCATATGTTTATAGAAGTGATATTTAGGTTACAATATTTAATTGCATAATAGAAATTAAATACAATTATCACCATTAATTAAATACCATGAAACATAATAATAATAGTATTATTATTATTAATGAGATATGACAACTTTCAAAAAAATAGACAAATAATATTTTTCGGCTTGTAAATAATTATTTTATCCATAGACACTATATCGGTCTACTCAAACTCCTCTTACATTAATTGAAAACCCCAATACAAATTTTTATTCTCTTAAATAATTTTTTTTTTAAAAAAATTAAATTTTGATTAAATTTTCAATAAAAAAATATATTGTATTCACAATCCAGAGAATAAATATTTATTTCATTAATGAAAACATTTTCACTAGAATAATCTTTTTCCTCAATCTTGAGAATAATATTTATTCTGTTAATTAAATTCAAATAGAATTTAATCAAGACCAGAAGAAGCACTTAGTGTGTCACCCTCTAGGATTCTATTTCATTTCCATTAGAAAATCTTGAATAATGACTAAGATTATTGTCTACAAATGGGTCAAGGAACCTAAGAGAATGATTATAATGTTGCAACAATTACATCGATATTTGAAAACTCACTGTGTAATATAATCTCTTTATCTTAATATCCAATCAAGAATGTTTCATGATGGTGTAATCAACCTATATGCTTTATATGTCATTCATTGACTACCTATAATAAACATGTTCTTAAACCATGACCAAAGAATTTAGGAATATAGTTCTATTGAAATCAAAGTGATGAGATATCAGCTTCTATAAATATGGATGGGACAAATCCTTCCTTAACATATCCATTAATAACATGTCATTCCTGATGCACCCAATGTACCCTACTTCCCACCAACATAAGGTGTGAAAATTTTCATAAGAAAATTTAATTGCCCTTGTTGTGATATACATTAATGATACATTAATGATAATATTAATGTCTACGAAAAATTACACATGCTTGAAGATAGGAATATCTGATTACACCAAATCATTCAGAATTCCAACTAGAGGGTATGATATCATAATTTATCTTCATGTAGATTACCATGTGAGAAATTCATGAGAAAAAGTGTCATTTTCTTATGAGTACACTCACCTAATGGTATTTATACCATGTGTCCCATCATAGTATGTCAAACAACCATATAACTATATTATGAACATTTTCATAGAACTTCTAGGTTCGCATCATAGCAGGGAACTACTATGACCTTATCTATGCGATAGATAATCTAGAACATTATTACATTATAATCATGGATAATAATGGAACAAATTTAATAATATGTTCAATATTTAATACATTAATGATTCATATAATAAAAGTAAAAATATTTAGTTGTAGGACTCCAACTCTTACAAACTCTCACTTAGATAAGGGCCAACTGCCTATGACTATTAGTCCCCTTGAACTCACATGATGATCAGGTTCTACTATTTCAAGGCATTTGTTAAGGGGTCACAAAATTTTCTTTCTGTGGATATAAATTTCACTAAAACATCACCACTCTATGAAAATTCCTAATTACATGAAAATTCCAAATTATGTGCTTCATCCACAGATGTGACCTAGGCTGTTTTGCGAGAGCCACCACTATAATATTATCACAATAAAGTGTTATAAGATCACTAATAATAGGTTTTTCATCCATATCTTGGATTAATCTCCACAACAAAACATTACCATTATATTCATCTGATGTTGTGATATACTCAAACTATTTAACAGAATCTACAACCAAACCCTACATTGAGCTTTTCCAGTCCAGAAGACCTCCATTCCAGGTGATGATATATCCCGTTTTAGCTTAATGTCATCTTGATCTATTTGGAAACTAGAATCTGCATATCATTTTATGACTAGTTCATCATCTACTCCATAAACTAGTAACATATCCTTAGTACGCCTTATATATTTAATGATAGTATTTACTTCCATCCTGTGGTGGTTAGATAGATCAATATAATATCTTCCTACCGCACATAATGAGTTGGTGACATCCTGCACTATGCATTACATATCATATATGATTGACCAAATCATTTAAGCATATGGGATCCTTTCAATTTTCTATCTTTCACCATGTGTTTGGGGACACATTTTCTAACAATGTTGAATACCATGTGACATTAGAAACAATCACCTCTTGGATTGTTCTATACTAAATATCTCTAGTATATTTTCAATGTAAGTATATTGACATAGGCTGAGAAAATCATAGATCTATCATAATGGATCTTGATCCTAATAATATATTCCATCTCTCCTAATTCCTTCATGGAGAATAACTTTTTTTATAGTGCCTTAACAAACTATTATACTAGAATCTAATTTCTAATAAGTAATATTTCATGAACATATACTATTAAGAAAATGACTGCAGTCCCTCAAGAAAAATTTGTAGACAAAAGGATCACATTCCTTATTTATTAAAAAAAAAATTATTACGTATTCATACAAAAATCTCCATGAACTATATTTTTCATTAATTTATAAATGGATTTTTGAAACGTTCATATCTTATTGACTTACATTAGTGTCAAAACCCCTTCAGGTTGTGTCCTTTATACATCTTCCTGAAGGTTCTTGTTAAAGGAGACTGTTTTTACATCCATTTTAGAAATATAATACTCATGGTAAGAGGATATGGATCATATAATTATGATGTATTTCATCATTGGAACTAGTGAAAATGTTTCATCATAGTGAATGCCATGATGTTGTTTAAACCATTCTTCAACTAGTAGTGTCCTATAGGTACTGACATATACTTCCATATCAACCTTATTCAGGAATAATCATTTTCAAAGAACATATTTACATCTACATGAGGATATACAAAAATCCAAAAATAATTTTGTTACATGGAATCCATTTTAAAATTAATGCATACTTTCAACTTGGAAACATTGGTGCCACATACGACTTATTTATAGGTTAGAGGATTATTATTAAAAACTAATAATGAGTCACCATCATCAATATCTATAAAAACATATAATTTATGTTTTCTAAATTTTCTTGTTCTCTTATATAGTACTTGTGTCTCTTGAATAGATTTTTCTCTCACAGGGAATTGTAGAATATGCTCATGTAACAACTATTTTTTTCTTTGAGCATCAACTTTATCAAAGTCTATCTCCCTCACACTATCACTTTTGTTGATGTACTCCCTCTAAAGGAATATGTTCTTTTTTACACTATAACACTTTAATCATAGGGGTTTTATAGTTAATGTCCTCTTATTTTATTAGGTATCCAACAAAGGTACACTTTTTTCCTCACGGTGGATGTGTGCTACCTAAAGAGGCCTTAACAAATTCTTCACTTCCCCACAAATGTAAATTTGAGAATAAGGATTTTCTACTACTCAATAAATTGTATGGAATACCATTTATCAATTTAGTTAGTACTTGGTTTAATATGTGTGCTTCTGTTTGTCATGAATATTGGAAAAAGGATAACAAAAGACTTGCATGACTCATTATTGATCTCACCATGTCCAATAAGGTGCAGTTCCTACATTCACTAAAAACATTCCACAAAGGCGTGTAAGGAGGACTGGGTTGATATAGGATCTAGAAATCATATAATTATTCAAGGATGTCTTGATTAAAATATTATCCACCACAATCTGAGTGGAGTTTCCTAATATTCCAACCAATATGGTTCTCAACTTCATTCTTCAATTCATTGAACTTATCAAAAGTATCTGACTTATACCTCATTAAGTAAATATATATATATTTATTAAAATAATCATTAAATGTTATGATGTTTGAATACCCACCACTTTCTTCAATAAGAAATGGTACAAAAACGTTGCTATGAACTAATTCATGAACCTCTATAGCCCTTTCACGTTTCCCACTAAATGGGGTTGTGGTCATTTTACCTTGTAAACATGTGTGACATACACCAAGTGTTTTTATTTCGAAAGAATATAAATATTCATCTTGATGTAATTGTGTCAATACTTTCTCATTTACATGACCTATCCAGTGAGGAAAAAGTTGGGTGTGGTTTGATTCATTTGAATTATCTTTTTTATCAATGTCCATTACTTGGTTTGTGTAATCCAACACATAAATATCATTTTATAATGTGCCTTACAAAAATAGGTGATATATTTAGAAAATAGGAAACATTGAATTATTATCATGAAAATAAATCAATATTAATCTAGTATGGATACAAAAATAATGTTTTTGGTCATATAAGGCACATAATAGAAACCATTTAAAACCATGATCACCCTAGTTGGGAACATGAATTGGTAGTCCCTGAAAGCTACAATAACAAGTCTTGCTTTGTTGGATTCTTGTAGATCTACCTCCCCTCATCCAATTTCTTTGAATCTACTTAGTTCATGTATTTTAATACATATGTGAGAACCAAAAGTAGTATATAATACCCAATTTTTAGATATAGCTAAATTTCACATGATAAAAAATGTAGATGAATCTTCCACTTTCTTCTTTAGCTGGGTGCAATTTTCCTTCAAGTGTTCCTTCATTCCTCATACAAAACTGACATCTTTATTTTCCCCTGCCTCCCCATAGATCATTATTTTACATAGAAGATAATGAAGAATATGTCGTCTTAAATCTCATTTCTTTACCTTTCATTTTATTCAACATAAGGGAAGAATTATTTTCAAGCATCATGTCTTTATCAACATGGAAAAGGAAGATAGGAAAATCTGGCAGAGAATTGTCTATATTTTACATATTGAAAATTATAACAAAAATAGAGAAACTCTAAGAGAGTGATGTGAAAATGAGATAGGTTCCTAGTTTTTCAGGGGCTTAAACCCTAGAACCTCTATGTTCTCAATGTAGAAAATGAGCTTGACTACATGAGGTGTAGCTGGGGAACCCTCTCTAAGATTACACTGAAACAGTGCATTGGATATCTCAAAATATTCCAATATTTCTCTCTATTGGTGAAGACTACCGAGGTTCTCAAGCATACTATATATATCCTAGTATTTGTAAGACATTAGAGGTTCACTAGACATTGATGAAAGCATCCAACACTGAACATAGACCACATCATTCATATTTTTCCATTATACTAGGAACTATTCATCACTCACATCGTGCGGAGGAGGATTTGTAATTGAGGAATCGTGCATGTATGATTCCCATTCATGGTATAGAATAACCTGAAGGTATATAAGCCTTTATTGTATGTTACTATCAATGATGATGTTATCATTATCTAGTATTGATCACAAGGATGGTCTGGTTGATTAGATTTTCATTTTTATTCTATAATTGAAAGAGTATAGTATTTTTACATTCTTGATTAAAACATTGTGAGAAATAATATATTAATTTTATTATGTATCCCACTATTTAATCAAGTACCAATATCCCTCACAATTGAACTAGTAATGTCAATTTTCTCAGAAATTCTAGTGGATAGGATCCATATTACTCTTTGCATAACCCCAAAAAGGGTTGGTCAAGATATTTGAGGTATTTAGGTTGACAAGTATTTTACAACCATGAGAATGAACCTCCATGATCCATTTAGTGGACTCACCAATCCTAAAATACGTACTTGGATTTGTACAACACTTCTCTCAAAATTACACCATGTATAGAAAGGTTTACTCATATTGATGTTAAATAGTCTAGTGTACCCAAAACATTCATAAGAGATTCATGTATAAAAGTATGTGTCCCAACAAGGGTTGTTCAAACACATAGTTTTATTAAGTCATTCTCATTATAAAGTAACAGAATACTCATTCTGACTTAATATTTTATGGGGGTATTTTATATCTTATGTATAAAATGTGTATTATATATATCTTTTTCTTGTTAATATTAATTGGAAATTACATAAGTGATTAGCCATGTATTGATAATATTTACACATTATCCTTGTTTATATTAGTTCTATCTTCCATTCTTGTTAACTCATTAATTAATTGATCACAACAATACATCCAAAATGAAAAACCAAGTATCTGATAGAGAAAAATAATGTAAAGGGCATGATGATGATATTTTATAATGGTTAGTTTGTCAAGTGTATGGTAAACTAATAACTTACATAGGGTAGAAACACCTTGAACCCTTTAAAGGTCATGTTTACAGAATTACACCTGTCCACCTTTGTATCTCCTTGGATTGGTTTATCCAAATATCCCAACAATTACCACCTCTACAAGTGTGGGAGCTCAATCCATTACATATGGTTTTACTCAAATGAAGTTGAGGGGTAAAAGGGGGTTTACATAAACAAAACCATGGGCATATAGGCCCTACATATTAATGATAAGAGATTGCATGCTTCTCAACTATTTAATTAAATAAATAAATTATATAGAAATCAATCAAATACAACAATCTGGTCTAGATCATGATCATCCACATACATGCAACAAATTCATGCATTTAATAAAACTGTCATTCAAATATTTAATCATTATTAAAAGGATACATCATGCTCAAATCGATTAATTAGTATCTCCAATTAATAAACCCTTTTAACATATTCATTTTCAAAATTTCATTGAGATTACCATGCATTATTATTTTAATCCAGAAAAATTCATTTAAAATTAAACATGTACTATAATGTACCACGTAGGTAACAAAATGAACACTTGTTAGAATCTACACAACATGTATTATATTTGTATAATATTTTACTATAGTGACATATAGAATACACAATTTAATCCCTACTATCACGACATGTACTTCACTAATGATTACACGAATCACATGATTTATTTGGCCCAATTATATGATTTAATGCAAAAAAATGACAACCTATATTACGATTTATACATGATATATAGTTTTGAACATTAAAAAAATACTTTTTAAATTTTTTGTAATTTGGTAACCATACTTGGCATGTAGTTTTGACTACATGACATGTAATTCCTTTACGTTCTATACAAATTAAACCCCTAGGGAATCTTCTTGTGAGGCATAATTCTTAAATCTCGGAATACAAAGTGTGTTCAGTGGGCCACATGTCGTGTTGTCACTATGTTACACAGTCACCGGTCGACTGAGCTGTGTATGGGATACAAAGTTTGACCATGATGTGAAAGGGACTACATGCCGTGTCCAGTGAGTCACATAGCGTGTAATATAGTCACCGTGTGCATATTTGTCTTGGTGAACAAGTGTTGTATGGATTAAATTCACCATGTTCCATTAATGAAAAATGATTTATCAATTTCCAAACTACTCTCATTGTGATGAACATAACTACATGGTGTGTAATCTCGATCACATGATGTGTTTGGAAGATTACATAGAGTGTATCATATATCACATGTAATATACTATTACAATACATATACATAATCTTTGATTCCACATGATGAGATCATTGATTTAATTTCATCCAAAAACAAATTTTTTCTATTATATCTGTGAGAAATAATAGATTAATCAAAAATCATAAAATTCATATTTCCAGAACGATTAAACATGAATCTACAAAGTAAATAGTTATTAATGATGATGTTCCCACTCTAATAAAACTAGAAGGGTCTGAGTCTTGTGGATGTGCGACATTGGGAGGGCCTTATATTACTTTTTCTGTTGTCGGTGATCAATTTGAGATCTGTACAACTATGACTAACATTATCCATGGAATTAAATCAATGATTTAGACATAGAAAGGAAATATTAGAAGCATGATATAGGATCCTACTAATCCTGATTATAATAAATTTATTTAATTTTTTAAAGAAATAAATACCATATCATAGGTACTGTTTTTCATTGATGATTGCTAAAAATATGGAATGGCCCTTCTAGATTGCTTTTATTGTGCATGTACGGATCCTAGGTTGAATCCATCTGATGGTGATCCACACGTGCTGCAATGGTCTTCGAGTAGTGCCACTCATTCTCCAGGTGCAAGCACAGAAAATGGAATAAATTGTGTTGTTCATCCTTGATCGCTTGTTCTTTGATCTTGAAGAACTGTTCTCTTGGGTTTATAGTTCTTGATATGGAGAGAGAAGAAGATTATAGAGAGAATTTATTTAGGTCAACAATTTTTTATTCCAGTCTTGGAATTTATTTCTAATCCCTTTCATGACATAGACATCAATCTATTGATAGAGGTCAGATTTCAGTTAAAATATTTAATTACATAATATCCATTGACTAAAATAATAACCATTAATAAAATCCCATTACTCATAATAATAATAGAATTATTATTATTATTTTTGCGTTACACCCACTAGCACAAAATGGATATATAATATTTACAGACTTGATAATAATTATTTAGTCACCAAAAATTTGCTCGGTCCTCTCAAACTCATCTTCTATTTATTGAAAATCCAAATAAATACTATTATCTTCTTAAATAAATTTTTTATTTACAAAGTAGTAAATTGATATTCATTAAATTTTTAATAAATTAAATACATATAATTAATTCACTATCTGGTGAATAAGTTTTTTTTAATTTATGAGATCATTTTAACCTGAATAAAATTATTCTTCGGTCTTGAGAATAGTGTTTATTCCATTAATTAATTAAAATATAATTTTATTAAGACCACCAGAGATACTTAGTGTGTGACAATCCAAGATTTTTTCTCATTGGCATTAGCTGAGATTACCTAAACTCCGAGATTACTATATAGAAATGTGTCATAGAACCCAAGACAATGAAATTAAAGTCACAATGATGTCATTATGATATTAACACTCACTCGGTAATATAATCCCTTGGACATAATATATCATCAAGGAGGTTTCATAATGGTGTGATCAACATATTTTCTAGATACATTGTTCATTGACTACCTGAAATAAACCCGTCCGTACACCATGACCACATAATTTAGGGTGGACGCTCTATTTCAATCAATAGAATGAAATATAAACTTCCATAAAAAATGGAAGGGAACAATCCTTCCTCAACATATCCATTAATAACATTTCATTAGGGATGCACCCATTTTATGCTACTTCCCACCAACATATGGCGTGATATTTTTTGTCAGTAAATCTTTTTTCATGAGTCGGGACATTTATTATTGGTAATATTAATGACTAAGGACCATTACAAGAAATAATGGTTAGGATGTCCCAATGACACCAAAACATGAGGACTTATTACTAGTGGGTCTTTCATCATAATCTCACATCATAGTGATTAGAAAGTGTGAACTCCTTGATATGAAGTTTCAAATCTTTATGAGTACTCGCACTTGATGGTCTGTATACTATGTGTCCCATCATAGTATATCATCCATCCAAAAGACAATATTACGAATATTTTCCTAGAACATAAAGTTTCTCTTCATATAAGGAAACTACTATGGAATTATCATTGTGTCAAAATACTCTAATTAATTATCAAATTATAATCATACAGAATAATGAGAAATATACAATAAAATGAATGTTATTTAATACATTAAAAATTCATATAATAAATGTATAAAAATTCGAGTCTATGACACAAAATATTACACTTATGATAGTAGGATTCATACTATTTGAGAATTATTTGTCTAACAATGTGAGTAGTTCATGAAAAGATCCCTCCAAGGTAGTAGAATGAGCATAGCTAGCATACAGTTTGTTTAACCATGCCAAAAAAAGGTTTTTAAAAAATTAGGTTCACTCTATATTTTCCTAAAACCATCCATTCTTCCTAAAAATCAAGAATCAATTGAGATTCATGGTTATTAAGGGTTATAGGGTCTCTCCCAACCATTTTGGAAGAGATTCAAAGGTGTTTCAATGTTCGGTGAAGGTGATTCTATTCTGGTTATCCTTCTATCTTGGTTAATTTGTGGTTTTCATTATTCCTACAACTCAATATCTCTTAGTTTTTAAGATATACACCCATCACATGTAGATATAGGGTTGGCGTTTCCTAAATAGACAATATTAGGGATTTTTTATGGTAGGAAAACATATCTAATGTGTTTTGGTGGAGTTTTGAATCGAATTTTTTGTTTTCTTGGGAATTCTTCAATTTCACTGAAACCCTATTGTTGGTGAATCTCTATTTACTCCATTTTATAGGAATATTATGCTTAAATTTCAATTAATTGGTTTATATTGAAATTGATGGAAATTTTGATATCGAATTCTTGTTGGAAATTCTTATTTAGAAGATGTTTGGATTTTGGGTAAAATGGGTTATTATGGTGATACGTTCTTTGATGTCAGGTTTCAAAATGTTTATTTTTTAATCGGTTTCTTGGATTGATGCATGAAAATGTTTTGCAAAAATGGTTATCAGTAAAAATGGGTTGGATTACCAAAATGTGATGTGGAAAGAATTAAGTCCAAAGGGATTGTTTTATTATGAAATAGTTGTTTTCTTTTTATTGTGGCTTCACTGGGTGTATATGGTTGTTTATTATTTTGAGAAATTTATGTTTATTTTGGAATTATGAGAAGTGGGTGGGAAGTAACACTATAGAAAGGGTAAGGGATAGTGGATGGAAGGGTCTCTATTGAGGATAATTGGGCATGAGGTACAACTAAATTAGAAAGGAGTAAATAGGTTTGGATGAGAAGTTCCACCATGATTGTTTACTTGTTTGGATGTTTGAGACTCCATGGTTATTCTTGGATTGTGTGTGATTTTGCATGGTGTAAATTTTTGGGCTAATATTTATGTCTAATTATTGTATCTTGTTGTTGGCTCTCTCTTTATTGTGTGAATTTGGGGTAAAAGTGGCGTTGTAAGGATATGTTTAGCTTGTAGGAAATTGGTGCACTATTTCATGTTTTATATAAATTGATTTATATAAATGTGATAATGGTTCAATCATAGTGGTGTGTGCAGGGAATTAATTTTTGGAAAACATACTATGTAATCATACTCACCCCCTACTTTGTCACTTTTTTGGATTTGTAGATGTTATTTTTCAGGACAATAGTTAAGGTAATGCATCTCAATTCCATAGTGGTTCATACTAATTATTGGGATATATTGTGGTGGTTGGGACATGGAGATATATGTATAGATATGAAGCATGTCATTATTTCCATTGGGTCTTCTTGTTGATTCTTCATCTTGGTACTCTAATATTTGGGTTTTTTGGGATTAGTTGTATTAATTTATGGAAATTGATATAGAATATTTGGTTGTCTCTTGAAAATGTGTTATCATGGTTTACCTTTTTGTCATGCATTATGTAGTTGGGGTTGGTTTTGACTTATTTTTTTGGTTTTAATCATAGGGGAAATTGTTCCCTAACTATCCTTGAAGCCCTCCACATTTATTTCCAGCTATTGGTTCCTTGGGAACATCGCCTTAAGCCCAATTAACATCTCCCGACCTTCTCACACCAATGTGGAAGGGGAGAGATGTTACAATATGTTAATAATATTTTTTAGGAAAAATATGAAAATGGTTCTATAAAATATGGTTAACAATCCTATATTTATTATAAAGGAGTTTCAAATCAGTAAGATAGTTATTGAGACTCAATGTAAGAGATTTATATCACACTTTTATCTCTATGAGGAACAAGCCATATTCACCACTTCATCTTTTGTAGGGTTAAGATAATGAACATTATCATTTTTATATTTCTTATTATTAATTTTATGGATGTTCTAATATCCATATAAAAACATTATTTCACAGGCCTTATGATTCAAAAGATACTAATGTGGTAAAGATTTTTATGTTACATTCACATTTTCTACCTAGATTAATTATGATTATGATTAAGACGATGGATTATTTTGATCTACCATTTAAGATAATAATGAATTTTATTCAACAATTATTATTTATAATGAATAAATTATTTTATTTCATTTTACTCTATTTAATTATTATACAGACCAAAATACTTTTATTAAGAAAAAATGAATTTATTTATCTCTTTGGTTTGAATTATTTTTCTTTCATGTATATGTTTTCTAAAAATTACATACAAAAAGTTTATAATATTCTATGAATATTTTCTAATTTCTTTTTATCACATTGTAAAAAATTTAATTTCTTTTGATGTAATTTTTTAAATGTTTTCTAAATGAGGTACTTTTTACTTTTACAAAAACGTTGATGGGTATCATTAATATAACTTGAATAACAGGAAAAATATTTTACACCTTCAGTACCACTCAATGGTTTAAATCAAACATTAAAATTTTAAAATAATATTTTAAAATAATATTTATTCTATTATATTTCAGAAACTTTTATATTATAAATGAGTTATTTCAAGGAGGAATGATAATTTTACTCAATATAATTTCAATGTGATCTTTCAAAATAAAATTCTATCTAAGATGACATCTTTTTTTGTTAACTATGATTTACAAGGGATTTGATCCAATGATATCAACATTATTCATCATCTGGATTTTAAATTGTTTTTTTTATAATATATTTGTGGACCTTTTTTCTTTTCAATGTGTTATGAAATGAAGAAAAGAGGAAATTAGTTTGTAACCTATATTTTCTATGAGTGTTACCATGATGAAATGTTTATAGAACCCATTTATTTTCATGGGTTATGATATGATGAATGATTTATAATATTATAGAACACATATGTGTAATTATAATTATGTTATTAGTAGGACCTATATCTCACTCCAATTATTAAGGTAGATAATGATATCTCATGAGGAAAAAAAAGAAAAACTGGCAGTGAATTGAGTTTATTGAGGTACTTTTTTCTATTACGATAGAATAAGGAGTGGACATTGACTACTAGAATGGATGGGGGAGTGAAACCATTCCACTATGATTGCCAAGGAAGTAACCCTATGCTACTAATGAAATTATATAATATTCTAATGAGTATTCCATATATTAATTTCTTATTCCATTGGTGTTTTCTCAAGGATTGTTTTTTTAATACCATTATGATTCATGTTTTATTAAATTCTATGATTTATGAAAAGTATGATATTTATAATCTATGATATGTTGGGTATGGTTTTCAAATTTTATTCCCACTTCCTCATACATTAATGATCATGTTATATTGATATCTTCAGTTTTTACTATTTCTAAGAGTCCAAGATCATCAAATCGTATATTTAATTTACACATTTTATGAATAATGGTATTATATATGATATATTTCAAGAGGGAGAGTGTTCCAGAGCACCTAGTGGGAGATAATGTACAAATCTAATAAACAAGTTATTTATGAGTCTATGTTTCCAAACACACCATACAGATAAGATTCTAGCGTGGTTCATTTTTTATATTAAGAATATTTATATATTAATATTTGGTATCTACATAAGAAATATATTGATCCCTATAGTTGGTATCAGATAATTTTTTTAGATAACCTTTGGAAACATGGATGGGATTTTTTTCGATATTCCTATGTCTATGTCCAAAGATAAGTCTACGGATAAGTCAAATCATATAGAAATTTTCTATAATATTAGAGAAATATTGATTGACTGGTTTACAATCAATTACATCCATGTATAGATATTACAAGTGGATGTGAATCTAGCTTAGCTGTACCTTGGGATAATAAATCTGAAATAGGCACATTGATCTTGGATCAATCATCACTTACTACATTACAAGGTGAGATTTTACACATATATTTTGACACTCCCAAGGGATATGTTTTAGATATTGACAAACTCTTTATGAACCATCATGAATGATTTCAATATGTGATGACCATTAATGACCTAGGTTTGAACTACGATGTCATATATTGAATAGAAGGCATCATTATTTATACATCATATGAGTGTTTTTTTCATTATTAATGAAATATTGTGGTTATATTAACCATTTTGGTTTCACCAAAGTGTTGAAGATAATGTGATAAAATCAATGTGGTAAAATCAATGATAAATTATTGAAGTACCATATTTATGTCTAATGAAAATTATCACAGAATATTAATTCAAAAACATAATAATTTGATTTTGAATTATTATATAAATCCTCTAATAGAACATTAATCACATCACATGTATATTATTCATCTCAGGTTGATGTTTGTTGAAATGTTATTCCTCTAAATATTTAAATTATCCCTCTAGTTGAATATGATGTTGTCTTAGGAATTGTTTTTCTTTCTATACATAAATCTCACAAAATTGCAGAGGAGTGGAAGTAACATTTGATATTCCAATCCAACATTTGATATTATTTCAATATGAGGATAAATTTAAATACCTAATAGAAATAAAATCCACTTTATGGGTCAAGATTGTTTTAAAAATTGGTGATTATATCAAATGGTTAGGGAGTGACTCAAAATCAATCATATGATGTTTTTTTATTTGAGTTTTATGATTTATTTTTTGATGTTTTACCTAGTATTCTACTAAATCGGGATGTTGGGATCTCAATATATGCCCCACTAGTAGCTATAAATATTTCAAAGACTCCATATTGAATATCACTGAATTATTTGTATCATTTTATGAAGATACATCAATAGAATCCAGATAAGGGATTCATTTCTCCAAGATATTAACCTTGGGATACACCTATACATGTTGTTAATAAGAAACATGGTTCAATGAAATTATTATTGATTATTAGATACTAGACAAGATCAAACCATGAACTATTATCCTTTACCTGTATAGATAATTTTTATAATCAATTAAATAGAGTTCATTACATTTCAATGGTTGAACATCATTATGGATATTATAAATTGTGTGTTAATAAGGTAGATATACATAAGAAAACAATTCATACAAGGTAGAGGAATTTATAATATATATTTATTCCATTTAACCTTACTAAATCACCACTATCATCCTTGGTTTAATGAATAATATTTTTTTATGTTTCCTAAGATCTTTTTTTGGTAGTGTTTATAGATGATATTCTTATCTATTCAAAGTTATGTAAAGATCATAATGATTACTTGATAATTGTGATGAAGACGCTAAGGAATGATAAAATGTATTGGGGGTATATAAAGCATTATTTTTGGATAAAATAGGTTTCACTTTGTGTCATATAATCTCAAGAGAACATATATTAGTGGATCTTCCAAAAAAAGAGGCTATTAAACATAGTCACAAAAAAACTATTTTGAAAAAGATATGTGGTTTTCATAGTATGGATAAAAATTATCAAAAATTAATTTGGAATTTATCATTAGTATTTATTATAATCAGTATATTAACATAGATGTGACACAAGATCCTTTAGATAGATGGATTTGAATAGAATTTCAATCAACCAAATAAAAGGTTAATCAGTGAGTCTATTTTTATACTACCCAATAGTGGAGAAGGATTTATAATCTATAGTTATGAAAAAAATGGATTTTGATTCATCTTCATATAGAATAATTTGTTGATAGATTATTCTTCAGGATAATTGAAGGTTTATGAGAGAAATTGAACAACTCCTAATTTGAAGGCAACTATCGTAATTTTTCCATTAATTATATATAGGGATTATATTTATGGAGAAAGGTTCAATATATATAATATTTATCAAATTATAATCTTTATAACCACCAAGATATAGCTTAACACGTTCTATATATGTTGGTTAGTTTTGATTAAATATTATAACTGCTCAATACATTACTATCTTAGGAAGGAGAACAAGGTGGGTGATTGATTGAGTCCGAAGGATCATTATAGTCTATCAATAATGATGATCATAAAAGATACACTATTAAGGTAATTTTAATGGAATAATCTAGAATTCATGAAGGAAGAGGGTAAATCTTATCATTCTCAATTATCTGTTCAACCGTTAATCCTTGTGATGATTAAATAGGGGAAGAATAAATATGTAGTGTTATAGAAGACGGTGAGAAATTCTCCTTGGTTTAACTTTGACTGTGGTGGAATGATAATTTTTAGGAATTGGTATGTGTCCCATCGATAATATATTTGAATGATCTATTAAATGAAGAACATAGTTCTTTACTATATATTCATCATGGAAGTATAAAATTATAAATAGTTTTGAAAGAACATTTTAGGTGTGAAAGATTGAAAAGAAATTTTTCAATTTTTTCATCTCATGGTTTAGTATGTTAGTAAGTTAATGATTAGAGATAAAATTATAAGGGGTTTTTTTAACAATTACACCGAACAGAATGTAAATGTGAAAGCATCATCTTGTATTTTTTCAATGTACTCCCCAAAAAATATAAAGGTAATAATGTTATATGGGTTGTAGTTGATCATCTTACAATGTTAGAACACATCATTTATACTAAATAAGTTTTATCTCTAGATCATCTTTCTAGGTTATAAAATAGTGATGTTATAAGGTTTCATGAAGTATCAAAATCTATTATTTATAATTGGGATATTAGGTCTACCTTGATGTTAGGTAGAGGTCATTTGATGGCTCCTAATGTAGAATTGAGTTTCAGTACTGTATAAAATCCATAGAATGTTGGTTACACTGAGAGAAAAATTTAAACCCTATAGTATATGTAATGTTATTTTTCCAGGGATTTCAAAAGTGGTTGGTATAAAAAACATTTCTAATTAAGTATTCTTAGAAAATTATATTTCAATTGATCATTATAATGGATCCTTATGAAGGACTCTTGGGAAAGAAGTGTAAAACTCAAAATTATAAGGTAAAGTTGGAGAAGAAATATATTCGGAAATGAGATAGATAAGGAATTAGTAGATAATATTATATTTTTTTGGAAGCACATAAGAGAGACACAGAGTTGAATGAAAAATTTATCAAGATAATGATTTATGTGATCTGGATAATAAAGTTGGAGAGAAGGTTTTTCTGTGAATTTCTCAATAAAATAAGGTGAAGAGAATTTTAAATAACGGAATGTTTTTCCAAGGTATTTTTACCCTTTCAATATCATTTATCAGGTATTATTGGATTGTTATAAATTGATGCTTCTAATAAACCTCTCCCAAGTTCATGATGTGTTAAATGTATCTTTCTTGAAGATATACTTAACTGAAACAATATATGTACTAAAATCAGAATTCAAACCACCAATATAATATTTTTCATATAGGGAATAAACTGTGCAATTTCTGGATCATAGAAATAATGTTCTATGAAATAAGACTACTCACCTTGTTAAGGTTTTATAGTGAAACATCCAATTTGAAGAAGCAACATGGGAACATGATTATATCATGAGGAAGAAGTATACTCAATTTTTTTATCAAATTGTTGAATTCAAAAGAGAAATTCATTTTAATGGGGCTATAATATTATAACATGATTTTTTATGATTTTTTTCTAGAAATAATTGTACTATGTTTAATAGACAGTGTTACAAGAAACACCATTTTTAATGAACTTTGATATACTAGTAATATTTTAAAAAAAAACTAATTGTTAAATGTGTTGTTATTAATAGGAATATCCAAATCTTGATAAATAATTATAATTTTTTATATAATGAAAACATACTGGAAAAAATTACTTATTAATTAATAAATTAGTTATATCGTTCGAAAATTGTGTTATATCAAAAAAATAATGGTTTTTGTGATCTAATAGTAAATGTAATTTTTAAAAATTACATTTTTTTTAAAATAAAACTTATTTTATAAATAAACATTTTAAAAATATATTTGAGTGAATTTTTTTCTATTTTTCTAAAAATATTTTTTATGTTGATGAATAGTACAAAATAATGATTTTTATAAAAAAAATCCTTTTCATTTAAATAATTGACATGATACAATTTATTATAACATGGTTTTAAAATAAAAATTAGTGAAAATAAATATTTATTAATGAAATTTAAGTTATTTTAATCAATTTCATATTTAATTTTGATATTTTATCTTTTTACACTTATGAAAACTTTTTCATTGGAAAGCAGTTTATTCATCTCCTTTGTGGGATTAATTTTAAATAAAAATCTTACCCTACTGTGAATTGAATTTGGTAAAATGGTTGACTATTCCGATTCATCATAATTATTATTAGGTAATAATGTTATCTTAATTTCTATCCATAATGAATCTTAAAAACAATAAAAATTAATTATGGTAGTTATTTTTAAAACGGGGTTTCGCGCGTTACATGCGCATGTGTTTATATTATTTTTCCTCATAGATAAAAATATCATTTGAAAAATTATTCATAATATTTTAAATCATTGGGTCCATATAATCTAATAATTTTTATTTTATTTTAATTATTAATGGAAAAGTCACCTTGGCAAATAATTAAAAACCTTTTTATTGTTGTTAAAACTAGAATTGTAAAATAAAGTCAATGTAAAAGATATGAAATTTCATGCATTAAATTTGATTTTTTTGTCTGTTTGAGGTGTTTATAGAAAATTTATTAATTAATATAAAATATTTAGAAATTGTTGAGAAACTATGAGTGAGAGTGACTTCCCATTAACGAATAATTTTCAGTATTTAGAAAAATTCCAAATCTCCTGATTATTAAAGGTCGCTTCCTCCTCTCACTAATTCACACAACCTATGCCCTTTGTCTCAACAAAAGTCTTCAAATATCCCTCCAAAAAATTATTATATCCACTTTAGAGCTTATGATATTCTCAAATTACCAATCCTTGGTTCCTTAATAAGTTATTCAATGGAAGGTTCTCTTAGTGAAGTAAATAGTCTTTATTGAGATCATTTTTTTACTTCTTCAATTACCACCTTCCTTAATTTACTAATAGGTATAACATAAAAACTATTATCAATCATATAATTACATGTTTTTATTCTAATTTAATAAGAAATATCCATCTCCTCTTTAATAAAATAGGAAATAAAACCATCGATTGTGTGTACGGTGGACTACCGTCCTACGAACTGATGTTATTCCTTTTACATCACCACCTCTCATGGATAGGTATATTATTGATTTAAATTGCAGATAATACAATTATGAAATTATTATATACATATTTTTTTAAAAAATTTATTACCACACATTCCTTAATTCATTCCATTATTTGGGAATACGATAATGAGTTTCATTTGTATAGCGAACTAACACCATTTAAAGACATGTGATTTGTTTTTCACCTATGATTTACATTGAATATAAAAGAAAAAAATTTAATGATTATATTTGATACATATTAAAGAATAATTATTTTATATATTTGAATTAATATTACTCTTTATTTTTTCGGTTCGTTGGAAAAATGGAAACAACATTTATGCTCACATATGACCTACAATATCTTCGAATGGTGTAGTCCATTTTCTATACATAAATTATATAGATTACTCTATATATATATATTGGATATATATTTTATTTATATCATTTTTAACTTTATTTATATATTGTAACCTGGATAAAATTAAAAGGACTCCAAACACCAAACCAAAACATCCATAAAATTTAAAGCATTTATTACAAAAAATGTTATTTTAATAAGGAATTGTAATTAAATGAGTAAGAAAAGATCAAATTTAAATCATATTTGGTATGATATATATGAGTATACTTTTTCATAAATTTATAATAAACATGTATTTATTTTATATTGTGTTTGAATGAGTATGACAAATATTGAGAGTTAAAGTACGGTATTTTCGTCTCACTTTTATCTCTGTGAGGCACCATCCATATTCACCAAATATTTTTTTTGGTTTATATAGTGAAAATGAAGTTCATTTATTATTAATATTATTATTAATTTTATTGTAATTTTCATATCCATGCATGGTTCATTATTTTATGGGGATTATAATTTAAATGTTACAAGTGTGGTCAGGGTTTTTATGTTGTTATAACATTATTTATCCAGATTGTATATGATTTTTCTTCTGATTATGAAATCTTATTGTATACCACACAATAATCACATAATGTTTCATATCACTATTTATTTATGGAGAATTCTTGTTTTCCATAAATTTTCCCCAGATTAATAACTAAATAGATTATTTTTAAAGAAAATTTAACATCATTTCTCTCATTAGTCAGAATTAGTTGTCTTCAATGTACGTGTTTTTTTAAAAATGATTTAAATACAATTATTACAATTGTAGAAGTTTTTTAAATTTATTTTTAGTCATTTTAAAAATTTTACTAAATTTTTTAAATGTGATTTGTTTTTCGTTTTTTCTTATTTTACTTCTAACATTTTCTGAAAATGTAAAATGAATCATTGTTTTAATATGTACAACATGAATGATATATTCATCCATCAGAACCTCTCAATGATTTAAAACATTATTTAAATTTTTAAATATTATTTTGAAATAAATTTTTTTCCTAAATATTTTATAAATATTCAAATTATAAATGATTAATTTTAATGTTTAAAGGATATTTTCCTCCTGTAATGTTCCAAATGATCTTTAAATGTCATTTTCCATATAATATGTCACCCTATGATGATAATTAAGATTTTTTTGGGATATGATCAAATTATATTATACTTATTATTTATCTAGATGGATTATTTTTCTGATTATAATATGTTTATCAAACCATTTCCTTTTCCTCAGGTCATTCTATGATGAAAAGATGTAATTTTATAAAAACTGTTTCCATTCAATGGGGTTTTCAATGATGAATTGTATATGAAGAAAATTTCTCTTTATGGATTATTATATGATGAATCTTTTGTGATATTATGGAACACATATGTATTACTATCAATATATGATGACTGGGACCTATATCTCCCTCCAATTCATTGGGTAAATATTTATATCTCATGGGATAAATTGGACTTGAATGGGGTGTAATCCCAGCTCAGTAAGGATCTTATTATAGTATGAATTAATCGAGATTGAAACTAGACTACTACAATGATTTTGGTTTTAAAACCATTCCACTATGATAGTCTCATAAATAAAACATTAAAACTAAGGAGATGATTTAATATTCTTATTTTTATACCAAAAATATATATTTTATGCCAATGTAATTCTATCATGGATTCTATTGTTTGATTCAGTTATGATTCATGTATTATTAACAACCATTATTTTTTAAATGAGTCATTTTATGATGATAAATTTTTGGGAATGATTTTAAAATGAAAATTTCAAGTTATACTACCCTTATGCTAATGTCAAATTGATATCTCCCTTGTTTTCCATTACTGAGCATCTGATGTCATCATTTCTTCCATTTCATTTCTTGGGGTTAGAATTTAAGGTATTATATATGATATATCAAATGGGGGTTATAGTTATGAAAAACCTAGTTGTAAATAATTTAGCTCACTGTTGAACAATTTACATATATATCCATGTTTCCAAAGGCAATAGACCTAAATGATTCTAGCTTGGATTGTTATGTTATGTAATTAATATTAATATTTTTAGATTTGATATCAATGAATGAAAATCAGGGGATTCTATACCGAAAGTGTAATAATATAATTCCAACATATTTAATAACTATCATATACAAGCCTTTATCCAAAAAAAATTCATAGGATACCTATAATTTTTTTTCCACCAAAATCATTTCATATAATATAATTCCACAAATTATATTCCATTTTACTCTCCCATGTTTGTGAACCTCAGGTATTTTATATTTGACCCCAATTAATTCTCCAAAACTAGAAACAATATAGATTACTTCTTCATGATGTAAAATCATACCCTCCTAATTGAGTCATCAATAAATGTGACATTATATAGTGAATCACCATGGTGATATATTAGTGTGGGTCATCAAAAAAATTTTTTCATACAGTCCTACTTTATTTCCTTTGGTGTTATATTTTATTTCATAAATGATTCCTTTTGTTTTCAAAGATGTAATATTCAAATATAAATAGTTCCACCAACATCATCTCTAGTATTATTAATTTTTTATCCATGCCCTTTAAATATTTTTCAATCATTTTATTAAACCTAAAATTTTAAAATTGTAAGGACCATATATGATTTCCAATTTCTCCATGTCAATGTTTTTTTAATATTTTATAGCCTTTCATTCTATGTACCTTATGTTATAACCAAATACCCCATTTTTATTTTTGATGAAACAAAAAATAATGTGGCTCTAATGATTACATCATCATGATATATTTTAGATATAATATTTATTATTAACTTAGGGATATATTGTATATCATTGAAAATAAGAAAATATTTACCATTAGTTTAATTTATACATATACCTTTCTAATAATTTGTAGTGGTTCACTACCAGAAATACTAACATCATTAAAATTCCATGATGCATAATTATCAATGAAATTATCTATGAAATTATACATTAACATAATTCCTTCATTGTTTAATGTAGAACTACATAATCCTTATAACTCCCTCCTATAAATTTTCTCCTTGAGGATAATATGTTTCACATAAATAATATTAAATTTAGTATAAGTAGATTATTTTATTTTAGTTTTCACATTATCCTTAAAAATACCATTTAATGAGAAAAATTATACTAATGGAATATCTCATCATCCAAAATAATTCCAATTGATGTCAATAAAAATATTCTAGAATTTATTTTTTTTAATAATATAAATATTCCATTAAGTCATTTTAGATATATTAACCATCACATTTGACACTAATTTCAACATTAATGGTTTATTATATATATTTTACAGTGTTTCTATAAACCCATTAATCATATTGCTTTCATAAATGTTGAATTACATGTTTTTTTAATATAAGATACATAACTTATAGAACATTCCAACAGAATAAATAACACTCAAAGGCTTTTATATCATTTAGGTTTTTACTATAAATTTAAATTAATTTTTTTTGAGAATTGTAGTATATAATATGAATTCACTATAATCTGAAATCATATCAAAAAATTAATCATATTTCAAATTTCATCATTTTATAATCATCTCACTACTTGAAAAATATAACAATAATTATAAGGGAATTAGTTTATTAGTATGTTTTTTATTTAATTTTGATATTTTTGAATTTATTTCGATTTAATCACTAGTTGATTAATTGGAGACATAAGTGATGGGAGTAAAATTGATGGGGTTTTAGAGGAGGAACAAACAATAATTTCATTAGAAGCTAAAAACAAGTACTCAGTGTGGGTTGTCGGGTACCTGGGGGCAGTAGCTGAATTACCCTAATAGTAAAATATCTAATTTGATGCTAAAAATAAAAACATTAATGAAAATATTTAATACAATGTGGGATATCCTGAGCATAGAAAAAATATATTTTTCATTATTTTTATTATATAAAATTATCAACTCATAAATTCACACAATTATAGAACCTAAATGTATAGTGTCTTTGGTTATTAGATAGATGATATTATTATTTTAAATTTATTCTTCGTTATTTGAAAAAAATATTCTTCTCAAATATTACCATTTAAGACACAAAATATTTAATACATATTTTAATAACATGAGAAATGAAAACATAAGAAATCGGTGAGCTTTGATGCTCCACAACGGTCAGCATACCAGATAAAAACATATGATCATAACTAAGTATAATATGAACATATGAGTATGAGAACATAATTTTAAAGACCCTAACCCTAGAATCCTGATACTGATTCCATAATTTATTACATTGGAATTTATAGAAGACTCGATTCCTAAAAGAAATATTAGTTTAGTAATTTTGAAATACAAATTGAAAACATAAACATTAAATTATTACTTGAAATAAATTACAACATAGAAACTCTATTGGAAACACCCATAAACTGCTAGATTATCTTTTCTATTCATTCAAAATATACATATTTCCATCCGGGGGAAAAATAAAACAAAATTAAATGGTGAGGAAAAATTCCCAGTAGGGGTAAGAAATTCAGTAGAAGCTTCTAATAAATAAACATTTAAAATAATGCAAGGTGAATAAATAAAACACATGGCGTTAGAACATAATCATGATCAAAATTTGGTGAGAATAATAGCTGAAAAAATAATTCTATATAAATAATCGCATGAGAATGAGACTTATCCAATGATATTCTAATATTATAATATTCAGTTTTATTATCAATTAGTAATACAATAATGATAGAATGAATTATTTTAGAAATCATAAACATAATGTTGAGGCATCAACCAAGACATTTGAAAATAAATGGTTATGTTCTCAACCAAATCCTAATATATTTTGTATAAGGTGTCCCACTAATGAATCTAAGGGCTATAGAAGGCCCTGGTCATAACGTACTATGTCCAATTCATTCCACAAATTAATGGGGTTAAACGTAAAAAACATATAGAAGAAATTTATGTAACATTGTCTAATTATTAAATATAATCACTAACCATTAAAAGTAATGTGCTGAATGGTATCAATATATCTCAACCAAATTCAAACTGATGATAAAAAATTTAATTAAATATAGTATATGATATCATAAAATATTTATCCGAATTAATAACAGGATTCAATAATGGGAGTTGAAATTCATGAAAATACACTAATAAAATCATCGAGGATTTTTGGAGAAAAGACAAGTTTTTTACTTCCCAAAGAAGAGTTCATATTGAAAATATTTAAAAATAAAAAAAATAGGATATTAAAAAGGTGTGATTTTTATAAAAATATTTTCTTCTTCAAAATATATTATTTTGTGCACTTAAAAAAAGGTTTGAAATTGGTAAATTATCTTTTATTGGCCTTGTTTATCTGGAAGAATTGAGAAAAGAGCCACAAATGACATGAAACTCCCCATAAAATAATGATTGATTCTACTTTTAAAAAATAAATATAACATTAATATAGTATTTAGGAGGAGGAAATATGAATAATTAATGTCAGTCGGAGTGGATACTCAAGAGGGGGGGGGGGGGTTAATTGAGTTACTATTTAAAATTTCTGTTTAAAACATTTAAATTGAAATCACCCAATTTAAATAACAACCTAAAATATGGTGAATTTGTAATACAGTAAATGTTTAGATAGGTTCTCAAGAAATTGATTAGTTCTCAGTTAATCTAACCTAAATATTATATAATCTTTTTAAACTAACCTACTGGTTTACAATAAATACAGACTCTTTCTAGTTTAAATATCAGAGTAACATCAAAATAGATTTACATTTTTAGTACTTAGCAGCGGAATATACAAAATAGTTTTAACTAAAATAAACATGCAAAAAAAATTTAACCAAGAGGTTCAGTCTCAAGATTATTCTTAGTCCTCTCACATAGTTTATATAAAACTTTGATCCACACCCTGGATCAGGATTTACAACAGTACTCAGAGAGTCCAGTTCCTCATACATCTACCACAGTTCTACGTGAGAAAGAAAAAATAACAACATCTCATAGGTTGTCCAGGTCCTCATACCTCTACCACTCTCCACAGTGGGATACAAGATTGTAAGGGAAATATTGAGTGAGGATATAGAAATCCTCCAGTTCATATAGGAGTCAGTGTGTATTCAAATGAGTGAAGCACACACTACTCGTAATATAAACTAAAGTATGATCATTTTAGGGAAAGAGTAAAGATATGAGTTTAGAATGATCTTGTGTAATTTCAATATAGCTCTGGACTCCTTTGTATTTAAGTAGATGATGCTTTGAGTCCTTCACTAGACGTTGTGTGGAAAACATAGTGTTGTGATTCTTCTTGTGTTCTCCATGAGGCTCAATTGAGTGAAGATGTTCTTTAGGCTTCAAATATTCTTTGTGTGTTTAGTCGTGTCGAGTAGCATGCAGTGTGCCATTGTTTTTAAACTTCATATAACTATGTTTTTATTTATTGTTCTCACTACCCTTTCTTATCATTTCTATATCATGCATGATGATTCTTGGTCACACATCACTTTTTTACTTGGAATGCACATGTTGGAGCCGATAGGTTGCATGTGTTCTGCACCTCGTACCTTATACTGTCCAATGATATGTCTACAAAGAAACATTAATTATGTCAGGGAATTAATGTCATCAAATATGACAGTTAGTAATTAAATTGAACGATGACAAAAAGTAGTTTATGAAATAGTGTCACAGTATGTTTATGGAAATGGTGTCTCCTTCATACGATGTCTAGGTTGATCACTATGTTCGAGTGTCATGGTGTATTGTAGTCATGCTGTATTGTTCACAGTGTCTCATGGTCACAGTGTCCTATTCATGGTGTCTTGTTCATGGTGTTTGTCTTCACAGTGACTGGCTTCATGGTGTCTTGTTCATAGTGTCTGGTTCACAGTGTCTGGCTTGACAGTGTCTTGTTCATGGTGTCTTGTTCACGGTGTTTGGATTCACAGAGTCAGAAATACATAGCTAGTGATAGACTCAAGGTGTCTTAGACTTTTCCAAATAACAATGTGTAGAATTAAATAAATATGATAATAAAAAGGATTAGACTTAAGTATTTTTTAAAGAATGTATTTTAGAGTAGATTAAAGAAATTATAAAGTAAGTAAACTAAATTTAGGGAAATTTAGATCTTTCATGGCTCTTCAAAAAGCATGAGAGCACTTTAGACACAAATACACATGATTGGATATAATTTATAAAAGATAACTAGGTTGAATAAGATTTGGAATCCTTAATACATGATTAAATAAGATATGTGATCATTAAAACATGATTAAAACATGAGGAGTCCCATAACCTCCACGTTTTCGATGATCAAAAATCATATACTATGAAGGTGTATATTATATTAAACTATAAAGATAAATTGTGAGCATAATATATAAACTTATACCCCTTTTTGGATTATGAAAAATATGAACTAATATAGGTCAAAAAGGTGCATAGTCCGTTAATAGAAAATAAGTGACAATACAAAAACAGTAACATTCCTATCAAAAAGTGAAAAAAATGTTCTTCTTCAAGGGATGGACTTCTCTTTACCTTTCACAGTAGTAGAAGAGGAAGCCATTGGGGAAGAGGCCGAGGTAGATGAAGGCAGTGATGTGGATGATAAATAGGGTAATGGAAGGCCTTCAATGGATAAGGAAGACAAGATGGGAGTAGTAGAAGATCAAGGATATTGCTGATCAAGAATCGCATGCCTGATCTGACTAAGTTATTGGATGAAAGACATGGTTGTTGAGGCTATGGCAGAGGTGAAGGTAGGCATCCCAGGTCTGAGAGGTGAAGCTGCTAGAGAAACAATGGTTATACACTGAACATGAAGATATGGTCAGAGGAGTTTGATGAAATCTGTAATGATCTCTCCACCATATTGCATGGGTTTCTCGAAATCTTCCATGTTCCCCATTAACATGTCCAAGAGTTGAGTAAACTCTGTGAGTTTCTAGACATGGTTATTAAAATATTGAGTCACATGAGTAATTTGTTGCTTTTCTACAAGGTACATGAAATGTTTTTTCGTATCGATCATGGAGAAAATTCTGTTGAAGTAGAAATCTAGATTCTTGGAAATCTCTTGTTGATCATCATTAGAAATTTTGGAGTGGATTTTCACTATGTCAAGAACACTATAAATGTTTTTGTCTACTTCCGATAAAGAATACGTATAGAAGTCACTGAAGAATTTGAAATCAATTCTTTGACTACATATCTGAGAAGATCACTATCCCTTGAAGATTTAGAAGATTTAATAGATTCATTGACAGTTATGGTCAGGGATTATAGTTGATTCATCACCTTTTGAATACATCCTATGTACTCATCAGTGAGTTTATTGAAGTTGGAAACAAGATATTTCATTTCCTTCACAATTTGACTATTACATTTAGTAATATTTTCATCTAATGATACAAGATAAGGTTGAATCTGAGACACACCAAGTTGACGTATTTTAGGTGCAGCAGGTTTAATAGGAGGAGCAACAGATTCTGTTCTCGAATGCAGCTCTCTCTGCATGTCTTCAACTATATATCTTATGGACCTAAAATCATTAATGAGCATCCTATTTTCAACTCTCACTTCATGAATTTCATGGAGCATCTTAGGTTGTATTTTCCAAATTATCATCTCTAATACTAGTGAGGCATCTCTATCACTTAAAATTGTTATAGGAAGAGGTTGGATATTCATGAGTTTCTCAACTCAAAATATGAGAGTATATCCAAATTCCTTCAAATCATCCGTACTAAAAAAGGAAGGATTTTCAGATAAGGGTTCTAGAGTAGGAACTGGTACAGCTTCAGGTTCCTTCTCAGGTGAAAAATTTGAGATTTATTTCAACTGAAATTGGGAGGAAATATTAATCTCGACTGCTGTATGCTGCTGAGAATCATTCACATCATAGAAACTAGGAAATTTGTACTAAGTGTATACAATAAATGACTCAAAAGGATGTGAGGCTTCAAAAAACACAATATTTGGGGGCATCTCCCCCCTAATAGGTTCCTCATTTTTAGGACTGAGAGGCATAAGTGCTTGGTCTGAATCCATAGACTCACCTCTATGTTCCTCACTCATTTCCTGTCTAGCCAGCTGAAAATCTAGCTCCATCCATTCATCCACAAACGGTATGATTTCAGGTACAGATTGTTCTATAGGGATTTCTTCATGATTGACCTCTTGAAGAATAGGTAATTCTTCTACTATAGGATATAATATTATAGGCTCTTCCAAGGCATGCTTTTCTGAATCTTTGAAAACTGGTTCTGTTATAGCCTTTAGTTGAGTTTCCAAACTAACAGCTTCTTTAGGAGTAGGGACTACTTCTACAATAACAGCATGAGAAACAGTAGTTCTATATTCCTGAAAAACAACAACCTCCTTAGGTGGCACTTCAGCCTCTTCACCCTCTTCTTTAGGATACTCAACAAGCTCATCTGGTTCCAAAACGGGAGAAGAAATGTGTTTCATCCTTGAGGGATAATCCATAGGATTGAACTTTTCATAAACCTTACCATTTTCTTCCACCCATTCACTTTTTCATGGATTTCATTTTATCATTATTCTATTGATAGTGGATTTCGAGAGACAATACTCATTGTCAATAATTACTTCCTCATTAAGTCCAACCATACCTTTTTCAATAAGCATGGCTGATATAAGCCAAGAGTATAATAGAAAAGTGGACTTGGATGTGACGTTGATCAACTCAAACATGTGGTGTATGATATACTTGCATAGGTTGATCTTATGTCCATTTTTCATGAGGTGAATAAAAAACACATCCTGATATTTCAAGACTTCAAAATCATCTTTTCTTAGACATACAAAATTCTGTACAAACCTAAATATAAGCCTTGTTTCACAATCTAATTCAGCAGCAATGGCTCTCCTTTGGGTTCCATTTCCAGTTAGGGTTTTCAGATCGTCTACTAGATTAAAGAAATTGGTTGAAGGTGGAGGTTCTCCTTGATAATTCTAACATATAAATTTATGAGGTGTCCTAAGGAGTGCATCCCATAACCTCGAAGAGAATGAGAATCTTTGGCAATTGACCCAACTCCTCACAACATAAAATTCACCAGCATCAAATGAGAATTGTACGTATTGATAAAATTGAGCCACTAACCTAGTATAGATTGTTTTATCCTCCATCGAGAACAATTCTAACCAAACTTGATGTTCTAACACTTTCAGCACAAGTGACTTACAAGACAGAAAACACTTGTGGAAAATCTATTACTTAGGAACAACAATGCGATTTACCAGATTCATATTTATGGTTCCTTCGGATGTCAGCTTAGATGAAATCTTCTCCTTTATCGAGATATGATTCTCAGGTGTCAAAGATGACGGACGCTCAATTCTTGTAATTCACTGACGGTTCGATCAAGAGAAAGGTTGCAAGGATAATAAAGGTATTGAAAATTGTAGGTAGAAGAAACCTCGAGTGAAGAATCATGTGATACTTATTGTTTTATTATTTAGGAATTCCCAACGTCACAAAAATAAAAACATTGTAAAATAAAAGAGGTGAAATAATAATTATTGCGATAAGCATAAAAAATAAAAATGATTTTAATGGTGTGACCGTGACTAGTCATTTCGGTGAGACAGTGAGTAAGCTTTTCAGTGTGTGTTACAGTGAGACAGTAAGTGTCATACCGTAAGTAAAAAGTGCTAATGTTGAGACCATGAACATTGGATACAGTAACTGAGAAACCAGAATCATGAAATAGTAAAGTATAAAATAGTAATATATCACACAGTAAGACCTGAAACATTAACAAGTAAGGTATCTATGTGAGATTTATCATGCCTAGTTTATGTATGATGTAGTCTATTCTCTCAAAATTTAATGGTTTAGTGAATATATCAGCAAGTTGATATTCAATACCAATGAATTCAAAAGTGATATCATCTTTTTGATAATGATCTCTCAAAAAGTGATGTCTTACATCAATATGTTTTTTCCTAAAATGTGTAATAGGATTCTTTGCGATGCTAATAGCACTTGTGTTGTCAAAATTTATAGGTACATGTCTAATTTGGTATCCATAATCTAGTAATGTGTGTTTCATCCACAAAATTTGTGCACATGAACTACCAGCAGCTATGTATTCAGCTTCTGCAGTAGATAATGCAACAAAAGTTTGTTTTATTCTACACTATGATACTACTGACTTGCCTAAAAGGTGACATGTTCCAAAGGTGCTTTTTCTATCTAACTTACAGCTACTAAAGTATGCATTAGAGAAACTAACTAAATCAAATGTTTGTCCTTTAGGATAAAACAGCCCTAGATTGGGTGTATGCTTGAGGTATTTGAAAATTCTCATTACAGATTTTAAATGAGATTCCATAGGGTTTTCATGAAAACAAGCACACATACACACACTAAACATAACGTCAGGATGACTAGCAGTTTAGTAAAGTAAACATCCAATCATTCTTTTATAAGTGGTTTGATCAATATATTTTCCATCATTATCAAGATCTATCTTACAAGTGGTACTTATGGGAGTGTCACAACTTTTAGTGTTATCCAATCCTAAACATTTTATAATATCATATGTATATTTTCATTGATTTAAGATAATACAATTTTCATTTTGAGAAACCTGAAATCCAAGAAAATATTTGAGTTCCCCCATTAAACTCATTTTAAATTTGTTTTGTATAAGTTTAGAAAAATAAACACATAATGAAATATTTGAAGATCCAAAAAATAATGTCATCTACATAGATTTCAACAACTAAAACATCATTAGAATTTCATTTTATAAAAAGAGTAGGATCAACTATTCCTTTTGTAGCCCTTTGGAAATAAGAAATGTATTTAATCTATCATACCAAGCTCACAGAGCTTTCATTAAACCATATAAATCGTTTCATAATTTAAAAATATGATTCGGAAAATGAGGGTTTGTATATCCAGGGGTTGTTCAACAAAAACATCCTTAGCTATATACCCATTTAGGAATGCACTCTTAACATCCGTTGGATATAGTTCGAAATTCAAATGTGAAGCATTGGAAAGAAGGATTCTGATGGCTTCAAGTCTTGGTACTCGTAAAAAGGTCTCTTCATATTCCGTTCCTTCTTCTTGACTATAGCATTGTGCAACAAGTCTAGCCTTATTTCTAACTATGTTACTAGCTTTATAAACATTATTCCAAAAAACCCATTTAGTGCCTTAGGTCAAGGTGTCCTTAGGTGTGTCTAATAATTCCCAGAAATTATATCATTAAAATTGATTTAATTCTTCATGCATATCCATCACCTAAAATTCCTCATTGATTGCATCATTGATATTTTTAGTTTCAAGTCGTGAATGAAAAGCTTGATGTTCAACATAATTTCTTTGAGAAGCTCTAGTTTGTATCCCTCTAACTAAATCTCCTACTACATCATATAAAGGATTGTTTTTAAGTGTCTTATTTGGTATAAAAAAGAGAGGGCTAGAGATTTCAGGTTCATTTATAGGTTCAGGTTCAACAAAAGAAGATTCTGGAACATTTCCGGAACTGGTAATCTAAATAACAGGTTCACTATTATTATCATTATGGTTTAGAATGGACATATCTTTTTGGAGATTTTTAAGAGGAGTATTAGGTTCATGTGGATCAGTTTCATCAAATTTGATGTTTATAGATTCTTTCACACATTTGGTTCACTTATTGAATACTTTATAGGCTTTACTCTATACTTAGGAACCTATGAAAATTCAATCATCACTTTTGGATGAAAAATTTTCAATATTATATTCAGTGTTAAGGATAAATACATTGAAACAAAAAACTCTAAAGTAGTTAACCTTCAGCTTCATATTGTTCCAAATCTTATAAGGGTTATTTTTATGAATTGGTCTAATCAAGACTCTATTGATAACGTAACAACTTTTATTAATAACTTCATCCCAAAAGTAAATTGGTAAATCATATTCATTGATCATTGTTCTATAAATCTCTTGAAGAGTACTATTTCTTGTTTCTACAACACCATTTTATTGAGGTGTTATAGGTGCATAGAAATTGTGACTATATCCATTGTCTGAGAAATAAGATTTAAACTCTTGAATTTCAAGCTTAGGACCATGATCACTTATCAAGGTCTTGATCCTAGGTCAAATATGGTTCTCTACAGACTTGGAATATTTGATAAAATAACAACATGTTTCACTTTTGTGAGCACGAATGTATAACCAAGTGTACCTAAAAAAGACATCTACAAGGACATAGACATTGTTCTTCCCAGTTAAGCTAGAAACTCTATATGGTACAAATAAATCCTTTTGAACCAACTCAAGAGTTTGAGAAGATGAAACTTCATTCTTTTTTTTGAAAGAATATTTAGGCAGCTTTCCATTTTGACTAGAATTACAAACTTTATCAGCAAGGAATTCATGTTTAGGTATGTCTCTAACTATGTTCTTACTAGTCATATTTCCATGTGAGTGCACATTGCAGTGTCCTAGCCTTCTGTGCCAAAGCCAATATTCATTATTAAAGGCATTTAAATAGGTAATAATTTTCTTAACTAAATAATTCAAATTTACAGCATAAAAATTTTCATTTCTTAATGCAAAAAATAATAAATCATTTTTAGAATCAAATACATTGAAAAAATTATTTTGATGTTTAACATTGAAACCATCATCACACAATTTAGAAATTATTATCAGATTATACATTAGTCCATCAAAAAATAATACATTAGATATTAATATTGAATCAGTGTTTCCAATCGAGCCTATACTGACAAATATTTTCTTTTGAGGTATCCCCAAAGGTGACATATCCTCTATCAACATTGATTAAGCTTTTAAAACATGAAAATTCTTCTGTCATGTCTTGAGAATCCACTATCCATGTACCGAGTCTTCCTACAAAAAAATTTTAATCTTGTTTCCTACAACATAATGTTAGATAGAAAATGATTTTGGTACCTAGTTTTTCTTGGGTCCAGAAAGGTTAGCAAGAAGACCTTTTGTTACCCAGATTAGTCTAACGGGTTTCATATAATCTGTAGTTTTAAAAGATTTTGATAGATAAACATTGTTTGATCTATAACTATGTGAGTATCTAGTTGAGACATAATAATTTCCAGAACTGGAACTAGCAGCATACAATCCATATATAGGAATAAATCCATTCTTTGTAATCTGTCTTTGTCCAGGACGATAGCCTAAACCAATAGTATATTTTGGTGCTAATTGTTTTCCTATAATCTGTGTATGAATGTCCTTTCCATTAGTAAATTTTCCTAAATCTTCAATGAGTTGATCATTAGACAATTTCAGTTCAGTATTCTCTTTGATTAGTTGAGCATTCTTTTCCTTTTCCACATCTAGTGCAGATTTGATACTGCTAGTTAAAGCATGTTGTTTCTTTAATGATTTGTACTTATCTTTTATCACATTGAAAGTATCCTCTATAATGTTACGATATTCACATAATTTTTCACTAGACATGTTTTCAGAATCTGAATCAGATTCATCTCTAGAATAATAAGAGTTTAAATCATGAGTATAAATGTTGACTTAGATGTGTTTGTCATAAAATAGAAATTAGATTTTTGAGATTTTTCATCCTGAGTTTAATCAGAATCACTTGAACTATCTTCTGAATAACTCAAGGTTGCCTTCATAGCTTTCTTATATTTTTGGTCCTTGTACTCATATTTTTTTATTTACTTTAACTTCAGATAGTCATCTTTCACATGTCTTCTACTTTTACATTCATAGTAGACTATGCAATTACTTTTGTCGGTTTTTTTCAATCCTTCTTCCAATGACCATTATTGTTATATTTACCATTATAAGATTATTTTATTAAAAACTTCTATTTCATATAAAACATCTTAAATTGTTTGGATAACTTAGCCATTTTATCATCACTTTCAGATGCACTCTCTCCACTACTAGGAATATTCCTTCTAGCTTGAATTTTATCATTGTCCTTGATTATTGAATTAAAGGTCTTGAAGGGTACTGATTTCTTTCTTGTGTCATCATCTTCTTCTTTTTTTACCTTCGGTTATACTTCATACATCATCAATATTCCAATATGCTCCTTGACAGGTATTATGCCAATGTCACATGATTCTTTTATTGAAACTGATGTGCCTCTCCATCATTCTGCGAGACATCTGAGTATTCTCATGATTTTCTCTTTTTATGGAACTACTTTTCCCTGTGAGCTCATTGTATTAACTATATCATTAACCATGAGATACATATCAGAAATAGATTCATCATACTTAATTTTAAAATTATTATACTTAATAACCTATGTATTTATTCTCATTTCTTTAACATTGGTTGTTCAATCATGGGAAACATCCAATGTATCCCATATTTCATAAGTAGTCTTACAAGTAGATTCGATTAAATTCTTCATCTCCTAAAGAATAATACAAGGCTTTTATTTCATTACAATTATTATTTTAAGAAGCTTTAGTAGGTTCATCCCAAGTAGTTCTAACTATTTCTAGAACCTTATATTGAGTCTCTATAGAAAATCCAAATGACAAGTCCCATACATTCTAAATGAATTTTCATTTTCTTTTTCCATTGGGAATAATTTACACCCTTAATGAATGGTGGAATGTTGGTAGCTACAACCTCTAATCTATTATCCATAATAAGATTTTTGAAGATATATTTAAAGAGATAAAATTTATAAATAACAGAAATTTTGAGATCTTTAATATACATTTAAAATCGCAGTTAAAATTTTTTCTTAAGAAGAGGTTTTTGATAATCTTTTAACTAGCGTCTGATACCAAATGTTGGTCGGAGTGGATACTCAAGTTGGGGGGTGAATTAAGTTCCTATTTAAAAGTTATATTTAAAAAATTTATATTGAAATACTTCAATTTAAATAACAATATAAACTATAGTGAATTTTTAATACAGTAAATGTTTACTTAGTTTCTGAAGAGATTTATTATTTCTCAGTTAATCTAATCTGATGATTAGATTAGATTTTGAAACTACCCTACTGGTTTACAATAAATATACACACTTTCTAGTTTAACTATCAGGGTAACATTAAAATAGATTTATATTTAATGTACTTAGCTGCGGAATATGCAAAATAGTTTTAACAAAATTAAACATGCACATTAGTTTTAACCAAGAGGTTCAGTCTCAAGAAAAGACTGAGTCCTCTCAATCGGTTTATATAAAACATTGATCCACACCATGGATCTAGGTTTACAACAGTACTTAGACTATCTAGGTCCTCAGACCTCTACCACAGCTCTGCATAAGAAAGCAATAACAACAACAGCTCACAGGCTTTCCAGGTCCACATCCCTCTACCACTCTCCAATGTTGGATACTAGAGTGTAAGGGAATGATTGAGTGAGGATTTAGAAATCCTCTAGTACATATTAAGAGTTAGTTTGTGTTCAAATAGGGAGAAGCACACATTGCTCATAATGTAAAGAAAAGGATGATCACCATAGAGCAAGAGTATAGAGATGTGTTTAGAATGCTCTTGTGTGATGTCAATGCAGCTCTGGACTCCTTTGGATTGAAGAAAATGAATATTTTTGTCCTTCTTTGGATGTTGTGTGAAAACAAAGTGTCGCAATTCTGCTTGTGTTCTCTGTGAGGTTCAATTGAGTGATGATGTTCTTTAGGCTTCAAATATGATTTGTGTGTTTAGCTGTGTCGAGTTGAATGCAGTGTGCCTTTGTTCTTAAACTTCCTCAAAGTATGTTCATTGTCCTTGTTATCACAACATTTATTTTCATTTCTGTACCATGCATGATGATTCTTGGTCAATCATTTCTTTTAAAATGGAATGCACGTGTTGAAGCTGACAAGTTACATGTGTTCTGCACCACATACCTCATATTGCCCGATGATATGTCTACATAGAAACATTAATTATGTAAGTGCATTAAATTCATCAAATATGAACTTTAGAAATTTAATTGAAAGATGATAAAAAATAGTTTAAGAATGGGTATTACAGTAAGTTCAAGGAAATGGTGTCTCCTTCATACGATGTCTAGGTTGATCATGATGTCAGAGTGTCGTGGTGTCTCGCGGTAATGGTGTATTGTTCACAGTGTCTCATGGTCACAGTGTCTTGTTCACGATGTCTTCTTCATGGTGTCTGGCTTCACGGTGACTGGATTCACGGTGTCTTGTTCACGGTGTCTGGTTCACGGTGTCAAGCTTCATGGTGTCTTATTAGCAGTGTCTTTTTCATGGTGTCTGGCTTCACATTTTCAGAAATACATAGCTAGTGACAGACTCACGGTGTCTTAGAAATTCCAAAATAACTATGTGCAGACTTAAATAAAGATGATAATAGAGAGTATTAGACTTAATTATTTGTCAAAGAATGTATTTTGAGAGTAGATTGAATATAGTATAAAGTATGTAAACTGAATATAGTGCAATTTAGATCTTGCATTGCTCTTCTAAAATCATGAGAACACTTTAGACATAAATACACCTGATTGGATATGATTTATAAAAGTTATCTAGGTTGAATAAGATTTGTAATCATTAATACATGATTAAATAAGATTTGTGATCATTAAAACATGATTAAAACATGAGGAGTCCAACAAATAATAATTTAATTGTGGGAGATAGAGAGAGGGCGTAATATGAATGAAAAATAGGGATTCGGGGACAATCCATTACATTATGTCCCAATGTATTATGCACTTGACCATATTTTCAATGAATGTGAAATTTAATTCATTAATAAAATAATTCATAGCCTCTTATACATGTATTTTATTTATTATAATTTTATTATGTTAATTTATGGTATTTTTGATGATTTATAAGATACAATTTTATCGTTCTTGGAGTGTTGGTTTCCGTGGGTTTGTTGATTGGTTTACATGTACACATGTATGAAAGAACATTTAACATGTGTTTAAATATCAAGAATTTATGTTATATGTTATTAATGAACCTATTAATGATTATATGGTTATATAATTAATTTTTTTATTTATGGTGATGATGAGTCATTAGAAAAGACATTAGTGATAAATAGTTAGATTATTTTGGCGGTTTTGCGATCATCAAAAACAAGTTATATTTTAATAATTAACATCATGTATAATAATTCTAGAATATTACATATTATGTAATAATATAATATATTTTGGTTTTATTATCAAAATTGTTTCATGACCAGAACTGAAGGATTATATAGAAATTGAAAACCCTATATCCATGAATGCGATAAATCAACACATCACATAACATGTAATCATTATTAGAAAAAAGGATAGGGAAGAGAATTGATGATGTATTATTATATCAACATAATAGAATTATAGTATAAAAAGGATACTTGACATATCATTTAACTTTGTGATAGGTAGGTGGGGAGAGTATAATAAAAGAAAATCACTTCAAAAGAAATTTAATGAAAAAGAAAGTGGTTTTCACCTCTATATTTTATTCTCCTTGAGAACCTCTTTAGGGAAATGTGTTTAGTATTATAATGATTCCAAGAGATCCTCGATGTGTTTAAGGATATTTTGAAGAGGTTTGGGTATAAATTGGAAAATGCATATATTTTATAAGGTGTGAGGAGAAGAGGGGGTTAGGTGTTGTATTTATAGGGGAGGAGAGGGGTGATTTCTCATTATTTTATTAATTATTTATTATTTTGGGATGATCAATATGAATAGATTGAAAATTATCAGTAAATATATTAAAATAATAGTGGAGAGTTAGATATTATAGGATTTCATCAGCTATACATCATCTATGACACAATATTTCATGTATTTAGCTTCTATCCAAAATTATCATAATTAAATATTCACAAAAAATTAATGTATTGTAGAAAAAAATTACCCTAAACATTGATCGATTTGTATAATTCAAAAAATAAATCCATTTTTTGAAAATAATTTTCTAAATATGATAAATTAAAATTTTAATTAGAATTATCATTTATTCATAAAATTCCAATTTTAATAATATTTTCGATTTTATGATACATTCAAAATTTAACTATTGAATCAAAATATTATCATATATTCATAAGATAACACAATTATAATTTATTAATGTATTTTATGAAAATAGTTTTAATTTGAATTCATTATATTATCATCCAAATGGTAAATACACATTTATTCTTTATAAAAAACCAACACTTAATTTGTCATTTTCCCATCATTTTTTAATTAAAATGATATAATTATATCATATTTTTATTTATATGATGGATAAATTCTTTATACATTCATTGATTAAGTTACTATTCTATTGGTTGGTTTACTATTCCTGAGGGTCAAATTATTATTGCAATGGTCATGTTAATATTCCATTGGTATAGGATACATAACTTCTATAAATACCTATTAATTCGTTAATTATTCGTTAATAATGTTTATTTGTGGCCACTATATGATTTTAGGTTGTTTATACTATGTGAAATAATTATATGAAGTGAGGTTTCATTGATAGAATTCAGGGTCACTACATTTTCTCCCTACAAAAATTTGTTCTTCAAAATTTCCATAATGTCACGTCAAAAAGTGATTTTGATATATAATCTTCATAATTTCCTCTGGTTCCCACATCCCATCATAAATTTTACGATTTTTCCAAATTATATTTACCAGTACATTCATCCAATTCCCGAACACCTGTTCTTTAGTTTCTTGAACATGGATATACCCTTTAGAGTTAAATAAATCAGGATCTAATTCTATTCCTTCACAAGTGAGGAAATTAATTGGTTAAAAAATATACATTATTAATAATGATATGTGGAACACATTTTGTACCTTATAATGTATAGGTGGAATTTCCAAATCATAATCCATGTCTTCTATTCTCTCCAGGATATCGAAAGGAACAATATATATGGTTCCCAATTCTCATTTCTTCCCAAATCTTATAATAACTCTCAATGGAGATACATTCAAGAAAACATTATCCCCCGCTTGATATTTCCAATAAATCCTTTGATTATCATCATAACACTTTTTTATACATTTAATTTTCATTGATATTGGTTTTAATAGTCTTTAACTTTGTTGTTGTTTCCTCCTCATGTTTGAGGCCTACAAGAATCTTTTCCCAAACTTCATCCCAACAAGTTTGTGTAAGACATCTATTTCAATAAAATAATTTATATGGTTCCATTTGAATACTATAATTAAAACTAATCCTGTAGGTGAACCTTTTTATAGGTAAATAATGATCCCAAATGCATTCAGAATCAAGCGAGAAGATCTCAACATATCATCTAATGTTGGGATATTCTTTTCTGACTACCTTTTAGTTTTACGTTGTTATGTTGTACTAAAATGAATCTCAGTATCCAAATATTTTCGATTAAATTTCTTGAAAATCGATGTAAATCATGGATCATGATAAAACTCAATTGAACGCGGTGCTCCAAAAATTCCTACAACATCATTAATATAGAGTCGTGAAAGGAACTCTAGTGGTAAATCTTCTCTTATTGTAATGAAATTTGAATATTTTGTATCTTATTCCGTAATTACCCATATTGCATCATTTTTTATAGATATTTTGGTAATAATGTGGAAAAATCCATATTTATTTCATCCCCTTCCCATTTAGTAATATAAAGACGTTTCATGACACCTCTATAATGATATATTTTAGCCTTCACCTGTTGATAGAATAAGAATGAAGATATATAATAAGAAATTATATTATTCATATTCCACCAACATAAATGTTCTGTGAAATATACATATATATTAGTTCTACTAGGATATATAGAGAAATTATAGTTATCGGAATCATCCAATATTCCCTTTTTTCACTCAGGTATGGAGGGATCAAAATTTATCTTCCAATAATTTAAAATTCCATCATCATACATGAATTCATCCAATTTCCCAGCAGTCATAGCATTAAATTTATTTTAAATATTCTCATAATCATACTAAGAACATTAAATCCGTTACGATAAGGATGTTTGGGAATCAAATTGAATATGTAATGATGTTTCACTTTCATTGATAATTCACATATTCATTATTTCTGGATTTGTGTACAAATGATACTTTTCATCCCAATTTTATTTGAACCCTTTCATCCATCATGATGAATACATATTTCACCTTATGAACCTGCCCTGGGTGGTAGTGTATTGAACAATCATAATCCATGAGTAGCTTTAATTGACATCTTTTCCTCATGTCCAGTTCCTTCAATGAGAAGATACATTTCAATATCTTGTGATATGTATATATATCACACTGTTCACTATATAGATAGTATCTATATATCTTCATATAATAGATTACAACTTCTAACTCAATATCATGAGTTCAAAAGTTTTATTAATGATTTTTAACTCTGTTGATTGATATGTTATAACTCTATCATTTTTCATAAGGGCGCAACTAAGTCCTTTCATTGATGCATCACTATAAATAAAAAATCCACAATTTCTTGAGGGTGGAGTCAAGATCGAAGCATAAAATTATATCCTCTTAAATTCATAAAAACATTAATGACATGATTTTTTCTATACAAACATAACCACATTACGAGTAATCATTTTTAATGGGTTAGAAAATTAGGAAAACTTATGAATGAAACTCATATAGTAACATAATAAACTAATTAAACAACATACCTAGGTTATGTTCATTGGGGTTGACATTTCCTAAATTTCCCTTATCTCCAAAGGATCAACTATGAATCCATTATTACAGAAAATATGGTGAAGAAAAGAAAATTATTGGAGCCAAAATTCACACTTTCTAAACTTCCCATGAAACAATTTTCTTATAAGAGTCTTCAAAACAATCATTAAGTGGTTCTCATTGACATCTATGATTATGGAGTATATCAAGATATCATTAATAAATAACATAGCAAGGTCATCAAGAAATTCATTGAAAACTACTTTCATTATATCCATGAAAATAGAGGGTTCATTAGTTAGTCAATATGGAAATACTCTAAATTCATAATGTCCATACAAATTCCATAATGTTGTTATTATAATATCTCCCTTCATTACATGAAATTTACGATATCTAGATCCAAGTTCATTCTTCTAAAAATATTAACCTATGTGAATTTTCACAAATAAATAATCAATAAAATGATGGGGAAAAATTTTATTTAATTTATTAACATTGTTTTATATATATATTCAATGCATAACCCCATGGATCCATATTTTACCTTGACAATGAGATCATGGGATCTCAATGGGGAAACCCAATGGTGAATAAATCCATTATCACTCGATTCCTTTAGTTGTTTTATGAGATCCACTAATTCCACAAGTCACATTCTATAAAGAGTCATTGATATAGGCTTTGTGTTATAGATTAAATCAATAAGAAAATCAACATCTCACTCTAGTGGATTTCATGGTAAATCATTTGAGAATAAATCAATATATTTTTACAGAATAGGCACATCATGAATTTGAATATTTATTTCTCATCTGTAGACATTTTTTTCTTAATTTAGAATAATTTAATTCAGAAGAGCTATTGGGGGTGGGTTTGGATAAGAATATGATGATTCTGTTTCTACTATAAAGATAAGGAAATATACATCTTCTTAAAAAATAGTGACATCCTTCTTCATCGTATATATTTTCACCTAACATTTTTAAATTAATTACATAAGAATGATTATACGGAAATCAACAATAGGAATGATGAAAATGTTTAAAAATAAATCACATTTATGGGCCATGAAGGGGACTAGATGAAAAATATATTTTTCAATTATACTTCCCTTAGGTGTTTTGATTGAAAAATCCTTTATTAAATTAAAGATTAAATGTCTAATTTTCATGGAAAACTGGGAAGGTATAAAAGAATGTGATGATCGGGAATCAAAAAAATCATTGTCAATTTTTTAAGAAATGATGAAATTACCTTCCACCGCCTCATTAAGAATATCAAGCATAGTATTTTCAATCTCATATGATTTACCTTTATCCCTTGGCCTTTTTTGGAGAATGTTTCCTTGATACATAGGACAATCATTTTCATAGTGTATCATCTATATTAAATTGTAGCATTGAAAATTGGTATCTTTTTTATTTACCTTAAAATCAAGAGAATGATGGAATTTATCACCCCACTTGTTGCAATCTATTGAAATTTTTATGTAGTCAAAATGTTCTTTCTTTCCACATGTATCATATAATGTAAAACTACTCTTTTTATTCTTCCCTTTATAAAATAATTTATCCTTTACCCACTTATTCTCATGTTTCCCCTTAATCATATAAGTCATAGATAATTACTTCTCTATCTTGATATCCATTGAGACTATATCATTATATGATGAGAATGTTTCAGAGACAAGTTACATTTAAAGAAATTGTTTTATCCCATCCAAGAATCGATCAATATTTCTATTTGTATTGTGTGTGTTATCTGTAACATGAATTTATAACCTTGTATAGCTGTATTCATACTTAACAAAATTCCCATCCTCTTTTTGCCTCAGATTTAGGAATTTTCTCTCCATGTCAGCTTACTATTCACAAGGGGAATATTTTTTCCAAGAAAATTTCCAAAAAATCCTTCCATTATATTTTTTTTATTTCTTCATCCTCCATCATGTTTTTAATTAATTACCACTATTGATCCAAATATCTTGAGAGATGATAAATTTCAATGAATACATTCTCTCTTTTTTTGCTTCCCATGTGAAAAATATCTTCTCTAAGAAACTTATCCACTACATATATTCAAATGGGATTATATTCCCATTGAATGAAAATGTTCGTTATGTTATTAATCATTCTAAAATAATTCCACAATGTTTTGTATTGGTATTATTCATATGATTTAGGTTATTATTCATAACCTAAGTCAATTACCCATTAATATTTATATGTTTCTCAGCACTAGTCGCATCTTCAATACCAACATCGATATATTTTATATTAGTTAATTCACTACATGGGATATGCATATTGATAAATTTTCCATTACATACACAAGGTGAAATTTGTAACTAAAAAAACACAATAAATTAGGTTATGAATCATAATTCATAATTTCATATTAGAAATACACATATCATAAATTTATTTTTTATTCAAAACTAGTGTCATAAATAGAAATATGGTTTCTTTATGGACATATTTATATTTAAATCCTTAATAATTGGTTGTAAATAAAATTGGTAATATCATAAGAATATCCCCTAAGAGTGTCCAACCAAGTGCACAATAAGGCCCATAGTCATGTACCAGGTTACCACGTCTCATACCCGGGACACCTTGTCGGCGTTGTTACACCATCATACATCTATACCATAACCACGTCCACTTGTAGAACCCTTAAAGGGATGTATTTTCGGAAGTACCCCATAATCACCACATTTCCAAAATTTTGGTATGTTCTTATATTATTATCCTCCAATTATATTATAGGGTTATGTTCTATAATATAAGCTTTCTAAATATAGTTTCCGATGTTTCTACTAATCTGTCACTGATTCTTACTGCAAAGACCCCAACACCCATAGCCTGAAGCCATTTCCTTAATTTATTAAATAGTAATAGATAAAGGATTTATTTGAAAAGGACTGATCAGCTTAGCAATTTTCGAAGCTAGATTACATAAATGAACATTATATTAATAGTTGAAATGAAATACAACGATGTAATTCCAATGGAAACACCCATAAACTCATTTATAATCCTTGAAATTCATTCTTAATATACATCTTCAAATCTTGTCAAAAAATAAAACATAATAATAGGGTGATTTCAAATAATCAGTAAGGAAAATCAATTTAGCGAAAACATATCATAACAAAACATTAAAAATAAGGCAATTTGAATAACTAAAACACATGTTGATAGAACAAAATCTTGAGAACTATATGGTAAGAATAAAAGTTCAATTAATTATTCCATATAAATAATCTCATGAGAATGGAAATACCCATTTATATTCTTCAAGTATACTAATCACATGAATTATCAATTACTAATATCATAATGAGGTAATGCATAATGTCAGACATCAGAAATATATCATCAAGGCCCCATGAAATAAATCTGAATTTAAATGTCTAAGGCCTTAGTAAAATCCATACTTGTTTTGTCTCATGAGACCTATTGATGCATTAAGGATCTAATGAAAGACTCTCCCATAAATTTCTAACTAAAATCCACTCCACATACAAATGGTGTGATCTTTAAACAATGTGCACATTAAAAATGTAAATATCATTCAACAATAAGAAAACATAAACACTAACCATTCTGAGTAATATATTGAGTGGTATAAAGACAACATATCCACAGTCAAATTGATCATAAAACATTTGATAAAATTTGTTACATGATATCATCAAAGAATAATATCAAAAATAATATGATTCAACAAAGGGAATGGTAAAAGATGAAATTACTCTATAAGTCATCGACTATTTATTGAGAGAATCACCGTTTTTTACTTTTAAATTAAGAGTTATTTGGGAATATATTTTCCTAAAACTACAAATGAATAGTGGTGGTTATATATTGTGATTTTTATAAAAAATATCATAAATAATATTATTTTAATGTATATTAAAATGGTTATGAAATTGGTATGTTTACTTTAATTAGGCTTGATTATCATGTGAAATTGAGAAAAGAACCTTATAAAACATGTAAATACCCATCCAAGAAAGAATGATTATACATGTTACACATATATTGAACATATACATGGAATTTAGTTGTGGTACATAATAATAATTAATAATTTTATTTGAGTAAACCTAGAGAAGCAGTAAAACCAATGATAAATTTAGATTCAAGGAGAATCACTTATGTTATTTCTTAAATCATTCTCCAGTTTACCTTAATTTTAAATAATAGGAAATTATATTCCTTAATAAATTAACTCACAACCTTTTGTACATTAATATTATTTATTTTAATTTGTTTATTTTAATTTTTGATCTTTTTGATTTTTTACAATATACAATTTTACAAATCTAGGATTGTTCGTTTCCTTGGTTTTTGTGATCATTTTACTTATATACATGTCTGAAAGAACATATAAAATTGGAATAAATCTATACATAATTTAAGAGTATTTTATTAATGAAAATAAAATTTATTAAATTGTTATATAATTCATTTGGATATTCTGGGTGAGGATGAATCATTAGAATAGACATTGGTGAATACTGTTAATATTATTTTGGGAGTTTTTCGATAATCAGAAACTAGTTTTGTTTTAGTAAATAATATCATGTATAATGGTTACAAAATATTAAATATGATTTTTTACACGTATTATAATATCTTTCATAACCATTAAAATCATTTTACTACTATCATTTAACATGTTCATGGAAATTGAAAATAATTCATCATTGAATGTGATAAATCAACACATCCCAAATGATGTTTTAATTTTTTGAAAAAAATAGAGGGAAGGGAATTGATGTTTTATTATTACCTCAACATAATATTATTCAATTAAAAAAATGATAGTGGATATATCATTACCCTTTTTAATTTGTAGGTGATGAGAAGATAAAAAATAAAATAACATGAAAATAAATTAAAATAAAAAGAATAAGGTTTTTACCTCTTGATTTTCTCGTCCTAGTAATACTTCCTAGGATAAAGACATTGATCCTTTGATGAAAAAATGGTATCCCTGAAATGGGTTTGGGATTGTGAAGATGATTAATAAAAAACAAGACAAGGATTATATGTTGGAGGTTGTGAGGAGAAGAGGAAGTGAGAGGTGGTATTTATAGTGGCAGAGATGGGTGATTTCAAATTAGTTTATTCATCAGTTTATTAGTTTGTTCTCTAGACTTTGAATAGTTTGAAAATTATCATTAAATATATTTAAATAATTAATTAAAGACTTCTATTATGGTATTGCATCATCCATACATAACCAATAACTCAATAATTCATGTATTTAGCATTTTTATCAGGAATTATCATATTTTACTTTTCACAAAAAAATCAAGTATTTTAGAAAAATAAAAAAAATACACTAACAATTTTATGATGATTATAGTTAAAAAATGGACTGTATTTTGAGAATGAAATTATCTAAATATGAGAAATTTATTTTTTAATTAAAATCATTATTTATTTGAAAAATTCCAATTTTAATTTTATAACCATTTATATGATACATTAAAAAATTAAATAAGTCATCATAAGATTATATTATAATCATAAGAAAAAAAACTAATTTTGAATTTATTTTAAGAAGAATAATTTTTTTTTGTTATTATATCAATTAAAAAATTGTAAACAAATGTTTATGCATTCAAAAAATACAAGCACTTAATTTTTCATTTTCAAATTTTTATTTTCTAAAACTATGATATATTTATATCATATTTTTATTTATAGGATGGACAAAAAAATTATACTTTCATTTTATAATTTATTAATCTATTTTCCAATTTACTGTTCATAACGTTCACATTACCATTCCAATGGTCAAGTAACAATTCTATTAGTTTATGATCCTTAACTTCTAGAAATTCCTCTTGTTTCATTCATTATTCATTTATAATGTTTTTATTTTATTACCAAAGTGATTTTATTTGATTTATACCATATAAAATTATTAAAATAAGGGATATATCATTGATAGAATAATGGGGTGTTATAAAAATCATGGTGCATAGAAAAAATATAAGAGAATCATACCTAATAAAATACATATCATAAATCATGATTCATGTAATATGGTTTTTTGAATAACATATGATGTTTTAAATTGGATTTTGATTTAAGAATCATGATCCATGAAAAAATAACATAATCATAATAATATATCATATACACAATCATATAAAATAATACATATGTTGAGTCTCACTACAATGTCCATAATCACATAGTTGAAAGTGTCCCTCAATATATTTTATTTTCTCTACAATCCTTGAAATGTATTCTCATGAGGTATAAGGAATTAGAAATGAATTAGTGGGATATACGGTACCCACTCATCACATAGTGGACAACATCCCTTATGGGTTTGGATTTACTCCAATTTTTCACGCATCTTATGAGATATAAACATTACCTAAGGTTTTTGATCACTATAGTAGAACCACCAATTACTTAGTGATATAACATACATACGTGTTCCATGAATTCATAATTCCATCATAGAATAATTATCCCATAAAAAAGAAATATGCTTCATGAAAACATATATAATAAATTTTCATTAGTCATCTAGTTAAATAAGGTTGATAATATCATTAGAGTATATCTGTAATGAATTGTAAGAAACATTTAATGATATTGGAAAAGATGAAAAAAAATTATAAGATCCATAGAAAACTACTTTGAAAAATGAGAATAAATATCATTTATTTTTAATAAATTTTATTTTAAATGAAAAGAAATTATAAAACAAATGGAATATAAATTTCTTTTGGAAACCATAAAAATAGAGAAAGTGAGATTTTTATGAATGTTTATGAAGAAGGTGGTAAAATTAATTAATTTATAAAAAATGAAAAATGAATATCAATTTCTCACATTTATAATGATTTTAAAATCAATAGAAAATAAATATTATAGAAAATTTTAAAAATATTTTTTTTAAACCCCTTGTAACAAAATTAAATGTATCATGTAGAACCAACCATTTTCTAGGTAAGATTTGAGGTCTCACTAACCTTAGTTGACCACATAATGGTACTAACGATTTTAAATAAATTCCAAGGGCTTTCCAAGATATTGGGGGAGCCTTTTTTACATTTTAAACAATATATCTTGTCAATATAAAAAAATAATGAAACCAATTATATAATGAATGAGTATAAATCCTAAAACACAAAGGAAGCCCAAATAAAATTATAATATTAAAGTTGAAACACCAAAATTATTAAAAAATGACTCAATAGAAATAAAATATATCTTAACCCAACAACCCAGATGTGGAATCACTATAACTAAACAATAAGAGAAATATAATCTACAAATATCTTTCCAAGGATGTAGAATTATGACACTGCACCAGAGAAATAAGAGACATTTCCTTTACTCATGTTATGTCATATATCATCTGCATATACACCAAGGTTCATATGTATGGGTGAGTAATCATACACAGTAGACTTTCAATAAGTGAATTCCCAACTCAGACCATTAGAATAGGAATATGTTATCCCACAGTTCATAATATAATTTATAATAAAGTGAGGACCATGCTAATTTTTATTGATTTAAACCCCATAAATGTAAAATAAAATTAATTTATCCATTAATACCACTTTTATTTATGATTCCACATTTCAGACACACACAAAAACTCATGCATTCATTAAGATAATAAAATACTCATGACAGGTCACTCATTGATTCACCATGACATCACTTGGAGACCAATATGCATTTGTCTCTATTCTTGAACCACAAACTAAATCAAGGTCATATAAAATTAAATTGAACTCATTCCAACCATTTATGCCATGATTTCATAAATATTTTTTATCCAAATTAATTTCACACAAATCAATTATTTCCTCTAAAAACATAATTTCTTTTTTAATTATGTTAACATAAACCATAATTTTAAAATAATAAAATAATGTTTTTTCAAAAACCATTAATTTTCCATGATTCCCAAATTTTAAGTAAAAGTGGGATATGATATGAAATCAAGAAAATTTCTATTTTAAATTCAAGATATTGAGAATAAATATCCAATACTTCTAGTTATACAATATGAGGTGAAGAGAGGGAATCCACTTACCTCACAATGGGTGTTGGAAATGGAGAATGACACAAAAAAACCTATACATCTAGGATCAGAACCTCTTTAATTAAATATATCCAATTAAAATCTCATAAAAACACATTTATATCATATACCCATTTATAACATATTCAATTTAACATTTTTTGTCAGTGGAGTTGACAAGATGTGATGAAAAAGCGTTAAAATGGAGTCTTATCATCGATTATGGAGAACTGACACACATATATCCATGTAAAAACGGTTGTCAGTCAAATGAAACAACCAATATCTATTATGACATGAGTTTAGTTTGATGGATTGAGAGGAGGGGCATCAAATGAGGGGTTCGAGGGTTAAAACCTAGTTAAATTCTAATATTCAAGGAATTTAATGAATTTTTCATATTTATTACACAGGATTTGAGAAAATGTGCATTTTCTATGAACATTAAATGGACCCCAATCCACCCATCATATAGTTTCATTGTATGGTTTAACAAACCATGATCCCACCATACTTCTTATATATATCTCCAATTTCACGGGTTATCTAGGGAATACACATGGTTTAATGAAACCATGGAAATTCATGCACACCATTCAATCCTCCTAATCCTATAACATTATCTCCTAGAGAAAACAACATTGTTTACACTAAAAATTCTCAAACTATGCACCCTTATAATAACTTATAAAACACACACATACCATCTAGAATTTCCAAAAACTAAACCCAATAATTATGAAACATTGAAATATATAATAAAAGTGTAATGTATCTAAAAACTTGGTTATTATAGTTAAACATAATATATAATGATATTTTATCAATCATTTAGTCATAGATAAGGAAACAAATAAAATAGTATAGATAATAAGGACAAGTAAGATAAATATTCCCTTCCTAAAAGAAGAGATATTGTCATCTCCACTTACAAACATACTTCAATTAAATTGTGAACCAAATAGAGTTGAAATGTTAATGAGCAATGAAAACCAATCTATATCTCAATTAGAATAAATTCAATAGGATTTTAGAGGTAAAAACATAAAATTCTTCCAAATGAACGTTTAATCCTAAAAAAACGTGATTTCAAAGTGAGATTAAAAAATAATGGCCTACGGATTTGGTGACATTTGAATTAAGAATGATTAAAAAATTAATATGGATTAATAAATCACATGTATTATAAGAAAAATAATGTTAAAAAATTCATGAGTTAGTATATACACAACATTATGAAATAATCTTGTGAATATATAAAATAATTCTATGAATTAAAATTGAGTTGATAAACAATTACCCATTTCATTAGCGTCAAAAAATTGCTTTAGCCTCATGTATAATAAAAATACCATCTTATTCCTTTAATTGATAAATGTATCCACCAATTAGGCCGTTTATATGCTTAAATTATATTAATTAATTAAACATGTGTTAGATAATTATTGTTTATTTTCATTATCAGTTGTTTTAAATTTTGATGGTCTTACTACACATTTAGTAATGGTGATTTCGATCCGTATTCTTGAAACATGTATAATTATTAATATATATTTAAATTTATTATAAAAATTCTATTTTAATGATTAATTTTGTCCCCTTTTCACTTTATAGATGTAATGGGAGTGGTTTATGAGAATAATATTTATGGTGAGCACATTTCAAGTAATTTAATTATAATAACAAGTACAATTATAATGACCATTCATTTCTGTGTAATAATTATAGAAATATATTCATGATTTACTTTAAATTTAATAATATATATTACTTTCTTCAATTCAATGATACTTATTTATTTATAAAATGATGATGTTGGTATAATATCACCCATGTTGGCCATCAAACCAAACAAAATAAGAATATATCATACTAATGAATGAGTAATAGTATAGAGATATATAATAGTAATATTATATTCTCATTAGAATAATTATGTTAATATAAAATACTTATTTTGAGTAGATATATTTTTAAAAAATATACATGATCAGGAAATTGAGAAAGACAATGATGATTTATGAACATACTTCAATGAATTCTCTCCCACATGAAACTGGTTCCTTAAAAATGAAGGATTTAAGTTTCTTTCATGGAAATAGAGGCTACCAAAAGTTTTATAATTACATAATAAAGAAAAATTATTCAGCTATTAATGATATAATCAGTGTAAAAAAGTTGTATCCATGGGATAGAGGAGGGGTCCCATTATATGTGAATTTTGGGTTTACCTTCTGTATATTCTCATTACATATTTCATTGGGTTGTAATTATATTGGGAATTTGGATACAAAGAGGAATAATAATTGCGATGTAAATTTTTTTTCTTAATAAATACCTCTTACACAAATTTTGATATAAGATTTAATAATATTCCATCTCCTTAGACCTCATTTTACCTGCTTTTATCCTCATTTTACCATTACCAAGTCAACTAATTTTTTTCTTCTATAAGTGATTTTATAGACCAAAAAATGAATTTGATTCATAAAAATAATTAAAATGGGATGAGTAAATTTTTTTAATACATTTAATGTAATGAAATTTCTAAATATGGAAAATTTAGTACTTAAATGAAAATAATAAATATTTAGAAAAATATAGTTTGAAAGAAAATAAGATTTCATAAGTAGTAAGTGTTTTTAATCTTATTTCATATAGAATATTAACTAAACGAAATTAATATATTTTATATACATTGAAACATTAGGTTATTTTCATCATTTTAAGGTCATCAATTTAATTTCTTAATATAAAAATAAATAATATTTAAAAACAATTTGTTTAAAAAATATCATTTCTAACATTAAATATTTTTAAACACATCCTATTAAAATTAAATATTCATATTATGAGCATTTATTTTTATCATTACACTATAATTAAAAAAATTCTATGAAATTTAAAAATTCATCAAATCATTGTTTAATAATATTAATAAAACAATATGTTATATAAAAAAATATATTTATATAACAAAATATTATAATTAAGTATTTTTCTTTTGTTTAATCGTTTTTCATTATACAGTTATATTACTTTCAATTTTTTAATAGTAATTATGAATCTCCAATATAATAATTCGATACATTCATAACCAATATCCATTTATTCAATGGCTATATTTTAATGGATATATATTTGATGACCATATATATAAAAAAATTATTTAATTCTAATTTATAGCCTTACAACCATCACAAGAATCATTCAACCTATTTATTTCACTCTAAACATGTATATTATATTTGTTTTTTTCTTTCTTTATTTTCATTGTTCTAATTGGTGTAATGATCGTTATGTAAAACTAAAATGATAAAGATTTTATATTCTTGGTTTTTTATCTACTTATGGATTTATTCTAGTTTTACTTTTCTAAATGATATTTTAATAATTGTCTTCATAATTTATTAATGTTTATCATGAATTGTAGTATTTTATCTTAATAATATGTTTCCTGATTTATTTTTTTGTAAGTAACTGGACAGGTTTTTCCATCAGATATATGTTGGAACCAGCCCTCCACTAGCCTGAAGGGGATTATTGATTCCTTTAGGCTATAATCCAGTTCCTTATAATCATAGGAATACACAGAGGAATGGTTTCTCCAATTACTCATTATAAATACAATATCAGTAATATAATGAAAATCTATCATGAACCATATATATGTTATACATCCATGATAAAACAACTGAAATGAATAAATTAATAATAAACATAAAATAATGAATGAAATAGTAAAAAAGAGAACCAAAATCCTCCCTCACCACCCTAGGGTCCCCCTCCTATAAGGAAAAGGCATCCATGAAATTCCCATCCTCATCCACTGTTACATGAAAACAAGTCTATTCAAATAAAGTATTAAAATCTTAATTTTACAATTTATATCATTTAATGGGAGACATGTAAATAATTCAAGTAAATTAAATACATTTCATACGAAAATCTATGAGTAAAAACAATTGATTAATAAAATAGAAAAAACGAAACTTATAAATAAACACACATTGAGAGGCTCTAAGGAGTACCAAGTAACATCTATTGAGATAAAATATGGGCAATCCCGTTAACTCTCAATAGGCTACCAAAACCTGGTAAAAATAATTAGTTTCTTTCAAATTACATCCAAAAAATTATATTTTGAAATATAATTGAAAAATATCCATTTTCACAAAGTTTTAAAAATAAGTAAAAATATATAAACTGTGTGACAAAACACATTTCCAATATTATATTGAATAAAAATGATCTCTTAGAAATTTCATTCTTGAGGACAAACCACTCAGTCAAAACACAATATAAAAGTTAGACTTTAAAAACCATTTATCTGATATATGTTTTAGAAATATAAATTTCAATATTAAACTAGGTTCCTCTCCACCAGATAGTTTTCCAAATCATATATGAAATATAATCCATTATAAAACAAGGCACAATGGCTTAAAACATTATTTTTAAACCCAATTATTAAAAATAGTTTTAAAATACTTGATAACCACACATTCATATTTCCTTGATAAAATCCTTTCAAAATCAATTTTCTACCCATATGAAAAGAATTACACATAAGAGGTAGAAAATCACACTGGTAGGTTCCACTTTATCATGTTATATAAAAAGGACTAAAAATATCAATGCCATGTGTGCTAATCAAAAAGAGAATTACATGGGAAGTAATTGATACACAAAGTTAAATCTTCATAGTGATCCTAAAATGGGTCCTAATTTCACAAGAATCATCACTATGTTCTAGTAACAATGGAAATGGATGAAAAATATAGATATTAGGCCAAAAATACCAAAACTATATTCATCAACATGAGTCTCATCAAACTATATCTGATAACGTCCTTGGAAGATATGCATCCATGGGACTATGGGGTTCTATTGAAACCCAGATAAACTCACTCATAGGAAAAAAAATGGGGTTTTCTTGTGTTTTCATTACGCATAGAAACATATAAAATTAATTCTCTAGCATTGGGGTCTACTACCACTTTTCATTTAACTATGTAATTATGGCCATAATGTGCTTCCCCAGATAACCAACTATCAAACATCGTTTTTCCCACAAAAATATCACCCACAATATCCTAGGACTCCTACAATGAGTCAAAATAGAATAAAATAAATCAAACCTTACTATACTAATGAAAAAACAATTGAAACAATAGATAAATCACCTCCTATCCACACAAAAGTTTCTTTACAACAAAAAAACAAAAACAATACTTTGAATCAAGAATAAACATAACAAATTGGGATTATAAGCTACAATGGCCCCACAAGAATCACATACGGATAAATAGGTTTTATAAGTTTTATAAAAAATAATTTTCCATAAAATTAAAAATTGGATATTCTTTAAGAAATTCGTGGAGTGCCACACTGTTTCATCACTTTAAGAAGACACACCAATCCACTCTAGGGGTCCATTTTTAGAAAAAATTAAACTCAAAAGGGAGTTTAATTTTACATCATTAAAACATCATTTAAAAACAATCAAAAACATTATGACTTCCAAAGTACCATAACTATGGGATAAAATAACCTTTTTAAATCAATAAACTAATTTATAATTCTTAAAAGATTTAAAAATTTCAAACATTAGATAAAAAAATAGACAGTGCTATAAAAATAGATTTGATATTAAAAAAATTGTTACCGCATCCCATTAAGATCATGAAAACCATTTAAAATTTGTTAATGTGTTTCAAGACATCCAAAGGTTGTTCTAAGCATAATTAAATTAAAAAATACTTATTAAAAATTTATGTTGGTTCTTACCGTTTCTCTTTAAAATGTAAATAGTTATTTAAAACCCTATTTGGAAAGTTCATAAACATGTGGCATGGGATCCCACTCCATGAAAAGTTATAATAACACTTTTTAAAAAGATATCCCCTCATGGGTCATACATACAAAAATTAATTTTAATTAAAAACATTATCATAATATCAAAAAGTAAGATGAATGAAACAAAATGAAAGATAAAATAAACAACTACCTCAAATCAACGGAGCACAATACTAACCTATATAAAATGCATCATCTTCAAGAGTGTATTCCGAAACACATAGTAAGGTGACCTAAATGACCCATAACAAAACATAAATATTGAATAACCATAAATATCATGTTATCAAACTTCATATGGGGTTCAACTGAGCTAGGAGGAGTGTCTTAGATAGAGAAAATAATAAGAAAGAGGAGGAATAAGTGAGTAGTGTCTATACCTAGATGTTCCAGACTTGAATCCCTAATGAATCATGAGTAAATATATGGGGAATGCAAGAATCAATGGGTAGAGGTGGATGTGAGTAATATTTAGGTAGGGATAGTCACATGAGGGAGGATTTTGGTTTATGGGTGTGTTGTGTGATATAGATGAGAGGGGTTTTAAAATTTAATATAATAAAAAAACCCAAAAATTGTAAAATATATTAAGTCCATTCATTTAGCATGGATATTTTTCTTAACCCAGCACTTACCATGAAAAGGGAACGACATCACAAAATTGTACCTCACATGGCTTCTCTTATGTATTGCATGGTTAAAAAAACCATGCCCAAGCATTGCTAAAAGAACTATATCATTGATAAAAACCCATGCACGGTTTCTATATAGTTATTCCTATCAATGAATAACCCATTAACATTATAAAATGCATAAATTTTTTTATAAAATTTTAAATATGGAACTTCATAAAATTATAATTAGAAAAAAATAAATTAAAATAATATTAAATGAACACCAATATGGAATGTTTCATGTCACAAACTCCTCACCCTAACCCATTTCACAACTATAATGTCTATGGTCTATATATTTGTCAAAGGATAATGATGTCATCAAAAAATTAGATGAAATTAATAATCCTCAAGAAACAAGGATTCCAAAAGAAAAAATGAGCATCCAACGATCAAAAAAAGCAACTACAAAAATATATGCCAAACAATAGTCTCTGCACCATTTAGAATAAATCCATAATGGAGGAAAAATGAAAACCCCTTTTCTATAAAAAAAAGACTAATTCACAATGTAACAATGTTCCCAAACTCTCCAATGGTAATTTTCAAAATGCTTCTACATTTAAAAAAACAACTAGGAGAGCACCATATTTAAATATCATGAAATACCACCAAAACTCATGAAGTAAAAATGATAAGGACTATAAGAATATGATACATGCCTCATTAAGAAATGATGGGTCTATGACCTAAGAATCACAACAACAATATGAGGTGTTTTATATCCAATTCCATAGAATAACATCTTGTGGTAATTTCAATAGAAAATATAACCTTAAAGAATTCTCAACCTAACCAGAAACAAAACTACTACAAAATTATCAAGGAATGAACTCCTTATGTGTCCCATTTCCAATATAGAGATGAAAAAATTCCCACAGTCCACCCTAATAAACAGAAAAAAAACAAGAAATGAGTAATGATATAATTCCCATGGGAAACAACACCCAAATCGGACAATCAAAAATATACTATGACAATGAATTCTCAAGACAAAGAAATTCTAAACACAATGAGAAAAAATATCAAAATGGTATGTCATCCATGATATAAACAACCAAACAACTAAGGGTTACACTGAATTATGGACACTCAACCATATGTATACTCAAATAGAAAAATTTCCTAAACAAGAGCTCATACAATAGATTCCAAAAAAAAGTTATCCTCACATATTTATGGAATAAAAAATTCACGATTCTAAATGTAGAGACCCAGGCTTGACATACATTTAAATTAACTTAATTTAGAGGAATACTTAATAAATAACAAAAAAAGACACCCAACGACCATAATAGTTTAGTGTGTTTGGAAACGTAGGACATAATCATCTAATCATGGTCAAATATCTTCAACATCTCCCATAAAGATAGCCCCCTTTTTTCATACCTAAAATAATTATTTATATCTTGGGGAAAAGAAAAAATAGTGAAGGTGAGCTTGAATGATCATTATTGGTAATCAAAGAGAACACAAAATAATACATAAACATTTGAATGTAAAAACATGAATATAAAATTTAAACACCAAAAAATATTGAGCAATGACATAAAACATGGTAGTACGTAAGGTATGGATCATAAATAAATATTAACCATCAAATAATAGCAATGGAATAAAACATGTAATTGTAGAAAACTAATAATAACACATTATTATTTCCGTAGAAGCCAAGGAAATTCTGGCACCAACATCATAGTGGGCGATGTCTATTACTGAACTGAGTTTACTTTCCATTCCAGCCCAATATTTCAGAACCAATTTACTTGTTTTTCTAGCCATGTTTATCTCATGAGATATAAATCATTACCCAATGAATTGGAGGGAGATATAGGTCCCACACATCTCATAAGGAAATCATTCTCACATGTGCCACAAAATAAATCATTCATCATAACCCAATGAATAAAATGGGTTTCATATACATCAGGACATCAAAACATAATCCATATAAAACAGTGGATATAATTTCATTAGAAAAAAATAAAACCATGTAAATAATAAGGGAATTATACATGAATGATATCCATGTTAACTAATGTCATCTTAGATGGAAAATAGTTTTGATGAAACACTTTAAATGATTTCTTGAGAAAAATATTCTTTTTTTCTTCAAAATCATTTTATTTTCTAAAATTGCCGTGAAATTTAAAAATAAAAGAATTTTGTTGAAAATAATCTAGTAATATTGTAGTATAACATTTATTGAAATAAGTCGTTATGAAATCGTAATAATCTTTTCACGCTGTATAGGTTAAAAAACATTCTTCTCGTACTTTTGCCGAAAAAGTCAAAAAGTATCTCGTATGGTAAACCAATGATTGATTCCTTCCATACCACATAGTAAAAGTAAAAAAGGGTAAACATGACCTTAAATATACAAGGAATAATAGTAAAAACATTATGAAAACATTTTTTTATAAAACATCGACATAGATGATAAATATAGCCCTAGTAAATACTCAAGAATAAACAATCTCAGATAAGAATGAGATTGGAATAATTATCCCTTAACTTAAGTCTGATTGCTTTTTACGTATCTAAAACAGATGTATAATTTTTTAAATAATGTCATTTAATTATTCCAGAATCATATTTATTTTTATGATATCTTATATGGTCATATCCTTATCGGTTTATTAGAAACATTTCATTGTTACTTGTTATTCGAGTGTTAACTACTTTATGTTATTATGCATGTTTTGTCGAATAAATTCATATTACTCTTTTTAGGTTATAGATATAGGATTTACCAAATTAAATTAGTATAATATATATCATATTAATTTATTCAATTAATTTATATAATAATTCTTCAATGAAGATCCTGTAAAATGAATTACATCCCATAGTGGAGACGGTTGGCCGTACATACGTACGAGCGATGATATCATTCCCATGATTATGGAATTCTATTGAATTGTATGGTGTAGAATATTTCAGAATCAATATAAATTTAAATTAATAATGTATAGAAATTTATTCCATCATTATACCCATTCATATATGTTTTTGATGGAAAAAAATACTACACCACGACGTGGAGACATTATTCCGTACGTACGCACGGGCGGTGATTTCATTTTCCATAGGATGGGTAGAAGGTTATATAGGGTGGTTTCATATTTATAATAACATATCAGTATATGAGTTATATGGATGGTATTAATTTATAATGAAACAACTAAATAAGAGGATGTAGTAGAAGAAATAATTTTGAAAGAATCGGAAGAAGATATTACCTCTTCCTCGAAGTGCCTCCTTCAAACATCCTCTTCGGGGACTAGAGTTGGTCTTTTGAGAAGACTTGTGCCTATATAATGTAACTAGAGTGGTTTATAATAGTAATTGGCAGGTTTTGTCCAAGCATGAAGGGTCAAAATGAAGTGATGATAAGAGGGAGGAGATTCTCTTTTATAAGAGAGTAAAGGGGAACTTTTTGAAACCTCCAAAATATTAATTTTTAATAAACTCAAACGCCACATAAAAACATATAATGTGACTAAAACTCATATATGAGATAATATAGGGTGGTAAAATCATCAAAAAATAAAATTTAGATATGTTTTGATTTTATTTTAAACCTTATCATTTTGATTTATCCATATTTAATCTATTTAATTTTATTTGTGGTAATAATATTCTAAATTTCAAATGGTTATAAATACATAAATATGTGTTGTGAATTGTCCATAATTGGATTCATTATGAAAATAGAGACCATATAATTATCAATTAGTAATTTTTAAATAATTTTGTGATTTTTAGAAAATTTAATAATATTGTTTTTATAAAATATCAATAGTGTCACTTTTGACACTATTCATTTATTTGAATTTGAATAATATACACATAGAATATATATTAGAAAAAAATATTTAATAGATTTCTAACATGTCTTATTCATCTAGAAAATTCATGGAGTACATTTATTAGTTCATATAAAATTTATTTTAATGTTTTTAAAACTGATTATTTGATATTTCTCTATATAAAATAATTACTACAACATTTTTGTATAATTATTTAATATACTATTTTGTTACATAAAAATGTAAAATAAATACAATGATTAAGATAAATCTTATAGATTTAGTAATAATACAATTAGTTGAATTTATCATCTAAAAAACCCAACTTCTAAAATGTTATGTTTATTAAATTATGAAGGTGACAACTTTGACATCATTTTAAATAAAATAATATATATTTCATAATCTGTTTAATAAGGATTAAAATGGACCAAAAGATGAAAATTGAAGGATTGTGGTGTAGATATACTCGACCAATAAGTTTTTGTCATGTTTTCGGGTCTTTTGATAGGTATTATTATTTTAATTAAAATTATATTATTTATGTTTCCCTAAATAAATAATTTATACATCATTAATGTATAATCTATTAAGGTAATTATATAATTTATAAAGATTAAAAATAAATTACCATGATAAACAAAAACATTTTAGCATTAAAATGAGTATTTATAATCTAATTTATATTCAGTAAAACCTTATTTTAAAAGTAATTTAATTATTAATGTTTGAGTGAGATATATTTCACTTTCTTTTAAATATATTAAAATAAATCTCTTAATAACATTCAAGTGGGTTCCAATAGATACCATATCAACCCAATAATATTCTAGGAAGAAATATAATCTTCCAATTATATTATGACAAGTGTTAGGGTTATTTTATAATATTATTTTTAACTTTAATTATCTTATTTACCTTTAACTATGGTAACTGAAATTTACCGTAGTTACTATTCATAATGCCCAAATATAAAAGTATCCTATTAACATAAATTGGACCTACTGATTCCAAATATGGAATATATTTTTCGAAATTCAAAACATAGAAGATGAAATAATTAATTTAAAACTAATCATGTTGTCGAAAAAACGGGTATTTATTTTAAAAATTAAAAATGATTGAAATGCTTTTACCTATGAATTCAATGTACAATTAATGATAATGACATAAATTATATTAAATGGTAAACATATAATCTATTTATTTGTTAAAACCAATCAATATTATAATTTAACCATATAAATTATGTTGATGAAAAAATGTTTCTTTTAAGTAAAATTTAGGGAATTTTTATTATTCATCGAAATATGAAAGTTATCAGAAAAATATGAATAATTTATCCAAAGTAAATTTTTATATACTGATTCAAAATAATTAGATTATATTTTTTATTTGAACTTATAAACTTTTTAAAAAATAGATTTAAAATGGGTGATCCATCAAAAGGTAGAAAAACTGCATTTTATTGAAAAATACTCTCTTTATATGAAAAATTGATTTTGTTCTCATAACATGTTCAATAAAATGTGTTAGATGAATTAAAATGTAATACAATTCAAAATGTGGTCAATACTATTCATAAAATCTAGTTTCTAATAATATTATAATAATATATCATTGTTTAGTGAAACTCGGTATTGCGTAAAACACACGCTATTGAGGAAGGTCGCTCTTCCATACACACAAGCCAAGAATAGTGTTGTGTATGCTAACAACTAATACAATGTTGAGTATTTTGAAATATAATCTCGATGTAGCGTACAACACAAGTAATCAATGAAATTAAATGTAATATTTTCCATAAAATTTAGGGGTGTTACATTCTACCCCCATTAAAATGAATTTATCCCTCAAAATTCATCTATGGTTATAAATGGATTAATACAAGAAAGTTTAATTCATAGAAATACACATCATAAAAATTAATACTAAAATGTAATTTTATAAAGTAAAGTATGAAATATAAGTATTACACAAAATAACTAATCACTAAGATTTCACATAAGAGAGAATTGGTGAAAACATGGATATAGAAGAGAAATATAACCATCAAGTTCTAATGGAGAGTGGTAGAGAACATGGCTATGAAACAGACACTAATCAAAAAGACATAAATTTGTGATTATTGAAGGTATCATCTGATTCATCAGATATGAGGGTACTAGGACAACATTTTTGTTTTCAAGATCATTTCCCTAAAGTTGATGAATTTTTGAAAAAGGAGCAATAATTACCGGATTTCAGTGTAATATCCTCATTGGTCATTCTATGAACAATTTTGACTTCATCACTTATTTAATTAAATTATTTTGAATTTGACATTCTTGAAGTGTTATATGATCATGCGATTGAATGATAGTTCATTCCAGCTGTCTCAAACAAAATGTAAAAAAATTTATTAAATATACATAATTCCATATATGATGATATTAATCATATATGGTTCCAAAAATGGACTTATAATTCATATATCATACTGATTAATAAAATAAAACTAACTTCTATTTACCAGGTACTTCTTATAGGTCAGTGGTAGGTAATAAAGGCCTAGCGCACTTTAGTTGTGGGTTCAATTCTCGTAGCCTTGTCTGACGCGACGGGTTGACACCCATCATGTGGGTAATCCTTTTTCGAAAACTACACCATTATAACATTCTAGAACAAGTATCAGCCGTAAAAAATACTATCTAATGTCCAAAAAAATCCATTCCAACCATTATGCCTATCGAAAATGCTTCTGTCTAATCTCATTGTATAAAGAAAAAGATTACTTCAAAGGTCATCTACTGAGAATGTGAATACCATCATTTACCCTAGTATATCATAAGATATATCTTTTTGTTAACATTCCAGACATGTGAATAGTTTAGTCATGTATTCTATGGAAATATGAGATACCATTGAACCTTAGGGAAAGCCTAAATGATTTCAAAAGTTAACACTTTCCACATACCAAAATCCTAAAAATTCTATATACATAAACAATGAAATCACATTGTCCTTATATAAGTCATGAGATCATTAATAATATCCTACATATTATTTTCTCCAAATGTGAAAATAATATTCTTTCAAAAAATATTCCAATCACTTTTCATGGTTACTGATACCATATAATTATTGAAAACCAGAATAAACCAAAACACTAATATTCCCAAATTCCACGATAATATAAATGAGATTCCACAACACTATAATGGAATCCCATTACATAAACACTTAATCATTCCACCACTTCGTTTTCATATTCAAGAACACCCATAGTGATTTCATGTGACTTCCCATTGTCCTTTTCCTTAAGAGGTTATTGATATCAATCATCATTAACACCTGGATTAGGGCATTGGTTAGCATAATTCCCCACTTCTTTCACTTGTAGCATTGAAGTGTTGGTGGTGTGTTCTCTGTAGACCATTCTCTATTCACATCATTAGCTTCCTTTTCACATTAATTTGAAACTCACCTACTCGATGACCTACTTTTCCACACTTAAAAAACATTTTCTAGTCCCTTTAAGATAATATCCTCTATTATTATTTCCACAATTTGTTCATAACGAAACATTTGTCTTCTTTTCACCATTGTTTTGGGAATTTTCCTTGATCTCTATCTATCGATTCTTGTCAAAACCCTGAGATGGATATGTAACACCAACTTCTAGTTCTACCTTGATAGCACAATGCACAGTATCTTCACGCTTTGATATACCAACAGATTCAACATAATTTTTCTTAATCGCAAGGAACTCCTTTTCCATATTCTTTTAAAGAATACGATTAAAGTACTTATTGAAAAATAAGATATTGAACAAATCCCATTACATGGATTCAATTTCATCTTGTGGTGTTGTATTCGTAATTACAGTCCACCACTGCCGTGCTTCACCTCTTAAATGGTAAATACCCAGAATGACTTTTTCATGTTCTGAACAGAAAAATATGGAAAATATCATTTAAATGGTTATAATCTATTATTCTGCAACAAGTGGATCCAAAGTCCCACCGGAAGAAGGTGGAATTTACCTCATGAAGGACTCAATATAATATTGTTCCCTTATCTTCCCATTTGGATGTCCATAAAGATTCATAGCATGTGTAAGTATAGAAATATGATTTTTCAATCCTTTTTCCATAACATTTCGTTTTTTAGGAGGACAATCATTCCATTTCCCAGTGCATTGATCATTAACATGGTTCCATCGGGTTCCATCCGTTATCTAAAACCCATAAAGAATAGTGTGAGTGGAAAAAATCATACTAGGAAAACGACATAATCAAGGGGGAGTATGTTAAATCACAATCATATTAGGATTAATTCTAGGTTATTCATGATTGCTACAATAAATTTAGTATTGTATCCTGTATTTATACTTATACATAGGAACATCCCAAGACACGTCCTTAGAAATATCTCTAGGGGTCTCACTAAACATTTCACATCCAAGCTTCCAAAGGATGACTAAACCATTCTATTGATACCAACTATAGAGACCCAAGCCTAACGTACATGGACATTACATTACTTTTGTGAAATAATTAATACATAAAAAAACAGACACCCAAGGATAGTAACATTTTAGTGTCCTTGGATACACAGGACATAATCATCTTATATTGATGAATGATATTTAACATCTTTCATAAAGATATTCTCATTTTGTTTTCTAACATAAAACCAATCATTATATCCTGGGGAAATTAAAACATAGAATGTGTGAGATCAAATTCTTAGTAAGGGTAATAATAGAGAAAATAAAATAATCAATAAACATTAGAACGTATAAAATGAACATAAAATTTAAACATCAAAATCTTGAGTGGTGACATAACACATGGTAGTACCTAATGTATGGATCATAAAGGAAAATTAACTATAAAATAATACAATTTGAATAAAACATGTAATTTTGGAAAACTAATAATCACATATTATGATTTACATAGTAGAAAAGTCATTTCTTCCACGATAATCATAGTGGACGAAGTCTATTACTAAACTGGGTTTAATTTTCATTCCGGCCTTATATTATTGAACCAGATTTACATGTCATTCCGGCCATGTTTATCTCATGAGATATATATCTTCACCCAATGCATTGGAGGGAGATATAGGTATGACCCATCTCATAATAAAATCACTCTTACGTGTGCTACAAAATAAATCATTCATCATAATCCAATGAATAAAATGGATTTCATATACATCATCCCATCATAACATAATCCATATAAAACAATGGATATAATTTCATCATAAAAAACCATGAAAATAATAGGAAGATTATACATGAAACATATCCATATTAAATAATTTCATCTTAGTTGGAAAATTGTTTTGATAAAACACTTGAAATGAATTCTTGAGGAATATATCCTTTATTTTTCAAAATCAATTGCTTTTCTCAAAATGCCATGAAATTTTAAAAGAAAAGAATTTCATTGAAAATTATTATGAAATCTTATAGAGGAATCTTCATAGAAATAAGGAGTTATGAAATTGTAAAAATCTGTTCATGCGTTTAAGTTAAAAAACATTCTCCTTTTACTTTTGCAGGAAAATTCATAATGTACCTCTTATGGTAAAAAAAATAATGATTCCTTCCATTCCAAATAGTACAAGTCAAAAAAGGGTAAACAAAACAATAAAAATACATTTATGAATAGTAAAAACTGTATGAATTTTTTTATAAAAGATCTACCTAGATGATTAATATAACCCTAGTAGATACGTATGAATAAACAATCTCAGATAGGAAACAGATTTGAATAAATATCACTTACATTAGGTCTGATTCCTTTGTACATACCAGAACCTCCTGTATAATTTTTTAAATAATTACATTGAATTATTCCAGAATCATATTTATTTTTATGATATCATATATGGTTATATTCTTATTTTTTAGTAACATTTCATTGTTACTTGTTATTCGGGTGTTAACTAGTTTATGTTATTATGAATATTTTTCCGAATAAATTATTATTCCCTATTTTAGGTTATAGTTATATGGTATACATAATTTTATTAGTATAATATATATCATATTAATTTATTCAATTCCTTTATATATTCATTCTTCAATGAAGATCATGTAGAACGAATCACATCACACCGTAGAGATGGTAGGCAGTACGTACGCACGAGCGACGATATCATTCAAATGATTGTGGAATTATATTGAAGTATATGGTGTATAGTATTTCATAATAAATATCACTTTAAAATAATCATATTTATTAATTTTTTCCATCATTATAGCTATCCATGAATGTTGGTGATGAAAATAAATATTACACCACGTCGTTGACACGGTATTTCGTATGTACGCACATGAGGTGCCTTCATTTTTAATAGGATGGGTAGAAGGCAAAATAGGTTTGTTTAATATTTATAATAACATATCAGTATATGATTGATACTGATGTTATTATGTTATATTGAAACAATTAAATAACAAAAATTAGAAGAAGAAATAAATTTGAAAGGATCGGTAGAAGATATTACCTCCTCCTTGAAATGCTTCCTTAAAAGTTCCTCTTAGGGCACTAGAGTCAGACTTTTGAGAAGACCAGAACCTCTATAATGTAACTGGAGAAGTTTATAAGAAGAATTGGTAGGGTTTGGATGAGCTTAAAGGATTAAAATGGAGTGAAGAGAAGAGGGATGAGGTTCCCTTTTATAAGAGAGTCGAGGTGCACTTTTAGAAACCTTCAGAATACTAATTTATAATAAAATCAAACCCCACATAAAACCTTAAAAAGTGACTCAAATTCTAATATGAGATAATACAGGGTTTTAATATCATCAAAAAAATCAAATTTAGACATGTTTTTATTTTATTTTAAACCTTATCATTTGTATTTATCCTTATTTAATCTATTTAATTTTATTTTTGGCAATAAGATTCAAAATTTTAAATGGTAATAAATTTTTACTTATGTTGTTAATTGTCCATAATTGGAAGGTTTTTGACATTGGAGACCATATAATTTTCAAATCGTAATTTTTAAATATTTTTGTTATTTTTTGACAATTCAATAATATGTTATTTTTATTAAATATTAGTAGTATCTATTTTGAAACTATTCATTTGTTTGAATTTAAATAAAGTCCACAAGGAAGATATATTAGAAAAAAATATTTAATTGATTCCAAACAATTATTATGAATCTAGAAAATTCTTGGAGAACATATATTTGTTAATTTAAAATATATTTTAATATTTTTAAATCTATTTATTTGATATTTCTCTTAATATAATAATTACTCAATCATTTTTTTATAATTATTTAATATACTTATTTTTTGCATAAAAATTAAAAATAAAATACTATGATGAAGAGAAATATATTATATTTCATAATAATACTTTTAGTAGAATTTATCTTCTAAAATACCAAACTTTTAAAATGTTATGTTTATTAAATTATGAAGGTGAAAACATTGACATCATTTAAATTAAAATAATATAAATCTCTTAATCTGTTTTGTTAGGCTCAAAATGGTCCACAAGCATACAATTAGATGATTATGGTGTATATATACTCTAGAAAAAAAATTTGGTCATGTTTTTTGGACTTTTATGGGTATTATTATTTTAATAAAAATAATATTATTGATTTTTCACCTAATAAATAATTTCTGCATCATTAATGTATATGTTATTATGTTAATTATATATATCCTTAAAAATTAAAAATAAATTACCATGACAAATAAAAACATTTTATATTTCAAATGAGTATTTATAATAGAATATAAAATTAGTATAACTTTATATTAAAAATAATTTAATTAATAATATTTGAGTGAGACATATTTCACTATCCTATAAATAAAATAAAATAAATGTCTTAATCATATTCAAGTGGGTTCTAATAGATACCATTTCAACCCAAGTATATATTTGGACGATATATAATCATCCAATTATAATAAAAAAAGTGTTAGAGTAATTTTATAATATTATTTTTACCCTTAATTTCCTTATTTACCTTTCACTACGGTAAATAAAATTTACCATAGTTACTATTTATAATGCCCAAAAAAAATTGTAGCCTATTAACATAATTTGGACCTACTGATTACAAATATGGAATCCATTTTCCCATTTTAAAAACATATAATATGCATTAATTAATTTAAAATTAACTTCGTTGTTGAAAAAACATGTTTTTATTTAAAACATTTCAAAAGATTGAAAACTTTTTATATATGAATTAAATGTAAAATTAATGATAATGATATAAATTATATTAAATTGTATAAATATATTCTATTTATACTTTAAAACCATTAAATATTATAATTTTACAATATAAATTATCTTGAGGGAAAAAGTTTCTTTTAAGTATAATTTAGCGTATTTTTACTATTCATCAAAATATAAAAGATATCATAAAAATATTAAAAAATTATCCAAAGTAAATTTTTATATCTTGATTCAAAATAATTAGTTTAATTTTTCAAATTGAACTTCTAAACATGTCAAAAATTAGATTTGAAAAGGATGCTTCATCAAAAGGCATCAGAACTGCATTTTTTTAAAATAATTCCATTATACGAAAAATTGACTTTCTTCTCATAACATGTTCTAGAAAATGTGTAAGATGAGTTATATTGTTATAAAATAAAAAATTTGGTTAATGTTATTCATAACATCTAGTTCATCATAATATTATAACAATATATCGTTGTTTAGTGAAACTAATTATTACGTACAACAGACACTATTCAGGAAGGTCACTCTTGCGTGCAACACAATCCAAGAACAGTGTTGCGTATACAGAAATCTAATACGGTGTTGCATATAGTTAATGATTATATTGGTGTAGTGTACAACACAAGACATCAATGAAATTAAAAATAATATTTTTCATAAAATTTCAGGGTGTTACATTCTACCCCCCTTAAAATGAATTTCCTCCTTGAAATTCATTGGGGTTATAAATGGTTTAATACACGAATGATTATTTCATAGAAACCAACATCGTATAGAGGAATACTAAAAATTAATTTTAAAAAGTAATGTAAGTAATATAATGGTTACCGAAATTAACTCATCATCGGGTTTCCACATAGGAGAATATAGGTGAAAACATGGATATAGAAGAGAAATCATACCATCATGTTCTGATGGAGAGTGGTAGAGAACACAGCTTTGAAAAATACAAAAGTCACAAAGCCATAAATTTGTTATGATCTAAGGTACCATCTAATTCATCGGATATGAGGGTACTAGGGAAACATTTTTGGTTTTCAAGATCATTTCCCTAATGTTGTTGAATTTTTTCATAAGGAGAACTACTTTCTTGATTTTAGTGTAATATAATCAATGGTCATTCCATGAAAAATTTCCACATTATCTATTATTTAATGAAATGAAGTTGATTTTGTCATTATTGAAGTGTAAGCAAATCATGCGATAGAATGATATGTCATTCTATAAATCTCAAACAAAAGGTAACAAATGTTATTAAATACACATAAGTCCATATATGGTGATACTAATCATATATGGTTCAAAAAATGTACTTATACTTCATATATCATACCACTTAATAAATTAAAACTAATCTCTATTAACATGGGACTTCTTGTAGGCCAATGGTAGGTGATAAAGGCAGGTCACACTTTGGTTGTGTGTACGATTCTCGCAGCCTTGTCCGACGTGATGGTTTGTCACTCATCCTATGGGTTGTCCTTTTTCTAAAACTACACCATTATAACAATATAAAAAATTTTCTAGCCTAAAATAATACTATCTGATGTCCACCGTAATCCATTCCAACCCTTATGCTTATCAAAAATACTTTTGTCCAATCTCATAGAATAAAGAAAACAATTACTAGAATGTTTATCTACTAAGCATATGAATACTATAATTTACCCATGTATATCATAATATATATCTTGTTGGTCACATTCAAAACATGTGAATACCTTAACAATATATTCTCTTGAATCATGAGTTACAATATATCCTTAGTGAAAACATGACTGTTGTCAACAGTTAACACTTTCCACACACCAAAATCCCAAAAATTCTAAATACTCAAACCATGATATCACTTTGTCCATATATCAATAATTAGCTCATTAATATTATACAACATATTAATTTCTCATTATGTGAATATCATCTGATTTCAAAAAATATTTTAATCACTTTTCATGGTTACCAGTACCATATAATTATTGAAAACCAAAATAAACCAATAAATAGATATTCCAAAATTCCATCATACTATAAATGATATTCCACAACACTATATTGGAATCCCGTTATATAAACACCTAATCATTCCACCACATTTTTTTCATATTCATCATCGTTAATAGTGATTGCATGGGACTTCCCATTGTCTTTTTATTTAAGAGGTTGTTGATATTGATCATCATTAACCCTTGGATTAGTGCATTGGTTAGCCTAATTCCCAATTTCCTTGCACTTGTTTCATTGAAGTGTTGGTGGTGAATTCTCTATAGACTTTTCTCTATTCAAATCATTATCTAAATTTTTACCATTACTTCGACACTCACAAGCTCGATGAACTTTTTTTCCACACAAAAACATTTTCTAGTACCTTTAATACAATCTCTACTATGCATGTTTCCACAATTTGAGCATAATGAAACATTCGTCTTCTTTTCACCATTGTTTTGATATTTTCCCTTGAAGTCCATCTTTTGTTTCTTGTCAAAACCATGAGATGGATATGTAACACCAAATTCCAGTTCTACATTGAGAGAACAAGAAACAATCTCTTCATAGCTACTGAAGTCTATTTTATATAATGCCTTTTGAAGACATAGTTTTTTTCCACTAAAGAATCGATCAACATTACTTTTAGGTTGGATGATAAATCCAGATGCATACCTTGAACGCCTTGTAAAATTCACCTTGTATATACCAAGAGATTCATCATCTTTTTCCTTAAGCTCAAGGAACTCATTTTCTATCTTCGTTCGAAGAATATGAGGAATGTACTTATTAAAAAATATGTCCTTGAGCTCATCTCATTCCATGGATTCAATTTAATCATGGGGACATGTATTTTTAATTAGAGCCCACCACTGGTCTTCTTCACCTACTAAACGGTAGGTAGCCAGAATGTCATTTCCATGTTTTGAACAGAAAAATATGGAAAATATCTTTTCAATGGTACTGATATATTGTTTGGCAACAAGTGGATCAGAAGACCCATTGAAAGAATGTGGACATTGCCTCGGGAGGGAATCAAAAGAATATTGGTCCATTCTCTGCTCATTTGGAAGTCTAGAATGATTCATAGCTCGTGTAAGTACAAAAATAATATTTTTCACTACATTTACTATAACATTATGTTTTTTAGGAGGACAATCATTGCATTACCTAGTGCATTAATCATTAACATGGTTCCTACAGCTTCCAGTCATTATCTAAAACCCAAAAAGAATAGTGTGAGTGGAAAAACTCATACTTGGATAAAAACATAATCAAGGTGTAGTAAATTAAATCTATTATATATTTTGTAGATTACTAGGTTATTCATGATCATTACAACAAATTTAGGACTATAGCCTACACTTATAGTTATCCTTAGGGACATCCCCAGACATATCCTTAGAAATATCTCTATGGATCTCATCAAACTATTCACGTCCCAGTTTCCAAAGGTTAACGAAACCATTTCTCTGATACCAACTATAGAGACCCAATTTTGATGTACATGTACATTACATTACTTTTGCGGAATACTTAATACATAAAAAAACCAGACACCCAAGGACTGTGATAGTATAGTGTCTTTGTATACTCAGGACATAAACTTCTAATAATGGTGAAAGATCTTCAACATCTCCCATATTGAAATTCCCCTATTATTTTCATACATAAAATTGTTCTTTATACCATGGGGAAAGGAAAACATAGAAAGGGTGAGCTCAAATTATCAGTAAGGGTAGTCATAGAGAACATACAATAATCCATAAACATTTGATCGTAAAAACATGAACAAAAAATTTAAACATAAAAATCATGAGTAATGACATAAAACATGGCACTATGTAAGGTATGGATCATAAAGGAACATTCACTATAAAATAATATAATTTGAATAAAGCATGTAATTGTGGAAAACTAATAAGTATATATTATTATTTCCATAGTAGCCAAAACATTTCTTCCATGACCATCATAGTGGACAAAGTCTATTACTGAACTGAGTTCATTTGTCATTCCAAGCCCTGTATTACAGAACTCGATTTACATTCCATTACATCCATGTTTATCACATGAGATATAAATCTTATCCTAATGCATTGGAAGAAGATATAGGCCCACCAATCTCATAATGAAATCATTCATACGTGTGCCCCAAAATAAATCATTCATCATAACCGAATGAATAAAATTGGTTTCATATACATCATCTCATCATAACATAATCCAAATTAAAAAATTGATATAATTTCATTATAAACAAAATAAAACCATGTAAATAATAGAGACACTATACATGAAACATATCTATATTAATGAATGTAATCTTAGATCGAAAATACTTCTGATAAAGCACTTGAAATGAAATCTTGAGGAAAATATCCTTTCTTCTTCAAAATCATTTTCATTTCTCAAAATGTCGTCAAATTTTTAAAGAAATGAATTTTGTTGTAAATAATAATTAAATCATGTAGAGTAAGCTTCATATAAATATGGTGTTATGAAATCGTAATAATTTGTTCACGCCGTATAAGTTAAAAAAAACATTCTCCTTGTACTTTTGTAGGAAAAGTAAAAAAGTACCTCATATGGTAAACAAAAGAATGATTCCATCCTTACAACATAGTAAAATTCAAAAAGGGGTAAAAATGACATTAAAGAAAAATGGAAGAATAGTATAAACATTATGAAAACGTTTTTTTATAAAACATGGACATAAATGATAATTATAACCCCAGTAAATACTTATGAATAAACAATCTCGGATAAGAATGAGATTGGAATAATTTTCTCTTACCATAGGTCTGATTGCTTTGTGCATATCCGAACCTCCTATATAATTATTTAAATAATATCATTGACTTATTACAGAATTATATTTATTTTTATGATATTATATATGGTTGTATTCTTATCTGTTTATTAGAAACATTTCATTGTTACTCGTTATTCGCGTGTTAACTACTTTATGTTATTATGCATGTTTTGTAAAATAAATTCTTATTCCTCTTTTAATATTATAGTAATATTATTTATTGAATTTTATTAGTATAATATATATTATATTAATTTATTCAATTCATTTATATAATCCTTCTTCGATGAAGATCATGTATAATGAATCACATCACATCGTGGGGACGGTAGGCCGTACGTACGCACAAGTTATGATATCATTCCCATGATTGTGAAATTATATTGAAGAGTATAAGTTATAATATTTCGGAATAAAAATCAATTTAAAATTATAATATATAGTATTTTATTCCATCATTATACAAATCCAAGAATGTTGGTGATGAAAAAAAAAGATTACCCCATGGTGTGGGGACGGTATTCAGTACATATGCATGCACATTGATTTCATTTTTCGTAGGTTGGGTAGAAGTTTAAATAGGGTGTTTCCACATTTTTAATAACATATCATTATATGATTGATACTGATTTTATTACTATATAATGATACAACTAATGAAAAGGAAGTAGAAGACGAAATAAATTTGAATGAATTGGTTGAAGATATTACCTTTTCCTCGAAGTGCCTCCATTAAACTTCCTATTAAGTCACAGGTGTTGGCCTTTTGAGAAGAGTATCACATCTATAATGTAACTAAATAGGTTTATAAGTGGAATTGGCAGGGTTTTTCTGAGCATGAAAGATAAAAATAAAGTGAAGAGAGGAGGGAGGATGTTACCTTTTATAAGAGAGTAGTGTGGCACATTTGGAAACCTCAAAAATATTAATTTATAATAAACTCAATACCCACATAAAAACGTTTAATGTGACTAAACATAGAATATGAGATAATATAGGGTTGTCATATCATCAAAAAATAAATTTAGACTTGTTTTTATTTTAGTTTAAACCTTATCATTTTTATTTATCCTAATTTTATCTATTTAATTTTATTTGTGGTAATAATAATCTAAATTTTAAATGGTTATAAATAAAAACATATGTGTTGTGTATTTTCCATAATTGGATACTTAATAAAATTAGATACCATATAATTTTCAATTTGTAATGATTAAATATTGTTTTCAATTTTAAGAAATTAAATAATTTAATAATTTAATAAAATATCAATAGTGTAAATTTTGACACTATTCATTTATTTGAATTTTAATAAAATCCCCACAAAATATATATTTGATCAAAAATATTTAATAGATTCCTAGAATTTCTTATTCGCCTCTAAAATTTGTGTAGAACATTTATTATTTCGTATAATATTTATTTTAATATTTTTAATACCATTTATTTGATATTTCTCTTAATAATATAATTACTACAAAATTATTGTTTATTTATTTAATATAATTATGTTTTGCATAAAAATTAAAAATAAAATATTATGACGAAGAAAAATTTAATATATTTCATAAGAATACTTTTAGTCGAATTTATCTTCTAAAAACCCCAACTTTTAAAATGTTATGTTTATTAAACTATGAAGGTGACAACATTGACATCATTTAAAATAAAATTATATAAATGTAATAATCTATTTTATAAGGCTCGAAATGGTCCAAAAGTTGACACATGGATCATTATGGTGTCTATATACTCGGACAATAAGTTTTGGTAATTTTTTTGGTTCTTATGATGGGTTTTATTATTTTAATAAAATCTATATTATTGATTTTGTTTCACTAAATTAATAATTTAAGCATCATTAATATATAAGCTATTAAGGTAATAATATATTTCTTTAAAATTACAAATAAATTACCATGTCAATGAAAAACATTTTATCTTTCAAATGAGTATTTATAATCGAATTTATATTCAGTATAAGCTTATATTAAAAATAATTTAACTAATAATGTTTGAGTGAAACATATTTCACTTTCCTTTAAATAAAATAAAATAAATGTCCTAATCACATTCAAGTAGAATCTAATAGATACCATTTCGACCCAAGTACCTAATAGGATGAAATATAATCATTAAATTATATTATGGCAAGTGTTTGGGTAATTTTATTATATTAGTTTTACCCTTAATTAACTTATTTACATTTAACTATGTTAAATAAAATTTACCGTAGTTACTATTCATAATTCCCAAAAAAAGTACCATATTAACATAATTTTTACCTATTTATTCCAAATATTTAATCCATATTTATAAATTAAAATCACATAATATGTAGTAATTAATTTAAAATTAATCTCATTGACGAAAAAACGGGTTTTTATTTAAAACATTGTAACAGATTGAAATGATTTTACCTATGAATTCAATGTAAAAATAATGATAATGACATACATTATAATAAATGTTGAAAATATATTCTATTTATACATTAAAATCCTTTAATATTTTAATTTAAACATATAAATTATCTCGATGAAGAATGGTTTTTTAAGTAAAATTTAGCGTATTTTTATTATTTATCAAAATATTAAAGTTTTCATAAAAATCTGAAAAATTTATCCTAAGTATATTTTTGTATTATGATTCAAAATAATTAGTTTATATTTTTAAATTGAACATATTAAATTTTCAAAAATTATATTTAAAATGGGTGTGCCATCAAAAGGATACAAAACAGCATTTTTTTAAAAAAAAACTTCCATTATACAAAAAAATTGATTTTGTTCTCATACCATGTTATAGAAAATGTGTAAGATAAATTAAAATGATATAAAAATCAAAATGTGGTTAATACTATTCATAACAGATAGTTTATAGTAATATTACAATAATATATTATTGTTTTGGGAAACTCGGTATTTCATACAATACACGCTATTCAGGAAAGTCGCACTTGCGTGCAACACAAGCCAATAATAGTGTTGCGTAAACTACATGATAATATGGTGTTGCGTATAGCGCAAGCTAATTTTGGTGTAACCTACAACACAAGACCCCAAAGAAAATTAAAGAATATATCTCATAAAATTTCGGGGTGTCACACTCTACCAATAGATCAACAAATATCTAAAGGAATCATACAAGGATTACTATCTTAGATCAATCTAAAAAACAAAACTCATAGAAGGAAGCTACACCTATCACCCATAATGGAGATTGGGCAGTGTTAAATAGAAGGAATAACCCCTAACATGAACACTCAATATTAGTAGTAGAACTTCCTATGAGTGGGGGGGTTCTCAAATCAAACAACCTTTTCCATAGACCCTCACATGGTCATTCCCCCCAAATCACACATGATCCCAATAAGACACAAGGGACAAAAAACACAAGTTTTATTAAATCAATCCATCATTTTCCAAAATCCAACTTTCAAGAATAATGAAACATTAAAAATTGGGACCTATATAATTAAGAAACAAATATATTCCATTTTAAAACTTCAATACCAACCCCTTACATGACATAATTAATTTTAAATAATTTCCAAAACTAACATCAAAACAAAAATCAATTTTTTTAAAAAAATTCACATTCTAGGGAAAAAAATAAATAAAACTATATATTATTTATAATATTTTTGAAATTAATTACCCTTTGAAAATACATTCCCCAATGATAAATTCCAAATTTGTAAAACACTAGTTTCCCATAAAATAGGAAACCCATAAAATAAAACTAAATGAACTTGATATGAAAAATCAACCCAATTTTCATCCCAATTTTCAAAATTGATAAAAACTATTTCATAAATTTCATATAACCCTATATAAGTTTATAAACAATAAAAATGGTACTTCATTAAAAAAACATGTTCTCATGAAATCCATTATCACCCATGAAAAAAACATCAATTCTATGTAAAACAATGATCACACAAGAATAAAAAAATCCTTAATTTAATATCCTTCTAAGGATTAAAACATATACTATGACTGACCTTGACCCCAACCCTATTTCAACTACAAACTATAAGATGTAATTGGGATAAGTGATATAAATAAAAAATATAAATCATGATAAATAATTATGCTTATATTTACAACATCGTTGATGGTTATTTTTCAATCCTGCATTGGTCCCTGGAACATATCAAAAATCAAGTGTTTGTTCATCACATGTTTTACAGGCCCTATTATCAAACCACATATTATGACTTCATTCTTAATCAGAATCCCAAAACACCACATATAACACCTAAGGTTAGTCAGTACATACCAATAGGGACCACAAAACCACTTCAATATATATTCAAACATATCCAAATAACACCAATAAAAAGAAAACTAGAATAAAAGGACCAATCCCTACTTCACATAGAATATTGAGGCCTATGGTGAGAAAGAGATCACAACACTCTCTCCATACCTACCTATTGATTCTAAAAATACAATTTACTAACTACTAACAACCCAAACAATTGAGGGTAATCAAAAGGATTGTTATTTTATGGAAAAGAAGAACCCAAACCTTTTATACAATTTATAATGAATTAAAATAGAACTCTAATTTTTATAACAACTAAACTATTCTATCACTAGCCCAACGAGTTTTCTTAATCCCAATAGGTTGGAAACTAAAAATTTGGAATCACATGAATACACATGGGAATGGGTTTTTCCATTAATCAGAGAATTGATGAAAAAAATTAATATAACAAAAATATTATATGACCTGTAAATATGTCATACATCCATACCAAAACAAAATGTAGGAAAAAATAAACAAACAACCTAAAATAAAGAAAAATATAAACAATATGAGAACAAAAACCAACCTCACCACCCAAATATCTCTCATCTTAAAGGTAATGAATCCCATCAAAAGATTATCCCCATCCACTATAATATCACTAAAACTCCAACTTTATTAACAAATAAAAGACTAATTGGACAAGGTTAATTACTTAAAAAGTTTGATAAAACTCATTTCCATGATTTTATTAAATGAAAACAATCTCTGGGAAGATGATTTTGTATGGACCAAACCACATGGTCAAAACACTAATTTAATGTTCCACATAAAAACCATTTCAAAAAAAATATTCTAGAAATAAATTGTTTAAAACTCAAATAGATATATATCTATCACATGGGTTTCCAAGACCAATTTTAAAGCCATCTATTTATTAAACTAGGTACCATATCCTAAAATAAAATTTTAAAAAATCATTTTTAAAATTATTTTGAGAACAATTGATTATATTAGTATCCTTTTTCCAACATTATGACTGTTCAGAATACATTTTCAATACATTTGAAAAGAAATCCATACATGAAGTAAGAAAGATTATGGGATGGAACCACTATGTCAAGTCATAAAATATAGTATAAAAACAACAAGAAAAATTGGGCCAAGTAAAAAAATAATAATAAATAATACAATAGATACCCAAAATATAATACATTAAATGGCCCTAAAAAGGACTATACTATCATTTTTCTTTTCCCTAGGCCTTAGTAAAAATGGTCTTGATATAGAGATAAAAATACCATCCCAGTGCTACTGACCCTATCAACATCCAAGGGAGTGCAGTCAAACTATACATGATCATGTCCCTGGAGTGTATGTTTCTATATGAATATGGAGTGTTTTTTCCCGTGGGAACTCATTACCATGAGACCAACAACCAGGTATCACAAGGCCACTATTCCAACAACAATGTATAAAAATAATTTCACTGCACTGGGTAATACCACCCCATTCCACTTAACCATCTCACTATGGTCAAACTATGCTTCCCTCCACAAACTAATATCATACTTGGTTTTTTCCACACACAGGTCACCCACCAAATCATTAGGATCCCAGGAAGAGTTAAAATGTATATGAGAACAATCAAACACTCATTCACTGATAGATAAAACATTCAAAATCAAGTCACACAATACTTATTACCCTCACAACACTAGGACCATAATAAAAAAATATAAATAGTATATATAATGTGTCCTAAATATGGACCCTGATTAGCCACTAAAAGATGCTAATATTCATTGTTTATAATATGATATTCATGTGTTGTATTAATCATTGACACCATTATTAGTTCATTTTACACTTTGAACAATATTTCACATTATGATTGTAATTCCTTGTTAAAATTCACTATTACATGGTACATTCTAGAACATCTCATAAAACACAAAATGATCTTAATTTTATATTAATATTTTATTTTCATTTATCCCATGATATAAGGAAAAATTAAGTATTTTTGAGTACATGGAGATTAATATTGTAAGACCACTAAAGTGGTCCTTGAACCAACAAGGTTCTGGGCGAAGTGAACTGGGTAACATCCCAAGAAAAGTGTTGTAAAAGATAGTATTCATGCCCACTGATTCTGAAAATTTAAATTAAGATAGAAGATATTATGGGTAAAATTTAATTAAACAGTCGATCAAGTGAATTCGGATATTTTAATGGTGTTCTAGGCGGCCCAAGTTGATGATGAAATTCTGGGATAGATTTTGAGGCTCAGAAAAACATCCCATTATTTAAATCATATATCGCGAACAAAAAATTATATTGGGCTGAAATTTTTCAGTATATTATGAGACATCTAGGGATACATTTTATCGTTCTATGTACCTCTTAATTATTCCATCTATAGGGTCCTTTCGAGCGTCCTTTTGGTGGATGGAAGCAGGCATCTACTTCAGTGGAAGAGTGGAAAAGTCTCATCCAAATTACTTTTCCACCGACCTAGGCCCACAAAAATTAATTAATGACACATGGGAAGATGGAGGCACAACCCGTGAAATCTTAAATTCTTATTTAAGGTAGTAGTGTGGAGGATTTTAGGATCTTGGATCTTTGTTTTCATTGTAATGTTATTATGCCAATTTTTCTTTGTAACGTTCTTCCTTCTAATGTAAGTTGTTCAAATCACATTAGTTTTAAATAAATGTTATTCATATTATCTTATTTTTTTCTTCTTCATATCACTTTGATATCGTTTCCTCACGGTGTGAACTTTTTTACACCAAACCTAGTGATATTGTACACACAACAGTGGAGTGATCATTATTTTGTAATTTTTACTTATTCAATTCCACCCTCGTAAGATAAATTCCCGCTTCCGTTGACAACATGTCATCATTGGAGTGATAGATAATTTTTGTGTTGATCGAAAGGAGTATAAAGGGGCTGAATTTTTTGTTATTTCTCACTGTATATATGATATTAATTTCTTTTATTTGAGTTTCATTCAATGATTTTTTCTCTTCCTCTTCTTTAATGAATTTATTCTCCCCACTTTTATGTGAAAATTAGATCTATTACCTTGGAGTGCTCATGAATATGATTCTAAAAGTGTATTTGTGATTAGAATCTGTTTGTTAAGGTGTATAATAAGAGATTTATTAGGTGTGTTTGAATTCATTGAATGAATCCTTCTCGAATTAATGAAATTTGAATCGTAAAGAAAGGAATTTATCCAATCCTTCCCGAGTAAAAACCTTGGTTCAACTCATTTTTCTCATATTTTTTACTCACAATGATCTCTTTGTGATATTTTTAAACAATCTCAAATCAACCCATGTTGGCCACTTCATATAAAAACCACAAATCGTTATATTGTGTGTCTAAATTTTCTTCTTAGGTCTCTTAGGATTCGACAACACTAGTTACACTGCATGCCACCACATAGCCCTTAGAACATGGGTAAATTAGGGAAACCAAATTTTGGCGCTATTTCCGTGGACCCAATAATGTTAACTTAGACACTTTCTTCAATATTTTGAAATCCCTAAATTATTAAATTTATTTGATAAACCGTTGATTAGTTTCCACACACATAGTGACATGTACAATCATTGGAATGAGAAATACTCAAAGGATAAATTTCTAGCCCTCTCAAGGATGGTTGATGTTATAAATATTGGGGATGCCCATGAAGTTCAACCTCATAAAAATTATATACCTCAAAAACTGATTGAATAATAGTGTAATCATATTGAGATAATGAATTACAAGGTATCAACTTTGAGATTAGAACTGCAATTCATTAATACTTTTGAGGAACACATCCCTACACCAATTCTACCTTCAAAAACCTTATTTGGAGTGTCTAGTTTCCCGAAAAAATCTCATGAAATAATTAAAGAACAGAACGCTGGATTTGGGGTAGGAGAATTTAATCAATAATTTTTTAATGGGTCTTTAAATCTGGAGGAAAATGATTTCATGTATTCATAAGAGGGAAATTTGAAATCATGGACTGAGTGTCCTGAATATTACTCCATTGATTATCCAGAACAAAAATCACTGAATTTTTGGTAGAAATCACAAAATTTGAGTTCATACCCATTCCTAAAATTGATATTTCAAATTTGGTGGTTGAATCTTCTATTCAAAATGATCCAATTTTGGTGAGAAATTTTGAAAAGGAAAATGAGTTTGATTTAAAATCTCATCCTATGTATGAATGTCCTATCCAATCAAAGCTCAAAATTATTGTCCATACCTACTCATGTATCCTATCATTGTGTATAATCATGACCTTTCAATTGGAATTCATTATTCTCTTGAAACCAAACAATTTGTAATGATCATTTATTTCTTTGTCAAGACTACATAAGAAACTGGATCAACCATGTCATATATTCCAAGGATATTCACACTCATTGTAGAACATAGGATTGTACATGACACAAATTCTAAACAAATAATAAATCTCAATAAAGTGTAAGTGGAGAAATATAGGGTACTAAAATTTTTGAAAAATTGTATTGGTTAATTTATGGGGTTCATGTCGAGCTATCAACAATAAAAAAGTTCTTAATGGGAGACAACCTGTGGTTTTAATATTTCCATTAATTTAATTAGTACGTAAAACTATTAACATGTTCTTATTTTATGAGTAAGGATGTGTAATACAGGGGAGCACCATATTCATCCATGTTAAGTGGTGGGATCCCTATGTAATACCATACCTTTAAATTTAAGAGAAGACAAAGTATCATCAGTTTATTTTATTTTTATGTTTTTTTAGGTTAAAATAATAATAATAATAATAATAATAATTTAGATTTTTTACCTATTCTTATTTTATGAGTCATGATGGGTATGAAAGTGGAGAACCATATTAATCCATGTCATGTTGAGTGATCCTTATGTAATACATTAACCTGAAATTTAAGAGAATACAATGTATCATCAATTTTTTTTATGTTTTTTTAGGATAAAAAAATTTAAAAAAATATAAAAAAATATAATAAAAGTCATAGGTCATGTGTAAAATCCTGTCATAGTCGTCTAAGCCACTGGGAATTGAACCAGAACTTAAGAGAGACTGGGGAATACATTTTCAACACCAACCACCAGGTGAATTTATTCTATAATTTTCATTTTCAATGTCTTCTTTGAACTTCTATCCTACCCCTTATATGTTTTCATTTCATTATTCCCTGGGGAAACTATTATTCTATTTTAGTGTAGATGAAATGAAAGAATTTATTTTTTTCATCATAAAATATGTGGAAGGAAAATTTTCATTTTCCTTGAACATGAAAACACTCATTTTAAACTATGAAATTTGATACAAAATAATTTATCAAGCCTTGATTCTGATTTTAATGCTAGTTTGAGTTCATGTGCATATATTTTGGAATGTGAGGTGGTCTGATGTGATTCATCACCAATTATATTTTCATCCATTTATTTAAAAAACAGAACTGCACACCTCTAGATTTTAGGGTATTATTTTCAGTTCTTGGTGTCTATAATAAATTGCATAGGGTTGGTGATTATTTCAATTTTAACATGACTATTCAAAAAAATAAATTTCACATAGAGTAATGGATTGACCTAATGTGTGGATTTTGGGACATGGGGATCGTGACTCCATAGTTTTCTGGCCCGGAGTTGGGAATTTGTTCTTTATTTGTGGTACTTTGAATTTGTTTTTGATTATGATAACTCGAGATGATGCCCGAGTATGTGAGATTAATTTGGTTCCCTAAGGACTTTTAGCCTATGAGTCATCGAAAAAGTCTTGCTACATGGGTTGGCTCTATCAAGTTCAATTTCAATCACCATAGAAAAATTGCAAAACAAATAAAAAAAATTGAATAAAATCATTACTCATCTTAAAATTTAATTTTGATTTGTCCTAGCGCTTCCAGATTTACTCCCTCGAATGAAAATAAACCCCCATGTCTATTGGGATGCACATCACTTCATCATGCTTAATTGAAAGTGGATGAAATATGGCGATGAATTTTAACAAAGGACTGGGCTTGGGAATCGGATATTCCTATGGAAATAGCTTGTTTTAAATGATTTTGTTGGGTTACATAATTTTTTTTATAATATATTTGGGTGATAAATGTGTATTAAAATGTTTTTGGACAAGGGAATTCAAATTTAATATTTTTGAGATATATTTTACTCAGGACTAGAATAACACAAGTAGGATGGTGTGATTAGCCCCTAAAAGAGTCTACTATTCATTGTTTATAATATTATATTCATTTTTTTATTAATCATAGAGACTATCTTTAGTTCATTTTACACTTTGAACATTAATTCACATTATGATTGTAATTTTTTCTTAAAATGCATGATTACAAGATACATTATTGAACATCTAATAAAACACTAAATGGTATTAATTTTATTTTAATATTTTATTTTCAGATCTCCCATGATATAAGGAACAATTCATTATTTTTGAGAACTTTTATATTCAAATTGGATTACAACAAAAAGTGGGCCTTGAACCAACAATGTTCTCATCAATGTGAATTGGACAACATCAAAATAAAAGTATTGTTGAAGTTAGGATTCAATCCCAATGATTCTGAAAATTTCAATGAAAATAGACAATAGTATGGGGAACATATCATTAATCATTGGCTCATGATAATTATGATGTTTTAATGGTGTTCCAGGCGGCCCAAGTTGAGGTTGAAATAATGTTCCATATTATGAGGCCTAGAAAAATAGCCTACCATTTTAATCATATCTCATGAACCGAAAATTATTTTGTGCTGAAAGCTCATAGTCTATTAGGAAACATTCGGGGATACATTTTATACTTCTATAGTCCACACTAATTATTCCATCTAGAGGGTACATCAGGCGAGTCTTTTAGGTGGATTCAATCTGGATTCTACATCGGGGTAAGAGTGGAAAAGTCTCGTCTACATTAATTTTACACCCACCTACTCCCACCACTATTAATATAAGAAACACAGGAAGATTGGGTGTCAGACAAAGGCTTCTTAAATGGGTATTTAAGGTAGTAGTGGTGGAGGATTTGAGGATCTTTGAGCTTCTTGTTCATTTTATTTTTTTTAGGCCTATTTGTCTTTGTAACGTTCTTCCTTCTCACGTAAGTTGTTCGAATCACCTTAGTGTTCAAAAATAGTTATTCTTCTTATGTTATATTATTCTTCCTCATTTCACCTTGATTCCATTTTCCCATGGTGTGAAATTTTTTACACCAAAACTTGTGATATTTTTCACACAACGGTGGAGTGATCGTTATTTTGTTACTTTTACTTCATCAATTCAACCCTTGTATGAATACTTCCCACTTCTGTTGACAACATGTCATCAATGGAGGGTCAGATTTTCTTGGGGTTGATCCAAGGGAGTAACAAGGGTCTGTATTGGACATTATTTCTCACTCTCTGAATGTTATTAATTTCTATTATTTGAGTATCTTTCATTCATCGATTTTCTCTCATCCACTTCCTTATTGAATTTATTCGCCCCAATTTTATGTGCTAATTAGATCCATTACCTTGGAGTGATCATGAAAATGAACCTACAAGTGTATTGGTGGTTAGAATATGTTTTTGGAGTTGTTTAATCAGTGAGTGATGATGTTAGTTTGAAATCATTGCATGAATCCTTATCGAGTTAATGAAATTGGAATCGAAAAAAAAGAATTCATTTAATCAACCCTGAGAAATAACCTTGGATCAACACATTTTTCTCAAAATTAGAACTCACATATATCTCTTAGTGATATTTTAAAACCATCTAAAATCAACCCAAGTTGTCCACTTCAAAGCCAAAAACCCATATCAATATATTTTCTCTCTAAAGGTTCTTTTAAAGTCTCTAAGGATTGGACAACCCAAGCTACACAACATGCGACCGCTAAACCCTAAGTACTTGTGTAAATTTGGGTGAAAATAGACCCCCATGGGATCAAAATATGTCATGGATACAAATCATTAGCAATGGGGTCACGCAGGTTTTAAAAATTTTATAAAAAAAACATTTTTCATAACATTCTAAATGGGTCATTCTTTAAAACATGTTTCGAATGCCAAGTCATTTCATCACTTTCAAAATGCACCCCAATATAATCTTAGAGGATGAGTTTATTAAAAAATATTGAATCCCAAAATCGAAATTCAGATTTTTCACTGTAAAAATCATTGAATAAAAATTAAAACTCTCTTTGAGATTTCAAAATACCGTCCTCATGGAATATCAAAATATTTTGAAATCAACCAAACCATTCAGAAATCTCATATGTATTTCAAAAAAGAACCCTTTGATAAAAAAATCACCCAAGGTTATAAAAGGGGGTATCACATGAGAAAAATTTTATCAAATCCAATTGAAATCAAACAACCCTTTTAATATATTTTAAACATTTTTATAACACCCAAACAACATTTTATGAAACATTTAAATCTAGAATAATATTCTAAACATCAATGTGGTGATCTATATAAATTTTCAGAACCAAAATTATTCTTTAAAAACAAATATGTCAATTTCCATAAACACATGGCATGAGATTCCACTACGTTATGTGGAATAAAACCACATTCTATATAAATATTTCCATCATGGTTCATAAATAGAAGTATAATTTTAAAAGAATACAATTATCCAAATATCAAAAAAAATAAATGAATGTAATAGAAGTAATGAAAAAGAATCACCTACCACAAATCGACGATACGAGATATGAAATTGTTTGAAATGCATCCCCATAAGTTGTGAATTCCAAAACATGCAAGAAGGTGACCCAGAATACTCGTCACATACAATAAAAATAAATTATTATTAAAATTCTAGTCAACCCACCTAACCATGGGTTTGGGGGTGCTTTTGGGGGCATCAAAGATACTGAAATTCATAATAATGTGGATGATGAAGGGAGGAGGAGGCCATAGATTAATTATTCGACCAATAATCCCCATGATATGTCGGGAAAATGAGCATTGAAAGTAGGTAAAAATAAGGAGAGGTGGGAAGATAAGGGGGTTCAACTGGGGTTGGTCATGTGAGGGAGTAGGGTTTCTTGGTGGTTTGTCATGTGATATATAGGAAACGTATTTTAAAATTAAATGTAATACAAAATAAAAATAAAAACCTAAAATTTCATAAATATGGATAGACCGCATGGTTAGGGTACATGATTTTCCAAACCATACACCAAATGTGAAATAAGTCTACCCTAATAAAACCTCACCTAACATTATTTCTACTATGTACCACATGTTTTGAGAAATAGTGCTCCAACCATTCCAAATGAAACATTCCCATTGATATAACCCCATGCATGTTTGGCACATGATTTCTCCGATTCAGGAAAAACTCATGTATTGTCACACCAGGGTTTTTATTTTATCATTAGTCCCAACTCGGGTCGAGTTTTGATCATTTTTCTTGTGAACCCAATGTAACTAATTTTTGGTTTCCAGATAATTTTTTCAAAGTTTGAGTTCAGGCCTAGTTAATTTTTTTTAATGTTTTGTGAATTTATGGGTTGTATGCTGGTGCGTAGGAATAAAATGGTATCAAAAGCAATGCAGTTATCCTGTTACATGTTTCTCACATCATCAATGGGAAGATACCATCACACAATCTGCACACAGTTTCTCGATCCATGTGGGTTGACTACATAGTCGTTCTGCATTAAGAATTATTTATGTGTTAAAATGTGATTAAAATAAAATAATTAATAAATTTAAAATGAAGAAGTGATTAATTATATTTAAGGGTAATAAAATGGAATGTAATAAAATAAGAGAAGTGGATAAAATGTTATTAACTATTTAAATAATAATAATAACATCATTATAATAGATATTAATATTATAATTAGTGTTAATAATATTAAAACCATTATTAATATTATTTATTTTATCATTGTAATGATGAATTCATTTACATTTTTAAGTGAGTTTTAATTTATTATGTCTGGGTTTTATTTCCCCTAATCACCCACTTTCACCCCTCCTCTACACCCCTCCCTCCCATTTCCCTATATATTTCACCCCCCCTCCTTAGTGCGCCTACTCCTTATGCACCAACTTCCTCTGACGATCCTCCCTCCTACACTCCCACCTCATGAATCCCCTCTCCCCCTTGCGTGCACCCTCAAATTGAGCCCAACTACCTCACAAGTTCCCCTACTCATTCCCCATATCCTCTGATGTGCAACACCTTATGGCATCACATCTTCATGCGATCATCCTTTGATGTCGCTCGCCGCCACCCCGCGTCCTCTATCACAATGTGATCTATCTCGGGTTAAGGTTTCTCTCTCCCATATTTATGGTTTTTGTTTCTAGTGTGTAGGATTTTGTTTTCGAGGGTTCATTCTTGATCCATTGGATTTGGTCTTGTGGTTTAGTGTTCTTTATGTGAATCTTTAGGTGCATCTAGGGTTTGGTGGTGGTGTGATTGGGTTTCATACCAATTTTCTAGGAGCATCTTGTTCTGAGGATGGTGATTATATGATTAAAAATTCATTGATAAATTCAATATTCTTTCTTGATTATTTTGGTATGTGTTATGATTTATTTATGTGATGTAAAGTTGATTTTTATAATGTATTGTTGCACAATTGTATTGGAAATTATTTACATTTCCTTGTTAATGTAATCATTGTTCTATGTAATGTTTGATACGCCATTTTTAATGTTTCATAAATTTTTTATTTGATTTATTTAAGTATATAAGTGGTCATAATTATGTCTTCAAAGGGTTTGACTTGTGGTTTTTAATGTGGCATTTTGTATACAAAACTATGTGTGTTATCAGTGAAAAAGCATGGTTCACTATTTGTGGGTGTTATATAATGTGTAAAATGAATTATTAAATTATTTATTTCATTAGAAACTATTATTTGATATGATTAGTCATGAGTTTAATTTTAATCTATCATTTCTTACATGAAATTTGGTGTTTTTTATATGAAACCCCTTATTAGATCACTTGGATGTTTTGTGTTAAATAGGGAATTTATATATTAAAATATGTTCAAGTTTAAAATTGTGTTTTGACATAGAATTGATGTGTGGTTAATTTTTAAAGTGTATTTCGGGTTATCTATTGGTGTAAATTCATTTTTGGTGTCTATTGAAATTGTTTTATAAATTTTTTAATGGTTTAATAATTTTTTTTAAATGGTGCGATGCATATTTGGAAATTCTTTTGATGTATTTTTGTTTTCAAAAATGGATTTTCATTTTCCAATGGTGGATTGTGATATGTAATTCTTGGATTGGTCGATAAATTATGTAAGTGGTATCATGTTATATGTGAAATTTTGTTGAGCAGAAAACGTGAATACCATGTATCTAGGAGGGTAGACTAGGAATAGTATACTAGTGATACAGTAGTGGCATTACCCATCTTTCACATAGGAAGATTGACAATGACAACACTAACTAAACTGTGATGATGTTTGGGGAACACTAGTACATTGGGGTTTCCACTTCTAGTGGATTTTGCAAGAGAAGTATGTTGGTTATGGCTACTTTTATTCTAAATACGATGTACCTAATTCCACATAATTATCTAGTGTGTTGGGGTATTCCCTTGAATAGAGAACAATGATTATATTAAACCTACTTCCAACATAAGGTATGTTGTCTTGCTAATTTTAATGGAATGTTTGTTTTATATTTAAAGTTTCACACATAGATACTGATTTTTTTTATAGTTTCATTCCTTGAAATGATCAACTATTTAATCCTTTAATCATTCTAAGTTGTTTTATTTTATAGTGGTTTTCTGTAAAATTGTTCAACCATTTACATTCATTTTGAATATTAGATTTGTTACATGTCATTTAATGTTCAATTCGTGGAATCTTTTATCTTGGTGGAATACTACTAGTTCATGTCTCACACCCTGCATACACCATTAGGTGTATATAGAAATTTTTGTCTTTTCATTTCTGGTTAAGGAAAGGAATGTAGTGTTGGAAGGTTGTTTATTGTAGTGGATTTATTTTGGATCTTGGTGGTTACTTCTCTAGGACATTACTCCTCTTATTTCATGGTTTTTTGGGATGTTGTTTTAGTTTCCGGTTATTTCATATCCCTATTTAGGTCTTCTTTAGTAATAAAAAACATATGAAAATTATTTAAGGTGCATTTGGTTAAATTTTTCAGATCGGTATTTTTAGTTTATATTGGTCATTTTAAAATGTAAAATTCAGGTAAATCATTTTCTCTTGTTCTATTTGACTACTGAGACATTCCTTCAGCCTGTGGGGATGGGGAATGCCCTTCGGGCCTTGTCGTATACCGATTCAGGTGACATGTTCGTGGTTGAACTGGTTTGGTTCGTGGAAAACTTTTATAAGAGTAAGTCATTATCATTTGGGAAATGTTCCTTGGGAAAGAGTCTAGGTAGATAGGATCTTGGGATATTATGAATTTATGTTTTGGTTATGAGTATGGTTCCTGGCTAGTAATCCACATGATGAGACACAAGTCACCAGGGAATGTCGGGTTCCCTTTGAGTTCTTCAGCCCTTGTATTCACTTGTTATTTGGGAAAATAAATGGGAGTTTGGTCAATGGTCTACATGATCTCATAAGGCCTGAAATATCATGTGGAGAAAGGGATATGTCATATAATACACATCATGGTGGTAGAGTGATTGGAGTTTTCCCACCAACCATATGTTCTAGTCACTCACTAGAACTAGGTTCCTCTTTCACAATTCCTCATCTCCTTATTTTAGAATCATGTAAATTAATTTGTTAAAAATTATTTTGTTTTTGGGAGGTGTAAAGTGAAATTTTAAAATATACCAAAATTTTGATTTGAAAAAAAAATTAAATGAGAATTTTACATTTTTAATTAAATGGATGATTATGATTTAAGGGTTGTCGTGTAGTGGTAAATGTTTTGAAATGAATTTCATTAAAAATAAATTGAGATGTAAGGTTTGAAAACTTTGGGTTGAGGGTTTTATATTTTGAAAAGTGTAAAGGTCTTGTTTTATTCTTTGCTGTTCTAATGGGTGATCAATTTAATAGTAATATATTTAAATGTTGATGGTCAATGGAATGATTGGATGAGTGTCAAGATGGACATAAAGAGGTTTTCAGGTGTGGCACAAGAACATGCATCTGTGAAGCCCATGGGACACCATTCGTGTTTGTGAAACCCAAAAACATTGTTTATTTTTGGAAAATGTTTTTTAAGGAATGTATGGTTTTTTAATAACTAGTGATATTATGGTGTGTATTTTTTATTTATAAAAGGTTTCTTGTGAGGTATTTTAATATGAAAATTATTTTTTGGTAAACATGCATCTGGAGTTTTGATTCTTGATGGTATGTTAGTGTGAAAAATTTGTGGTTATGGGGTTCTTATGAAAATTTATTTTGGAATCCCTTTCAGTGGTTCCCTTAAAATGATTACTGTTTTCTTGTAGTATGTCTTGGACATTGGACCAATAGAATTGGGTCCATGGTTTTCTTTCTAGGCTAGTTTACTCTCTCATAAAGGATTGATGTATATGTGGAGTGTAGCCATGGGTGATCTAATGATGAAGGTCCCTCTATTTGATCAATGTACGCCATTCCATTGGTTACATAATTTTCCATTTTTTTTATTTAACCAGATCTTGTTGTAGATGATGTGTGGTTGTGGACGGTTGGAAGAGACCTTAGTTCCTTTTGTTATATGAGTATTCAAGGGTAAAGTATGACATCATCATATCTAAAGGTCACATTTGAGAGCGATGAAGGGAATTATCATGAGTAGAGGTGATAGTGGTCTGAGTATTTGGTGTTGGATATGTTGGGAAGGGCCTTGGGACTCTCATCAAGTTCATATAAGTGGAAAATCTTGTTTTTTCACTAATTTGGAAAAAAAAATTCAATGTAGAAATGGGTGATGAACATGAATCCTCTCAAACCATGTCTTTTTGAATGTTCTGTGTGGGAGTGATTGGTTTTCTAGATATGTTTTGTTCTATTGTTTTTATTTCATCACGGTGTATTTGATTGTAGCATAAGTAGGGAAAAGTATTGACCAATGGTTTTTAGTGCATTACTATGAGGAATTAGATGATTCACCCATCTGGGATCTAACCAAAGGTCTCATACTGATGCTTTCTCATAGTCTGGAAACCCCTAGGGTTTTAAGGGACCTTCATCAAGGGTCTGTTTTTAGTTTTGGAAATGAAGGCAGTTTCAGTTTTATGAAAATTTGTAGCATTGTAAAACCTCTTTTTGTATGTATGGGTCACAAGGACCATTTTTATTTTCTATTTACCACAATATAACATTTTTTTATTTGGAGTTTCTTTGGTTGGATCCTTGCGGTGGGGTGCTAGGTTATACCGAATCCCCTAGGTTAGCTCATGTCGAACATTCTATGTCAACCCATGAGAGTCAGTTATATATATGGTCTTTATGGTGGGGAGTCTATTCGGGCCTCTCCCTATGGGTATCCTCATTCTATCTTAGGTGTTAGTGGCTTCTTATGGTGTAGAGTACACTTGGGCCTCCCCTGTTAGTTTCTATGATTCCTCACTGCTATTTGTTTTGGTGATTGGTAGTATCATTTCATGTTGTCCAATCTGAAGCCCACTTCTTGAGTTAATGTTGGTGTTGATGCATGCCCAACGGTGTTGTGAAGTAGGGATGTGGTAGCATCATTGGGTTCATTTTTTGTTTCTAGTAAAATGTATGATTCACAATTGTACTGTCAAAGGCATTTTTTTTCAGAATGTAGAATATTGCGTTGTGAGAGTTGTTATCTTTTGATTATCAATTGGAAGTGTCTTGACTTTTGGGGGTGGTGGTCACTTGGAAAAGAGTCAATTTTGGGTATCCTGAGAATATTTTGGCAGGTTCATTCTCTTTGTCAATTGTGTTCTTTATTATCTATTGTGTTGTTCTCAGGATCCGCTTTTAGCTAAGAGGGTGTACAATTTCTATCTAATGGAAAATCCTGCTATAGATTATTTTTGGTGGAAAGTATTTTTGTTTGGGAGAATTGTCACACATGGGTTTTTATTTTAGCCTTGAACCCATCCCGTGTCGGGTATTGGTTATTTTTTTCAAGAACTATGTGTGATGGGTTTGATGTTTTAGGATAACATAATTAATAATTGGGTTCAAATCCAGTTTAAATTATATATGTTTGGAGATTCTACTAGTTTATGCCGGGGTGCAGGAACCACACTATATCAGAAGCCGTGACGTTAAATACGATACCCTTGAAATCACTTCATGAATGAGAAGAGACGACCAAACATTCCTCTCATGGTCACTTGATCCTTGAGGGGTGACTATGCAGTTTCCCTTTACTAAAAAAAATTATTCATTAAATTGAGTGTTAAATAAAATAATAAATAAAATTAAAGAAAAGGAGTGGATAAATAAATTAAAGGGAAATAACATGGAAATAAAAAAAGAATAAGAGCTGGTAAAATATTATTAACTATTTTAAATAATAATAAATATAATATTATAGGATAATATTATTGTTATTATTGTTATTTTTTTGAATAATATTATTACTGTTATTAATATTATTAATATTATCTTTGTAATTAAAATTTTTTATTACTTTTTTAAGTGGATTTTAATTTTTATTTTAGGGTTTTATTTCCTTTATCCCCCCTTAATTCTCCCCTCTTACATGTACCACCCTCCCCTTTTCCTTATGGATCACCCCCTCCTAGGTGCACCTCATCCATGCGCACCACCTCTCTATGATGACCCTCCCTCTAGAATGACCTCCCCTGTATTACCCTATCTCCCTCATGCCCTACTCCATAAAACATTCCCCCTGCTCACACCATGTCTCCTCTAGTTCACACCACCTTTGGGCAACCACTCTTCATGCGAACAGCCTCTGAGGTCACTTGTCACTACCCTTATGCCTCCATCATGGTGCAATATATCTCAAGGTAATGTTTTTATCACCCTTGTTTGGGGTTTTGGTTTCTGAAAGTTAGGGTTTTGGATTTTATGGTCCTGTCTTGATCTGTTGGTTTTGTTCTTCTAGTTTTGGGTTGTTTAGAGGCTTCTGAATTGAGGGTAGGTTCTGGTTGAGGTGTGAAGGGGTTTCACAACATTTCTTTAGGAGCATCTTGGTCCGAGGAAGGTGTTTCTGTGTGTAAAAATTATTTGATAAATATTTTATGATTTATTGATTATTTTGGTATGTGTTATTATATATGAATGTCGTGTGAAATATATTTTTGGAATGTTTTGATGCACATTTGTTTTGGAAATGATTGAATTTTCCTTGTTAATGTAAGTATGGTGTGTGTGTAACGACTATTTCTCCAATGTTAGTGTTTCATGAATTATTTAACTGATTTATTCAAGTATATTAATGGTGTAAATTATGTGTTGACATGGTTATGAATTGCGGTTGTTTTTAATGGGTCATTTCTCTATAAAACATTGTCTATTTTTTGAAAAAACCCTTGTTGCTCCATTTGTGCATATTTTATTATGTTTTAAAATGATTTATAAAATTTTACATGTGGAGTGAAAGTGGTATTTTATATGATTATATGTGAGTTAAATATTAATGTGTCATTTTATATGAAATTGATTGTTTTTCATAAGTATAACCATATTGCATCACTTTCCAATGTTGTAAAAATATTGTAATTTTTTTATTAAAATATGTGAGCTATAAATTTTGTTTTGACATAGAATTGATGGATGGATAATTTTTAAAGAGGGTATCAGGTGGATATTGGTTTAAAATTATTTGGTCTTTCCATTTAATTTTTCTTATATATTGTTATTATGGTTTAATAAATTTTTGTAAAGGGTGAAATGCATATTTGGAAAAAAAATGATGTGATTTTTTTTTCAAAAAGGGATTTTGATTTTTAAATGGTGGATTTTGAAATTTGAATCTTGGATTGGATTATGAATTGCAAAAGTGTTATTATGTTACATGTAAAATTTGATTGTGTAGAAAATGTGAAGCCCAAGTATCGAGGTGGGAAGACTAGTAATAGTATGCTGGTTATCTGGTAGTGGCCTCATCCCTATTTCATATAGTAAGATTGACCATGAAAACACTAACTACAATATGATGGCGTTTTTGGACCATTAGCCCATTGGTATTTTCTATCCTAGTGTCTTCTTAATGAGAATGATATTGGTTATGGTTACTTTTACACCGAGATACGATCTACCAAGAAACCCATAGTTAGATAATTCCTAGGGATATTCTCATGACTAGTTCACAATGATTTTATTGAACCTTCCTTCAGCATATGGTAAGTTGGATTGGTAATATTAATGTAAATTTACGTTTATATTTAATTTTTTACCCTTTTAAACGTATTTTGTCTATAGTTTCATTCCTTGAAAATATTTTCTATTTAAAGTTGTACTTCTATGTTTTTTTGTTTTAAAGATGTTTTCACTAAAATTGTTCTTGTTTTTTCATTCATTATAAATATTGAATATTTAATCTATCATTTAATGATCAATGCACGGAATATTTTATTCGGAAGGAATCCTATGGGGTTTTTTCTCACACCTTGCATACACCATTGTGTGTATGAAAACATTGTAGTGTAATTGTTTTAGGTTAAGGCAAGGCATGTAGTGTTGGCAGGTTGGTTTTTTTAGTGTCTATTGTTTTGGATCTTGGTCGTTGCGGATCAAGGACATTACTCCTCTTATTTAAAAATTTTTTGGGATGTTTTTTTTAATCTCATTTTGTCATAGCCTGATTTGGGTCTTGTTCAGCTGTAAAAGGAAAATCTAAAAAATATTAAAGCTATGTTTGGTTAAATTTTTCAGATCTGAATTTTTAGTTTTTCTTGGTCATATTAATATGGTAAATTTGGGTAAATCATTCCCATGTGTTCTATTTTCTACCTGATCACATTTTCCAGCCCATGGAGATTAGGAATTCTCTTCGAGCCTTGTTGTGGACTGATTCAGGTGACCGGTTCGAGGTTGACCCAGGTTGGTTCATGAGATGCATAGTACAAAATGATTGTTTGTTTTAAATAATAATCAATGGACTTCAAAAATATTTTATTATCACACATTAAATTAATATAACCTTAAATAAACACCAATTTAATGTGGTACATCTCATAGTTTTACTTTTTTTTGAAAGTGAAATAATATATTCAACATTATATTAATGTAAATGGGAATTATTTCTAAAATATATAGGTGTTACAATATAACCCATTAATTGAATTATATCCTTTTAATTTTTATTATCCATCGCTAATGAAATTTATTGTTGTTATACATATCATATCTCGGATTGAATATATAATCATATTGAAATATATATGATAATATCATAGGAAATAGTATGAAAATATTCCTTTCACTAATTACATATAAATAACCCATCATTATTTTGTATTAAGTCGCATATAATGGGAGTAATATTAATAGATAGTTAAAATAATTACATTACCATAATCCTAAATAAGAGAATAATTAGTGATTTGGGAGATAATAATCTTACAACTAAGAATTTTTGCTGATAATTAAATATCTAAACACAGGTATTATAATTTTATTATCTTAAAAACATCCTAGATATGATGGAGTGCGTATATCATTGATCAAACAGGAAATTTATAGTTATAGGGTGGATGATGAGTATACTTTTCACCACATAGTTTTTGTGACACACATCAATTGGGGTTATTTTAAATGATTTTATTTCTCACATGTGTTTAGATGTTGTTGAGATTGATTGTCATCATTAATGATTCTTATTGCAGTGATTGGTGTAATGTAAACAGTCCTTAAAATTTAATAACCAAAGTTATGGTGGATAATTTTGTTGATTGTTACATTCATTATTTATATCCCTACAACATGCATGTTCCATAAAAACATATGATTCAAAAATGAAGCATTCTCCCATTCCTTGAATGTATCCTCCATGCATCTTCCCACATTTTTGACACTTAAGAAGATGGATTATCTTTCTTCTATGGATATTATTACACGAGTTACAATGAAAATCCTTTTAATTTTATTTGGTCTGTTTTGGATATTTATATGGTTTAGGTTCCAAATTATATTTTGTGATAACTGGGTATGAATAATTCTATGGTTATCACCACCAACTCCCATAAAATTTTTTGCTCACAAGAATGGTCACCAAATTGTCTATCACACTCATTGTTTAAATTATTCATCCTATTTATAGGCATTGAATAAATAATAAAATGTTATTATGAGTATAAATAAAAAATAATCTATTAAATAGATCATATTATAAGGTAAATCATTCTTAATATGTTCTAAATTACTTCCCCTTCATTTCATCCTATGACATTTTAGATTCATCATACATAACTTTTAGTTCATCATAGGTTATTTTATGTTTTATATTTATATTCTTGTCCCCAAAAGTTACTAATCCCTACTTTAATAACAACTGAACTATGCTAAACCATCTCCATCAGACCTAGTTCATTAAATATAAACATTATACATATTCATTGATATAAGGTGGGAAAAATTGTGCATAGCCTGAAAATATTTTATAGAATTTCAAAAATGTAAACATTTTTTCTCAAAAAATCACACAATACTATAACCTCAATGTTTAATTTATTTGAAAATTAACTATATTATGTTAAACTTTTACAATAACCCTTCATCATTTCTAACAGATAGTCTTCTCACATGATACACATTTAAACACGTCATACAAAATACTCTTCTTTATACACATGGAAATGGAAACATAAGAAAGTGGTGATCATATATACTAATTAATTATAACCCTAATAGATATTGATCAATGATAATAAATGAGCATAAAATGATCATGTGGGTTTGAGAACACAATCATGTCTTATGGACATAACATAAGATATTCATAGCTAATAAAACATAGATCCATTAGTTAAGTTATAATGATTTAGGAATATAAAAGTAAGTAGTAATAGGAGTATCAGTAAATAATCATGACCAATGAAAACATAATATAGTTAAAATAATTTGGATAATAAAAAATAATATAAATTAATTCCTTATATTGAGGCTCATTTCAACGAAGTTCATCATATAGTGGACAATGCACCATAATGTATTGGGTTCTATCATCAATATCTAACATGTAAAAACATGAGATTTAAAATTAACCTATGAATTTGAGGGATATAATGGACCCAACCATCACATATTATAAACCATATATATGTGTAGCATATAAATATGAAAAAAATTATAATCTCATCATTGCATATTTAACCTATGGTAGAGATTCTTGTTTCATGAAAACATCAATAATAAACTACCGTAATATATCCATTAAAATAATTTTGATGGTATAACTAGATAATATACCTAGCGATGATTAATAAACATTAAAATAGGATTATATACACAGAGAACACCTTTATTATGGAAATGGGAAAACTATATGAAAAACGAGATGAAATATACTTTACTTTTGATAAATTTTATATTAAAAATAGAATAATTTATAATACAATGTGAATATATATTTCATTGGAAAACCATATAACAATAAAAATTAATATTTTTAAAAAATCAAAGAATTTTCTAGGAAAATGAGTGTATTCAAAATAATTTTAAAAAGAATGATTCTTTTCACACTTTTGTAAAGACTATTAAGTCAATTGGAATAGACTCATAATAGTATTTTTAATGATCCAATTCAAATCCTAGTAAATATAGACACATTTAATTTAAAAACATAATAAATCATGGAATCATAGAAAAGGGAATCTATAAAACACTATGAAAAATATGGACATGGAGAAAAAATATTCCTAACAAAAAATAAGTGATAAGGTCGGTATAACTTACAAATATAATTTTAGTTAAATTGTAAACAAAAATATAGTGAAATGTTAACAAGATTTTTAAAATCCTAAAATAAATTTAATACAGGAATATATATTGGGTTATATAGAGAAATAACATTCTATACCATTTAATGTATGTTCAAACAAAAACAATCATGATATCTTGGTACAGTTGAAAAATAAACCATTATGAATTTTGAAACATTTTACTCAAATTACCTTGAATGAAATAATATTATTTGAGTTTTAAATTAACATGGAATAAATTAATGATATTTTAAAATAAATTGAGGAGCTAATTTACAAACCACATAAAATAATGTTGTATTGAATAAATAACATATATGAATTGAAGAAAATTGAGATGATTAACCATTAATTTTTCTCGTGGATTCCATTAAAGTGATTAAACCACTTGTATAATAAGAATAACTATATTAAAAAAATTAAACCTTATTTAAATATATTTCTTTTTATAATATTCAATTATAATATTTCGTTACACATATATTAGCTTAATATTTTTTATTTTCATCACCATATATATGTAATTTTGATTATTTTTTGCAGAAATTTTGTAGTGGTGATGTCGATTCTAATTACATGATTCCATGTTCATTATTTAAATATTCTTAAAAGTCGTAGAGTAAATTTTTTAAAATCAGTTATTCAATTCCATTTTCTTATGATGTAATATAAGGGTTTGATTTATTATAACCTAATACATGATGAGAATGCTTTATATAATTTATTGGTTACACCATGTTAATTTATAATCGCCACTTGTTTTTGTGTAATTATTAGAGAAGAATATTTGTGAAATAAATCAATACTTAATATAACATATAAAAATTATTAATTTCTTTATACTTATCCATGGTGAAAACATTGATATTGGCATAAAATCATTCAAGTTGGTCATTGAACAGACCTAAACAAGAACATGTTATACTATTGAAAGATCCAGATTTTAGAGTTATATAATAGTGATTTCATTTTATATGAGGTATAATGTTTTTTATAACATCATTATAGTGTATAGATATATTTTTAAAGAGTATATATGAGAAGGTAATATAAATATGTTATGAAGAATTAGGTGGTTGATTAATTCTCTCTTTCTCAAAATTGTTTCATTAAAAATAAAGGCGTCAAGAAAAATTATTGTAATAAGAGGATACCAAAAATATAAGAAGGATAAATGCGAGGAAAAATATGTAGGTGTTAAAGGTATACTGAAATGATATGAGTGGTTTACAAGGGGTATAAGATAGAAAATTTTATAGGTGAGTTTTGAGGGGCATTTGCACAAATTCCTATTCCTTAATGTATAAGGTTATCATTTTAACTGGAATGTAAATAAAAAGATTAGAAATATTTTATATGGGGTCTTTATCAGTTGTTAAATAACTAATAAACATTTTTACTGATGTAATATGTATTTATATCTTAATTAAACCTACTTACCTTCATTTTACCTTTACCATGGTGACTCATTTTTTTACCTTTGTATATTATTTTTATGAATACAAATTAATTTTACCAACATAAATAATTTCAAGGTATTGATTATGATTTCTTAAACTATTTAATATAATTAAATTTCAAAATCTAGTAAATTTATCTTTTAAATAAATACAAAAAATATATAGAAATGTTTTTCCACCACTAAGTGTTATTTATATTATTTCATATCAATTAATAATTAAATTAATGTTAAACTATTTTAATACATTGAAACATTACATCCGATACGGCATTAAAAATTATAAGATTTAATTTATTAATAAAAAATAAGAAATAACTAAAAATACTTCTTTGAAAAAATTATCATTAAATATATCTATCCACAACCTATTAAAATAAATTATTCATCTTCTAAAAAATTAATTTTATCAATATATTGGTATTAAAATATTTCATTGAAATTTAAAAATTATCCTATGAATTCATTAATAATAATAATAATAATAATAATATGTAATGCATAACAATATATACTTCTATAATGAAAGTTTCTTATTTAATTTTAACTTTTTGTATTTATTATCTGTCATTTCTGAATTATATTATTTTTTATTTGGTTCTAAATATTTTAAAATATAACTATTTAATATTTTCAAACCCAATGAGGATATATCCAATGTCAATATTTCTTGTTTCCATATATCTAATGACCATGTATATAAATGCCATATTTCATTATTATATTGAGGCTTACAAAAATCACTATAATCTTTCACCATATTTACATATATATGAACATGTATGTTATATTTCTTTTTTTCCCATTAATTGAATTAATTCAATTATGATGTTCATGTAAAACCATTCCAATAAAAAAAATTATCTTCAAAATATTTTTATCTATATATGGATTTATTTATCTTATAATTTTCTTAAGGATGTTCCATATTTTATTCTCATAATGTACAAATTTCTATCATACATTATAATATTTAAAATTAAAAAATGAATTTTAGTTCATTTTACATTGGTGTTGAATGTGAAAAAAGATATTTTACACAAAATTTTATAAAGGGGAATTTATAAGAAAATTTTTAGGTATTACAGTGATACTGGAGGAATATCACCAATGTTTCCACTAGGTATACTATTCTAGGCGATCAGGAACATAATAGTGTTCTCTTTATTTCTTTCAAAGAAAGTAATTTTAATCTTTTATTAGTCGTTTTTTTATATTTAATATGGAATTCCTTATGTTTGGGATACATTTTAATAAACCTCATAAGAAAAAATATATTTTTTTTGACTCTTTACTTCAAGGAGTGGTTTATTCATTATTTTATGATGGATTTGGTACATGTCATAGGGGTTATATCCTTATTGCTAAATGATTTAATAAATCTATATTTTCATAATAATGGTAAGTTTTTTGGTCATTATAATGTACTAATTATCCTATTCATCTTATATTTATGATTTTTATTTGTTTACTTGTGTTATTGAGAAGTTATACCTCTAATACTTTTACATATTTCACTTTTTGTATTATGAGGGAAACCACTAACTTTCTATTTGTTATTAACTTCTGATCATATAATTTTCATTCACTTATTTTTAATTAATGTATAATTGTTTGATATTTTACTATGAATCTTCTTTCAAATATAGAATAATAATTTTTATGCTTTTTTGTAATATTTTTCAGTACCAAAATTTGGTTTAACTAATTTAATTGTAGAAAATCTATATTTAAAGTGAGTAATTACTAAAAATATTAGCAAAATAAATTTTAGTGTTGTTGTATAAATTAATAGAAAAATAAATATTAGTAATGGGGGATAATAGTTTATGTTTCTATTAACTAATTGACATGTTATGTGTGATTCAATACAATATTCATATCATGTTTAAATAAATTTCACATAAACATTTGTGATACAATTTCTTTATGATATTGTTGTTTCTTATGAATGGATGCTATATAAAGGTAAATGTGAGTGAATATACTTGTGTAAAGGTGATAATAACACTAATTAATGTAGGAAATATATTTATGTGCATTATTAATTTTTGTAATTGAAAAAACATGATTAAAGGGGTGTATTAATACTAATAATTACATTTAATTTGATGAATAATAACTTGAATATGAGGAAATGGTAAACTAATACATAATGATTTTTTAATTGTTTAATGTTCCTTAAAATGATTTTTTTGAGTTAACATATGATGGAAGTTTTTTGATTAAATATAAAAGTTATTTTAGGATTAAAAATTATTTCATGTGAATTTATAAGGTATTTGAGTTACTTTAGTGGAATAAAATAGGGTTGAATATTATTTATTAAGTTGAAATATGAATTTAATAGGTGTTTTACTCACTAATTCAAAGGTATTGTTAAACTTTCCCTGTACTAGGTCACTTGAAGGGAAAATTGGGATATGTTAATACATGAGATAAATATGTGAAAGATATACTTCTTGATTTAGTTTTGAGTAATTTACAAAGAGATATTTGATGTTATGAATACTGGAAAATGGGTTGATGCAATTCCACCTGTTTGTCATATGAGATGATGATCAACCTTCTTTTCAGTTACATTAACCTACTACTATTATAATTGGATGAAGAATATATGATATTACATGGTTGAATTAGTTGGAACCTAATCCTTTATTTACATTCTAAAAAGAATTTTTATAAATCATTTATATATTTATCTTGTTTATATATTATCAAACATAAAATCAAAGGGCTTAGTGGGGTTTATTTTTTTATAATGGGAATTTATCTTGACTAACTGTGCATACAAAACTTGTGTGTGTATAGATCATATACATGACAATATTGTAATACGAACACTAATTGTACACGATGATGTTAGGGGGAGACATTAAAGATGGATATGAATGTCTATATAATAATGTATAGTGGGATTTATACATATGGGTTTTCTATTTATTTCAGTTGTACTATGTATATTTTAGAAATTATGTTTTGATTTTGAGTCTTGTTTTTGATGTGTGGCTCATGTGGGCTTGGATGAGAATTATTTTTATATTGCTAATCATTATTTGGTTATATATAAATTGATTATTATTTATTTTATGTTTTTGATGTGATGTAAAATTAGTCAATAAATTTCTCTTTGTGATATATTATTAATATCTGAGAAAAATTTTCCCACCTCTAGTTACTAGGAAGTGAACTTGAGTCTATGTGGTGTTTGTCCTTGGTATCATAGTTATCCCAGGTAAAGATGTAACAAAATGTTATTTGATTAGTTTCTTTTCTAAATTCATGATATTTTTTGGATAATAGGCTAATGATTAAGAGTCCATACATGGAATATATGTTATATGTGGGTGAAAGTCCAGTATAACCATAGTATGATTTTATGTTATCTAGGAGTATGCAATTTCATTCTCACTATTTATAAATTATACTGTGTGGTATGATTTTCACTAAATTTGGGGTGAGTGGTAAGGTATTAAAACATCATTTTGTTATGTAGGGGAATGAAATGTGCATGTGTGTTTTTAATTATTTGTTATTTAAATTTATTATAAATAATATAATTATTCACAAAATAATTGGATTTTCATAATTGGATATTTATAATGGACTAATTTACAAAATGTTTTGAAATGAATATAATGTTTTCATGTTATTAGTTTTAATTGACTATTTCCATTTTGATTATGAGTACTTAGTTATTCATATTGTGCTTTCATTTGGAAATTATGTTATTGATAGGAAACTAATGTGTTGATTTTATTATAGTATTATAAAACCAATGTGTTGAGATGATGATACCTGATGAAAAAAGGTTTCTTAAGATCATTTTATAAGGTAAATAAAAATTTTGTAATTAGAGTATATTCCCTTAGTTGGTGAGTTTGAGAATCTAGTAGAGAAAAGATCAGTGCAATTATTTTAAGGTGATAAAAAATATGAAAATAACTCTATATGTAGTGGTGATGTCTAATATGATTTGAAATTTATGATTATAACATCCTCATATATTTAGTGGTGACAATAGATGTTATATATTTTGAAGTGCACTGTGTAGCATTTGTTGTCAACGGGGTATATTGTTGTTAAGGAATGTATGGATGTAAAGGAGTATCAATATTTGAATGAAAAAGGATGTAATGGTGTAGGTGAGGAATGGAGAATGGCCATTGAACTTAGAGGAATGTCACTTAAGAGATTCACAAAGTGGAATATGAGATGATGGTTGAAACATTCTCCAGGAACATCTGACGATTTTTGAACTGATCTATAAGTTCAATGAACTTGTATCAATATGATACAATGTCACAACAATGTTAGAAGACCATGCATTGTTTTCACAATGCATGAGGAGTGGAAGACGGTCCATCCTCAACTATTGAGTGGATGAAGTGGTTTGAATGAAGTCCATGCACTATCACATAGTGCATGTGAATTTGAAGATGATCCAACTTGATCTCTAATTGGATCAATGAAGAACCTTAAAGAATTAATTGATTCAAGTGATTCGGTTGATGAATGACCTTCTGGAATTCCACATCCTAAGTGAATATTATATGTGAGGAGGATGGAGGAATTCTAATGAAGAAAAAGAATATAAATGGTGAAGAAGGAAAGATGTGGCATTTGGCCTTTTTCACTAAGTACGTTGTATACTTAGTGTTTATTCAAACAAAAAATACGCCACCAAGGGCCAGCATTAAGGGTTCAACCCCAGGGAACTTGTGGGACTCGAGGTCTCCACGCCCAAGGGGGATCCCATGGGTCTTGCCCGAGAGGCAGAGGCCGGGTCGTGTGTATGCCCGGGGCCACACCGGGGATCAGGCCTGCACAGCATGAGCGCCGGGATGCGCGCCTGAGGGGCAGAGGTTGGGCGCAGAGCGCGCCCACTGAGAACACGGTGTGGGGCGGCACCGTGAGGGGAGAAGATTCAATTGAAGCTAGATAGGGAGTGCTTGGTTGTTAATCCCCAAGAAAATCGGGCTTCAATTCGATGTGGGATGCAGAATTTTACCGGGGATCTAATCTGAGTCGCCCGTTCGATCGCACGGATGATCTAGACTCCACGATGTATCCCGTGTGTGATCTTCTAATCGCAGCCGTCCGAGGTTATTAAACATCTGATCTGACGGCTCCCGGTGTGTCTCCTACCTCGAGCTCAACTGAGGCACCCGCGACATCCCCGCTGAACTAGTGGCGCCTCCGAGCACCAGATTTCGAGTTCCCGGCCACCATTGCTGAAAGTAAAGTGTCCAAGGTGTTCGTCTCGACGTAACGAACACGACCATGCATAAAAATGGTCATGCATGCAACGTATGGAAAAATTTCTATGAAGGCCAAAGAAAACCGTAGGTGCGAGGCCATGATGGTTTATGCTTTGCATGAATTATCCTTAACTGAAGGCCATGAATACGTTCTAAGTCACATGCACGTAGAGGAAAAATAAAGGAAGAGTCTCTTATTGAAACAGAGGATAAAAACAAGATTTCACAGAATCTTGAAAACACAAGAATTTCGGGAATTTGAGTTATATATCCCATGGAAGATATGTGGCACCTCCTCTGCCTATAAAAGGAGCACTCGAGGCTCAGAGACGCTTGCTGAGTTTTTGAAGAACCTTGTGAAGTCCCACGAGCACCCTGTGCCACACGAAGCCAAGCCTACGCGCACCACTTGCGCGGTAGAAGCCTGGAGATTCCCTAGATCCATTTGGTCCCTTTTGTGCACCCCTTGCGCGAAAGAATAATTGTGAGACCCCCTACGCACCTCCCTTTTGTGACAGGAAGAACCCGCGGTCGGATCCTTGCACGCCCGAGGTTACTACCCTCTCTACCCGCGAACTTGTGTGTCAGGAGGATCTTGCGCGGCCGAGGTGCTTTGAAACCCTTCACGCTCGTGGATCTTGCCCAACATGCGCGGCTGCCTTGCACCCAAGGCTTGCGCAGCCCTTGCGGCTTGTGAACCTTGCAAGGCAGTAGGCCCTTGCGCGGTTTGTGCCTTGCGTGGTGAAGAAGAGGACAAGGCCCTACGCGGCAGTGGGTTGCACACATTTTGTGTAACACCCTACAGGCATTTGAGTGTGTTCCAAGTGCTAAGAAGACCACACTTTGAGTGTGTGAAAGAGGAGGAAGGTCGTAGGCCGTGTGGGTGCTAAGTGAACAAGAAGGCCATAGCATTTTGTGTGTGCAAGAGGAAGAAAGAAAAAAGTGTTTGTGCATACTTGAACTAAACAAGTGAAGGCTGGAACCTAGTGTGTGCACAAAGTAAAGTTTATACACTTAGAAGAAGAATAAGAAGACTTCCACACTAAAGTATAACACACTTTTAAGTGTGTGGACAAATTGAACAATGTGTGTGAAGAAGGGAAAATGTGTGTGTGCTTAAGGAGATTACACCCTTTGGGGTTTATCACACCAAGAAGATGGAAAGGGGAGTGCATTCTTGCATGCATGCACATGCACACGTAAACAAGCTCAAATCTGGTTGTGTGCATTTGAGTTGTCCAAGAACAGATATTCTTGAAGAATTTGAGAGGCCATACAATCAGTGCATGATGACTCAGAATAGCCATGCACTTAGTGCATGAAGTTGATTTGAGAACAGACTGAAGCTAGAATGAAGTCAAAGAGATTATTTGACTATGTTTTTAGTAGATTGAAAAGATCCAGATCAACAGAAGTGATCAGATGTTTTGAGCAAGACTAACAGACCTTTTTAGAGGCTGTTGAAGATTTTGAAGACATAGGCCAGGTCATCCTAAGAAGAAGGAGATAAAGCCTGAGAAAGAAGAGAAGTCATGATCAACTCAAGTGATCAGAGGAAGAGATTAAGGCCAGCAGTCTTTATCCAAGACTGTTGAAGATACTTGAAGATCTGAATAGAAGAAGAGCTACTCGTGTGACTCGAGGATCCAGGAGAAGCACCCTGTGAGACTCAGGGTGGAAGAATTCTTCAGTGGGATTCTGGAGCAGGCCAGTGGGACTCTGGTAACACTGTGGGACGCAGTATAAAGACCCTCCTGTGGGACTCATGAGAGATACATTGGGACTCTGTATCGACCATTGTAATACTAATTGATTATAATAGAGAAACCATGTTGGGGCGTATAACCAACATGGTAAGGACGTAGGCCTTTGGTGATGAACCTTGTAAATCCTTGTATCTAGTTACTTTACACATACTACATCATTCGAGGAAATGTGAGAGATACAAGAATAGTGGATTGAGGCTTTAACCAGCCATAGAGGTTTAATTGATAAAGAATAAATTAGTAAAAAGTTTTAAAGGGATCACTAATTCACCCCATCCCCCTCTCAGTTATTCACACTGATATGGGAACTCCAATTAGTATCAAAGGAAGGTTACCTCTAAAAGATCCAATAGAGTATACAATGTGCATATTTGAGTAACTGAGCAAATACCCTCAAAGGGAGATATCTTCCAAGACTCAGAAAAACAGGTTGAAGAAACTGGCCAAGAAGATGAAGAAGAAGATTGCTGCTGATAGAGAAACACCTGACAATTCCTTTTATCACTCTTCTAATGAATCCTGTCCTAGCTATGATGATGATGGAAGAATCAATGATCTTCTAAATTCAATAGAATATCTTCAGAAGACAGTCCCCAGGGAAGTAGGAATGATTATAGCTACAGACATCTTTGATCTTCAAGAATAAAAATTACAGCTAGAAGAAGAAGCCAATGCTATGGAAGATCAATTGGCTAAAAGGTTTGGCATAACCAACACTCTCAGAACGCTAGTGAAGGCTAATGATTAAACGGTTTCCCTTTGCAATGAAAGATATGAAGACACCAATGAAGAATTGCAAAGAAGCTTATCTGAGAAAGAATTATTTATGATAAGGATCAAAGAAGTTGTCCATGCACTGGAGAAGAGGCACAGAGTGTCAATGATTGTCAGAGATGCTCAAATTAAAGACAAAGTCAAAATGGTAAAGGAGCTTGACAACTCATTGCCATAATTGAAGAAGGTGCATGATGACCAGATGAAATAGCTGAAATAATGTTGGGAATGAAGGCTAAGATTTGTTTAGGATGAGAAGAACTATCTCAACATGAAATTACTAGAACTTGAGGTGATATTGAAAAATATGAAATCACCCAAATCCAAAGCCACCTAGTCAGCTGGAAGAAGAAATGTTGCTACTCAAGTGAGCTTTGAGCAGGAAAATTCCAAAAGAAGGACATCCTATAATAAAAGGGAAACATCTTCTAAAAAGAAGGTACCATCCTTCACATCTTGTACTCATGCTTCTAAAAGTGTTTCCACAAAAATTGCATGATGGAAGAGCAATTCCAAACAAGTATGGGTGAAGTCAATGAAGAAATAGATATCTCCTAAAACAACAAAGCAACTCAAGAAAAATACCCCACAACCAGAAGGACTGAAGAGGTCAAGATTTGTGGGTCAGTGCTGGTGTTGTAACATGTCTGGGCATTGTGCAAATGATTGTTGGTACAATCCACTAAATGTAAAAGCACAGAGCAAGCCCATGCCAAGGGGGAGCAAGCCAGAAGGAAAGAAACAACATCCACAGGTCCAGAAACATCTTTTTACTACTAACAGATTTGGATTGCTTGATATCATCTGGGATGTTTGCAAAAGTGGTCAACAAGTTGATACATGTAAATCTCTGAATGTATCCAAAGCTAGAAAGTTTAAAAGATCACTGAACCTGGCTCAAATAGAATCCTTGGGGAGCAAGCAGAAGAAAGTAGAAAGTTCTCCCAAGAATATTTTGAAAAAGGAAGAGAAGTCCTTGGAATTGAAATCCAATAAGGTTGATGCATCCAGAAGGACCACCACGAAAACATTCTTCTACTGTAGAAAGAAAGGCCATACCATGGATCTTTGTAAACAAGCCATTGAATTCAATAGAGGCATACTGGACTCAAACAGACAATCAATCCAGAAGAAGTAGAAGGGATTGATTGAAAATAAGTTGCCTAAGAAAGGTAGCTTAACCGCATCAACAGAACCATGTGTAACTTCTAGAACTAAGGCCACACTTCCAAATTACTTGTTAATCATATGGCCTAATCAGTTGCAACTTTCCAGAGAACTGCAAAGATCTGAATATGAAGTACTGGAAATTGCTAAGGCAAAAGGGAAGCAACAGATTTCAAATGAAGATGATGTTCTGTGTGTGAGGTGAAATAATGTTGTTCATATCAGTAATAACTTCAAGACACTAATTCCAGCTCAAAAAGAATTCTTCAAAAGAATGAAGATTGCACCATGAGACTCTAGTGCATAGAAATCACTGAGAAAGAGAGGAGTCACACACAAGGAAGTTGAAGATGTGATGAGATCCACACCAACACAAACATCATTGAAGATCAAATGTGCAAGTTTGATAATGATGAAAATGGGAAATCTCGGTTGAGAGAATCTTCTCAACCTTGTTGTTCACATTGATGAACCAAGGAGGTTCCATATTATTCCCTTATACTTCTGGTATTTACATGTGCTAACATTGTAGGGAATTGAAGATGATGATCATTCTTAGCTGGAGGATGGTTTGGACAGAATGGAGTGCACCCCATGAGGGGGAGCCAATCGGGAGAAGATGGTATTTTGAGATTTAATTCCATCTTGTGAAAAGTGAAGGTATTCCAATCATACATTCATCCCTTGTTTCATAATTGTATCAACATGACATTTAAGGGGGAGTATTTATTGAAGTCAAAAGGTTGAAAGGGGGATCTTTATCTTTGCACCTGAACTTTCTAATGTGTTTGGTGATGTATGTGCAGGATTTAGAAATTTATTGTTATATCTGAAAAATTTCAAACCCCTTGAAGCATGATCTCACATGTATAGTGAATGTTGGACAACTTTGAGTTCCTTTGTTACGTCACTCTTGTTTTCTACACCGGGTATTCCCAAGTAGGCTTAGAGATGATTTACTAAAGGTTATTTGCTAAAGAGAACATGTGACATCATCCATCTCTTAGTGTTTTTCATGAAGATGCTTTTTAAAGGGATGAAGTGATATTTTTGGAAGTGAACCACACCACACCCTTGCATTTGATTGCCAATAAGGGGGAGAAAATGTTGGCACACATATTGACCCATTCATATGTGATGAAGAAGTGTATTGACAACAACTACAATGGGGGAGATTGGAGTGCACTGTGTTTCATTTGTTGTCAATGAGGTATATTATTGTCATAGAATGGATGGATGTCAAGGAGTTTCAATATGTGAATAAAAAAGGATGTGATGGTGTTGGTGAGGAATGGAGAATAGCCATGTAAATTAGAGGAATTTCTATTAGGAGATTCACTAAGTGGCATAGGATATGATGGATGAAACATTCTCTAGGAACATCTGACGATTGTTGAACTGATCTTTATGTTCAAAGAACTCTTATCCAGATGATACAATGTCACAACAATTTTAGAAGAACATGCATTGTCTTAACAATGCATGAGGATTGAAAGATGATCCATCCACAACTACTGAGTGGATGAAGTGGTTTGAATGAAGTCCATGCACTATCACATAGTGCATGTGAATTTGACAATGATCCAACTTGATCTCTAATTGGATCAATGAAGAACCTTGAAGAATTAATTGATTCAAGTGATTCGGTTGATGAAGACCCTTTGAGAATTCCACATCCTAAGTGAAGATTATATGTGAGGAGGATGGAGGAATTATAATGAAGAAGAAGAATAGAAATCAAGAAGAAGGGATGATATGGCATTTGGCATTTTACACTAAGTACTTTGTATACATAGTGTTTATTCAAGCATAAAATATGCCACCAAGGGCCAGACTTAAGGGTTCAACCCCAAGGAACATGTGGGACTCGAGGTCGCCATGCCCAAGGGGGATCCCATGGGGCCAGCCCGAGAGGCAGAGGTCGGGCCATGTGTAAGCCTGGGGCCACGCAGGGGATCAGGCCTGCGCAGCATGGACGCCAGGATGCGGGCCCGAGGGGAAGAGGTTGGGCGCAGAGCGCGCCCGCAGAGAACATGGTGTGGGGCGGCACCATGAGGGGAGAATATTCAATTGAAGCTGGATCGGGAGCTCTTGGTTGTTAAGACGCAAGAAAATCGGGCTTCAATTCGATGTGGGACGCGGAATTTTATCAGGGATCTAATCTGAGCCGCCCGTTCGATCGCGTAGATGATCTGGACCGCACGATGCATCCCGTGCGCGATCTTCTAATCATAGCCGCCCGAGGTTATTAAACATCAGATCCAACGGCTCCCGGTGTGTCTGCTACCTCGAGCTCGACCGAGGCACCCACGACGTCCCCGCTGAACCAGTGGCTCCTCCGAGCACTAGATTTCGAGTTCCTGGCCACCATTGCTGAAAGTAAAGTGTCAACGGAGTTTGTCTCGACGTAACGAACACGGCCATGCATAAAAATGGGCATGCATGCAATGTATGGAAAAATCTCCAATAAGGCCAAAGCAAACCGTAGGTTCGAGTCCATGATGGTTTAGGCTTTTCATGAATTATCCTTAACCGAAGGCCATGCATACGTTCTAAGTCGCATGCACGTAGAGGAAAAATAAAGGAAGAGTCCCACATTTAAACAGAGGATAAAAACAAGATTTCAGAGAATCTTCAAAACCTGTGAATTTAGAGAATTTGAGTTATATATCCCACGGAAGATATTTGTCACCTCCTATACCTATAAAAGGAGCACTTTAGGCTCAGAGATGCTTGCTGAGTTTTTGAAGAACCTTGTGAAGTCCCGTGAGCACCCTGTGCCACGCGAAGCCAAGCCTGCATGCACCACTTGCGCGAAAGAAGCCCGGAGCTTCCCTAGCTCGGCTTGGTCCCTTTTGCGCACCCCATGCACTAATGAAGAATTAGGAGACCCCCTGTGCACCTCCCTTGCGCGACAGGAAGAACCCACGGCCACATCCTTGCGCACCCGAGGATACTGCCCTCTCTGCCCGCGGACTTGCGCGACAGGAGGAGCTTGCGCGGCCGAGGTGCTTTGACACCCTGCGCGCCCGTGGCTCTTGCCCAACTTGCGCGACTGCCTTACACCCGAGGTTTGTGTGGCCCTTGCAGCCTGTGAACCTTGCGTGGAAGTAGGCCCTTGCATGGCTTGTGCCTTGCGCAATGAAGAAGAGGAGAAGGCCCTACGCGGGCATGGGTTGCACACATTTTGTGTAACAACCTACGGGCCTTTGAGTGTGACCCAAGTGCTAAGAAGACCACACATTGAGTGTGTGAAAGAGGAGGAAGGCTGTAGGCCGTGTGGGTGCTAAGTGAACAAGAAGGCCGTAGCATTTTGTGTGTGCAAGAGGAAGAAAGAACAAAGTGTTTGTGCATACTTGAACTAAAAAAGTGAAGGTCGGAACCTTGTGTGTGCACAAAGTAAAGTGTATACACTTAGAAGAAGAAGGAGAAGACTTCCACACTAATGTATAACACACTTTTAAGTGTGTGAACGAATTAAACAAAGTGTGTGAATAAGGGAGAAGGTGTGTATGCTTAATGAGATTACACCCTTTGGGGTTTATCACACCAAGAAGAAGGAAAGGGGAGTGCATTCTTGCATGCATGCACATGCACATTTAAACAAGATCAAATCTAGTTGTGTGCATTTGAGTTGTCCAAGAACAGATATTCTTGAAGAATTTGAGAGGCCATGAAATCAGTGCATGAATATTCAGAGCTTCCATGCACTTAGTGCCTGAAGATTATTTGAGAACAGACTGAAGCCAGACTAAAGTCAATGAGATTATTTGTCTGGGTTTTCAGTATATTGAGAAGAGCCTGATCAACAGAAGTGATCCGATGTTTTGAGCAAGACCAACAGACCTTTTCAGAGGCTGTTGAAGATTCTTGAAGATAGAGGCTAGGTCATCCTTAGAAGAAGGAGATAAAGCCTGAGCAAGAAGAGAAGTCCTGATCAACTCAAGTGATCAAAGAAAGAGAGCAAGGCCAGCAGTCTTTATCCCAGACTATTGAAGATACTTGAAGAGCTGAACAGAAGAAGAGTTACTCATGTGACTCAAGGAGCCAGGAGAAGCCCCCTGTGAGACTCAGGGTGGAAGAAGTCTTCAGTGGGATCCTAGAGAAGGCTAGTGGGAATCTTGTAACATTGTGGGAGGCAGTATGAAGACCCTCCTGTGGGACTCAGAAGAGATACAATGGGACTCTGTATCGACCATTGTAATAATAACCGATTATAATGGAGAAACAATGTTGGGGCGTATAACCAACATGGCAAGGACGTAGGCCTTTTGTGTCTAACCTTGTAAATCCTTGTGTCCAGTGCCTTTACATTTACTTAATCATTCGAGGGAAGGTGAGAGATACAAGAAGAGTGGATTGAGGCTTTAACCATCCATAGAGGTATAATTGATAAATAATCAATTAGTAAAAAGTTTTAAAGGGATCACTGATTCACCCCCTCCCCCACTTAGTGATTCACACGGATCTGGGCACTTTATATTTTATGAATTTCAATATGGTCTGGATTCAATCTTCAAGATGATTGATTCCCTTGAAATGAAATGGTGAAGGTAGATATCTTTATGCATGAGGGAATGACTAACAGTAGTGTGATATCTTGGTCTAAGAGAAGAGTGAAAGAGGGTTGTTATGGAATAATTTTCAGGAACTCTTATTTTATAAATAATACACATAGATTCTATGAATGGATATGGGATAGAAATTCCTGGAGCTGAAATAATTGAATATTTATATTTTTGAGTACACCTCAATGTTTACAAACTATCTCATTTATTTTCCAACAGTAGGTTCCAATGTGTATTCTAAGGTAAATTAGTTTGAGTATGGATTAAGGGTGGAGATTTGATTAAGGCTTCATCACATTTAATTAAAATATTATATATAAGTTGAAAATAAGGATCTCATAGTATAAAATGATATTTTGTGTGAGATGTGGGAATCCATGAGATAAACATTATATGATAGTGGTAAGAAGTTAACGGGGTGCAACTTAAAGATATGGTAAGTAGTTACGTGGTTAGGGATATACCTTCTTTCCTATATCCTCTATAAGAATTATGTTTCATGAGAGTTATCGTTATGTACAAAGGGGTCATAGTAAGTTTGGTTTTCTCAATAAAACTAATGACTATTACAATTATATAATATTGGGAAATCATTAAAAATATTATTAGTCATGATATTAGTTTAGTGGAGTTAATGAATCATCTTCTACAAATGAATATCTTAAATAGTTTAGTTAAATGGAGTATAGTTAATTTCATATATCAATTTGAAGGTCTCATCAATTTTGTGGTAGAGTTTCTCAAGGATAGATTCAAAAAAATAATTCTATATCGGGGAGATATACACCCTAAGGGTAGCGTTGAAGAATAGGGTCTGATAAATTTTATACTTCAGAGTTGGTGATAGTGAATCTGGGTGAGGGATCTTCTACTACTAAAATTATAATTATGGTTACCTCAATTTATGTTAGTGTGTTTCTTAATTCTACTTCTGTTTTTTATAGTACGTCTACTTGTTTAAAATTTGACAATGTTTTGGATGTTGAGTTTTTACCTGGAGTTCTATATATGAATACTCTATTATAGAGGAAACAATTTCCTATCAAATAATTCAAAAATTGATTCATTAATATATATATTGATATAATAATATTACTTACATATTCATCATTTAGATGAAAGGTGTTAATGCAGTTATCAGAATTGATTGGTTTTCACATTTTTTGTGAATATTTATATTTATTGATGACATTTTACATTCATTATCTATTTTGGTGATTGTTTTTTAAAAAATAATAATTCTACCAATCAAGTACATAAAGATATTATCTACATGAACTAATGTAGTTTATATTTTAGGTATTAGGAATATATATTTGATAAGAAATGTGTGATATAGGTGTGTCTTTTTATCATAGATTTGATCAATTTTCGCATATTGTTTGGAGTATTTATCTGTTGTTCCACTGGAGGTGATTGTAGAGTTTATCATTAGCATGATATAGGTTATAAAGCCAATTTTTATTCCTTCTTATCATATATAACCATCTAAGAACGTGTAATTTATGACTTGTTTAGAAGATCCTTAATCAAAAGGAACAATTCTATAGAGTTTATCTTTATCGGTTTCTCCCATCAATATTTCTATAAAAAGCAATTGAATTATTTTTATCGTATGTTATTAAAAGATAAAAAAGGTTATCGATAATAATTGGTATCCTTTTGCATGGATGAAACATCTATTGGACTAGTTAAGAGGATATTTGTTGTTTTTAATGATTGATCAACAATCACGTTATCATCCTTTATGAGTGTGATATGAAGAATGACTAAGAAAACTTTTTCAATAAGATTAATCATTTTTATTTCCAAGTAATTATTTTAGGGTTAACGAATATTCAATATTTGATAATATGCATGATGAACCTCGTTTTCATTCCATATTTGGATTCCTTATTAATTGCGTTTATTAATTATACACAAATATGATAATGATATTGTGACGAATATCAGGAGAATTTGACTATTATAATTGAAATATTGAGAGATATTTTATTTCATGTTATGGTTTCAAAATAATAATTAATGATTTGTGAAGTAAAATTTCCTACCCCATTCATATTTAAATTGAGGATATCAATGGATGATAAGTATATGATAGAATTTTCATTATAAGATTCACTAAATACATATTTGATTATGATGGGAGTGAGTATTTTATTTTGGATTATAATTCTGTGACTACAATTTTTGATATTACGAAGATGATAAAGTCAAAAAAATATAATTATTTTATCAAGAATATGGAGGTTTTATTAGGAATATTATGATGTTTTTTGTGTTGTCTTGTGATGTGCGTTGACAAAATAAGTTTTATAAGTTTTATATAGATATTTATATCATTGGTTAAAGAATAAAAATTACCCAACTCATGATCATTAGTTAGCTACAGTATTGAAAGATCACAAATGTTGGGGGTAAGGTCTACTTATTGAGAAGTTTGTGGTACTTATGAGATATATGATATTGAAATAAAATTAGTTTGTAGAGGAATTTAAATCTACTACATATGTTATGGGTTGAATTATTATGCTTTTTATCTTGAAAAGATATATACTCCAAAAAATAGAATTTTGTTTCGAATACCTTTAGCCGGAATACCAAATGGATATCATACATGTGTTGAAAGAGGAGTTGATGTTTATATCTAACTTATCAGATTTTAATTTTAAAGTTTATAAGGGGGAAGACCATGTTGTTTTACTACATATGACCATTGCATTATCCATGCAAGAGATTTTCATTGAATTTCATGGCTCAAATTTTGTGTGTTTGGTTAATTATAAAAGATTACAAGATCAGGAACATATATGATGATGAAAACATGGTCCATATTCATTCTTTTATTCCCATGAAATTAATTTTTCCTAATCACTCATCATGAAAAATTTATGAGAGATGGGTATTTTATCATTGTTTGATGAAGATATTCCATAGTGTTAAATTATAATTTTGGTGTATATGTGTGAAATGATACATGGTTGGTTTTTCTTCATGATGATTGACTAATATATAGGTTAAATATGAACACTGAAGAACAATAAAAATGATTCAATAAGTAATAATTTCATAGTATAGATAGTATTTGGTGTCTATTTAATTCATGAAACCCTTTATGAGATAAATTTTTTATAATTATGAAATTTGGGTATTCAATTATCAGTTTACTAAAGCTACACATTTTATGTCAATTAGAGAGACTCATAAAATTGGAGACAATAGAGGGCTTCATATTAGAGAGTTTTTGAGGCTTCATGTGGTAACCAATATTGTTATTTACAATAGTGATGTGATATTAACTTTTTTATTTCAGAAAGTCTAGTATAATTTTTTAGATTCTCAAGTAAATATTATTAACCCCAAATAGATAGACATTCTGAATGTACAATTTATACTCATTAGGATATGATCCGCGAATTTTTTCACGATTTTTTGGATTCTAATGATTATCAGATGAATTTGGTAGTGATTTTTTATAACAAAATATACCATTCACATATTTTGATATGCTCATTTAAATCATTTTATCGGAGGTTATTTCATTCACCTTTATCTAGTAGAGAAATTGGTTATACATCAATCATTTTGAATATATTAGGAAAGGATACATGTAATCAAGTGTAACTAATCATGGTGATATTCTATATAGACCAAAATAGATATAATTCATATGATGATTCTAGGTTTTGACCGCTCATGTTTGATGTTGGTGATCTTGAGTTTCTCTATGCATCACCTTGATCAAGTTATTGGCAGTTTACTAGCAATGGGAAGTTGGATCCATGTTTTATTAGACCGATTTACATTTTTGATAGTATTTGGTAGGATTCATATCTCTTATAATTAACATGGAATATAGAAATAGGTATGATATTTTAATTTTATGCTTTTATTATTATAAAAAATTTCTCTCTAATGTGATATAGAGTGAGGATTTGGTACTTGATATGGATGTAGATTTTGTTGAATGAACAATTTGTATAATTTATTGAATTGAGAAGTGATTTTAGGTTAGTTTCATAAAAAAAATACATTTTATAATGTATTGTGGCCTCTATAGAAGGAGATCCTGGAATTATAATCTTATATGAGGTCTCGATCACCAATGTAATTTAATAATGACAATAGATATGGATTCATGAAGACAATTAAACTTTTAGTGAGTAGTTTATGATGACACTATTCATTGAGGACCAAAATTAGTTTAATTATTATGTTTTTAAATTTATTTTTTTTGTATAATTTTTCTTTTCAATATTGATGTGAAGTGAGGAAGCAGAATGTTGGTTTATCATTGGATTTTTTTATATTTTCCAGCAAGTACTATTGGGTACCCAGTGTGGGGTACCACAAACATAGTGGAAGTAGATGTAGAGGTTGATCACCTAGGCTACCATGAGGTACTTGGTATCCTACTATGTTGTTATTTAAGGAGGTTATTTTTTTCCTTGTTCATGGGATTTGGAATTTAATTTTGTATTCCTAATGGTAGGGATCCTTTTTGATGAAATATAGTGTCCCTCATATCTAAACTTCTAGTAGGTATTTATTCTTTTGTTGGGCTTAAAATTTTGATTTGTGAGTGGAATTTAATCTATATCAATAAGAGAATTTATAGACATATATTATTGTGTGTTGGAGATGAGGTATAGTCTCTTTCAAGTTGTAATTGTTCTCTTACTTAATTTATTTTCCAAATTTTCTACATTCATTGTAAACATTGTGTGATTGAGGCTATATTCCTTATGTAGATTAATATTTTTTTGTGTGATAGGTGAAATCAAACTTTTATTTAGTATTTATATTGTTATTATATATGATTTCTATAATTATTTTTGAGTTTTTTATTATATATATTTTGAAATTGAAATTAGTTCATCTTTTGGGGGGAAATTTTCTATGTTTTTTGAGTGAACTCTGATATATAAAATTGTTTTTAAATGTTTGAATTGTGGAAATTAAAATTTACAAAAATGAATTAATAATTTTATTGAATAAATAAATAAGGGAGTTTGTGTAAGAATTAATAGAATAAATAATGGCTAGAAATAAGAGATCTATTATTATTTTTTGGGGATGAAATCAAAATTTTATGTGTGAATAAATTCTATATAAATTCATATAATGTTAGTATAAATTTATCATTATTTAATTTATTTTTAATTCATGATGATATCATTTTTTTTTGTGAATAGATATAATCAAGTAAAAAGTGGGTGGAAATAATTTTTTGATGAGGATAAACACACTAAATGAACAAAAATATTTATTTTTTTGTTTTAGTTAATTTTTATTTGGAAATGAGGCGATAAAAAGGTGTTTTACATTCTAAAAGTATCATTCGAAATGATGAAAACATACTTATAGTTGTTTAAATGATATATTACTTTAATTTTACATTTTATTTGGTATTATTGAATTAAAATTATGATTTTTTGTGTGTTATCTTGAAATATTTATTGTGTGTTTATCCAAAAAATTATATTGGTTTGTTAGTGTTTGTATTATAACATGGATTGTTTTGTAGTTATTTTTGTGGAATAAATTGGTAAAAAAATTGATATTTGGAACTGACAATTAGTTGGTGAATTGGTTCCTTTTTGGTAACTATTTTTGTAGTGAGAATTTCAAGCAATCTTGTCACCTATAGGGTGGATTGGGTTTGAATTAGAAATGAGATATTGATGTGATTGTAATATTTTAGGATTGTCCTTCAGTCAGTCCTAGGGAATTATATGACTCTATGAGTTTAAAAAATGGGATGATCTGGTTCCATGGGTTTGTAATATAGGATGGTGACTAGCCATGTGTGTAAATCCAATGAAGCTAGTATCATAAAGTATGTGGTGTCATTATTAAATTCTATTCAAATACATGAAATCGCATTCCAAAGGAACAATTGTTTTAGTATTATTGGAAAACTAGATACATACATGAATATTAGGTTAAAATATAAAATATAAATAACAACATAAAATTTTCATTATGTTAATCATTATTTATTCCACACAATCCTTCATATTAATCATAAATAACATCTTGAAATCTTTAGGAAAGGAAACATAAAAATGAGGTGAGCTCAGATGCTCAGTAAGTGTATGCAAACCATTGAAGTTATCATGAATAAATAAGGAATAATGAAGATGGATAGGAAAATACGTTTAAGTACATTCCATTTAATAAATAACATGTACAAAAATAATTATAAGGATGGAATAAATATTGAACAATTTATTTCCCAAAAATAAACATATGATCTAGAAACATTTCCATGAATATTCTATCTAATCGAATAATCACATTGACATCAATAAATTATCTAATAATGAGGGAATACAAATTTCTTTACATCATAACCATTAAATCATGTCCTATTCCTAAGACATAATACATAAATGGTTAATGAGTTTTCCATAAACCCAATTATGTTTTTCTCATGATACCTACCAATGCATCGGGGGGATATGTAATTTTGGGCCCTAGAAATCTCATAATAAGTCAAATGCATTTCTCAATTTAAAGATGATAAACATAATCAATATAAAAAAATTTATTGAAAAAATAGAACATGAAATTTAAATAATTTCCCTATTAAATAAACATAGTCGTAAGCTATTTAGAGTAATATAGAGAATGGTATCAAAATAGGACATCCTTAGTCAAACTGTTCATAAACTTGCCTGATAAATAATAAGTATGGTATAATTACAAAATATTATTAATTTTTAATATGACATAAGATTATTGTTTTCTATGATGAATGAAAATATAATTAAAATTATCTTAAAAATCTATTGTGAAAAATTATTTCCATGTTGACTATCACATTAAAAAACTAAATTACCTGAATATTAGAGTAAAAATTACCTTCAATGAAGTGCTTTATTCATAGAAAAATTCATAATCACATAAAGTTATGAGTTGTGATGAATAATAATATTACATTAAATGATTTTTAATAAATATTGGAGAAAAATATATTATATTTAATATAAAATGTGAAACAATTTCCATAAGGGAAACTTAAACATAAACAATACTGAATAATGACGACATATTGAAATAAACACATACTCATTTAGTGAAATTTCATTGGTAATACCAATGATTGAAATAAATTCCAGAAAACATTAAATACCTTGAGGATAAATGGATTCATGATAAGAAATTTCAATGAGGAAATATATAAACTGCATAAAATAAATAAGCGGTGAATCTAGAACATGTCTCACTTAAGTAAAAGTCGGATGAGAAACCCTTACCTAAGGTATGAATTACTTAATATGAGGCCAATCCACCTACATAATAAAAATATATCTTCTACACATCTATTATAGAACAAAAATATAATATAAATAAATTATATTATTTTATTATACAATTATTTAATCTAATAATTAATACTTCTTTTTTGAAAAACAGAATTCTGAGTGGTAACAGCTTCGGTTTTCATGAATGTGTTGTTTTGGAAATATAGGTAATTCCTTATTGATCATGGTTAAATAATTTCAAAAAATTTATCAATGATTTAAATTTATTATATATTTATTATATATGTAATTATAGAAGTCTAAAAAGTAATATATAGAAAAAGGAGTTACAACATTCATGGAGATTTTTGGTCATGAATTCAAAAGAATTATACTTTAAATTTTTTATGGATGGAAGAATATATATAATATTTCATATTTAAAAAATTATTAATTTATCATTTATATATAATATTTTCCTATTAAATCTATCCTAATTACCATTCATGTCATTATGAAATGAAAAATGTCTCACATCACTTCGTAGAGGTGGTAGACCACACATATGTAAGAGCAGTGCTATCATATTCCAAAGGATTGGATTTAAATACTGTAGATGTGATATTTTAATTTTTGAAATTTAATAATTTAATAATATTTTTTTGTAAACATTAAATACATCATTATATCATGCCATGATTGGTGGTTATGGACATCTAATTTCATCAGTTTGCTACTCAGTAGTCCACCCTACACATAACTGACAGTTTAGTTACCCATTTTATAAATGAGGAAATGGATATAGATCATTATGGTAACATAAAAAAAAATTATGTGTGATATTTTTGGTATTATTTTAGTATAGTTGATTTATATTTGAATTAGTTAAAGGAAGAAATAATTTGAAAACACACGTCTAAAAACTATACATCCACTTCAGACAACCTCTGTAAGTTTATACTCAAATATTTTATTTATTGATATTAAAATAAAAAAGGACTATAATAATCATTTAAGGATGTAGGGATGGAATTTGGGAAGGTATTTTATAATCCAATGGGATTTTTTAATGTGAAAATGTGATGATAGCGAATTCCCTTTATTGAGTGGGTGGGAGGACACACTTGGAATTATTTAAAAGAGTAAATTGTACCCAGATATTTCGGATTACAAATGGATTTAAAATTAATTGTTAACAAGCATAATATTATACAATGGCCAATGTATTTTTATAAAATATTGATAAAATATGTTGGTAGGTCATTTCAACTCATATTGTATGAGTTTAAACCCGTAGCAAACCTGTTTTGACATTAAACGTAGTAGTTGGTTGTTACTATTTTAATATTCATTATAAAAAAAATAAGTTGAAATTAATACCTAATATCAATTATTCCAATTTAAAACATATAATAAATTAATCCAATTCAATTCAATGATTTTTATGAATTTAATTTATAAATAAACCAGCAGACAAGATGGAAAAATTTATTTACAATAGAAATGATTTCAAAAGTATAAATGGGTTTATATAAAAATTGAACATAAAATTGATTAAAAATCGTTATGTTGGATTATTTATAGTATAATTGTAAAAATTTTACTTTTTAAATAATTTAAAATAATACGTGACTCTGTAAATACATAAAACCAAAGGTATATTTTTATAAAAATAAATATTTTTCACTATTCATTGAAAAAAAAAATTTCTGAAAAATCATAAATATTAACCCTTATATAATTTTGACAGGTTAACTCAAAAAATTGAGTTTCATTTTTAAAAATGACTTCATAAAAGTGTAAAAAAATTTATCATATGAATTTTCCAAAAAAATAATAATAATAATTTTTTCGGTAAATAGGTATATTTGAAGCATATAAATAATTTACTAAAAATTATGTAATTATATTTAAATATGTAATTTTTATCCAAAGTTATATTATAAATTTTCAAAATTTGGTTATTCATATTCAAACATCCATGTTTAACATATTTTTTTATAATTTTTATAGTCAAGTAATAAAATGGAGAGTATGTTATGGTTTGTTGAAAACATGTATTTTGAGTTATGAAAGCTATCAATGAAATTAATGTTTTTTCAAAAAATAAGAAAATTTATAAAATCCGATGGTGTTGTAATCTAACCACTAAAAAATAATTCCTCCCTTGATATTCCATCACCATAATATAAACATCAGATGATAATTATATCTCATCACATTACCAAGATCCCACATAGTTTTTTCAAATTGGTGTGTTCAAAAAAAAAATTGAAAAGGTGTGTGGATTTATTTCATTGAACTATCTCCATGAGATAAAGAATTTTCATGGGATTTAATTCATATAAAATATCATTTTCTAGTGGTATGACCTCTTATTTTAGTTCATGTGATGGATCAGTTATGTACTTACCAATGAGAGCTACATGGAACACATTGTGAACTTGGGGGAGGATCAGTGGAAGTGCCAAATGATAATCTACCATCCATACTCGATCTGTATGATTGATGGGGGCAATATACTTAGGGATCAAATTTAATTTTTTTACAAATTTATAAACCTTATTTTATACAGTAATTCACTGAAACACCGTCCCGCTATCCTTGAACTGTAGATCACATTGAAGATCATCGGCCTATATTATATGTTATTTTTGAGACTCCATGATGTATTTTAGAATGTATATACCTTTTTCTCCCATATTAATTACTTATATAGGTCACAGTAGCTATATTTATCTAACTTCTTCCTATTAAATTTTATTTCTACACTTATTTCCAATTACAGATTCATAAGGACCCATCTGAATGATCATGTGAAATCTATTTTTACAAAATAACTCAACTAGAGGAAGGTGTTATTACCAATCCCCATTGAGATTCATAGAAACAAATTTTAGTATATAATTTAGGTTTTGAACTTTTCATTCAAACTGAACTTCTATATGATGATGATATATTGGGCTAAAACTCAATTTTTTCACTAGTGATTTCAAAAGACTTCTTCAGAACAACACTGTAAGCCTTGGATCCTGTTAAAATATAATATAAGGTTTTATACTGTGATACTTTAGAGATTATTTAATTTATATTATAGAAATATAATCAGGAGTGAAATATTATCTAATGCAAATATTGTGTTCTATGTTCGTATTGTTCTAAAATATAACCCATATAACATTATGAACTATTGAAATATTTGGAAAGTCCATTTACAAAAATCAGTGGTATTGTTTTTCTCTTTAATTTCTGGTTTGGGTAATGGTTGTAACATCACCTTAGAATTTTCCCACTCAATGTAAACTTATTGGAATACCAATTATTGAGATAAAAACACTATGATATCTCTCTTCATGTCAACCCACCAAAAATACTCTCTCAAATTTTTATACATTTTCATACATCATGTAAAAATAAATAATTATTAAAAAACACCCCATCTTACATCTTCTTATTGTTGTTTTTTATAAACAATACACATATACAATTCATAAACATTATCATTATATCTTAATCAAGGTTAAACGCATGAAAATTACACCCATTCATCTAAATTTCAATAAATTCCTTCTACACCTCTTCACTCCAAACATGGATTGGTGGGGTAATATTCACTTGAGTGATATGATTCCTCCCCTTCCATTAAAAATTTCATGATCCTACCTTTTCAAATCCATAAATATTGGTCCTTTTGTGATCCACCTCATTTATGTGAATGTGTGATACATCCAATAGAGACCATCAGCCACCTTATTCCCCTTAACATGGTGGTAAAATTTTAAGAAATAATATTATTTAATTAGCACTATCCATATTCCCCAGTTCATGTTCATCTCTTTTTGAGTAAATATATACATTAAAATTTTATTATTAGTATATATATCACATATTTCCCCAAAAATATAAATCATTATTATCATTAATTCAATAATTTCTATAACTAACTCAGAATCATTTGTTCGGTAATTTTTCTCGTGATCCTTTAGTATTTGTGACGCATAATCTATAACCAAAACATTTTTTATGAGGACAAATTAAAATCCCTTCATTGATGAGTCACTTTATATTATAAACCCTATACCATTATAGGGTAATTTACAACCAAGTGGACTTAATAACCATATCTTAATGTATATGAAATTTTCCTCACATTCATATATCCATATGAACATTGATCTATTTTTAGTTTAAATGGTGAGGGGATTATAAATTCATGATAAATTTTCCATAAAGAATCTATAATTTCAATCCAAATAAAAACACTTTAGATCTTAGTTGTTATGGTTTTCCTAGTTCTATATTTAATTTCCACCTTATTTGATGGATTCATAAGTATACCCTATCTTCAGATTATATGATTTAAAATTTAATCCTTTGTAGCTAGTATTCAGAATTGGAATATTTTTGATACCACATATAATTCATTAGGATATTCAGTAGAATTGTCATATGATATTCACCCTCTTCTTTTCACTTGGAATAGATAATAATATCTTATATAAAGACTACTAGAAACTGAACAATGTCATATTTAATGACTCTATTAATTAAATCCATGAAAAAATTGGGGGAATTAGTAAGACCTAATGGAATAAATATATACACACACACAGTGTCGATACCTTGTAGAGAATGTTTTCATAGGTATATCTTCCTTCTTAACACTCAATTGATGATAAATTGTATAAAGGTCATTCATAGAAAATACTGAGCTCCGTGAATTTGATCAAAGAAGTCATCAATACATAGTATATGGTACCCATTCATGATTTTGATATTGTTTTGTTCCTGATAATCGTAAGAACAAGTGTTTATGCACCAGTTGATGATACACTAGGTCGAATGAATCCCTTATCATGATTCCCCTAGATTTTATTATATAATAATGACATCTAAAATGAGTTAATTATATATATATATATATATTATTTGAAATATATATTTCACAAGGTATGAGTTTTATTAATAACATGAATTCATTATTTAGTGTATGACGGGGTAATTATTTAAAAAGAAAATTTACAAACAATTGTAAAATTGATATATCCTTGATTTTGATTTCCTTCCAATCAACTTAGATAGAAACCCCTTTTGAATGGAAATAAACACCCATATAGTGTATGTGATTTCAATTATATTTTCATATTTAATATCAAACAGAAATATGATAAATGGTTTGTTTAGAATATAAAATTTGAATTCCATTCGTTATAAATTGATGTGGAATTAATGTATATGAATAAAATCCATTCCATGGATAAAATAGAACTAGATTATTGGGTGAATAAAAAGTTTTTTAAGAAGCACCTTCATATAATCTTCAATTGGATAATGATCATAGAATTGATATGTGATCATCTTACCATTAGGGTTTTCACTACCAACTCAACATCTAATTATTGTGGTGGTGATGCGATACTCTTAAAAAATTACTCAAAACAGAAAGAGTGGGTAAAAATATAATCAAATAGAACATTTTCAAATCTAGATAGGATGATATGATCACATTTTACTATGCATTTATGGATATAAGGTACATCTATTTTAATTTTATATCCTTGATCTTATCTACTTATCATTGTTTTTGTTATGTTTCCTTGCTGTTTTAGGAATTGGTTGGAATAGTTATCCTTCTTCTAATAGTTAATGCACCCCACATTAATGGCTTCAACCATACATATGAATTCATAAATATGATGGCCTTTTTTCCACACTTGAAACAAACCTCAATTCCTTATTTTCATGTACCTATTTGTTTCTATCCATAAGTATCACATGTCAGGAAAATCCCTTTCCTCTTTTCCCCCTTATCCATTTATCTACAAAATTTAATTCTTCTCTTGAATTAATTATAAATTGTAATACATGATGAATTATTTCCCTATCACGATAATACATGATACTTTATCATAATGTGATGAGAATTTTTATGAATATAGTTCCCTTCAAAGGATTGACTTAATTCCAACAATGAAAATGTTAATTTTGCTCATTAGATTATGTATGCATTCTGAAACATTCTATACTAACATAAAAAAATTATTCATACATAGAAAAATATGCCTCTTCTATTCATCTCAGACTATATGATTTCTTCTCTATATCTTCACATTGTTTAGGAATAAAATATTATTCCACGAAAAGATTATTAACAACATTCCATTATATGCCCTCAATTTCCACCTCATCTATATTGTTTTAAATCAATGGACACCATTGATTCACATGCCCAATGATACGATAAGGTTTCATGTAATCTTCATCCATTTAATTACTTCCAAGAGTGATAAATATATTCTCTATGGAAATTATCAATTTTCCTCTATAGATGGATTTTTAGATGCATTGAATGATTGAGGTTTCTTATGCATAAAGTGGACGAATATTTTTTCACCGTATTATGGATCAATAGTATGATGCATATAAGTATGTTTATATGTCATTACCTGAGTCATCTACTACTATCTGGCTATAATTAGATATGTTTCAGTTTCATTTCATGCTCCAACATCATTATCTTTCCTAAGAGGTAAATCTAAACATGATGTACGTGTATTGATATGACCTCAATTACTTCCATTGGTGACCATTTTTAATTAATGGTGTACACTAGATTAGATCATTACAATAAAATTAATATTTTAAAAATTAGTGAAACAATTAAAAAAATTACAAAAATGTAATCATAGATAATTTCATAATAATAACATTGCTTATCTAGGAATGTTTCAAAATCATTTAAATATTCTTAAATCCTTTATAATGCATTGTAATGAAAATATTAATTAACCCTTGAATATCACCCAATAGGTCAAACCAGGAGTGCCACGTGTCCTGTTTTTGTTTATGGGGTAAATTTCTAGTCAAGTACAAGTTCACACTTTCCAATGTTACTATGCATAGGTAGATTTTTTCTAGGGTAAAATACACCTCTTGTATTTAGATAAAGAATTATTTTTGTCAAAACCCACATAATATCATACTCATTAAAACATTTGAATATTCTTATATAATTATCCTCAATGTCTATCATAGGGTTATATTTCACAATTCATGTTTTCTAGAATATGGTTCCTATGGTTTTTACTAAAATTTGTCTAATACCAATGGTAATGACACCAAACCTAGTATCCTTGAGTCCGTTGTTACTTTATCACATTATATATATATATAAGAAATCACAACCTTCGGGAACCAATAGTTTATTAGTATTATAAAATAAGATACATACATAAATATCATGTTACAATTGAAAACATAAAATATAACATTGAATGAACATTTATGGTGTCATTATTTTGTCAAACTAAACCAAATTGGTTAATCCCAAAGAACGTCTTGGAATCCTAGCGAAAGAATCAACAGAAATGTGTGATATCATATTCTTAGTAAGGTTATTCATAATATAGAAGAAACAACAAATAAATAATGCATAAACAATATATAATGTTAATTATAAAAAACACATGTCAATTATTAAAAAAATGAACCATAAAGAAATATTTTGAAGGAATAAATGATGATAAATCAATTCCATATAATTAATACCATGATATTAATACATATCAACAACTATTCAAACTAATTGAATAATTCTATGGAAATTTTTAACTATTATCATAATGAGGGAATTCAAATTTCAAGATATCCTAACCATACCATCAAGGCCTCATTCTAAAACATCTTATAGAGATCAGTAAAGCCTCATCCAAATACACAAGATAGTGGTATCAAGAGACCTTCTAATGCAATCAAGGGATCTATAATTCAAAGCCCCATCCATCAAATAATTTTTCCAATACATTCCTAAAATGAAATATGAGACCAAAAAAATAAACACAAACATTAATATTGAAAAAATTATCAAATGATAAGTTAATAATTATCCTAACCAATAAACATAATCATAAAACATCCAAGGTAATATTGAAAATGTTATAAAAATAGAACATCCCCAATCAAACTATTAATAAACAACGTACATAAATAATAAACAAGGATTAATAAAAACATAATTCCAACAAAACATATTTAAAATTCAGTCCTTAGTAATTAATTAATAAAAATACCAAAAAAAATTAATTAAAACATTTTTCTGAAAAACCATCATTCCATTTGGAATATTACTCTCAAAAATTAAAAAAGAACAATTTTTTTAAAAAAACATTTTCTTTGAAAATAATCATGGAAACATGTAATTGACTAATCAATGCAATGATTGGTCATGTTGTAGGGTAATTCTTTCAATGTTTTGTAAGTTAAAAACAATTCCATCACACTGTTACAAAATGGTAAAAAAAGCACCTCATTTGGAAAAGATAGAATAATCATTTCAAAAAAATTTATAAAAATTGAAATATGGGAAAAAATTCCTTCAATAAATCATTTGTACAATGTTAAAAACAATTTTGATAATATTTTCTAAAATTATAAAAATAGATGAATGTAGATTTTGGACCCATGAAATAATTAAAGTCATATGACCTTCAAAATAATATACTCATTCATTTTAAGTGAAATAGTGAGGGAAATGGTTATATTACATGAAATTATCATAAATAAATAAGGGTAATAAAAAATTGGATTTAGGATAGAAATATCATTATATTCCCCGAAGGGATACTTATACAAAAAATCATAAATAATTATGCGATTGTAAAATAAACCCTTAACAATATATTAACTTTTGAACAGTAATCCCCATGAAAGAAATAAATTTATGAAAAACGTTGAATACCATGAATATAGTGATATTAATGACATAACATATCAAATAATTAATATATGAAACACAAAAAATAAATAGGTGCTGAATATGGAATTTTTTTCATAGAAGTAAAAGTTAGATGAGAAACCATTACCATAGGTCTGATTTCCATTGTATGTGTCCAAACATCAAATATAATAGATATATACTTATTATACCGACATTTTAGAATCAAAAAAAATATATTTCATACAATATATTATTTTCTTAAAACTTTTAGTCACCCAATTATTAATAATTATATATCAAAAACACTATTCTGGATGATAACTGATTCGTTTATGACATATATTTTGGTTTGGTAGTTTTAATCCTTGTACATTTATTGTAAAGTCATTATTCTAGGTGCCAACCAATGGGTCCCCTTACCAAGTTGGTCACATAACCTCAACCACATTTCATCGAACACTAGAGGTTGTCGACTAGTAGTGAGGGCCTTAGGTGTGATCGTGGGGAAACAATGCCCTCATTGGCCGAGTAACACAGTGGAAACAACAGATAATAGTAACGGAAGCAGTAGTACTATACAACATATTAAACAACAGAAGACTAATAGTAAAATGAACTGTAGTAGATATATATATATATAAATAAATTAGTCTTTTTAAATGTATCTAATAAAGCATCCAAATAAGTCACAATGTTGGAATACAAAACCAAATCCATGTATTGAATAGTATATAATATCCAACAGCATTGTAACCCTCATCATCATTTCATGCTCCCCATCTCTATATAAATCAAGTACCTGATGTAGAAGTTCTCTTCTCCTTATCAATATGAGCAACTACATAATCTTTTTAGGTCCAAAATAATGACCCAAAGAGGGTGTGAGACGAATCCCATTAGGCAACCAACAAATGATATGTTCCTAACTGTTAGTTAATATATATAGCAGGAAAAATGCAAAAATGAAGAAAAAACTAGGACGTACTCCAATGTAAACAATCCTATAGTTTTCAATTACATTCATTTAAAATTATTAATTATTCCATCCATTGAACAGTGAAACATCATAACCAATCCTAAGCTCAGTATCCCCCTATAAAACCATATCAAATAGATGTCTAAAAATTCTTCCTAACATTAAAGTAAGACTTAGTCCTAGATTGTGCTTTGGCTTGGAAGACTCATCTCAATCATACAATAATTTCAAAAAAACCCTTTGGGAATGTCCTCATAGCCTAACCCCCCCCCCCCCCCCCGGGTTTAACATATCCTTAAATCAATAATAATAATGACCCTTTGGGAATGCTGACATAGTCTATGCCCTTAGTCTCATATAACACTAATCAAATATAAACGACCTCCAGGGTAACTCTCACGGTCAATACACCTTCTTCTATATCAAAACAATAATGTATAATGACACTCTGGAAGCTCTCATAGTCAATGCCATATGTTTTAACATTTATTTAATAACAACCCTCATTGTAGCTCTCACACATTAACCCTTGTGGTCAATGACCCATGGTAGCTCTCAATTCAATACCTATGGTCAATTATAATAATTGTTCATAATTAATAGACCCTACTTGGGGAAGTTGTCACTATAATTTCCCCTTTTTCATACTTTCATTATGAAAAACAGATGCATCTCATATAAAAAAAACTCGATTCTAACAATACTAGGCATGAATACAAAGCATCCTAACATTATTTCTAGACCCAACATCCAAAACTAAATCAAACAAGGGTAACAACTCCATAATCAATGTAATAAACCATTTTAATTATTAATAAACCTTTCCCAACCAGTCAATCCATATCAAGCATTAAAAAGAGTTAAATTCGAAAACACTCAATACCCTAAACAACGGTATTCAGTAATTAAGCATATATAACATTAAAAAAAATATGGTAAGGATCAAAAAACATAACTCGACATTTTACGATGACCAATCTTCAACTTTGTCAATTTAATAGGCCTAGAATGATGTAGATCTACAAAAAATTCAAAAAAAATCAACCTTGAATAACATGAAGACAAAGAAAAATCAAGAGGATAGGCTCTAGAAGAAGGAAGTTTACACCAGTGGGAATCCAACACACCCATTAGAGATCAATTCGGAACATGGATTACGAAACTGTGGCTTTGAGAAGAATTGTGGCTCTCGGAAATTCCTAGATGAACCAAGTCCAAAAGAAGACGTTTATAGGGATTAGAAGTGACCTTGGTCCATTTAGTCAGATTAAAGAAAAAGTACATAGTTTTTTCATTTAATTTACACACCATGTACATTACTCAACCGAACCCTTCTTTAGGAAGTCTCTCGGTCAATTCACACGGTCATGTAATCATCCGTTACATGCCTAGTACATGACCACCTGCAATAACAAAGATCACGGTGTGTACTCCAATATACTTAGAATGTACTTATAAATTTTTCAAAAACTCCACTTTTTTCTCAAAATCACCAAAAAAAGGATCCACACCTAAATTAAAGATCTTGGTTCATACAGACTTCTCCCTATAAATAAATTCATCCCTGATTTTCCGTAACTAGGGGGTGAAGAAGAATCCTAAAAAAGCTCCAGCCACTATGATCATAAATCGGTCCCCCTATCCCATTTCTTATCCTGCACTCGGATCTGTTTCCACAACCCCACTTCCAGAGGAACATACCATCCAAGGATAAAATTCATGCGTTGATCAGAAATATATATTGGATTCTCCTCGAACAATGAAACCATCTCTAACTCAACCTCCTTGTTTTTAAAAACATGAGACGGTCTGAGAAGTAAATTCATTACTGAGAAATGTGGAAGACTTCGTGAATAGCCCGAAAACTCTTAGTTAACTACAACTAATAAGAGAAAATCCATGACACTCTCAAAAACCACAAACATCCTGATGTATCTCTATGAAAGCCTTCCCTGTCTCCTAATCCTCATATGCCCCTACCTCAGTGTGAAAAGTAAGAAAACCTGATCTCTAACCTCAAACACCAGAGGTCGTCTCTATCGATTAGAATAAGACTTATGGATAGTCTTTTCAATATCCATCCTCTTCAGAATCCACTCCACCAACTCAGTGGTCTCCTAGAAAAGATGTAGTCCCAACATAACTATCTCTCCTACCTCCAGACAACACAGGGGTGATCAGCATGTCCTACAATACAAAGCCTTATATGGCGTATCTGAATCATTGGATGAAACTTTTATTATAGGAAAACTCCACTAGAGTTATGTGCTTCTCCCAAGAACTTCCAAAATCTTGGATGCATTCTCGAAGAATTTCCTCCATCACCTGAATCGTGCGCTTGGAATGGCCATATATTTGTGGATGGTAAGTTGTACTGAAAAGAACCAATGTACCAAATGTCCTCTATAGAACCTTCCCTTCATGAGAAGTAGAATAGGAATCCCTGTCTATAATAATAGAGCACGGAACTCCATGAAAATGTACTACATATCAGATGTACAAACATCAAGTCTCCTCAACACTAAAGGACTCCTTGATTGGTAAGATGTGTGAATGCATATGGATTATGTAAATGAAAACCCAGACTGCATCATTCCCTTAATGAAAGCTCAGTAACCCTGTCATTAAATTCATCGCAACGTCATTTCACTTCCACTCATAAATGGGTAACTATGATAAAATCCTTGCCATTATTAGATTCTCCAGTTTCACCTATAGACAGGTGGAACATATCATAACAAAATAAGCAACATCCCTCTTCATACCCTTCCACAAATACTGACTGTGTAGATCTTGATACATATTGGTCACACCAGGTTGAAATGCTCAAACTGAGAAATGAAAAACCGTTAACAACTCCTCATGTATGTCTTCTATCAACCATATGTTTCCATGAATAGGAAATATCCCATCAAAGCATATGGTCCACCCAAGAGTGTTGTCCTCTCTTTGCACATCCTCATGTAGGACTAGGCCTTCATAATATGATAGATACCTCATTCTCACCAAATCCAGAAGAGTAGAGATAACAGCTACATAAGAAATAAATGTATTCCCATGTCATTCATGGACCTCCAAATGCATCTCATAGAACGTATCCGTAAGCTTCCTCTTGTTATTGGCCTCTTGAATTGTCTATATCTACGACCTCATACTCAATGCATCATCTACTGCATTTCCCTTACCAGGCATGTAGGCAATGTCAATGTCCAAGGACTAAAGGTACTTGACCCACAATCACTGTATCAAATATAGATCTCATTGAGTAAACATTAGATTTTTGTGGTCAGTGAATAGCAAGAAATTCTCGCCAAAAAGATAATGTCTCCAACGTCATAATTCATGAACAACTAAAACATACATGAGATCATGCGTCACGTAATTCCTCTCATGTGTCCTCAACTACTGATACCCGTACTAAATGACTCCTTTCTCTTGCATAAGTACAACACCCAGCCCTATACCTAAAGCATCAATGTATATCATGTAACTCTTTCCTGGATCGGGTAAAATCAGTAACAGTGTGGAATTCAACCTCCCTTTCAGCTCCTAAAAGGATGAATCACAGGAATCTATCAACAAGTACGTCTCACCCTTCATATCCAACCCCATTAGAGGCGCTACTAAGCATGAAAAGTCCTGTATAAAACACCTGTAGTAACAATTTTACCTGAGAAAACTCCATACTTCATTGAATTTCTATTGTTGCTCCCAGGAAACATTCGATCTCAATTTCTATGGGTCTACTTAAACTCTTCTCTCTAAGATGACATGACCCATTAAGTAAACCTGATCCAAATAAAAGTGGAATTTTGAGTGCATAGAATATAAATTATTCTCTCTCATTGTACTCCAAATAGTCTCATGATGGGTTCCATGGTCGTGTCGAGTGTGAGAGTACACCATGATATCATCCAAGAAAAAAAAACCAAATGGAATCCAAGTGTGGACGAAACACTGGGTTCATCAATTCCTGGAAAACTGCCAATGTGTTTGTGATAACAAACGACATAACCAAATACTCGTATAGACCGTACCTACACCAAAAGACTGTAATGTGTATATCTAATGGTATATGTCATAACTGATGATAACTGGATCTCATGACTATCTTTCAGAACACCAGGGATACTCAAAGATGATCAAAGAGATCATTAATACTCTGCAAGAGATATCGTTTCTTAACCTACAACTAGTTCAGCGTCTGTTAATCGACAAAAAGCCTGAGGGTAACATTTTCCTTCTTCACCAAAAGGATAAGAGAACACTGAGGATAATTATTGGGTCGGATGAATCCCTTTCCCAATAAACCCTCAAACTGCATCATAATCTCCTTTAACTATAGAGTAGCAATCATATAATGATAAATGGACCCAAGTTCTTCCCCTTGAACCAACTCAATAAAAATTCCTACCCCTCATTCAAAAGGAAATCCTAAAAATTCGTTTCAAAAGACATTCTTAAAAAGATCCAACATTATATTAATGTCCATTTGTGATGTCCCCTATTCATCCTGTTATAAACTAATAATTTATACTGTAACACCTCTCAACCCATGATTCTCGAGATTAGCTCAGCCCGCCTAGACATCCCATTCTCCCTTATGTAGCAACAATATTCCCTCTAGTGACTGATACTCACCCTAAAATGAATGTAATTAAAATCATCCTTTAAGGGAGCTAAAAATCATTTGTGATAATGATTTCATATCCCATTTTCTCTTAGACATAAAGGTCCCATAAGAAGTGACACCCACAATCCTCAAGAGGGAACTCAATGCAATAACATACAGTAGTCTTTCTATTCCCCAATGGTGTTTCTAGAATCATAACATCCTCAGATGTAAACTTATAGAGCTCAAAGAACTTCAAAACAACAACATATATAAAACTACGGGAGGCCTCTATATCAAAAAAGATCATAATATAAAACTAAGGAAACTAGAATCATACATCTAACCGTAGATGGTTGAGATCCTGATCCAGCTGCGTCGAATCCATTGCTAATTTCTGGGCTACACCGCAACCCTATGACCCATCCTGATTACCCCGAGTTGATCCACCCTGCTATCACTGAAATACTGAACCTGACTACCATGACCATGAACACCTCCTCATAATTAATGGTTAGAAGAACTCTAGTTCCTTATATGATGAAAATCTAGTGGTCCTTCTCTTGAACATGGAGTCATAACATAACCCTTATCACTCGTTGCGGATCAGAACACTTAAATAAATGCTGATGATGGCCTATCTTTCTGCACGATCGGCACTCGACGGGGTCCCTAGGGAAATGTGGTTTAGTATGCCTGCACTTCCTACACCAGTACAACCTGCCTACCTGAAGAAATGTCATGTGTAAGCTCTATGTGGTGCTTCCTGCCATCTGTCAACGGAGTACATCCCCTTGATGCGTAACTACCCTGGATGATAGCTCCCAAATCCCTCAGATTATGCTTGGTAATCTATGCCTGATTCACTATAGCTGTCTCTAATGTTAGCCTAAACAGATTTACCTACAATAAGATGTCATTATTTAGAAAATCCTTAAATCACCAAGAAAAATGCAACTCGTCACCTCCCAGAAAAGGTGTGAAGCACTATAGCTCTGTAAAATGGGAAGAGTACTCTATTGCCGAAAGATCTCCCTTATCAAAAATCATGAACTCTTGGGATCAATCATCCATCAATATCATGGGATTGAATTAGTCATATAAGGTCCACCGAAATTCTTCCCAAGCCATATCCTGATGAAGTCCCTCCTATGAGATAACATAACACCATCTCATGGTGGAATCACAAAACATGTACTTTTTGAGAATAACCCAACTCTTTAGAGGCGTCTCTAGAATCTCATGGATATCTGGTATGGCCTAGAACCACGATTCCATAGCATGTGGTCCTCCATCCCTAGAAAAAGAGGGATGATGCTACTTTTGGAACACTCACGCCAGCTCTACCATAAATGCATAAGGATAATGCGCTCCCTGAAAAGTATACATCATCCTCATGAAGCCTTATCAGAACAGGAATACAGCACCTATGTTAGGTATAAAAGCCAGTTCCATGAAATGCATGATGGGAGGATCTTCTAGTAGTCCCCAATCTCCCTTTTCCGTTGTCTGATCATTTCCATGTATCTGGGATACAACTGGAAGACATCTCAGTGGCACGAGTGAGAAAGTTTTAGGGAACACCTCAATTGATGATTTACAAGGAAAGAAATATAGAAGTGAATGAAAATAATAGGAGAATAAAAAAATAATGTTTTTAAAAAATAGGGATATACGGTGTGTATATCCCCTACACGGCATGTTCCCTTAAACATTAAGCATGGTCTGTACCTCTGGCAAACGTTGCTATGTATCCCCCATACACACGATGTGTTCTACTTCAGACACGACATGTACATGATTCATTTACATCTTTCCCAAGTTATTATACATGTATAAACCAAATAGTTCTCTCCTGGGTAACACTACATGATGTGTTCACCCTAAACATGGTCTGTACCACTAATGTCCTAATAATCCATGCCATTAGTCACATGGTCGGTGACACTATCAATTGTACATGGTGTGTTAGAAAGCGACATGACATTTTCAAACTCAATTTCCTCTTTCTGTGTTGTTGGTCACATGAGAGGAGACACAGTACCTACAACACTCTGTTTACTCCCAGTACATAGTGTGTTCTAGCAAAGTTTCCCAACCCCATGTCTCTGATCACATAATAAGTCGCATGGTTAAATATTACATGGTGTGAACATAGTGTACAATGCATGTACTTAAATAAAATTGATTCTTTCATTATATAGTTACACATGGTGTGAGTTCATAACACTAGACATCGTGTTGTCTAGGTTTCTAGATAGGGAACCTCCTAAACTCCTTTAGAACCCCTAAAAACATGAAATTTTCACCAATGCAGGAAAAATAAAGACCTGTGAGTGTCCATAATCACGAGAATCAATGTTTAGAATCCTTATTCAAGTCCTAACATAACAGAATTAATTTAAGGTTTAATATGATCCACCAAATTATGATCCAAGAGAAACCATAACCCACATGTTAGAGGTTCGAAACCTCCCACTAGTACCACATTTTAACCTCTCGGTTCATGGTGCTGCCAAAAGGTTCTGTGTACCTGATTGGTCACATGGCCTTAATCTCATTTACATATAATCCATGTGATTACAACTAGTAGTGAGTAACATGTGTGTGATCTTGGAGAGACCATTCCCTCATTAGAAAGATACACAATAGAAACAAGAGATAACAGTATCAGAAGCAGTAATACCATAAAACCAAGTAAACAATGGAAAATGATAGTAAAATAAACTACATAATATATATATATATATATATATATATATCAATAAATGATCCATGTCACATGTGTCTAATAAATCATCCAAACAAGTCACATTGATGGAATACAAAATATAATCCATGTACAGATAAGTAAATAAACTCCAAAAACATCGTAAGCCTCAACATGGTCCCAGGCTCCCCATCTCTATAGCAATAAAATACATAATATAGAAGGGCACATTACATTATCTATAGCTGCCACCATATAATATTTTGGGTCTAAAATCCTGAACCAAACATGGTGTGATATGAATCCTTGTAGGAAAACACCAAAAGATCTGTGCCCATATGTTAGTGAATATATATAGCATGCAATATGAAGAAATGAAGAAACCACTAGGAAGTACTCAAAAGTAAACAATACTATAGTTTTCAATTACATTAATTTACATTTATTAATTATTCAAACCAATGAATAATGTAAACTCGATATCTAGCCTAAGATCTATATCACCATGTACAACCATAACAAACAGAAATATAAAAATACCTTCTAACATTAACGTAAGACTATGTCTGAGCTTGTGCTTTGGCATGGAAGACTCGTCTCAATCATTAAATCATTAAAAAAACCTCTAGGAAAGTCATCACAACATAACACCAAGTAGAATATATCCTCAAATCATTAATAATAATGACCCTATTGGAATGATCACATAATCTACCCCCTTGGTCTCATATATCATTAGTCAAATACAAATGACCCCTATGTTACTCTCAAGGTCAATACCCCTTGGCTTGAGGAGAAACAATAATGTATAATAACACTCTTTAAAAACTCACAGTCAATACCTTATGGTCTAATATTTATTTAATAACAACCCTCTAGGTCGGTCTCACAGTCTAACCCATCTGGTCAATGACCAATGGCAGCTCTCACATTCAATACCTCTGGTCAATTATAATAACAGTTCATAATTAATATAACCTACTTCGGTAATCTGTCACCATAAATTAACATTGGATATACTTTCATATTTTGAAACACATAAATCTTATATAAATAACAATTCCATACTAATAATACTAGGAATGGAAACAAAGCATCCTAACATGCTTTCTAGACCCAAGATCCATAACCAAATATAAAATGGGTAACACCTCCATAATCAAAGAAATAAAAATTGTTCATAATGAATAACCCTTTCTTAAGAAAACAAACCATACCACAAATTAAACGAGGTTAAATTCAAAAACATGTAATACCCTAAATAACGGTATTCTGTAAATAGGCATATATAACTCCATTAAAAACTAAAATAAGGCAGAAACCACCCACCTCGATGATGTACGAGGATCACTGTTAAATTTCGGCCCTTGAATTTTCCTATAATGACATAGATCTATAAAAACCTAAAAACCATTCATCCTCAAATAACTTGGGGACGAGGAAAAATCTGGATGAGAGGGCTTAAAATAATGAAGGACTCGCTGAAGGAATTCAATGCACCCACCAGAGATCAAATCAGACCGTATATGGAGAAACGATGGAATAGAGAATTATCATCACTCTGAGACACTCCTGATTGAACCAAGGCCAGATGAAGATTTTAATGGAAACATGATTCTTCCTCGGTCCGTTTAATTAAATAAATGAAAAAGTACAAGGCATGTTCATTTAATGTACATACAGTGTACATGCCTCAACCGTCCCATGCTTTAGGAGGTCTTTAGGTCACCTCAAATGGTCATGTACTCATCCATTAAACTTCTAGTACACATACACCAGTGGAAACAGTGTACATGTCATGTACTCTTATGTAAAAGACATGTACTTCTAAAATTTCTAAAAACACCAATTTTTCTGAAAAACACCCGGAAACAATATCCATACCTAAAATGATGATCTATGTTTTTATATTTTTCACGGATAAATCATATAAATAATTCAATACATGATATATATATATATCATTTATATATTCACTAAATATTTATTTATAATATTCCATAAAAATTAGATATAGAAAAATGAGTTACACTATTCCTGGATATGTTAGGTCGTACGTACACATGAATGATATTTTCATTTATTAACGAATGGAATGGAAAAAGTTCAAATAATATTTCACCATTAAGGATTCATTATTACATCATATTTATTAGTTATATTGAATAAATATATCCTTATTTACACTACTGTTAAAATAAAATGAAATAATATTTGCATCACTTCATGGATGTAGTAGTCCACATGTTTGTTTGAGCGACGTTATCATTTCCCAAAATATTCAAAGGTATGATGTTATATGTGGAATTATACATATAAAAAAAAGAATTATGATATAAATAAAATATATATACATTAAATAAATCAATTTATCTAGCTATGTGTGGTGGTGAGGAAAAACAAATTTAATTGGTTCGTGAGGCAGTAGACCTCCATACACATGATCAATAGTTTCATTTCCTATTAGAGGGAACATGAGATAAATATAGGTGAATAAATTTTTAAAAAAATAATAGAGAATTATATATTAGATATTGGAGTTATTTATTATCAATTTTTATAATTACATAATGATGTTAAAGTAAAAAATAAAATGAAAATGTAGGGTTAAGAACTATACCTTGTATTGGGAAAATATATATAGGTTTGCGCATAATGCTTTACTAGATTGTATTTATTATAAATATAAGACTCTAGGGCATATGGAGAAATTTTCGGAATGGATTTGGTCATGTATTGGATTAAATAAAGTAATTTTTATGATTGAAAAATAGTGGAGAATGTGTTCCCTTTTTTATGTGGGTGATATGACACACATGGAATTTTTGAAAAAAAATAAATTTTACCAATGTTTCATACATGTTAGAATGATAAAAAATATCTCATTATAAAAAATTATATGATATAAGGTCTAAATATGGAAATAAACTGGTATTATATATGTTTTTATGTCATTTCATTTATTATATATTTAGTTTAACCCCCACTAAACCCTGTTTAACCGTAACTGTGATAATAAATTTTTATTCTATTTGTTATTCATTGTCATCCAAAATTATGTTGAACAAAATAAATAATATTAATTTTTATTACTAAGAATATTGAATTAATTATTTCTTATTAAAATAATATTATTTGGATAGTTTAATTTAAAATAAAACCACAATATGCTTTCAAAAAGAATAATTTTTAAATGTATAAAATATTTTTACTCAAAATTGAACATATAATTGATTACAAAAAATATATTGTATTTTTTCTAATATATTTAATATAATTTTATATTTAAACCTATTTAATATATAATTTTACATTATAGATATTTTAAAAGTGAATTTTTAATGAAAATAATCATTTTTTATTATTCATTAAAAAATTAGACTTTTCTATAAGAAACATCCTAAAATATTTTTTAATTTTTGATTCAAAAATTGATTTTAATTTTATAATATTATTTTTCTAATGTGGTAAAAAAATAATTTTGTTATTTTCTGCAAAAAAGATAAATATTATTTTTTTGAGAAATAAGTATTTACAAAACATATATAGAAGTTCCTAAAAATTAAGTACTCATATATATATATATATATATATATTCTTCTAGAAAATTTATAATTAATTTACAAAACATTTTTATCACTATTCATGTCACCGAGTTTAGCATCTAAGTTATAATGTTGATGTTAAAAAATTAATATTAATAATATATCATGGTTCATCAAAACCCAGTATCATGAGTAACAAAAGATATAAATGATATTAAATTTATTTGGTGAAATAAAAAATATATTTTATAAAATCATGGGGTGATACAATGTGTTTGGATACTTATGATTATCTGCATTGGAAAATGTAGTTACGTGATTACATTAGTGGAATAGTTAGCACCAAATACATTATTTTCACGTTCAAAGTGACATTGTTAAATTACATAAATATTTAAAAATTTTATATTATAACATTAAAACTATAATTGTAACTTGAGATTTTTGTGGTTTCAATGGATAATTTATAATCTCTTAGTATATATACAAACCTAATGTGACTAAAAATAATATGAATGATCTTATTTGTTAATTTATGATGACTTTTTTGTTTTAATATGGTATTAGGATGCTCATTGGAGATAGATATGCATGTGTACAGAGTCATGTATAAGGGGATTTCAGTACAAGGTTTTTCCATTTATTTTAGTTATATTATTCTTATTTTGGAAAATTTGTTTTACTTATGAATCTTTTTTTGATGTGTGAAAAAGTGGGAATGTATTGGATTAAAATTGAAATTTTTGATCTTTCTATTATTTGATTTACACTATATATAGTTTAATCATTGTTTATTTTGGTATTTTTAAAATAACAAACCATTAAATGGTATGTAATTAACCAAGTGAATTTTCAAGATATTCATTATTATTTACCACCATTATGTTATTAGGGAATTAAAATGTGGTCATGTATCATTTTTCCTAAATGACACAATTATTCCAGGGTGGTTCATTACATTTATTTTTCAAACTCTTTCCTTGATTAAAGTTATTTTGAACTAGAAAATTCTAGAAATGATTGATTCCATAAACAAAAAATGGGATGAGTAGATTAAGGAAAGTAAAAAAATAGAATAAAAGAAAAATCAAATTTATATAGCCCATGAATAATTCCAATTTCTATAAAGTAATTTATTTATTTTAATTTATATAGGATATCATATTATAGAGTCATGATAATGTATGAAAACCATTAAAAAAATATGATTATCAAAAATGAATAGTGATATTGTACTCTATGTTCCTATATTATCCCATATTGTTTCAATAACATGATCAATAGTATAGTTGAAAATTGAATTTTATTCATTGTTAAAGGTCTTGATTCATGAAATGAATTAGATTTTTGTTCATTATAATAGTCCAAAAATTAGACCGATTTTTTATAATCATGATCAACAATTATAATATAATATTAATAACATGTAATGAATTTTTCTTTTATACTAGATGATGCAATAATAAAATAAGTTTTTCTTCTACCTGATAAAATACATTTAACCCACTAAAAACTATATCTTTAAGATGAATTTTTAGTTTCTAAAGAACTAAAAAAAATAAAATATAAATATTCTATTCCATATAAATGATTAGAATGTATATAGATTGAAATTTATCCCTTATATTTGATAAAAATATTCAATTATTTCTTAGATTCAAGAGATTCAGGAGGGGTGAATTAAATCATAATAAAACATATAATTTTTTTCCCACATATGAAATTATATTTTCTAGAAGTTATAAACATCGAACAGATAAGATTAAAAAAATAGAACAAATGACGTAAAAAGTAAATGTTGTATGAACATAACAAAGATAAATATACCTATATGAAATAAAAAAACGAAAGTAAAATCAATACATATATTTTTGGAAAAAAGTACATAAACTCCTTTAAAGTATATATAGAAGATTTTACTAGTACTTCCATTAATTTGAAATATTTTCTTTTAAACTAAATTGTTATGGGGATCAACATCCTGATCCTAGTTATAAATATTTTGAACTTGTAACATCATTAAACTAACCCGTCATAAAATACATGTTTGGAACACTATAACATATTTAAAAAAATCATGTAGTAGATATATTTATCCACAAGCTCCAATTCGATGAACTTGATTGGAAAGAAGACCATAATTTTTTTTTATCAAACTCTTCATTCAGAAGAAATAGATTTTGAAACACCCTCGAATGATAAATCATTAAATGAATAATTGATATGACTTATGTTAAAAAGGTGTTCCTTCCTTTTTGGGAGCCTGTCTGATTACAACTCCACATTTATGATTTCGTGGCATGGAGTAGTGATCATGATGGGTGACCTTTTGGGATGTTTCCCAAAGTGTGTGTGAGTGAGGAAAAAGCATACTGGAAAGGAAATGTGTTGTCCTTTTGGGAGAATAATTAGTCATATGACCTATTCAGGCAAGTGGGTGGGCCTAGGGTGGGGACCACATGTCTGCCGGGGAACTAGTGGGTGGTACCTAGTTGTTACATTTGGTATCAGAGGTGGTACCCATCCTTATGTGCACTGCACAGCCTGGGTTGAAATATAGGGCCCACAATGAGGTGCACCATCCTTTTTAGGATCCTGTCTGAATAGAATTCCATAGTTAAGTGTTCTTTGGCAGGATCCAGTTGTTACATTTCGTTTCAGAGCTGTTACCCAACCTTAAGTGTGCCACACTGCATGGGTTGATTAGTATGGCCCACAATGAGGAAGTTGTTCTCCAGGGTGGGCTGAATGTAACACCCATTATTGATAAAGGGTAAAATGAATAAATGATATGACTCATGTCAGTATGGATCACCTTCCTTTTAAGTATCCTGTTTGATTTGAACTCCAATGTTAATCATGTTTGGTCTGGAGTAGTGATTAGGATGGGTTACCTTTTGGGATATATCCCAAGGTGTGTGTGAGTGAGGTCAAAGCACATTGTAAAGGGCATGTGTTGGCTAGTGGGTTCAACCACTAGTCATATGACCTTTTCGGACACATGTGTAAGCCCAAGGGTGGGGACCACATTTCTACAGGGCAGCTGGTGGGTAGGACCCAGTTGTTACAGATTCCTATCCCCGAAATCTCATTGATGATGAATGATTGGATGTAATGATTACTAAATAAAAACATATAGCTTTTATAATAACCATGTCATACATAGATGTCTGATGTATCACTCAAGTAATGATTAAAAACAATATCTACCAACACTATAATTTTACATATATTTATGTATGCTAATTCAACATTAGGGAATCTTATATGCCTCAAATATGGGTCTCCATTTACAGATATGAATGAAACAATTTGCCAATATTTTTTGGCATGGTCATAAAAAAACATCAAAGATATACTATATACCATTTAATGTATTTCATCGTTACTTCAAAATGTTTTGGAAGTTAATGGATCAAATACAGATCACTTGACCTTATTAAAAATAATTTATGTATTTATAAAAAATAGAAATGAAAAACTATAAGTATGTTTATTTAATTAATGGTATGTGTTTTTATACATTAATAAAATGGGTCCCAAATATTTCATTTTATAGAAATGAATCTATAGTATTCCCCTTTATGATAATAAAAAAATTCAAAAAACCCATCAAAAACAAAAAAAATGATTACTTGAATGAAATTACGTAAAATATAAAAATCCTTATAAATTTTTGAAATCATACTCCTAATTATGATCTGAAATGAGGGTTAGTTTACACTTTACTAATATTTATTTGAACATATCCCATATGCCTCCACTTGAAAAGAATAAATATTATAATATATACCCCCATTAGATTTAGAACAATCCCCCTTTTATAACCACTTCGAATCATTATTAAACATCTGAAAAACATAAAATGAAGAAACATACAAAATTTCACACCATTATGGTGGTACTTACTTATATCTCCACCTGAGATTATAAAAAACAAATGATAAATATAGAATAATAATGGGAAAAAATATATTTTAATAATTAAACCTAATGGTAATAAAGTCTGTATTTGATGGTAATAAAAAATAAATAAAGTTAATAAAACCCATAATTAAGGGTAACATGAATATTTTTATAGAAGTATCTGTGAATTTCCATTAAAATTAAAAAATATGAAGTAAACAATAAATTTTGGATGATAAGTTCTAATATGTACATTTATCAAGATTAAAATGTTATATTGTACTTGTATAAGTTGTTTAAGATATATCAAGTAATTTTTATTCAATATTCAGATATAAAAGTTTAAGTAGTTGAAATATATTCATAGTTCTATTTAATATATAAATATCATTCTCATTTCCTAAGGGTTTTTTATTTTAATAAGAATATAAAATAACAAGTTAAAAGTAACCAATAAAAACTGATCATACCCATGTTCTATTTAACATATTTATAAATTATATGATTTAATGGTTTGTATAAGTACATGTAATTTGATCTTTAGTTCTCCCAAATTTGAGAATAAAATTTCATTTTAGTGTAATGAAAAGAAAAAAATAAATTATATGTAAGATAATAACATAGAAATAAGATACCCTAAATTCATCATTCCTAAAATAGAACATTTATAATACATGAAAAAAAAAAATTATACTACTCATTATGTGATTAATACAACAGGTTGGTTCTGATCTAATCCTCTATGAACATTTAATTATAAGAATTTATTTTGAGAAATTAATACTATAAAATAGGTATTATTAATAATTTTATCCACTGGTACTAAACATTCCTTATTAAGAATAAATTAATAATATTATATCAAAACTTTCATGGGTCAGGTAATGTCAGAAAATAAAAACTTTCAAACCCATATCTATCAAACCTAATTGAGTTGAACACTTTATATTTATTTGGGAAAAAATCCTTAACAGTTTCTAATTATTGATCATTATATATGGAAGAATATTTAACCCAATGAACTCCCTTTTAAAATTTCAAAAATTAATATAAACTATTAAAAAATAATTAAACAAAGCATGCGATTTTTAGACATAAAAATAACTTTGAAAGTTGTTTTAGAGTGTTATTATTTTATTATATAATTTTTAAAACTAATACTTCAGATGTAAAATTAAAAAGGTGACAGTTTAGATTACTAAAATCAAATTTTAGTTTGACAACAAAATATAATCATTATTTGTTCAAATGTAAATTGATATAATATATTATAAAAAATTAATTATATATATTATAACATCATCCATAGTATGATATAATTTAGTCTAATCATATTCTTTGGTCAAACATTGATTTTGTATTCTCATTATTAGGTACATATTCAAACATTTATTCAAATGACCATATATCATTTTCACCGACCAAAAAAAATCGGAACGTAGATTATAAACAAGGATTAATTATAGAATTAATAGTTATGTTTCTTATGAAACATAATTCATTTAGAGATACTATTTAAAAACATAATTATCCCCCAATTATAATCAATTCCTTAACCACTGATATTAGTAGACTAATTTTCACTCACACTCAATGTGTTATAAATTACTTCAAAAATATTTTTTTAATTTAAAATTTGAGATATAATAGATTCTATATTATTCTTATTAAACTAATGATAATATATTGAAATTTTCAATTGTGTCTCACAGTCATAATAAGTAACATCCACATTAAATTCTTGTCATTAATTATTTTTATATATGTTTTTCTTGTCATTTTGATGATTATTATACAAATCCTTATTTCTAATAATCATACTAAAATTCTTCACATGATGAGAAGAATAAATTTCAATTTGTGATGATCTACTACCTTATGATATTCTCTTATAATTCCTTTTATCATTACTCTTTTTTATTTATTAGCTCCTAATGTTATATCATTTAACAATGTTATAATAAAACTATATTATTATTATTATTTTTCTTAGTATCTCTCTTTAATATATTCTCATGTAGAATTAATGTTTCAATATGGTCATGTAGATCCATATTCATAATATTCTTCATGTAATCTATAGATTCCCTCTTGTGTTGCCACTCCTTTGAAAGTTAATCAACCACCTTCCTAAAAATTCATTCAATTATAATCCTTCACACACAATGATATTGAAAAATATTAAATACTAAAACAAATGATGAAAAATCTAATCCATTGATTCCATTAGATGATTATCAAACTAATTATTGTGATATAAAAATATATCTACTATTGTCATCATAATTTTAGAAGTAAAAAAATGTTTAATCTCTTATACTCTCTAAATTTGATACACAATCTCAAAAAATGATATATGATTAAAAATATATATCTCCATAGAAAAGATAATGATATTTTAGATTATATATTTTTTATAATATTCCAGCCAATCCTCGTGAATAAAATTTAAAATTTAAATTTCTAGAATCCGATAATTTCTACTCATAATTAATTAATCAGAATCCCTACTGTTAATCATAGAATTATTAATCTAATATCTCTAGTATCTATAAACATCTCCATAAATTAATTAGTAGAATAATAAGATTCATGTTATCTAATTTTCTGTTTTTTAAACCATCAATAAAAAATTAATATTCCATATAAAAGATTTTATTTTATGTAAAGAGAAAATATAATATTTTTTATACTAAATGTATCAACCAAAATGATAGATACTAGCTCTAATACGAATTTTTTCCATGATATTATAGCTTCAATATAATGGGGGGGTTAAGTGATGTTTAATCAAAATGAAATATTTTTTACCACTCTAGAAGGGAAAATATTTATGTGTTTTAAAAACTAAATATATTTTCAAATTAACAACAAAACAAATGAAATCGAGATTAAAAGTATCCGAAGTTATAAACATAATAAAGATAAAAATTATAATAATAAATGTGACTAATGAAAGTAAATCTAATACATGGTGTTTAGGATACTAACCCTAAAAATACAATAAAATATTTAACTACTTTTATCAACAGTTCTAGTCATAAGAACTCATCTATTTTAACTCAAATGGGAAATTGAAATTGTAATCAGATCCAAATGATACAAGTTCAAATCCTAAAAATTCATCAATCTACATAATTTTAAAAATCATGTCCTGGACCATGGGACTTATTTGAAAAATCATCATCAACATGTAACTATTCCCTTTAGTTACTCATTAATCAACATAATTATTTGCAATTCCTTCCTCATATTTCTTCAAGCTCAATGTTTGGATGATATTTATTCCTAGAACTAGAATATCAGTGATCCTGATCGATTAAAAGTAGTTGTTACATCAATGAAATTTTTTTCTTTTACAATGATCACCTCACACATGAAATCCCATGTATCACATTAAAAAATATTAAAAATTAATGTTATAAATCATATGATAGTGTATAGATCAATGTAAGCTGATTTAGTATTCGTGTATCTTTTGATCTTCTGATTATATTCTATATTTATAAAATTTAGAGTATTAATATTATTTATATTAAATGGTACAATTATATCATCCATCGAGTTTTTATAATGTTATATTACATGTAGTTCAATGTGACTTGACAAAACGTGATAAGATAATGAAAAAAATTACACTCCCCAAAACATCTTAAATAGATGTTATATATATATATAAAATAGTACTAAAAACATCATGTATATTATTATAATGAAATGAGTTTTTTCGATTCAATAAAAAAATGAACCTCGTAGTATTTAATTTAAAAGAATGACCCATCATTGGGTTTTTTCAATAATATAACATAGGGTTACATTAATATATAACAAATAATAAAATTTTAAAAACTGTATTATCTCTGGTTCTAAGATATTTATAAATAAATCATTCATTATGATAAATTATAAGGAATTATTTTCATTTACTCAATTTATAATGTGTTATGGGGAAATTAATTGATATTAAATCTATCTCCTATAGTAATGTGTTTTTCAATTAGGTAACTATTATATATTCTAAACCATTTGGGAATATTTTTAATGTAATACTTTAAAGAAAACATTGGAGTGTCTTGAGATCTATCCTAATAAATCTATTTGAAAAAAAAATATTAAACTTCACCTCAATATTTCATTATGATATTTTAAAAATCCAAATTTTAATTTCACCTTAATTATCCAAATAACTTCTTATAAGAAAAAAATAATTTATATACAGATCAAAGTAGATTAATTTACTCTCATAAGATTTAATGTATATATATTTATCAATTTTATTATCAATAAATCAAAAATGAGAAATAATATTGTATATAATTAAATAACATTGTAAATATGCCTATTTTAGTATATTTATTAATTTAATCAACGTTTATATCATCTAATTACTTAATATCACTACAAAAACCATTAGACTGATATTTTTATACCTTATATTCAATATAATCAATCATTGGTGTCATTTTTCCTACATTTGATATAAATATATGTTCAAATTAGATTCTAGGGTCCAGATTATCCTAAAGGAATCCTTTTTTAAACCAAGAATGCATATTTTATGAAAATTAATAACATTTTTTAGTAAAAAAAATAACTAAAAAGTATACCAGTATATCTAATAATAATACCAAATGAATCTCTCCCCCTTTTATATAATCATTTAAAATAAATCATTAATTTTTTCAGTAATTTAAAAATATTCAAAAAAAATCTAGATATGTATTTTTTTCACAATGGAACCCCCATAAAATATTAATTTTTCACTATTAACATTGTATGAATATGAAATTGGATCATCTTTATCCCCAAATATATTATAATTCTGTTGAATATATAAAATATAATGACTATAAATAATTTTTCTTTTAATTTTAAATTAACTTATAACTCCCACTGGTTCATATATATATTGATCGAAGATTTTTGTATTAGGTAATTATATTACAACTAAATATAGTTGGGGTTTGGCTAAGTGGTAAGCACCCCATAATAAAACATGAAAAATTGGGGTTCAAAACCCATTCAGCGTAGGGCACTGTAGCAGTATTGTAGCGATACTGTAGTAGTAGCGGTACTATTGATCGACAAGCACTGTAGTGGCGGCATGGAACTATAGTAGTGGCGGTACTGTGCTGGTACTGTAGCAGCCGAGTTACAATTCACAGAATGTAAATTTGGACAAAAATATGGGCCTATGGGATATGTAAGGGGATACAAGCCCACTGGGCCTTTGGGATATGTAATTGGTCTCCCTCTACCTAGTAAAAAGAGGGATTTGCTTTGCATTATTAATAAAAATTAGGCTTCAGCCCGAACCATTTAAAAAAAACAATGTAATATTATTTCTATGGAAATTTCATGACTTTTGTGGAATACAAAATACATTTCATGAATAGATTCTTATGAAAATATTAGTTTAGTGCCTTTTGAAACATTGAACACATAATTCTAGTCTAGAATTTGAACTTAAATGAATCCAAAAAAGATCATTCCCATTATTACTCCTAGTTAAAAACCCTCCTTATAACTAGGGGAAAAGAAGCATAAAATAATGGGAGCTCAAATGATCATTAGTGGTAAAAATGGATAAATGTAAGCATAAACAAGAGCATAAGATTAAAGGATCAAACCCTGCATGCCAAAGATCACAAACATGAATCTTTTCATATATCATGTAAATTTATAATGCATGAATCAGAGTGAAATAAATAATAAAAAACATGAATCTATAACAAAGGGATAATATATAGAATTCATGGTAGGAACAAAATCATAATATAATATATATAAAGGATACATACTAAGACCATCATAAAATTCTAGGATTGGTATAATTAATATGAACCTACTTCGGTCTTGGGATGCCCTCGCATGTGTCCTCTTATTTTGGGATTAGGATGACCATTAGTGTACCCTCCTGTTTTAGGCATGGGAATCCCACTCATGTACGTTCTTTTTTTGGGAATGGGATGACCTCCAATTTACCCTATTGAGCTCATTAAAATTTTGTCATTAACTAATTATATGAAGGGAGATTTCTTCCCACCCATCTATTATAGAAATTAGACATATGTTTTCCCCTAGAACATAAATCATTTATCATATGAGAACTCAGGGAATGAAATTGGTTTTATAAAAATCATGAAACCAACAAATATCCAAATAAAAAGAAATGGGCCACAAAAATATATTCCCATCGTAAAACTGACCATTCATGTAAATAATTAGAATGTAAAGATTAAATCATAAAAATATTACTAACATCAAACAATATTATCATAGATGGGAAATATTTTTCAGAGAACACAAGAAAACAATTCATGTGGGTAATATCATTTCATCCTTGAAATTGTTTTATTTATTTTAAATTAAATGAATTTTTAAAACAAATTATTTTCATTAAAAATAACATTGAAAACATATAAGGGATTCTTCAAGGTGTTAAGGCATTATGAAAGCATAAAAATCCATTAATTTTGTATAATTAAAAAGGTTATTCTCGTAATTTTTTAGGAAAAGTAAAAAAGTAACTCATTAGGATAAAAAATGATTCCATTCATACCATAAAATAAAAACACATACACAGGTAAAAATAAATATAAAAAATTTCATGAGAATATTTATATTATTCTGGATATTTTTTTTAGAAATATGGACATGTATGATAAATATGCTATTGTAAATAATTTTGTTTAAACAATCTCAAAAAATATGGAGACTATGAAATTAACACTTTTTTATTTGAAAATAGAAATTAAACTTATAATGGAATATTTTAAAAACACTTCACTATAATAATTTATTTATAATAATTTTCCTTGAAATGTATCTTAATAAATCATTAAAAACATTTCTAGAGGAAGACAATCTTGAAACATTTAAAATTATCCCATACTAGTTTGAAACAGTTGTATGAAAATCCCCTTGTATTAATTACATTAAATGAAGATTTAAATATAACGAAATGAATGATATTCCTGATATAACATGTCAAATTTCAGTATATAGACCTCATAAAATAATATAAGTGTTTAGAAAACAAATTTCTCAAAGAAGGATAATCAATGAGAAACTAAATTAATAATTTGGTAAATATTGAATCATAAAACCCAGTGAAATAGTTATCATAAAATGGATATTTAAATACCCACAAATTAAATTATAAAATTCATAAAATATATTCATGTGTAGTATGTACACCACAAAAACTATTGTGTGCTGAATAAGGCATGCTTCTCATAAAGAATAAAAAGTTAAATGATATTCCATTACATCATGTACGACATAATTAAAACGTGTTAAAAATTACTCTATAATAATTATAAGTTTACTATTAATCTATCAAAGAATAATATTATTATGTATTATACCATATATTTTTTACTTAAGATATTATATTACCCAATTATTAATGACTAGATGTTTATGATACTTTTCAGGTGATATTTTCTTTGTTAATCATTTGCGTTTTGACTAGTTATTCTTTATTATCAATATTTACTTATTTCCATATTATAAACCATGATATAAATATATAATTTATTAGATATAGAAGTATTTATAATAATATTTAATAAAAAAATAAAAACAATATTCATGGAGACAGTGGGCGATACATACGCTTGAACTCTATTTTTTATTGACTTATTGAAAGTACAAAAGTAAATAAAATTTATATAATTATGTATACATATATAATATTCTTAATTTATTATTAATATAAAAAAACATAATTTCATTAATTAAAATTCTTATTGATTTAATTAAATTTATTATTTTGTAATATGTTTATATAACATATGAACTACCTTGGGTTTATGTTTTTTGATTTTAAAATACCATTACAAATTGTGGTCATTGCTAATATAGCCATTGAATAGTGATCACATTATTAGTATAAATATAGGGTTTTAAAAATTCCAATTTACTAATAATATGGATGAGATGGCCTCATCCAGTAGAATTACTCAATACGAAGCCTATTTTTTGGAGATCAGAATGGAGGTAGTTTTATTGTGCATTACTCTTGACCAAGCCCAAGTTGATTATTAACACATTAATCATGAGAGGAACTGCCTATGGGAGAAGTGGAATTTTAAAGATATTACCACCAACTAAATGTTAACTGAACCTCCCCAAGATTTTGTCATAATCTCACACCATACCCTTATTACTTATTAGTGTGTTATAAGGGATTTTGTAAAAATACCTTATCACTATGATTATATACATTATTTTTCTATAAAGAATATAGATAATTTTTATTTTTGTGAATTTATAAATTGTTTTTAGAACAAAAATATCCTTTTTAGTTTATAATAAATAAAAAAACTATTTTAATGAATTAATGGATTTTTAATTAAATGTTATTTTAATGAAATATTATTACTAAATTACTTTTTATTAAATATTAAGGGTCGTATAATTTTTATGACAATAATTGTAATTTATATTATGATTGGAAAGTAGTTTTTGTCAAAACCCATCAATTTTCGATAAATATCGGTTTTTATTTTAAAAAAAATCACATATTTAGAAAATTATTTAGATAAAATAAATATATTTTTTTTAACCAGGATGTTAAAATTATCCAATGGTGAATTGTTCATAATTATTTGAGAATGTCATATTTTATTGTAAAAATTAAATACCTTTTATATATATAATGTGATTTATGACATCATAATGGCCCAAGAGTGAAGTAATAAAAAACTATAAAATGATTTTCGGAAAATATATGTTTTCAATAAAAAAATAATGTTATTTTATATTTGTTTTATTATTTTTATGGTGCCTTTGTGGACCCTCCAAAAATTATAAAACATTTTTAATTTTAAAATTATTTTCTTGAGAGTGTGACTCACCTACACATAATCAAACCTAATATTTTAATAATTTTGGACATTGGACATATAATATAATGTTTTCCACTCTCCTTTGTAAAAATCCACGGGCAATAACCATGGGTTGGTTTGCAGTTTGGATTAGTTTAATGTGTTGTGTCCAAAACATAATTAATTACGATTTCTCTCACTTTTCTTATATAAACCCAACAACTCTTTCACTTATCTTCACTAAAAACCCTTATAGCACGTCCATACCCTACCCTCCTATCTCTAAAATACATTTAAGGTCCTCCAAGATCCCATGAAGGGTCTATCAAGCCCCTCACAAGTGATTGGGTTCACACTTCCATGTATGGGAATTCTTCCTTTCTAATTTTTATCCAAATTTCATAATGTTGTTATACCCTTTTATTTTCAATTAAACATTTTGGGGTATGATTTAGAACCTCCCTTGTACATCGCTCATTATTTTTCAATGATTAGGGTCCCCTTTATTTGTCATTAATTCCTCCCATGTACACCTGTTACCATGCTGAAATTCCTTAAAGGATTTCACAGTCCTCATTTACATTCAAGAAATTATATTATATTTTGCAGCAAAATTACGTTATATAAGTTGAGAAACGTATCAATATAAACCCATTACATCCATTTCATGTACATATGATGATACACCCCTCTTTCTCTCATCATCCACTTTTAGGATTTCTTATGTCACACCGTTATGCTATCGAAATTGCATCGTGATTTTCCAAGCCAATGTCATTATGTAGTGAATTCCAAGCCCATTTCTCTATCCAGGGTATTAAACTTTACACACATTTACTTATTTATTATATAATTGTGTGTATGTATTCCAAATTTCGTTATTGTGGAATAAATTATGATGTTTAATGATTCCATTCTGTGTTATCCATGTGGCACACTTATACATGAAATGACATGATTAAGAATAGTGTGCCCTGATAGCACTCAAATGAATTGGGAAAATATTAGTATCATGATACGTCAAGTGAAATGAGTATTTACTCATTATAATTAAAATGAAAATTGGGTTTCATCTTGTTCCATGTGAAATGATCTTTGGCTCATGATAAAATCATGTGAAACGTTATTGCCACATTTCCATGTTATGATAATCATGATATAACATGAATTTATGTTCATGTTTCACATATGCTACATTGAAATGATTATTTATTAACATATACATTATTCTTCTTATTATGATTTTTTTAATATCATAATGGTTTTTATACCTCACCCTTTTCGTATGCATGTCTCAGGTTATCACATGCAATGATAAGTATGATTGTATGTGTGTAGTCATGTAAACGATGATTTAAATAAATACATGTATTTCTTTTATTACGTTGTTTTGTAATGTTCCAAAGCCTGAGAGACACTAGGACCGTTGAATGTTTATATTGTATCAGTTGAAGATTTTATGTAATAAAATATGTTTATATGTGAAATAATGAGCAGGGTTGTAATAGTTTGTATCAGAGGACGGGTTTAGTTATTTTTGCGATTAGGATTAAAAAATCCTAGTGACAGCCTTTGGATTAAGAATATGTATAATAAAATCATCCTTAAATTTTTGTGATTAATTAGTGAGTGGTATATCAGAAAATTAAATTCATGTCTAGATAAGAGCCGGTAGATGTTGCTCTAGAAAAGATGTATCTAGGGGTAAAACCCAAAAAAACTACTTTGATGTTGACATGAATGGGAATAAGTGCACAACAATGGGCCTTGATTCAATATTAGTTATGACAATCCTAGGGGATATGCTTTCATAAATTCACAATATTAGTATGAACCATTGTTAAGGGAATAAAAAATTCCCCTAAGAATATATGTTGGGAAGTAGATCATGGAGAACATAGATTGAATCCTATAAATTCACAAATTATAAAAAAAAGTAATTTATAAGTCATCCATTTTTGTCTTCGTATTACCATTTATATGTTACCCCTAGCTTTCCTTTTATTCTTGAAAATGGGTGCTAATAGGAGGACTATGGCTAACAACCGATGTGAAGATCAATGTGATTAATGTTCTAAGGAAATGCCCAATCTGATGGGCGCGTGAATCATCAACATTGTCATGATACTCTCTCAGTTAGCTCAAGTTTTGAATTGAAACATGGGTAAATTGGAACGTTCAAACCCACCTAAGAAAGAAAAAGTCACCACCAATCCATTTTTTTATTGAATAAGCAACTTTTAAGGATAAATGGAATCCTATATAAAATCCCCAAAAGAAACATTACATATTTCAAAATTCAAATTTTCAAACAAAACCATCAACATCGCACCACAATCCTTCGTAACACCATGATTGAAAATTGAAAGGAGATCCATTATCACCACATTGCTATGCACACCATGACACATCACCCATTTCATGTTTCAATATATGCATCACTTTTCAAGACAACTGATGCACGATCCAACCCTAATAGAAACCAGCTCGTCAGAAACCAGCATTGTCGGATACCTGCATGAACACCAGAGGCACGCACATCGCCATCACAAACCACCATTAGAGATACCATCGTACAACACCAAAGACACAATCCGAATCATACCGAATAGAAATAATCTGGATCAAGCATCACAGACAAGACAAAAACATCAATGAGATGGAATAAAACACCCAATAAAATAGAAAATACGGAAACATCACTATAATAAGATGATTCCTTGCACTGAACCATCTTCAAAGTGACTCGCGCTTAGAGTGACGCCAACCACCGAACCAGACACCAAAAAACCCTTCATTTCCACCACACCCATTCCACCTTGAAGTGCCGTAGAGGATCAAGAGATCGGAGCAGGGAAAGGGCGGCCGAGGTCTCCATATGCACATCGTCAATGAGGCTGAAAACTAGAACCAACAAAATAGAATAAATCGGACTCATTAATTTCCTAAAAACCATTAACCACTGAAACACAAATCCCAAAACCACGATGTATCCACTGCAAAAAATCCTAAATGGAGCTTCGCAATGGTTCATGAGGTCAAAGAATGAGATTAGCGACCAAAGTCTTTGACAAAACCATTATCAGATCAGCAAAACTACTAATGAAAGATGATGATGACAGAGAGGCCACCACTGAAGAAGAAAAAAGAGAGAAAAACTAGCGGGATTTGTGCAAGCCTCAATATAGGAAAGGGGGAATATCCCATGATGAAGCCACCTGGAGGGGCAGGAAGAAAGCAGGGAAGGAGAATAGAGGGGGAGAAAAGAAGAAACAGAGAAGGATGCTGCTTAGATGTGCCTCCAGACCTGGAGTGAAGGGATTTGTAGGGATTCTTGAGACAAATGCCTCCTTCTTTTAATGGATCCTAAAATCCCTAAATTACCGAGAAATGGATCAAATCCATTAAAAATATATTCTCCATCCTTCAATGTTCTTAACAAGACAAGGTTCTTCTGGAAGCTTATCATATGGAGGGTGATGTTTTGATAAATAATAGACATTGATAAGAAATACGAATCTTGAGTAGGAGATCGAGGCATTGTAATGGAAAGATTTCTAGAAAATGTTTTTTGATATGTATTTTCCTCACACCCTCTAACATAATATAGAAAGGGACTTCCTTGACCTCAACCAAAAAAATGATGAATCCATCAGAGTGTATGAGGCAAACAACATAATACATGAACTATATGCCTCTAGTTTTGTTGTTACCACTAATGCATGGTTGACCGCTTCTTTCATTGGATGAAACCTAGCCCATTTAATTCCCTAGAGACCCATGACATTGAGTGCTATGAGGAAATTGATCAATGTGCTCTCAATTTTTAAATGGAGATCTTCTAATCACATATGTTTCATTGGGATAAAAAGTGTAAGGTGGAATTTAATTATGGTGGTCTGATGGATAAATCAAAAGGAACTAAAAAAATATATCACACCCTATGCCAAAGGTTTAGAAATAAGCACCCTAGAAATTTCCTGAAGGGGGTAAAAAAATTCATTATCTATGGAAGTGATGGGAACCAAGCCATTAACTACCGAGAAGAAATATTTGCAGTTGCGACTGAGGAGAGAAAAAATCCATTGGACCCACAACATTTTGTTTATTTCTTCCACTATAAAGAACCATAGCACTTTACAAACCAGTTACCTAAGACAAGGGTTTTAAGAGGAAACCAACAACATCCAATGTAGCAAGGGAGATATTTTTCCATCACTACCACCAAAATGAACCTCGACAATGAAGTGGTGACAAGTATGCTAGTTATTCGTTCAAGAATAGAGAATATAAATTTTGATTCTGGTTCTACACATTCCTTTATATTCGAAATGTTTATTAGAACAATCCTAACACCCCCATAAATCATGGAAGTAATGATTTCAGTGAGAATGGAAAATGGGGAAATTATTGAAAACCATGAATATAAATCCCCCCTATATCAATTTCAGGATTGAAAATACTAGAGGACATTTTCATACATCCTATTGTCGAATTTGAGTCAATTCATGGCATGGATTGGATTTTCCTATATAGACCCAATAATAATTTCTATGAGAGGGAAATCACTCTCCTTATGGTGAATCGAACCCCAATTCTGTACAAGTGAAACGAGAGGGATGAATCCTCAAAAACACCATCATTTTAGGATTAGATATTACTACCCTATGAGCATGTGTATCTACCCGAGATGATTGAGTCTAAGGATTAAACCATCTATGGCGACAAGCCTATTGTGTGAGATTTCACTGAATTGTTTCCAATTGAATTTCCTAGTCTTCCTCCAAGAAGATATGTCGAATTATGAAATGATATTATACCTGGGGAATTTCCATTATCCATGACTCTATATATAATGGATGTTGTGGATCTCGAGGAGTTGAAAAACAACTACAAGACAATATGGATATAGGGTTTATACGCCCAAGTTCTTCACCATGGTTTGCGCCAGTCTTATTTTTCAAGAAGAAGTTTGGTTATATGTTCCATTGAAATGATTATCACCATCTCAACAAAATCACTATAAAGAAATCCTCATGTACATGATGAATAGAGTCATTATATATTACCTTAACAAATTTTTGTTATTCATTATTGATGATATTATAATATAGTAAAAAAACCATGGAGGAGCATGGAGAGAATCTAAGAGCAATACTAGAGACCTTGGGAAAGGAGAATATATATGAAAACTACAATAAGTGAGAGTTCTATTTGAAGGAGGTATAATTCTTGGGTCATATAATCACAACAAATGTGATATCTCTAGATCCCTCTAAGATAGCTACAACTTTATGGATGTCCATTTACAACATCTATAATAGATATCTATATCTTCCTGGGGTCATTAGTATATTATCACAGATTTCTGAGAAATTTCTCACAATTCTCCAACCCCCGTTCCAAGCTAACTCAGAAGGGATTACAGTTTTCATGGAGTGATGAATGTGAAAAGATATTCAAGGAGTTGAAAAAGAGGCTTGTCACTGAACTTGTACTCACACTACACACAAGTGGAAAAAAATTGCGGTATTCAGTGATGCTTAGAAGATGTGAATGGGTTTTCTGTTGATGAAAAATGACAATGTCATTTTCCATGCTTCACGAAAATTGAAATCTCATGAGAAAAACTTTCCAACACGTGATATGTATTTAGATGCAATAGTTTTCTCTTTGAAAATTTGGCGGAATTATGTATTTTTGGGAGATTTGAGAAATATATATGAGTTATAAAATCATCAAGTTTATATTCACATAGAAAGAGTTGAATCTGATCCAACAAAGATTGTCAGAGCTGATCAAAGACCATGACTGCTCAATCCATTACTGCTCTAGGAAAGAGTAAAAGGTGGAAGATACTATAGGTAGAAAGGAACCATAAATTCTATTATTTATGAGAATTGAAAAGGGTCCAACATTTATAGAATTGATGAATATGGGCATGGGAATCATAGTGAAGTGAACATAATAAATCATTTCACAAATGAATGATGAACCTTCACTTTTGGAAAGGATAATGTATGATTAAAAGAATGATATGTGAATTCAAATGAAAGTGGAAACTACCCACAATGTGAAATACTCAGAGATCAATGTTAATGAAGAAGGAATTATGAGATTTGGGACAATACATTGTTTTTCATCAAAGCCAGAGTTAAATAATGAACATTATGATGATGCACATAGTTCAAATTTTTCCATCAACCGGATAAACAAAATGATTTATCGAGATATCGGATAACACTATTGGTGGGATAAAATGATGAAGGATATTGATGAGTATACATAAGTTCTCTATATTTCAGTAAATTAAGGATAAGAGGAAGAAGTCTAAGGGTATTATGTAACCATTACACATACTATCCTGGAAATGTGAGAACTTCACCAAGGACTTTTTCACTGGAATTCCGAATAAATCCAAATGAAATAATGCTATCTGAGATGTTGTGGATCTTCTCTCAAAGAATACAATAAAAAAATTCAATTCGAGAGGGTTTCTAGTTTGATCAACTAGAATGGATACATATCATTGAAGTTGTAAGGTTGCATGGCGTACCAAACTTTATTGTATCTGATCGAGATCCAAGATTCACCACTATGTTCTACCATAGTCTTCAACATGCTCGGAATACTGATCTAATATTTAGTATGGATTATCATCCTCAAACTAATGGCCAATAAAAGAGGAATATCCAAACACATGGAGACATGTTGAGAGCATGCACAATGTCTTTAAAAGGAGGATAGGATCAACATCTTCAGCTGGTTGAGTTCTCTTACAATAGAAGTTTCCACTTAAGAGTCCAAATAGATCATTATAAATCCCTGTATGGGAAGAGGTGTAGAAAAGCGATATGTTATAATGAAGTTGGGGAGATAAGACACCTAGGTCCAGAAATGGTCAATGAAATTTTAGAGAATGTTAAAACCATCCTGCAGTACATTAAATCTACTCAGAGTCAACAAACTATCATTGATAATAATCATCGACGAAACCTGTATTTTGGTTTCGGAGAAATGGTATTCCTCCACATATCACTGGGGAATATAGTTGTATTATTTGGGAAGAAGGGAATGATTATTCCAAGGTACATCGGACTTTTTAGATCCTTGATCGAATTCGAGCAGTGGCCTATCGACTAGCACTCCCACCTATCCTATCTCAAGTACATGATATATTCCATGTGTCACTGTTGAGGAAGTATGTACCTGACACTTCACATGCACTCAATCCTAAGGTGGTCCCATTTTATAATGACCTATATTATAAATATAAGTTGATGATTATCTTAGATCGTTGGGGAAAAGTTCCTACAAAATAAGACACCTCCCCTCATCATGGTGTTGTAGAGAAACAATAAGTTTAATGAAGCATCATTGGAGTTAGAGTAAGTGTTAATGAAGAGTTACCAACATCTGTTTAGTGTGGTAAAAGTAATCTTAGAGTAAGAAATTTCATTGGGGGATATTGTAATGACCCAAACTTTTATTAATAAAAATTACTCTTTATCTAATTAAATGTTGTATTATATAAGATGTTTATATAACATATGAACTTACTTGGTATTATGTTTTGGGAATTTAAAATTCTGTTTTGAGTTGTGACTATTGATAATATAGTTAGTGAATAGTGAACACATGATTAGTATAAATATAGGGCTTTAAAAAATCCAATTTACTCAGAAAAATGATGTAATGGCCTCATCTAGTAGAATTGGTCTATACAAAGCCCTTTTCTCATAGCTCGGAAAGGAGGTAGAGTCATTTGGATTTTCTCTTGACCAATACCAAGCTGATTTTTAACACACTAATCTTGGGTGGAACTTCCTACGAGAGAAGTGGAATTTATAGATATTACTATCTGAGCAATTTTATCTCAGCCTCCCCAAGCGTCTATCACCATCGCACACCTTAGCCTTCATTATTATGTGGGTGTTATAAGGGGATATTTATCAATACCTTAGAACTATGATTGTGCACATTATTTTTTTATACATAATATACATTGATTTTTTTATTTTTACTTTGTAAATATTTTTAAATAAAAAATAGCATTTTTAGTTAATATTTAATTAAGAGATCTATTTTGATGAATTAATATATTTTTAAATTAAATAATATTTCAATGAAATATTATTCTTAAATTACATATTATTAAATATAAACAATCATATCATTTTTATGAATACAATAGTAATTTTTATTATGGTTTCAAAGATGTTTTTTTCAAAACCCACAATTTTTTTTAATTTTTGTTTTTTATTTTAAAAAGTAAAATTTCACATATTTAGAAAAAAATTTAAATAAAATGAATAATATTTATTTAATCATGATGTCAAAATTATCCAACAGTGAATTTTTTATAATTTTCTAAGACAGTCAAATTTTTTGGAAAAAATTAAATACCGCTTAAATATATAATGTGTTTTATAACATCATAATGACCCACTAGAGATGTAATAAAATAATATAAACATGATGTTCGTCCAATATATGTTATTAATTTAAAATAATATGATTTTAAATTTGTTTTATAAATTATATGGTTCCATGGTGGACCCTCCAAGACTTAGAAAACATTTTATCTTTTAAAATGATTTTCTTGAGAGTGTGACTAACATCCACATATACAAGCCTAAAATTTTAATATTTTTGGTCATTAGAAATATAAAATAATGTTTTACACTCCAATTTGAAAAAAAATGGTAAAAAACATTGTTTTTTGTGGTTTTAATTATTTTAATGTGTGGTGTCCAAAACCTAAATAATAAAGAATTCCCTCTCTTTTCCTATATAAACCCAACCAAACACCAACTTATCTTCTTTAAAAACCCTTTGAGCACATCCCCAACCTACCCTAATCCAACTAAAATCATCCAATGGTTCCCTAAGCTCCCATTAATCCTCTATCAAGCCCCTCCTAATTCATTGGGATCTCACTTCCATGTAAGGGATTTCTTACTTTCTCATTTTTGTCCAAATTACATTTTGTTGTTATACCAATTTAGTTTCAATTGAAAATGTTGGGGTATGATTTTGAACCTCCCCAATAGTTGTTTAATTGTGTTTAAACAATGGTACACCCCATTATCTCTCTTTAATTCCACCCTTTTACAACCATTACCATGCCTAAATTCTATATGGGATTTCTCTCTCCTCGTTTACGTTCAAGATATTATTTTATATTATGCATCTAAATTACATTTCAACTTTTGTTACATGTATCTATATGGCCCCTTAATGTCCTTTTATTTTAAATATGATGATACAACACTTTATATCTCATCAACCATTTTTATGAATTCTTATGTCATGCTGTTATGCTGCAGAAATTGTATTGTGATTTTCGAAGCCAAAGTCATTGTGTCATAAATAACATGTCCATTTTTCTATAAAAGGGTATTCACATTTACACAAATTTACTAATTGATTATATTGTTTAATGTATGTATTCCTAATTCTTTTTTTGTTTATTAAATGATGATGTTGAATGACTCCATGTTGTATGATGAATGTTTCACACTTATACATGAAATGAAATGATTATGAATGGTGCACCCTTGATATCTATCCAATGAATGGGGTAAATATTAGTATTGTTATTTTTAATGTTCAATGAGGGTTTACTCATTATAATTCAACTGAATTGAGGTTTTACTCATGCTCCATATTCAATGATCTTTGGGTCATTCTAATATCATTTTAAATGTTATTGGCACATTTCCATGTTTTTATAATCCTGCTATATCATGCCTTTATGTTAATGCCTCCCTTATGATAAATTGACATGCATATTTCTAATCATTTACTACATTCTTCATGTTATTCCTTGATTACTAACTTATTATGCTTTATAACTCACCAATTTCTTGTGAATGTACTTAGGTTATCCCATACGATGCTTTGTACGAAGGAATGTGTGTACTAATGTAAAAGAAGTTTTAAATAAAGATGTGCATTTTATGTTTTATGTTGTTATATAATGTTTTTATTTCCTAAAGACACTAGACCACTCGATCTTATATGTTGTATAAAGTGTTGATTTTATGAACTAAAATATGTTTAAGTGTGAAATAAAGAGCAAGGTTTTTATAATTAATATTTCATTAATATAAAATATTTTTACTAAAACAATCTTTAATACATTCCATGTGATGTGTTAATGAATCGCATCACTCTATGTAGTCGTTAGTACACACGTCCATAATCGAAATTATCATATATCCACAATATAGAAAGAAAGAAATAATATTTAATATAAAATTTAATGAATATTTAGTTGGTTATAATATACATATTAAAATATTATTTAACCATAAAATGGTTTTATAGCCATCCATTAAGCATTAATTGAAAAACAATAAAAAAATTATTCATAGAGGAGATTAACCGGCATAACATGGGTAATAATTTTATTGCAATAAATAATAGAAAACGAGAAATGATATTTTGGGGATAAATTTTATTATGAATATAATACAACCATATATTCATGATTATGGAGTTACCATACGTTTATATTTAATGGAGGTGATGGGAATGTAGAAAAAGAGAAGTTATTAAAAGAGGTACTTTGGGACAACCACCTCTTGAATATCATATATTTGAGAAATCACAGTGTCCAAGGGTTTCGGTATTTTAGTTAGAACATATGAAATTGGATATGGAGATAGTGAGGATTAATTTTTTGGATAGAGGTTTTAGGAGTTAAAAATACTTCTGGGTCTAAATGTGGTGGTATTTATACATTAGGCGAGGTGTGTTTAAGTTATTAAATAATTAATATTTTACATTTAATGGAAACCATTTTGTGGTGGAATTAAAATCTAAAACATTGTATAGAAATTAACATTTAGGATGATATTTAGGGATGAAAAATACCTCAAAAAACATTTAAATGTTATATTATTTATGTATTTTAATCATTATTTCCTTTTGAAATTAAAATTATTCTTTTTTATCTATACCTTTGTAAATAAATTTTTGACCATGGAATATTTTTTATAACTAAAAATAAATTTTAAATTCAATAATATTTTGGTCATGTTTATTAGATATATGGATTATATTATAACATATTTAATTAAAATATTTTGAATAATTATTTTTTAAATTAATCCCGTAGACACAACGATAAAGTATGATTTCATAGTGAAACATTCAAAAGATTAAAATGTGTTTATATATATTTTCAAGGAAAAATATAATAAAATTACCTAATTTTGTTCACATTATTCATAATTTATGTAATAATACATTAAAACTAATTTTAAATATAATATAAATTAATTATTAATGTAGATAAAAATGCATTTTTGAACTAAAATGCTGAATTTTTTTAATATTCATCCAAAAATTATGTTTCATAGAAAAATAATAAAAATTATTCGAAATTAAATATTTATATCCTAATTTCAATGAATAAGATTATTTTTTAATATTAAAATGATAAATGTTTTATAATTTAGAATTAAAAAGGGTTCTTCATTCAAAGGTAGTTGTATTACCTTTTTCCAAAATATAGGGTTTTATGCATAATATTAGGTTTGTTCTTATCTTATGACTATAAAATAGATTGGAATAATATAAAAACTATTTTATTGAATACATAATATATTATTTCACTAATATCCATCAATAAATATAATTAATTAAATTTACTAAGACAAAATGTCTTTGGGGGTATTCAAATAAAACTCTTTATTTTTTAATAAATTGTTATTTATTTGCATTTGTAATTAACTGGTAACCAATGAATTCATATTGCAAACATTATATTTTATTTATGTTAGTTAGTACAATTAATAACCACTAACTAAAAAACTAGTTTATATCTTAATATTTATTAAATATTAATAATATTAATAATATATCAATTTTTAATAAAACTAGGTCTTTCATATAACACATGCTATCGAAGGAGCTCGACATTGTGTGTAATAGAAGAAAACAAAGTGTGTTATATGTTGTAAGATGAGATGGTGATACATGTAATATTATTATATCTTGGTGTGGTGAATTATTAAATTTTAAAAAGGTGTTTTTTATATAATACTAGTCATATTATCTATTGTGTGAAATGAAAAATATTGAAAAAATTAAATACATAAAAAAATCATTTAATATTAGTGTGTATCATTATACCACATTAAATTCACTGCCCCCCCCCCCCTCAAAAGTCATATGGGTTATTAAAGGATCAATAATTTAAAATTTCATTCAAAAAAACACACATCATAAAAATTAATAGTAAAAAAACTTCTATTATGAAAATTTGGAAAATAATGGTTACCAAAAGTAGGTAATAATTATGTTATTACATATGAAATCATAGCTTATGATTTGGGAAAGAAGGAAAAGTATAAATAATCATAGATATTGATAATGATCACTAATCACTGGAATGTGGGTGATCCATATAATGATCACAATAAAAACCCCATAAACTAAATATGTATGAAATGTTTTATTAATATAATAAAAAATGATGATAATAGGACAACCATTTATATCAATACCCCTTGTCTTAAGGATGATGAATTTTCAATAGAAGATATTCTTACATGGTTCCCATAAAACCCCTACATTTTTTTCCTTGTTCATTTTCCACATTTTATCATACCCCATGAAAGAAATATGAATTTCTCATTAGAAGATCATGAGATCCAAAAAACAGAATGATAGGTCATTTGATCTATCTTTATCACAACAAAAATGTTAGTAGAATTTATCAAATATGAATAAATCCTAAAATTTAGAGATAATACATTAATATTTGAATAATCATCTAATATTTAACACAAACCATTCCATAAATGGTTTACCATATAACCCTTCGTAAATCATAAAATACATATAATTATAATGTAGTGTACTAAATCAGCTTAACAGTAATCTCCCATATATGATAGGGTATCTCTTGATTGTCACTTTCCAAACCTATGAATACCTACATCGTATATTCTATTGAGTCATGGTAATAACTTGATTTATAAAACATAATTATTGAAAAAAAGATTGTTTCATTATTTGAAAGTTAATTTGATATATTTTATAAATTCCAAAATGTTTTTAAATTCATCTATGATAGTATAACCTACTTTTTAAAAAATTCATAAAGAAACATTATCATCTAATTTTCATATTCATATACAACATATTTTTATCCATACATCATTATAATAAAATAACTAGTATATTTAGGGTTACATTCCCTTAGTCAAAATGTCACATTTCTATTAAATCACCTTTCCAGTCTATCCGAAAAATTCAACATAAACATTTAAATCATGAGTGAATTCCTCAAAATAAAAAATAATTTAATATTTAATCATTTATATAAATTAATTATTTATTAAATATACATAACCACAATTATTATTTCACTTCATCCATAAGACATTACAAATGATACCTCATCATATTACTTAATACTTATTTCCTTTAAAAATTCATCTATTCACCCATCGTCATCAGAAATTTAACAATTACTGATACCATTATTCTGGTTCTCTTTAGGAGCATTCCCATTAAAAATTTTATTTTCATAACGGCCATTTATTCCACACATAAAGAATTTTACCATTGATGATGACTTAGGTAGGTTGATATTCTATTCCATTTCAGTTACCAAACCCTTCTTCATTCCACTTCAGTTTCATTATTCATGTCCTTCTTTTTCATAGTCAAAACACCTTATTTTTCCTCCAAAACATTCACATAAGTGATTATTCCAACATTCATCAAAAAAAGGAAACCTAATTTTCTTTCTTCCATTATGTCCATTACCTTACTCTCAGTGAACTCCTTAATTCTCATCCTTTGTGATTATGAGTGTTGGTTAAGGTACCCATTGTTGATCATGTTCCTTTAAAACTGATTTGGCATGATCAAAACATCCTTGACTATAGTGATCATCACATTTTAATACTAATAAATAGATTATCTATCATAACCAATGTTAATCATGTTTATTCTAGTTCCCTACTTAACTAAAACTAAGAATAATTGTGTTTGAAGCATTTATAAAATAGAAAACAACAAAATCATTGAAAATTACTTATATTATATATAAATCATGATAAAAAAACTTATATTTATGAATCCTTAGTATTATCCTTATAGACATTCATATTTATTTCATTCAAAATATCACTAGGTATCTTAGTATTTTCTTACATCATATTTTACACAGGTTGACTAAAACATCAATCTGATACCAACTATAATGAACTAAGAAAATAATTCAAGGAAATTACATCACTTCTGAGGAATTATTAATACATTACTCAAAAAATCTCCCAAATATCTTATTATTTTATTAACTTAGGAATATTGGAATAAAAACATCCAGAATGGAGGATTCTCTCCATTTTTTCCCCAAAGGTAATTATCGTAATTACTCCAACATTAAACCTTTACTTATAAAATTGGTAGGAATCTTGGTAGGGGGTGAGCTCAGATGCTCAATAAGGGAAAAAGTAGACATGTAAGCATAAAAATGAGTATAAATTAGAATATCACATCATATATGTCCATGATCATAAACATGAATCATGGAATAACCCTTGGAAATTCATAAAATATGAATCATAGTGAAATAAATAAAATAATCCATTACAGCATAACATAGGAATAATACATTGAATTTTTTTAATTAAAATAAGTATTTAAAATCATATTTATAGGCTACCAACTAAGATATTAAAAACATGTTATTATTTGGATTAGTTCCATTGTATGCTCAATGTGATTGGGATGCCCATCTATGTACACTATTGTTTTAGGTTTGGTATTTCCACCAGTGGACCCTATTGTTTCGGGATTCAGATATCCACCCATGTACCTTATTGTTTTCGGCCTGTTACTGACACCCATTTAACCTTCTTTTTCATTCTTGGGATACCCTACAATATTCCCTATTCATCTCATAAAACATTTATCGTTACCCAATACATTGAAGGGAGATATTTGTCTCACCCATTACATAATGATGTCACACATATGTGTTCCATAAGATTTTAAATAATTTAACATATAAAAACCCATAGAAAAAAATAGGTTTTATGAACATCACAAAATTATAGCATAAACCACAAAAAATAAATGGTTTTCATAAATTTAATTCCATCATTAACATATCCATTCCTATAAGGAATAATAATGTTAAAATTTTAGCATTTAAAATTGAAGTAATGTCAAATAATGTTATCATAAATGGAAAATAATTTTGATAGAAATCATTAAAGTAAATAAGGAGGAAAATATGCTTTATATCATGATTTTTTGTATTTGGAATTCAATGATATTTTAAAACAGAATATTTTCTTTGAAATTATCCTTGAAAGTATTTAAGAATGATTAATGGAATTAAGGAATCATGAATTTTTAAAAACCCATTCATTTCATAATAGTAAAAAAACATTCTCCTCATACTCTTTCCAGAAAAGTCAAAATATACCTCATTAAGAAAAAACAAAAGGTTTATTTCAATCCATTTTCTAAAAACATATACATTAGTATAAAACATTTTAAATATTTTTTAATAATAATAAATATCTTCTGGAAAACAAATATAATAAACATGGACATGGATGATAAATATACACAAGTAAATACTTAAATATAAACAATCTCAAAAGGTAATTATTTTTTGAAATTAACCCTTATTCTTTTAAAATTTATTTGAAATGTTATATAGGAGTATCATAAAAAAAATTTAACTAAAAACAATACATTGTAATCTTTTTCATTTAAAAGTATCATAAGATACCATTATAAACATTTCTTGTGGAAAATAATCATCAAACATTTAAAAGATCCCCATAAAAGTTTGAAACATTTTTATCATAATTACCAAGAAATAATAATATTTATAAAAGCCTAAAATTTCATGGAAATAATTATATTAATAATTTAATATTTAAATTTTCATTATATACACCTTTTAAAATAACATTGGTTCATAACAAAACATATGTCTCAAAGATGGGAAATTGAGCCAAATTTTTATTAATCAATTGGTAAATTTTGAATTGTGAACCCATGAAATAGAGTTCCTCAAAAGGATATGTAAATATCGATAAAATAGTTTATAAAATTAATATAATACAATAATGGGATGTTTGTATACCACATTAAAATAAATTAATGGTTAATACAGAATGTATCTCATGGAAATTAAAAGGAAGATAAAATTCCCTTACCTCACATTCGACATCCTTCAAAAATATTCAAACCTCCTGTTTAATAAGTATGATATTATTTTTCAACCTTACATGAACCATATTAATAGTTATTATACAATACATTATTTACATAATACATTATATTTACAATTCATTATTAACTTCGTGGTTATGTTATGTTCTGGGTGATATTTTCTATGTTAATCGTACGTGTTTTGACTTGTTATTATCAACACACATTATTTAATTATTTACATAATATAAAACATGATATAAATATCTTATAAATTCAATATAAAATTATTTATAATAATATCTAATGATAAAATAAAAAAACCATTCATGGAGATGGTTTGCCAAACGTACGTATGAACATTATTTTTGTCATGTTGTCATATTGACAAAATGAAATTAAATGAGATGTATGTAAATATGCATATATATATATAATATCATTATTTTTATATTAATATTTTATTCATAGATTTAATTTTTTACTAAAAAATCATTAATAAATTCCACTTCAAGTGTGAATGAACGTCGTTGCTCTGAGGAAGCGATAGTCCAAACATCCACCAATGACATTGTCATATATTCACAAAATAGAAATCATCAATTTATGTATCATATAAAATTTAAAAGATATTAAATATGTAATAATTTAAATATGAAAATTTTATTTAATCATAAAAATATTTTTAATACTAGACCACAAAATCAATAATTGAATAAAAATAAAAACATTAATTAGAAATGTGACTTAACTACAAAACATGGATAATAATTTTGTTTCTCTGAATACTATGAAACGAAAAATAAAATGCATAATGAAAATAACCATATAAACATAAAAATAATGAATATAAATGACTCTTTAGTGATCATTATTTGATGGATGAAGGAGGTTATGAGAAAGTCTAAAAATAAGTGAAATTAAGATAGATGAATTTGGAAAATTACCTCTTGAATATCGCCTTCATGAGATACCATTAAGGACCATGAATATTGTATTTTTTCTGAGACTATAAGAACATGGATATGGGGAGAGTGAGGAGTAGAGGTTTGGGAAAATATTTATTTAGTTACAAGGAATTTTGGGTGGAAATGAGATGGTGGGTGGTGGAATTTATACATGGGGAGAGGTGGGTTTTTATGAATAAATAATGAATATTTTATACATAAACAATTCCTTTTTTGTGGCATTTAATTCAAAGAATATTGATGAAAAAAATATTTTGGAGGCTGTATAAATTCGATAAAAACTTCAAAAAACATTTAAATTTCGTAAATATTATGTATTTTATATCTTTACCATTTTATCTTTAACATGTTTCATTTTGTTTACCTATACCAATTTAAATAATATATTTACCATGGATAATTTTTTACACATAAAAAATAAATTAATATTAAAACCAAATTTGGAAGTCATTATTACATATATGGAGTCAATAGTACATCATTAAATTCATATAATTGTAAAATCTATATTTAAAATTAATGTTGTAGAAGAAATGAAAAATGGGATCTAAAGTGAAATAGTCAAAAAATTAAAAATTGATTTTTGCTATTTTCAAAGTAAAATTGATCCCAAATACCTACGTTTCATTTCTTGATATATATTTGAACTAATTATAATTTATAGAAAATTTATAATATAATTTTACTATATAAATAATTCAGATTAACATGCAATTTTGAACTAAAATGCAGGGTTTTCACTATTCATCAAAAAATAATGTTCATTGAAAAATAAGAAAAATTCATCCAAAGTAAAATATTACCCAAAATTAAAATATGATTTCTATTTTGTCATAAAAAATTCAAAATGTGTTAATATTTTTATTTAAAATGGTTTTTCCACTAAATATATGTAAACATATCCTTTTAAAAATACAGGGTTTTATGCATAAAATTGTGTTTGTTCTTATATTCTATCTATAAAATCTATTAGATGAATATAAAAAATATTTCATTGAATATATAAAATATATATTTTATTTATATAATTCACTAATTTAAATTAATTTAATTTATTAATACAAAATTACTTTGGGAGCATAAAAGATAAAAAAAATTTCTTTTGTGATCAATTGGTATGTAATTGCATTTATAATGATTTGGTAAAAAATAAATTCTTTTTATAAATTCATTATTTTTAGAAGTTAGTTAACACTATTAATAACCCCTAATTTAAATCCTAGTTTATATATTAATATATATTTAGTAATAATATTTTTAAAATATATTATTTTTCGATAAATATTGGTCTTACTTATAACACAAGCTGTCAAATAAACATGATTTTATGTGTAACACAAGCCAAATATACTATTTTGTATACCACATGATAAACCAATTTTCATGTTGTGTAATATTATTGTGTTTTTTCGTATATAAAAATCTAAAAAAAGTGTTTTTTCATATATCAAAATCCTTATTAAGTATTGTGTGAAACAAAAATTATCGAAATGATTAAATTAACTTGAAAAAAAAATTAATAATATATCATAGTGTTACATTAAACCCCCCTAAATTTATTTTTCCCGTTTAATCGATCTAGGTTGTCAAAGGATTAATACTTGATAGTTTCATTTTTATGAACCCACATCATAAAAACAAATACTATTAATTCCTTTTAAAAAGGAATAGTTTGAAAATAATGGTTACCCAATGTAAATATTATCTATGTATCTACATAAATGATCATAGGTGAATATTTTGTAATAGAGGAAATGAGTAAATAATTATAGAGATTGATAAAGATAACTTATCATAAGAAATTTGGTGATCAATCTAATTTTATAAATCAAAAACCCATAATCTAAATAAGCATTAAATAATTCATTGATATAATAAAAATAGATGAAAATAAGAAAAGCATTTACATCACTATAGATTTTCATAATATTGGAACAAAATTATGAGAAGGTATACTAACTTGGTTTCAGAAAAACCTCACCATTTTATGCTCTATTTTAGATTTTCACATTATCTCTTATTCTAAGAAAAAATGTTTAATTTTTCAATAGTTGATCATGAGATCAAAAAAATAAATATGATAGGTCTTTCCATTTATCTTTATCCCAACAAAAAGGTTAGCACAAGATATCAAATATGCATAAATACTTAACTGGATTGATAACAATTTAATATCTAAAACCTCATCCAATGTTTAACATAAACCATTCCATAAATAGTTAACACTATAATCCTTAAAAAATATTAAAATTTAAAACATTATAATAATATTCAGTATATAAGATTTATATTTCTCAACCATATATCGTAGGGCAGCTCTTGGTTGTTATATTCAAGACATGTGAATACCTTCATCATGTATTCTACAGTTTTATGGAAATACCATGAATTATCATACATCCTTATTTAAAATTTGTATCTTTCCATATTCCAATGTTTATTGGGTATAGTCCTTAAGTCCCAAAATGTAGTCATTGTTTTAAATGATATCAAAAACCACATGTCAAAAAATCTAAAAAAACCAGTATCCTCTAATTTACATATTCCAATTAAACATATAATTATTAAAACATAATTATATTAACATTTGGAACATATTAAGTATTATCTTCCCATAGTCAAAAATTCCCTTTACTATTATATCACCTTTCTAATATATTAGAAAAATTCAATATAAACTTCGAATTCTTATGTGAATAAAACAATCTAAAAATTTCGTCTATATTTCATCATTCATATAATATAATTATTGAATAAAAATAAATAAAAGATTTAATTATTTAATTTTATACATTATACATTAAAAAGGATACCTCATATTATTACTTAATACCTCTTTCCATTCACAATTCATCTATAGTCTCATATATAGAATTAATTTAACCATTAGTTGTACCACCTTACAAATTCTATTTAGGATATTCCCTGTATGAAATTTATTTGCCTAATGACCAATAATTCCAAACAGAAATCATGTTACCTTCAATTATGTATTAAGGAGGCTAATATTACCACCCATTTTGTTGACCGAACCCTTCATCATTCCTTTATAGTTACATACTTTGTTCCCTTTTTAATAGTCAAAGCACATTCATTTTCTTCTAAGGCATTAACATATGTCATTATTTCCACACTATTAACACAATATGAAATTAATATTCTTTCCTCCATGGTTTCAATTTCCTAAACAATGAGAAAATAACTTTTTTCTCTTCCTTTGTGTGTTTGGGAGTTGTTTGCGGTATACATTTTTGATCATGTTCTGTGAAACTGATTAAGAATGATCACATTATCATTCACTCTCGTTATCATCCCATTTCACATCTCATCAACAGATTTTGGATCATATGCATCGTTGATTCAGTTTTTTAGGTTCCCTCAGTTGAGTAAAACAAGTAATAATTTTTTGATAAACATTTAATATAATGGAAAAATATATAATAATTGAAAATTACTAATATTATGTATAAATCATTATACAACATTTTTAATAAATGACACCTTATTATTCTCCTTAGATATATCTCTAAAAATATAATTATAAATATCAATTGAAATATTTTCAGGTTTTCTAATCCTATATTCCATTGGGTGACAAAACCATCACTCTAATTCAAACAATAACAATCCAATTATTCAAACATGGAAATTACATGGCTATTGTGGAATAATTAACACATTAAAATAAAAAATTCCCACATACTATATGATTTTATCTAATTTGGAAGCATGGAACACAAACTTCTAGTATGGAGTAAGATCATAAATGATTCCAACAATGATTATTCCCTTTAATACTCTTACTTAAATGAATTCATCATATCCTATTGAAAGAAATCATACAAATGGGTGATATGAGATGCTCATTAATGGTAAAAATGGAGTCATGTAAGTATAAAAAATGAGCATAAAATTATAATATCACACAATGCATACCAAAGAACATAAAAAATGAATCATGTCATAAATAATGGTAATTCATAAGTCATGAATCATTTTGAAATAAAGAAAATATTCCATGAAGGGAAAACATGGGAATAATATATGGAATTTATGCCTGACACATAGGAATATAAAATCATATGTCAAGGATACCTACCAAGACCTTAAAAATATGTTAGGATTGAGATAATAACCCATATACCTACATCAGGAATGGGATTCCCTCACTGGTACTATCTAATTTCAGGCATGGGATTTCCACCCGTGTACCCTATTTTTTGGGCTTTGGATTTCCAACTATGTACCCTCTTTTATAGGGAATGGGATTTCCACCCATGTACCCACTTGTTTGATAAATTATATTCCCCCACATGCAAACTATTGATCTCATAAAACATTTATTTTTACCCAATTAATTTGAGGGAGATATAAGTTCCACAATATCATAATTAAATCACACATATGTGTGTCACATGAACAATAATCAGTTATTATATTAGAATCTATGGAATGAAATGGGTTTTATGAGAATCATGAATTCATAACACGTCCCAAAAAATGAAGGGGTTTCATAAATATCATTAAATTGTAAAAATAACCATTCATATAATTAATAATAATGTAAACATCGAAATATATAAAATATAATTAATATCAAAAAAAAATTTACCATATATAGAAAATAATTTTGAAAGAACTCTTTATAAAATTTCTTGACCAAAATATTCTTTTTAACTTGAAATGAATTTCTTTTGTTGAAATATTGCATAATTTTAAATGAAATAAAAATCATTGAAAATAACCTTTTATGTTTGTAAGGGATGCTTCAATTAATTAAGGCATCACAAAATCATAAAAATAAATTCATAAAATATAAGTAAATAAACATTCTTCTAATACGATTTCCAAAAAATTCATAAAATACCTCATTAGGAAAACAACAAAAGATATATTTCGAACCATTTGATAAAAATAAATACTTTTTAAAAAATTAGATTAATCAACTATAAAATATTATTAATAATATTCTGGAAAACAATTTTATGAAACATTTACATGGATGATAAATAAACCCCAGTAAATACTTCTGTATAAATAATCTCTAAATGTAATGAGATTGTAAAATTAACCATTTTTATTTTAAAATATATTTGAAAACATATAATTAAATATTTTATAAACACTTTAACAAACGAAATTTTTTATTATCCTTTTAATTTAAAATGAAAATAATAGATCATTAAAAACATTTCATGCATAGAATAATATTAAAATCTTTCAAAGTGATTCGTAACACTTTGAAATAATTGTATCATAATCCACATGAAATAATAAAATTAAATAAAGCATAAAATGTCATGAAAATAAATATATTCATGATATAAAATTCCAAATGGAAGTATATACACTTCATAAAAGTATATATATTCATAAATGTCTCAATGACTGTAAATTTAGACAAAACTACCAAAATGATTTTTCAACTTTTGAAGCATAAAACCCCATTAAATTGAGATCATAAAATGGATATATAAATACTTATAAATTAATATATATAATTAATAAAATAAATTGATTTTATGTGTATACATGACATGAAATAAATGAGTGGTGAATAAGGCATGTATCTCATGTAAAAAAGAGAGATGAAATTCACTTACCTCAACTTTGACTTCCTAAAAATGTGTTCAATACTCATTTATATTAAGTATATGTTTATTATTAATATATTATAAAATAATATTAAAATTTATAAAAACATATATTATTTAATTAATATATTATATTACCCACTTATTATTAACTCCATATCTAACTACATATCAGGTGATATTTTCTTTGTTAATCGTACATGTTTTGAACTGTCATTCATGATTTTCTAGATTTAATTATTTTAAAAAAATAAAACCTGATATAAATATAGTATATATTTTATTTAAATGTATTTATAATTATATTTAAATATAAATGAAAACACTGTTCATGGAGACTTTAGGTTGCACTTATGCATGAATGCTATTTTCATTTTCTTGTCGTATTTTAAGAATCAATGTAAATGAAATGTATGTCTACATGTATATATATATAAATATTAAATTAGTAATGATATTTCACTCAAATCATATATATTTAAAAATCCATCCTTAATACATTCCATGTGTAGTGTCAACGATCTCAAAGCTCTGAGCAGGTGGTAGTCTGCACGTCTACAAACGATGTTATCGAATATAAATAATATGTATAAAATGAAGGTATGAATAAAATACATTTTTTTATAAAATGAAATAGGTTATAATATAAAAATTAAATTATTATTTATCTAGAAAAATAATTTTAATACATTCCATGACTACAGTAATGGAAAAAGAACAAAACATTTATTCATGGAGGTGATTAATCTGGAAAACGTGGAAAACATTTCATTTTTATGAATAAGTGGATATGAGAAATTAAATTGATAATATATATTCAAATAGAAACAAAAAATATTTTATATACATTATTCTATAGTTATTATGCATTTATGGATGATGGAGGCAAAGAGAAATTAGAAAAAGAAAAGAAATTTAGGGAGGTACTTTGAGAAAATTACCTTTTGAATATCATCTCATTAAAATAATCTTAAGGAAAATGATTTCGTTCATTTGTTCACAACAAAGCGCATTTAGGAGGATAGGGTGAGGTGGAGTGGTTTTTTTAGAAATTTCTGGTTCTATAAGGCTTTTTGTGTCGAAATATGACTATTAGGGGTAATATTTAAACTTGAGGAGATGTGAGTTTATGTTATTAAATAATGAAAATTTTATATTTAAAGCCAAAAAATTGAGGTGGAATTAAATTCACCTATTTTTTATAAGAAATAATTTAGTGGATGCTATTTATGGTTGAGACACACCTCAACCAACCATTAAATATTGTAATTTTTAAGTATTTTATTCTGTTACACTTTTAACAATGTCAGGTTTTATTTTTTACCTTAATTGTGATAAATAATTTTTTTTTACCAATGTATGTTTTTTATAAATAAAACTATAATTTACTATAAACCCTAATATGAACCATATTAATCCAAATATGAAATATATTTTATATAATTAAATTCATAGAATTTGAAAAACCAGATTTAAAATTAATCCCACAGACACAACCAAAAGGATGGGGTTTAAATTTAAACATTCAAAAGTTTAAACTGTACATATATATATAGAATTTGAAATTGATACATATTACATCAATTGGATTTATTTTTGTATTATTTAATTAATCGTACTTTAAAAAAATTAAAATATTGTTTATCTATATAAATAATGGAGATGATAATATAGTTTTGAACTACGATGCAATATTTTTCATTATTCATCAAAAGATAATTTTATTCAGATAAATGCCATCAAAATAAGCCAAATTAATTTTTTGTATATATTTTTGAAATAAGATGTTTATTTTTTCATTTAAAAAATATAAAATTATCAAAATTCATATTTTAAATCGATTCTCCATTATAAGGCAATAAAATTGCCCTTTTGAAAAATATATGGGTGTTATCCATAAAATTAGACTAGTTTATATAATTTTCTTTTAAAAACTATTAGATGAATATAAAAAATTTGATTGAATTTATATAATATATATGTCATTAACATAATTCATTTTTCAAAATTAATTTAATTTAGTATGATAAAATGAATTTAGAAGCATAAAAAAGAATATATTTCTTTTAAAATCAATGTGTATAAATCATATTTTATGATTTATAGGTAACCAATGAATTAATATTATAATTATTTTATTTTCAAAAATTAGATTATATTATTAACAAACACTAATTTAACAGTTAGGTTATATCATCATATATAATTTATAAGAATATTTTTAATAATATATTGTTGTTCGATAAAACTATATCATACATGTAACACAAGCTATCAAAGGAACACGAAATTTTCTGTAACAGAATCCATAAACTAGGTAGTGTATCACGAAAGATTTTTTAATGTTCTGTGTGGCGCAATATTATCTTGGTATTACGTATAATGAAATTGTATCATAGTGTTTTTCATACCACAAAATTCATCTTCAGTATTGTGTGAAATGGAAAATATCAAAATTATTAAATTAATTCAAAAAAATTATTTGACAAAATCTCAAGGTGTTATAATTTATTTATTTGATGAATCCTAAAAAAAATTGTTTGACAAATGATTCCCTTTATATGTAGTCAAAATGTATTCCTTTAAAATAAAAAAAAATTCTACACTTATGTGTATTAAAATTGATTTACATAATTCATCAAATACCTAATATTTTTGAACTTCACTCTAACTAACTACATTATCTTCAAAATAGCTATATTTTTATATTTATATAATTTATAAGAAGGAGGTAGAATATAACCAATTTATTTTGTAATAAATTATATAAATAATAAAATATAAACATGAATTTCTCAAATCAATTTTACTTAATCATTGGTTTAAACCCTAAATTTTACTAGAATTCATCTTGGGTATCATTGCTATAAATGCAGTTTTATTCTATTCCATTTTCAAAAATTTAAATTTGTGATGGGGGAAAAGACTATAAATATTTGTATATATTAACCCAAATATACCAAAACATCTATTTGAACCAATATAGGCATCATTTTTTGCATTCCCAATACAAATTCCCCTCAAATACAAAATTAAATAAAATTTATGTCATTTTAGACCCCTTTCAGGACCTAATATTCATTAATCTGTCACGCCCCAAAAAATTATTTTTTTCCATAAACTCATAAAGATGTTATGGAAATAAATATAATAACAAATAAGAGTAAGTATTTAAATGTAAGGTAAAATTATAGAAAATTATGTCTATAAAAATAACTTTTATGATCCAAGAACAATACATGTTTTAAAATTTGTTAACACATCTCTATAACATCCATATGTGAATACATATGACTTCCTACAGATAAATAACACCCACTTTCAACTAGATTCCATAGGATTATGGAACACTACAAATTATATGAAATGTCAATTATTGTTTTTTATATAATCAACTATGTACTTATAATGAATTTAATACGATATTGTCATGAACCAACCTGGGTCGACACTGAACCGGTCACCCGATCCGGTCCGCGACATGAACCAAAGGGCGTTTCTGATCCCCATGGTCTGGTAACCAGTGTCGGGAATCAACAGAGGACAAGTGGGAAAGATTTTACACAAAATAAATAAAGCATCAGAAAAAAAATACAGATCAGCGCAGAATAAATAAAAAAAATAAAAAGGCTAACCATGAACAAAAGAAAATAAAACTAAAAAAACTCGACACCTGATCTAACTCTGTGTGACCCTGCGGGTCACTCTCCGACACAATGACCAAGTGTCTCCCAATGCGAGAACACTCATGTTGTAGCCTGCACAAACACTAAAACTGAAAAGAACTATAGGCGTGAGTATTAAAACTCAGTAGGCTAGCCCGATATCTATTCCCAATACACTCCCTTTAAATAATTAAATTTACTAATTCCAAGATTGAACTAAATTATATAAAATATTAGTTTCCACACACACTTTCATTTGAAAAACAAGTTATAGTTCATTTCCCTTTTTAATTAATATTTTTTTAATGTTTGAAAGGAACATGTGCATTTCATTTTAAAACATTTTTGCGAAAAATATAGAAATTCCATTCTCAGTTGTTAGTAAAAAGGTAAAACCACACAACACGCAACACACACTAAGGGAAATGGAATAAGTGGAATACAAGGGCTAGCTACCAAACTAGACCTCTCAATCGTCTGCCACATGCAAATAAACACTAAAGGAAAGATGGGTCTAACCTAGGAGATCGTGAACAATCCATAACATACCATACATGTAACTTATCCTGAAGGAATGCCCTAACTCGATGATGTCAAAACACCCTAACGCACGGCATAGCCCTACATGGCCTAACCTAGGGGCCCAATCCACATAGCAGCAATAACTCAGTATTTCTCTGCTATACGGCCACTAGCCAGTGCGTAATCTAAACTAGTGCAACAATCGTTCTCAGAAGATTCACTCACTATGACAGGTACCCATGTCAGCACATACAGTAAAAAGGGGTGCATCCACAATGTAAATCAATCATTCATGATGCACAAATATCACACAAAATTCATGCAATCAACGCACACCAAATAACACCCCTTACTAATCCCAATGTGTGTTTTTCAAAAATAATTTATTTTATTAAAGTGCCAAACGAGACTTCACAACATTAATGAAAAATCTTATTACTCAATAAAAACCAAAACACTTGTTCAGAAGAAATAATTTATCTTTAATACCAGAACCACATTTCAAATTCCATGAATTATGTTTAAAGTCAAAACCGGCATTATTTCACTACTAGGTGTCCGCATGTCAAGAATATATTTCAACAGCCGTGTATAAAATAAACGACTTTTTTTACACCAAATAATTATTTAAAAATTAATTATATTTTATTATTTTTTATTTATCAATATTAATAAAACATCAATAAATTAATAAATTCTAAATTTAAAGGTGAGTGCAGTGGGGGACCTACCTCGAGACCGAGATGAAATGGGAGACGCATGTCTGACACCACAAAGTAATGTCCAACATACTATAAACAAAACACTGAGAACTCAAAACAAAAACCAAAAAAACAATTAAAGTATGTGAAACCTAGTGGCAGGAAGAAACCCTCACCTCGAAACTAAAACGCGATGACGATGCAAACTCAGAAACAAAACACAGAGATGGCGCTCACTCAGAAACACCCCACACGGGTGTTAAAAAGTCAAACCGACCCAAATAAAATTTAATTAATAAAAACTCTAATTGCCCCAGGGTAATATATATATATATATATATGAAATAAAAATACCAAATGAGCATAAAGTAAAAGGGGTATACCAAAAGGTAAGTTGCTAGTTGGGGCAACGCCGGCAGGTGCGTGCGTCGAATGGGGCCACACCGACAAGGAAGTGGCAGTGAACATGGGTAGAGGGTGCGCTGGTGGGGTACATGTGGTCTGGGCCGCACTCCGGCAAGGATGAATGCTGATCGGGGGCCGTCGAAGTAGGAGGGTCACGCCTCCTGGTGGAACAGGGCCGAGGGGGTCTCCGTCAGAGGTTGCGTCCGGCTACAGCACAAAAGCCGAAGGGGGGAGGGGGGCGTAGCGCTGGAGGTAGATGGACAGGATGGGGAGCTAAATAGGAGTTCGGGTGGTATTATGCACGTTGGAAGGAAATCTGGTGCTGTTTTGATACGGCAAGGAGAGGAGGCCGAAGTACTACTGTGCGTACGGTAGGCCGAAGGTGGCTGAAGGGCGCTAGGAGTAGGAGGCGGCTACAGGGAGGAGGAGTCAGAGCTACTGTGGGATACTGTACTTCAATGAGGGGGAGAGAGATCCGGGCCGATCGGCTACAGGAGGAGAAAGTCAGGGCCTGCGCGAAAACTTCTGGCTACGAGCGCTGATTATGAAGTATAGGAGGTTGGCGGGGTCGGGCGCTGGTTCAGGCCGAAGGCAGCACGAGGTCGGGTTGGCTGGCTGCTACAACAGCAGACCGAGAGGGAACCGATGATTTGGGATAGCAGTGTTGAAGGGGGGATGGCCGACAACGTTTGGCAATGGGTGTTGCGGTAAAAGGAGGGGTGCACATGAGGTGGGAGCCGAACGGCTGGCAGGTGAGCGGGGCAGCGAGGCTGGTAGAGGTCCTGGGGAAGGCTGGCTTGGGCACTGGGGCATGCTGCAGGTGGGAGACGAGGTGCCGCTGCAGGAGGCGCCAGACAGGTGCGGCCCTGTTGGGCACTACAGACAGTGAGCGGCAATCCGAAGGTGGAGCAGGGGTGCGAGGCACCGTGCAAGAGGGAGTCTACAGGATGAAAGAGAAGTTCGCAATTGGCAGGCTGGCTGCAACAAGAGGAAGAGGGCATGCAGTGAGGCACTAGTTGAAGCTGTAGGAGGGCGCAGCCAGGGATGAACACCAGACCAGAAGGGGAACATTCCTGTGGGAAAAAAATAAAAGGAGAATAAAAAAAGAATAGGATAAAAAAAATTGAAGTAAATAAATAATAATAAAAATAATAATGATGATGATAATAACAAAAACAAAAACAACAATAATAATATTATTATTATTATAAATTATTTTTATTATTATTATAAATTATTTTTATTATTATTATTAAACATTTTATAAAATTCTTTTTAATTGTATAAACCTACTTTATTTATTTATTTATTTATTATTATTATTCCAATTTAATTTAATCTTCTAATTTTATTATTTATCTAAACGGTTGGGAAACCGCACGATCACCAGGTCCGAATGCACGATCACTACTAGCAGTGTAGAGACCACACCTTGGCCCGGACGGAATGTGCGGTGACTGCTAGCAGTGCCATGACTGCGCACTGGCCCGATACCCACCGAAAACATCTCAGATTCAAAAAATATCAAACCTGGACCCAAACCCAACTCTACCCAATGGTGTGGGACTGTAAAAAGTATAAAAAAATAAGTGTCCAAGGTCGGGGTGTGACAATTCTCCCCACCATAGACACTTTATTCCCTCATTGAGTCACTAAGACAATAGTCGACACAACTTGTGTTCATGCCAAGACAAAATCATATTGAAACGAGAGATTTTGGGTGACCATTCCCATCAAATGTCACACCCGACCAATTCAAGGTAAATCACTACCCGAGATTGAGGGGAGAATATGAGAATGTTCTCCCCACCACAATAATTCACTAATACAAAAACCCTTGAAACCCGAACATACCACCCCCGGGGGGGGGGGGTAACACGGGAACTCCGAAACAGAACTCATTCATCTTCTCTACATGTATCAAACAATATACCTGAGTCTTGATGAAAATCTTGTCACGTAACAATCCAACAACTTGTGGATGAGAAATTAACTCAACACCTTTCATTAACTTCCTGAAACTATCATTATCCTATCGAACACTGATACAACCAACTCAAAAATAGAACAGGTCCATTTCTTCACGGGCCCACACCATTCAGAGAGACCAAAGAACTTAAGAACAACACTGAGAGTAGATAAGACCGCATGATTTGTGAGGAAATGGGCTCATCACGCCACCACAACAAGGATGGGCTTATGGCAGAGGTGAGAATAGAATAAGGGAAATTTAGGATATTACATTCCAAATACAAAGAAATTTTCCGTACCGAGGTTCTACACACCCTCAACAACTCCTGAGTGTGCACGAGCTTCACCCCGAGACCTGTGGCTGAGTCCCTGATAGCTGAAGCGTCTCCTGCCTCACAGTCCGGTATTTCCATCTTCTTGTTTGTAAATCCTTTTGTTCGATGATTCAAACAATCACGATGGTCGTAAGTTTTCAAAGGGATGAAACTTGACAACATAGAATGTCTAGACATTCCATACTGGTGGCACACAAGAGAGTAGTCCGACGAACTAGGAGCCAGTACCGATGAGGATGGTTTCATTGGGACAGGTAGCACCGGCCCACACTCTTTTCCAGAGGGGGAACCTTCACGGAAGTCGACCACCATTAATCACATCCAAAACTCTAACGATGATGAGACATATCATCATTACTAGTCCCGAACTAAACCATCAAATAAATCTATAGAGGTATGAACCATAACTACCATGGGATCTCCCATGAACCCGAAGACACACTATCTTTCAAAAAAATACAACTACCTCTAACAAACATCGATTACCTCAAAAAGAAAGCAACACACAAAAGTATCTGAGAACTGATCATAACTCATTGACAACTTTTGGAGCCTTTCTGGGCGGCATAATCATGACTACACGAGAAACACTATCGAAACCGGCATCAAGCCAAAACTCAATCAAAACAACAACACAAGTGAAAGACAATAGGTTCATAAGCCGAACATTTTCAACCCAATGAGAAATCACTTTTCCAAAAACCATTATTTGTTTAAAATTTTAAAAAACTCACCTATTAGCCCTTATGAAACATCACATGTATGTTTATTCAATCTCGCTCACCTCATCTTCGAACAAGTTCCCCCAAAAACTTTCTATATATATCCATGCACGTGCGACCCTCCATAAAGAGTGCCAAGGTTCAAACACTTCTTTATCTTACCAAATCCAAACACATACCATGAATTTCCAAATCGATACACAATCTTTTAAAAAACCGACTTTAGTAATTTAAAAAACAATTTTTTACAAACAATTTTCCATATAAAACCCAATTTCACTTTTAATTCACACTCAAATCAACTGAGACTAAAACAAAACACAATCAATAATAACCCACTGGAATGATGAACTAGTTCATATGCCTGACCCAACGACATGGTGGTGAGCCATGCCCCATGTAAAGAATTACACTAAGTTGACCTTAAACCAGACACATGGATTCCACATGGTTAACCACCCTATGTGAGGCCGCAAAGTGAACTGGCTCCCCTCCATTGTCATCCCTCAATCCGAAATGACTAACGACAAATGAATCAAATCCCAGACAAACCATGGTAACTCAAGTCTTGTCACGAGCGGTGGTGATCATGCGCTGACCTATAACACACCTCTTGAGCCCCAACAGTCCTAATCTCCATCTACCAGAAATCCCAAATAACAAAAGGTGCACTGAAAATAGAGTTCCTCTAAGAGCCGACCTGCACTGATACCATTTTTTCACAAACCAAATCGGGTGGACCCTGAACGTGTCACCCAATCTGGTCTGTGACATGACCCGAAGGGCGTTCCCGATCCCCACGGGCTGGAAACCCATGTCGGGCATCAATAGAGGACAAGTGGGAATGATTTCTCCCAAAATAAATAAAGAAAAAGAAAAAAATACAGAGCATCACATAATAAATAAACCAAATAAAAAGGCTAAACCTGAACAAAAGAAAATAAAACTGACCGAACTCGACACCCGAACTAACTCCGTGTGACCCCACAGGTCACCTTTCGATACAACAACCAAGCGCCGCCCAAGGCGTGTACACTCAAGCTGTACCCTGCATAAAAACTAAAACTGATAAGAACTATAGGCATGAGTATTAAAACATAGTAGGCTAGCCCGATATCTATTCCCAATGCACTCCCTTTAAATAAATAAATTTACTAATTGCAGTTTTGAAATAAATTATATAAAATATTAGCTTCCACACAAACTTTCATTTCTAAAACATGTAACAGTTCATTGCCCTTTTTAATTTAAAAATATTTTTTAATGTTTGAAAGGAATAGAAGCATTTCATTTTACAACGTTTCTACAAACAATTTATAAATTCAATTTTCAGTTGTTTATAAAAATCGAAAACAACACAACACACAACATACACTAAGGGAAATGAAAAAAGTGGTACACAAGGGCCAGCAACTGAACTAGACCTCTCAATCGTCTGCCACATGAAAATAAACACTAAAGGAAACTTGGTTCAAACGTAGGATATCATGAATAATCCAGAACATACCATACATGTTACTCATCCTGAAGGAATTCCCTATCTCGATAAAGTCATAACACCCTAACGTTCGACATAGCCATACATGGCCTAAAAGAGGGGCCCAATCCCCATAGTAATAATAACTCAGTATTCCTTTGCTATGGGGCCACTATCCAGTCCGTAATCTAAACTAGTGCAGTAATAATTCTCAGAAGATTTACTCACTATGCCAGGTTCAAATGTCAACACATACAGTAAAAAGGGGGGCATACACAATGTAAATCAATCAGTCACGATTCAAAAATATCACACAAAATTCAAGCAATCAACGCACACAAAATAACACCCTTACTAACCCCAATGTGTGTTTTTCAAAAATAATTTATTTTATTAAAGTGCCAAACAAGGCTTCACAACATCAATGAAAAATATCATTACTCAATAAAAACCAAAACACTTGTTCATAAGAAATAACTCATCTTTAAAACTAGAACCACATTTCAAATTCCATGAATTATGTTTAAAGGAAAAACCGGCATTATTTCACTACTAGGTGTCCCAATGTCAAGAATATATTTCAACAGCTGTGTATAAAATAAACGACTTTTTTAACACCAAATAATTATCTAAAAATTAATCATCTTATATTAATTTTTATTTATCAATATTAATAAAACATCAAGAAATTAATAAATTCTAAATTTAAAGGTGAGTGTAGTGGGGGACCTACCTCGAGGACGAGATGAAATGGGAGACGCAAGTCTGACACCACACAGTAAGGTCCAACGTACTGTAATAAAATAGTAAGAACAAAAAAAAAATTAAAGTCTGTGAAACCTAGCGGCGGGAAGAAACCCTCACCTCGAAACTAAAACACGACGATGATGCAAACTCATAAACAAAGCACGGCGATGGCGCTCACTCAGAAACGCCCCACGCAGGTCTTAAAAATTTAAACCAACCCAAATAAAATTTAATTAATAAAAACTCTAATTACCCCAGGGTAATATATATATATATATATTAATATATATATATGAAATAAAATTACCAAAGGATCATAAAGAAAAAGGCGTATACCAACAGTTAAGTTGTGAGTTGGGGAAACACCGGCAGGTGCAGGCGTCGAACGGGGCCACACAGACAAGGAAGTGGCAGTGCACACGGGTAGAGGGTGCGCCAGTGGGGTACATGTGGTCAGGGCCGCACTCCGACAAGGAAGAAGGCTGGTCGGGGGCCGTCGAAGAAGGAGGGTCACGCCTCCTGGTGGAACAGGGCCAAGGGGGTCTCTGCCAGAGGTTGCGTCCAGCTGCAACGAAAAGGCCGAAGGGGGGGGGGGGGCGTCATGCTAGAGGAAGATGGCCAGTATGGGGATCTAAATAAAAGGTCGGGTGGTAGTATGCGCGTTGGAAGGAAATATGGCTCTGGTTCGCTGCGGCAAGGAGAGAAGGCTGAAGGACTACTATGCGTAGGGTAGGCCGAAGGTGGCTGAAGGGCGCTGCGAGTAGGAGGTGGCTACGGGGTGGAGGAGTCAGAGCTGTTGTGGGCTACTGGAATACAATGAGGGGGAGAGAGAGCAGGGTCGATCGGCTATAGAAGGAGAAAGTTGGGTCCTGCGTGCAGGCTGCTGGCTACGATCACTGATTCGGGAGTATAGGAGGCTGGCGGGGTCGGGCGCTGGTGCAGGACGAAGGCAGCTGGAGGTCGGTTTGTCTTGCTGCTACAATGGCAGACCGAGAGGGAATCGAGGATTCGAGATAGCAGTGTTGAATGAGTGATGGACGACAACGTCTAGTAATGGGTGGTGCGGTAAAAGGAGGGGCACACATGAGGTGGGAGACGAATGACTGGCAGGTGAGCGGGGCAGCGAGGCTGGAAGAGGTCCTGGGAAAGGCTGGAATGGGCACTGGGGCGTGTAGCAGGTGGGAGACGAGGTGTCGCTGCAGGGGGTACCAGACAGGTGTGGCCCTGTTGGGCACTGCAGATAGTGAGCGGCAATCCGAAGGTGGAGCAGGGGTGCGAGGCACCGTGCAAGAGGAAGTCTACAGGGTGAAGGAGAAGCCCGCAACTGGAGGGATGGCTGTAATGGGAGGAAGAGGGCATGCGACGAGGTGCTGGGTGAAGCTGTAGGAGGGCGCAGCCGGGGATGAACACCAGACCAGGAGGGGAACACGCGTGTGGAAAAAAATAAAAGAAGAATAAAAAGGAGAAGAAAAAAAAGAATAGGATAAAATAAAATAAATAAAAGTGAAGTAAATAAATAATAATAATAATGATAATGATAATAAAAAAACAAAAACAACAACAACAACAATATTATTATTATAAATTATTTTTATTATTATTATTAATCATTTTATAAAATTATTTTTAATTTTATAAACATACTTTATTTATTTATTTATTATTATTGTTATTCCAATTTAATTTAATCTTCTAATTTTATTATTTATCTAATCGATTGGGAAACCGCGCGATCACCAGGTCCGAATGCACGATCACTACTAGCGGTGCAGAGACTGCACATTGGCCCGGACCGAATGTGCGGTGACTGCTAGCAGTGCCATGACTGCGCACTGTCCCCAGACCCACCGAAATCATCTTAGATTAAAAAATATCAAACATGGACACAAACCCAACTCTACCCAATGGTGTGGGACTGAGAAAAGTATAAAACAATAAGTGTCCAAGGTCGGGGTTTGACAATTCTCCCCACCATAGACACTTTATGCCCTCATAAATTCACTAAGATAATAGTCGACACAACTTGAGTTCACGCCTAGACAAAAAGATAATGAAACGAGAGATTTAGGGTGACCATTCCCATCAAACGTCACACCCGGCAAATTCAAGGAAAAACACTACCCGAGATTGAGGGGATAACATGAGACAGTTCTCCCCAACACAATTATTCACTAATACAAAAACCCTTGAATCCCGAACATACCACCCCCATGGGGGAACATGGGAACTCCGAAACAGAACTGATTCATCTTCCCCAGATGTACCGAACAACACACCTGAGTCTTGACAAAAATCTTGTCACGAAACAATACAACAACTTGTGGATGAGAAATTGACTCAACACCTCCCATCAAATTCACGAACTATCATTATCCTATCGAACACTGCTATGACCAACTCAAAAACAGAACAGGTCCATTTATTCATAGGCCCACACCATTCAGAGAGACCAAAGAACTTAAGAACAACACTGAGAGCAGATAAGACCGCATGGTTTGTGAGGAATTGGGCTCATCACACCACCAAAACAAGGATGAGCATATGAAAGTGGTGAGAATAGAATAAGGGAAATTGAGGATATTACATTCCAAAGACCAAGAAATTTTCTGGACCGATGTTCCACACACCCTCGGCAACTCCTGAGTGTGCACGAGCTTCACCCTGAGACCCGTGGCTGAGTCCCTGATAGCTGAAGTGTATCCTGCCTCACAGCCAGGCATTTGCATCTTCTTGTTTCTAACTCCTTTCATTCGATGATTCAGACAATCACGATGGTTGTACATTTTCAAACGGATTCAACATGACGACTTAGAATTTCTAGATAGGCCATACTTGTGGCACACAAGAGAGTAGTCTGACGAACTAGGAGCCAGTACCGACGAGGATGGTTTCATTGAGACAGGTAGCACAGGGCCACACTCCATTCCAGAGGGGGAACCTTCACGGAAGTCGACCACCATTAATCACTTCCAAAACTCTTACGATGATGATACATCTCATCTTTACTAGTCCCGAACTAAACCATCAAATAACTCTACGGCGGTACAAATCTTAACTACCATGGGATTTTCCAAGAACCTGAAGACACACTATCTTTTAGAAAAATACAACTACCTCTAAAAGACATCGAGTACCTCAAAAAGAAAGCAACACACAAAATTCTATAGAACTGATCATAACTCATTGAAAACTTTTGGTGGCCTTCTGGGTGGCATAATCATAACTACACGAGAAACACCATCGAAACCAGCATCAAGCCAAAACTCAATCAAAATAACAACACAAGCGAAGGAAAATAGGTTTTTAAGCGGAACATATATAACCCAAGGAGATATCACTTTTCCAAAACCATTATTTCTTTAAAATTTTAAAAACCTCACCTATTATCCCTTATGATACATTACATGTGTGTTTATTCAATCCCGCTCACCTCATCTTCGAACAAGTTCCCCCACACACTTTCTATATATATCCATGCACGTGCGACCCTCCATAAAGAGTTCCAAGCTTCAAACACTTCTTTATCTTACCAAATTCAAACACATACCATGCTTTTCCAAATTGATACACCATCTCTTTAAAAACCCACTTTAGTAATTTAAAAAACAATTTGTAAGAAATAATTTTCCATTTAAAACCCAATTTCACTTTTAATGCACACTCAAATCAACTGACACTGAAACAAAACACAATCAATAATAATCCACTAGAATGAGGAACTAGTGCATATGTTTGACCCAGCGACATGGTGGTGAGACATGCCCCATGTAAAGAATACCACTAAGGGGACCTTGAACTAGACACTCGGATTACACATGGTTCATCACCCCATGTGAGGGCACAAAGTGAACCGATTCCCCTCCATTGTCATCCCTCAATCCGAAATGACTAACGACAAGTGAATCAAATCCCAGACTAACCATGGTAACTCAAGTCTTGTCACTAGCGGTGGTGATCAGGCACCGACCAGTAACATACCTCCTGAGACCCAACAGTCCTAATCTCCCTCTACCTGACATCCCAAATAACAAAAGGTGCACTGAAAATAGAGGTCTGCTAAGAGCCGACCTGAACTGATACAATTTTGTCACGAACCATATCGGGTCGACCCTGAACCGGTCACCCAAGCTGGTTTGTGACATGACCCGAAGGGAATTCCCGATCCCCACGGGCTGGAAACCAGTTTCGGGCATCAATATAGGACAAGTGGGAATGATTTCGCCCAAAATAAATAAAGTAGAAGAAAAAAATATTGAGCATCACATAATAAATGAACCAAATAAAAAGGGTAAACATGAAAAAAAGAAAATAAAACTAACCGAACTCGACACCTGAACTAACTCCGTGTGACCCCGTGGGTCACCTTTCGACACATCGACCAAGCATCTCCCAAGGCATGTGCACTCAAGTTGTACCCTGCAAAAAACTAAAACAGATACGAACTATAGGTGTGAGTATAAAAACTCAGTAGGCTAGCCCGATATCTATTCCCAATGCACTCCCTTTAAATAAATAAATTTACTAATTGCAGTTTTGAAATAAATTATATAAAATATTATCATTCATACACACATTCATTTCTAAAACATGTAATAGTTCATTGCCCTTTTTAATTTAAAAACAATTTTTAATGTTTGAATGGAACAGGAGCGTTGCATTTTACAACGTTTCTACGAACAATTTATAAATTCAATTTTCAATTGTTTATAAAAATATAAAACAACACAACAAACAACATACACTAAGGGAAATGACAAAAGTGGTACACAAGGGTCAGCTACTGAACTAGACCTCTCAATCGTCTTCCACATGAAAATAAACATTAAAGGAAACATGGGTCAAACATTGGAGATCGTGAATAATCAAGAACATAACATACATGTGACTCATCCTGAAGGCATGCCCTAACTCGATGAAGTAATAACGCCCTAACGTTCGACATATCCCTATATGGCCTAAATGAGGGGCCCAATCCCCATAGCAGCAATAACTCAGTATTCCCTTGCTATGGGGAAACTATATAGTGTGTAATCTAAACTAGTGCATCAATAATTCTCAGAAGATTCACTTACTATGTCAGGTTCCTATGTTAACACATAAAAAGGGGTGTGTCCACAATGTAAATCAATCAGTCACAATGCACAAATATAACAATCAATTCACCCAATCAGCGGACACCAAATTTTTCCACTTACTAACCCCAAAGTGAGTTTTTCGAAAATAATTTATTTTATGAAAGTGTCAAACAGGCATTCACCAACTTTTGAAGAAAAACCACAATTTTCAAGAAAACCCAAAACACTTGTTCAGAAGAAATCATTTATCCTTAAAACCAGAAAAACATTTTAAATTACATGAATTAGGTTTTATGGCCAAACTAGTATTCTTTCACTTCTTGATATCTGTTCCTCAAGAAAATATTTCAAGAGTTGTGTATAAAATAAACATCTCTTTTTACACCAAAAAATCATTTAAAAATTAATCATCTTATATCATTTTCTATTTATTAAAATTAATAAAACATAAATAAATTAATAAATTATAAATTTAATGGTGATTGCAGTGTGTGACCTACCTCGAGACCGAGATGAAATGGAATACGCAGGTCCGACACCACACAGTATGGTCCAACGTACTGTAAACAAAACAATAAGAACTCAAAACACAATCAAAAACACCAATTAACATATGAGAAAACAAGAGGCGATAAGAAACCCTCACCTCAAAACTGAAATTCGACAACGACGCAAACTCAGAAACAAAGCGCGGCGATAGCTCTCACTCGAAAAACGCCCCTCGCGGGTCTTAAAAAATCAAACCGACCCTAATAAAATTTAATTAATAAAATCTTTAATCTCCCCGATGTAATATATATATATATCAAATAATAATATCAAAGGAACATAAACATAGAGGTGTATACAAATGGTGGGGGGGTGTTGCGAGTTGGGGCAACGTTGGCAGGTGCAGACGTCGAACGGGGCCACGCCAAAAAGGCAGTGGCAGTGAACATGGGTAGAGGGTGTGCCAGGGCGGTACGTGCCATTAGGACCACGCTCCGGCAAGAATGAAGGCTGGCTAGGGGCCGTCGATGTAGGAGGGTCGGTCCTCCTGGTGGAACAGGGCTGAGGGTGTCTCGACTAGAGTTCGCATCCGGCTACTACCTAAAAGCCGAAAAGTGGGGGGAATTGCGCCGGAGGCAGATGGCCAGGATGGGGAGCTGAATAGGAGGCCAGGTGTTGGTGTACGCACTGGAAGGTAGGGCTAGCCGAAGGTAGCTGGAGGGAGCCGTGAGCAAGAGGCGGATACGGGGAGGAGGCGGAGTAGCTGCAGGCTGCTGGACTGAAAGGAGGGGGAGAGGCAGGAGGGTCGATTGGCTACAGGAGCAGAATGTCGGGACCTACGCGTGGGCTGCTGGCTATGCGCGCTGAGTTGGGTTCATAGGTGGCTGGCAGGGTCGGGTGCTGGATCATTCCAAAGGCAGCAGGAGGTTGGGTGGACTGGCTACTACAATGGAAGACCGAGAGGTATCCAAGGATGCGGGGTAGCAGCACTCTCGGAGGGATGGTCGACGGTGTTGGGCAGGGAGTGTTGCGGTTGAAGGAGGGTGCCCATGAGGTGGGAGCCGAACAACCGGTAGGTGAGCGGGGCGGCGAGGCTAGCAGAGGTCTTGGGAATGGTCGACCGGGGCACTGGGGCATGCAGCAGGTGGGAGACGCGGCGCTGCTGCAGGAGGCGCTAGACCGATGCGCCCTGTTGGGCGCTACGAATAGTGTGCGAAAGTCCGAAGGTGGAGTAGGGGTGCGAGGCGCCGTGAAACAGGGAGTCGGCAGGGGTAAGGAGAAGCCCGGAGCTGGAGGGTTGTCTGCTTCGGGAGGAAGAAGGCATGTGGCAAGGAACTGGTTGTCGATGTAGGAGGGCACGACCGGGGAAGAATTCCATACCAGGAGGGGAACAAGCTTGTGGAAAAAAATAAAAGAAGACAGAAAAGATGCAGAAATAAAAAGAATAGGATAAATTAAAATTTTAAAAAAAGAAAAGTAAATAATTAATAATAATAATGATAATAACAATAATAATAATAAAAAATACTAATAATAACAATATTATAAATTATTATTATTATTATTATTAAACATTCTATAAAATTATTTTTAATTTAACAAACCTACTTTATTTATTTATTATTATCATTACCTTTCCAATTTAATTTATTCTTCTAATTTTATTATTTATCTAAATGGTTGGGAAACCATGTGCTCACTAGGTCCGAATGCACGACCACTACGAGCGGTGCAGAGACAGCACACTGGCCTGGACCAAATGCGCAGTGACCGCTAGCGGTGCAGTGATTGCGCACTAGTCCAAGACTCGCCGAAAACATCTCAGCCTCAAAAAATTTCAAACCCGAACTCAAACCCAACTCTACCCAAAGTGGCGGGATAGAGAAGAGAATAAAACAATAAGCGTCCGTGGTTGGGGTGTCATAGATATGATTAATGTAATGGTAATATTGATTTTTTTATTTCAAATTCATCACTATTAATTGGTATATCCTTTTTTTATATGTCTAATATTTTATAGAAAATTCATTTTCCATTATTATTAATAAACATCTTTTTAATGCAAATGTTCCAATATTTACCAATTTTATATTTTTTTTTAAATTCTCTCATCAAGAGATAAAAATTTATAAATTTCATGTATTTCTTGTTTCAATATTACTTACTAATAAAAAATTTTCAAATACATGTTAATTGAAAAATTATACAAAAATTTTTTCGAATATTTTAATGCGTTAATGACCCTTATTTTTATATTTTTCTCATACATGCATTGACTCTATAGACTCTAAAGACCTAAAACATCTATTATTTATTTTCAAAGAAACTCAATTCCATGATAATCCAACAGACTATTTAAATAATAAATATGTTAAAATAAAAATATTGAAAATTGTAAAATTCCTACTTTGAATAAATAAATTGTGAATTTTATAGTAGTTGTAACAAACCATGATGTTTTGGGTGGGAAATTACTAGGAAAATATGATCTTTAGATTTTTTGAATATTCCATTTTGAGAACAGATGGTCAATTTGGAAGATAAATGGTTTATATTTCCTAAAATCATGTTTTCAGACATAGGATCAATGTTGTAAATGATTCCATGTGACATGGAGAAATTATGAGAAGGATTTTAGTAGGTTGTTACTTGTAGCATCCACTGGCTAGTTAGTAGGCTAATCAATCACCTAAGGGTGCGACTGATCTCACTGGATATCTAGTGAGAACCAATTTCATGCCAGTGGGTGTGGGTCTATATCATTTTAGTCGATGCTTTTTTAATGTCAGTAATTTTGGTATTTAGTTGAGAAAGGGGTTTAGGAATGGAAATTCCATGGGTTAATTTCCCTCTCTACACCACTCCATTAATCTCTTTTGATAGGTGGAGAATAAAGGGTCATTGTTATGATGATTAAAGATAAGATCATACATTTTCATCCTTTATTAATCCTCTCAAATATTCATTCTCAAATCAGTTTATTTAGATAATGTATTTTGTTTTAATTCCAACAAATTATTTTGGAATATAGAAACAAAGGTAGGGATTTCATGCTGCCTTTGTTGAGATCCTTCTTATACACTATTAGCACACTATTTAAATCCATTACAGTTGAGTTAAAATGATTACCAAAAATAATCTATGATCTTTTTTGAATTTGGATTAAATTTTTAGTTTTCGAAATCCTAAACAATAGGGCCCTCATGTGGGATGGTTGTAATGGTGTGTTGTTGACCCTTTCAATATTGTTGGTTGAGGTTCTAGTAATTTTGTGGTTATTGAGGATATTTTTAGAAATTAGTACACATTGTATTAAATTAGATATGTAAAAATAAAAAATTATAAATAATTTATGATGTGTGATGATATGAAGTATCACAATTGGTGGTCAGGATATAACGAAGCATGGAACGTCAAGGGAGTGTTAGTAGAGCATTGCAAGTTTGTTAACTAATTTTTAGGAAGAATACCCCTATCATATAATCCTATTTGTATGTTTATGAGTTGTTGTTCATGAATACATGGATTCCTCATGGTCTCGCGTAGTGTGATTCAAGACTATAATACCCTTAATCTAGATGAATGGGGTTACATCGATCTCCATGAAACGGTTCTATGTAATTTATACCATACATAATTTGTTTATATCATTTTTTGTGATGAAATATTCATATTATACTTGAATCCAATAGTCATTTTGTACAAGTATCATTGTAATAACACTTTGTAGATGGTCTAGTAAATCCAATGTAAATATTTTTGTGTTTAATAGTGATAGTGTAAGAGGTAATGTGTAACGCCCCGACCCCAGTTACCCAAAGTCGGTGCATTATTACGTAACAATGGCATGATCAAAAAAGATCAAGTCTCGAAAGACAGATTAGTTTTGTTGCCTTGGAAACACTAGATATATTCATAAGTCTTACATTACATTATAAAGTAAAACAAAACTACAACAACATCTTGTCTTCATATCCCCTCATAATATCCCTGCAGGTCATTCATAAAATACTTCTTCACATCCTGGAAAAATTAAAACATTGAAATGGGTGAGCTTAGATGCTCAGTATGGATAACAATATAGCAGAAACTTTCATAAATAAACATAAACATTTAAGTCAATGTATAACTGAAACAAACGCCTTTTAAACTTGAACTTCAGCATAATATGTCAAAATAAAATGAAATAATGTCATTTACTTATTCACATGGATATTCTACTAGTCAAATAATCATATGCAATATCAATAACCATATTCATAATGATAGAATGCATAATTTCATACTATCATAACCACATAGTCAAGGACTTGTACCGAGACTACAAATAAGATTCTGTCAAGGCCTAGTGCCAAGACACTGGTTTTTCTCAGGAGACCTACCGATGCAGTTTGTTTAGAAGATACTTACGTTTAATATTTCTCAAATATACTCCAGTGTTTTACTGAAAACATTATTCTAGCTTCTGAAAAAAATAACTAATTCTATGACTACTCGACTAATTACAGGCCATGATGGGTCCATGACCAATCTCTTCCTGTCTACCACACTTGAGAGTCTAGTTTTCTGAAAACATTTTAAAGCTTGCGTTAAATACGTATACATTTTCACTAAATTTTCTTATTTTTGAGTGAAATATCTCATCTTTTGAAATCATTTGAAAATCACATAATTATAAAAGAAAACCTTTATTTTGAAAATATCCTTATAAGTGTTTAAGGGAAGCTTCAAATGTGTAATAACGACGTAGAAGTCATTGTCACAACATATGTACGATAGAAAAACATTCCCTTTTGTCATTTAGTAAAACACTTTGTATAAAAATAATTCCTTTTGAATAAACGTATTAGTAAAAGTGGTTTATACACCATATAAAAAAAAGTTGTGTATAAAAAAAATATGCCTCAATGAAAGGAGATTGAGACGAAGTCCCTTACCTCGTGTCTGAATTGAATCCATCGTTCTTTAGCCACTAAAACAATATACTAGAGTAAATATCTAATTTCTTAAGAACCTTTTTCAAGTTCATTATCCCTTTTATATCACTTATTACCACATTATGATCATTATGTAATTATTTCAGTTAATAACGGTGATTTTGTTGATCTTTGGTAATTGAGTCAAAAATAAACTTCTTATAATTACATGTTGTTCATGTGGTAAAATATCCTTTATATCCAGAATTATATTCATGATGTAGATATCATATTTATCATATATATGCATTTATAATATTGCATAACATTTAGAGGTAAGAAATGAAATGCATTGTTCATGGAGACGGTAAGTCGTACGTACGCATGAACGCTACTTTCATTTCTATTTCGTATTTAATGGAATGAAAACATAATGATATAAAGGTATATTATAATTCCAGTATAATAAAATATATAATATCATTTACTCCATCCCTTATACATCCCACATATGGCATGAACGATTCAAATCACATTGAGGGGTCGGTAGTCCGCACATCCTAAAATGAAATTATCACGTTTACCCATAATGGAAATCGTAAAGGTATGCCATAAATGAAAATACAGAAGCATAAGGATAACATAAACATAATATTTATCATATATAAATATAGTGACATTTTAATGGTATCCATGAGAGGTGTTAAAAGAATATTGAACAATCATCGTTTCGTGAGGTAGTAATTTTCCACCCACAGAAACAGTATGTTCTTTAACAATTAGAAGAAGGTGTGTGTAAGTGTAAATCAAATCCTTCTCATAAAAACATCCAAGTATATTGAAGATACTTTTGTTGTTAAAAAATAAAGGAATAAAAAGAGTTTAAGGGGTTGGGGAAGAAAAATAAAACAAAATAATATAAGAGAAGATGTTACCTTAAAATCGGGAAACTCTTTTTGATTTGAGCCAAAGGATTCCTTGGGAAAACTTCTTCCCAAAGTGAGGCTTCTAGGAGTAACAGAGGGATGTTGAGAGAGTATTTGGGAAGATGTTTTCTGAGCCAAATGGCTTTGATCGAGTTAATAAGGTGGTAGAGGTGGGGGCCTTTTATAAGGTGAGAAGAGGGGTACTCTTGGAATGCCTTGAAATGTTACATTATTATGAAGTGATTTTCGAATTTCAAAGGTCCCACAATTATATATTTTGAGGATAAGGTGATAAGGGTTCGAAATATACTCATCCAATAGGTTTTTGAAAAGTGTATGTCTTATATTTTACATTATCTTTTCATATTATTTAAATCGTTCATTAATGAGGTAATCGCTGCATCATCATGGTTTCATAAATAATTTAATTTATATAATGTCTTAAAATTATAAAAATATTACCATGATGTATGAAATCTTTTTATATTTCCAATGGATATTTATAGTAAAAAATATGACTTGTATAACCCCTTTTAAAAATAGTTTTTGTAAAACAATACATGTTTGTGACACTTTTGTTTTTACTTTAAATAAAATGTTATTAATGTCAATTCCATACAAAAGTGGCTCCATGGGGTCCCCAAGTTGACCCATTGATTTTCTAGGTCGGAAATAACTTATCCAATAAGTGTAGGACAAGTGTAAAGGTATTTTCTTATTTTTATAATATCATTTTTACCTTAAATTTCACTGATTACCTTTAATCGTGATTAATTAAAAATTACTATTCACCATAAATTATTTTCGTCTCATTGAACCACATTTTAATTAATAATGAGAACCATTTATGTCTGATTTTTGAAATTCAATTCATAGAAGTGGTAAAGTTTCATTTAAATGAAAAACTAGTTTTTCAACTACCACTTAGTGGTTTCACAATTCATTAAAAATTGAAGTTTTTCAGAATGATACCAAAAATACACCCTATGCTATAATTGATACACCGAATTCAAAAATGATGTCTAATTTACAAAATTCCAAACATATATGTTGCATTAATTAATTTTATAATTAATTACCATTTTCAAAACAAATAGCGTGTTTTTTAGAAACAATATCAATCAAAAGATTGACAATTGTTTGGGTCCGATTTCAAAGCGAAATTAATTCTAATGACCACCATTGGATAAAATGGTAAAATTATATTCTAATTATACATTAAATCCATTCAATTTTTTAATTTATCACTATAAATAATTTTGATTAAAAAAGTTGTTTTACGTGTTTTTCACTATTCATTAAAAATTGGACGTTCTCAGAAAAATACCAAAATTTCAACATAGGCTAATTTCAATATTCCGAATCCAAAAATGATGTCCATTTTGAAATATGAAATTTATATAATTTCAAAAAGTGGGTATTACTATTCATAATGGCTACATTTATTGGTCGTAGTGTGTTAGAACTCGAAGTTGCGTACAACACACACTACTCTATTATTCAAAGAGAAGCGTACAATATAAGCTTGGGGTGTAACATCCTCCCGTCCTTAAATAAATTGTGTCCTCGCAATTTGAAAAATTTCTTTGAAAATAGAAAATAACTTTCTGGAAAACCCATATCAGAAATAGGGTAAAGAAAATTTAGTTTTAATAAGAGGGAAAGGGAAATGAGAAAGTCACCACCAAATTAGGGTTTCGAATAGGAGAACATTTGTGGGAATTATAGACACGTAATTAGATGAAAAATGTAAATATTTATAAGGAGTGCTTGGGGTCATCAATCACAAACAATTGTAAAATTGAGGGCCTCAAAGCCATCAATCTATGATGATTTAAAATACAATCGGTTCAACAAAACATAAGGTATTCAGATAACACATTTTTGGTTTTAAGATCCATTTTAAGAATTAATTTATCCATATAATAAGAGGGAAAATATATATGTATATATATAATTGACAGGTAGAGTTTCAACCTTCAACTAATTCCTACCAAAAACTCATCTTTCACTCTAAAAGATTTCAAACAAGAAAATATATATTCTATTTATCCTAATCGTAAAGGGTTCTAAAAATAATGAATTTATAATTCAAATATCTGACCATTTAAAAAAAAAACTACATTATAAATTCCAGGGACTTCTCTTAGTCTAGTGGTAGGCTGAAAATCCTAATCGCACAATGGTTGTGTGTTCGATTCCCGCATCTTTGTCCGACATGACGGGTTGTCACACAGTCTGTGTGTTGTCCTTTTATAAAAATCCAAAAGTCACCTTTCAAACATAATCTGTTCTAACCTTTAGACTTATCAAAAATACTTCTATCCAAACTCGCTGTTCAAATTTTATATGGAAGGTAAACATAATGAAGATCTCATTTTCCCCACGTAATAACATGTGAATACCTTCATCTTGTATTCTTTTAAAACACAACAACACCCTGAATTACCATAAATACTTATTGATAACATTCATGCTCCCTTATTCCTTATAGAATACTAGATATATTCCTTATATCCAAAGACTATGAATACTCCAACAATGTTGAAATAAACAAACCATTATCCAGTACCATGGTTGTCAAGAATATTCGATGTAATTTATCCAAATCAACCATTACTATCTCAATATCAGGACCGTATTAAGGATTAACTTTCCTTCAACCATGTATTTTAAAAAAAAGTTTAACTTGATTTTGAGTCACTTTTCGTAGTACCATATAATCTCAAATCCTCACTAAAATAGTACTGCAGTACAATCCTTATTTATTTCCATAATTCATATAACTGGAAGATCATCGATACAACACTGAAATGACACAATTCTTTAATAACAACATAAGAACACTAGTCATTCCTCTTCATCTGTGGTAGTATCATAACTTGATTATTATCCAATAACATCATTTGTTGTATACTCTGATGACTGGGACATTGATTCGCGTAGTGTCCAAACTCTTGGCAGATGAAGCATTCCACATTTGAAACCTTTTTCTAATCCTTACAGTCACGTACATTGTGTCCTTTTTCTCCACACTTATAACAATCTCCCATTACATTCAGGCATTTACCAAGGTGATTCATTCGACAATTATCACATATGTGAAAATCATTCTTTCCCCTCTTCCCTTTATCCATATTTCTCTCTTCCATCCTTTTTTACTCTTTATTTCCTTCAAATCCATAGGACTCAAAGAATTCTTTACTTAACTTCTTAACACATGACATTATTTCTTCATATGATGAGAGTACGTGGGAGACTATCTCCCTTATAAATGTTGACTTAATAGCATGAAATGTATTATCCATCTTAAAATTTCGATCATGCATATTGCTGGAGTTATCATTCCTTCTTCTGGGATCCATTTCTAAACAACATCATAAACTAGATTAGTTTATGAATCGAAATACATAATAACAAACATAAAACACATAACATAAATTGAACAGTTTATGGATATAATCCATAATCATAAAAAATGATTTCTTTGAGGAAGTATATTCTCATAAACCATTCATATTGGTTTGTAATGAAAATGAGTATTATTCTAAGCATATCCACCGGGAGTGTCGTAACCAAGAGTGCAGCAAGGACCGTTGTCGTGCACCAGGATACCCCAGGTCATGCTGGAAACTCCATGTCAGAGTTTTCACTCCTAGGTACTTCTGTGCCAGAGCCGCCTCTACCTGCTCGTATCCAAACAGAGATGTATTTCTTGGAAAACTCACAAAAATATCTATAATACAAAAATTCCAGGAAGTTATTCTATACTAATCCTCAAAGTCTATCTTAAGGCTATGTTCTCTAATCAGAGTTTATCTAAATCTAGTTTCCAATGTTAGTACAAAACTTCCTCTGATACCAACTATAATGGCCCGACCCATGTTACCCAGAGTCGGTGCATTACTACGTAACATTGGCATGATCACAAAAGATTAAGTCTCAAAAGACCGATTAGTTTAGTAGCCTTGGAAACACTAGATATATTCATAAGTCTTACATTACATCATAAAGTAAAACAAAACTACAACAACATCTTGTCTTCATATCCCCTCATATTATCCCTACAGGTCATTCATAAAATACTTCTTCACATCCTTGAAAAATTAAAACATTGAAAGGGGTGAGCTCAGACGCTCAGAAAGGATAACAATATAGTGGGAACTTTCATAAATAAAAATAAACATTTAAGGTAATGTATAACTAAAACAAAAGCCTTTTAAACTTGAAATTCAGCATAATATGGAAATATAAAATGAAATAATTCCATTTACTTATTCACATGGATATTCTACTAGTCGAATAATCACTTGGAATATCAATAACCACATTCATAATGATGGAATGCATAATGCCAGACTATCATAACCCCATAGTCAAGGCCTTGTGCCCAGACTACAAATAATATTTTGTCAAGGCCTAGTGCCAAGACACTAGTTTGTCTCATGAGACCTACGGATGCATTTTGTTTAGAAGATACATACCTTTAAAATTTCAAAAATATACTCTAGTGTTTTTCTGAAAACACCATGCAAGCTTCTAGAAACAAAATAACTAATTCTAAGACTGCTCGACTGATTACAGGCCATGATGGGTCCACACCCAATCCCTTCTTGTCTACCACACTTGAGAGTCTAGTTTTCTGAAAACATTTTTAAGATTGCATTAAATACGTATACATTTTCACTGGATTTCATATTTTTGCGAGAAATATCTATTCTTTTGAAGTCATTTAAAAATCACATAATTATAAAAGAAATCTATTATTTTGAAAATATCCTTATAACTGTGTAAGGGAAGCTTCAAATGTGTAATAATGGCGGAGAAGTCGTTGTCGCTGCATACGTACGACAGAAAAACATTCCCTTTTGTCGTTTAGTAAAAAACTTTTTATAAAAAAGATTCTTTTGAATAAATGTAAAAGTCAAATTGGTTTATACACCGTATAAAAGAACGTTTCCTATAAAACAAAATATGCCTCAATGAAAGGAGATTGAGATGATGTCCCTTACCTAGTGTCCGAATTGACTCAATCGTTCTTTAACCTCCTGATTAATAAAATAGAGTTAATTTCTACTTTCATAAGAACCTTTTTCATGTTCATTATCGCTTTTATATCTATTAATACCATATTATGAACATTATGTAATTATTTCAGTTAATAATGGTCGTTCTGTCGATCTTTGGTACTTCAGTCAAAAATAAACTTCTTATAATTACAAGTTGTTCATGTGGTAAAATATCCTTTATATCCAAAATTATATCTATGATGTAGATATCATATATATCATATATATCCAATATATATATATATGAATTTATAATATTACATAACATTTAGAGGTAAGAAATGAAATTCACCGTTCATGGAGACGGTAAGTCGTACGTACGCATGAACGCTACTTTCATTTCTATTTCGTATTTAATGGAATGAAAACATAATGATATAGAGGTATATTATAATTCCAGTATAATAAAATATATAATATCATTTACTCCATCCTTTATAAATCCCACATAAGGCATTAACGATTCAAATCACTTGAGTGGGCGGTAGTCCGCACTTCCTAAAATGAAATTATCGCATTTACCCATAATTGAAATCATAAAGGTATGCCATAAATGAAAAATATAGAAGAATAAGGATAACATAAACATAATATTAATCATAAATAAATATAGTGACATCTTAATGGCCACCATGAGAGGTGTTAAAAAATGATTGACCAATCATCGTTTCGTGAGGCTGTAATTTTCCACCCACAGAAACAGTGTGTTCTTTAACCATTAGACGAAGGTGTGTGTAAGTGTAAATCAAATCCATCTCCTAAAAACATCCTACTAAATTTAATATATTTTTTTTAATAGATAAAGGAATAAAAAGAGTTTAAGGTGTAGGAGAAGCAAAATAATACAAAATAACATAAGAGAAGACATTACCTTAAAATCGGGTAACTCTATTTGAGTTGAGCCAAAGGATTCCTTGGGAAGACTTCTGCCCAATGTGAGGCTTATAGGAGTAAGAGAAGGATGTTGAGAGAGTCTTTGGGCAGAGGTTGGTCGAGCCAAATGTCTTTTATGGTGTGAATAAGGTGGTAGAGATGGGGGCCTTTTATAAGGGGAGAGGAGGGGCACTCTTGGAATGTCATGAAATGTTACATTATTATGAAGTGATTTTTGACAAGTGTAATTCTTATATTTTAAATTATCTTTTAATATTATTTAAATATTTCATTAATGAGGTCATCGCTGCATCATTATGATGTCATAAAAACATTTATTTATTTAATGTCTAAAAAAAAATTAGCATGATGTAGGAAATCTTTTTAGAATTCCAAAGGATATTTATAGTCAAAAATATGACTTGTATAACCCCTTCTATAATTTGTTTAGTAAAATAATATATCTTTGTGACACTTTTTTTACTTTAAATAAAAAGTTATTAATGTCATTTCCTTACACAAGTGGATACATGGGGTCCCCAAGTTGACCCATGGATTTTATTGGTCAACCATGACATATCCAATAAGTGTAGTACAAGTGTAAAGGTATTTTCATATTTTTATAATATCATTTTTACCTTAAATTTCATTAATTAACATTAATCGTGATTAATTAAAAATTACTATTCACCAAAAATTATTTTCATCTCATTGAGCCACATTTTATATACTAATGACAACCATGTATGTCGGATTTTTAAAATTCAATTCATAGAATTGTTAAAGTTTCATTTAATGGAAAATTATTTTTTTAACTACCACTTAGTGGTTTCACTATTGATAAAAAACTGAAGTTTTTCAGAAAAATACCAAAACTTCGCCCTATGCTATAATTGATACACCGAATTCAAAAATGATTTATATTTTAAAAAATTCCAAACATATAAGTTGAATTAATTAATTTTATAATTAATTCCCGTTGTCACAATAAATAGCGTGTTTTTTAGAAACAATAGCAATCAAAAGATTGAAAATTGTTTGTGTCTGATTTCAATGAAAAATTAATTCTAATGACCACCATAGAATAAAATGGAAAAATTATATTCTAATTAAACTTTAAAACCATTAAATATTATAATTTATCACTATAAATTATTTTGATTAAAAAAGCTATTTTTAAGTATTTTTCACTATTCATTGAAAATTGGAAGTTCTCAGAATAATACGAAAATTTCAACATAGGATAATTTCGATATTCCATATCCAAAAATGAAGTCCATTTTGAAATATAAAATTTATATAATTTCAAAAAGTGGGTAATACTATTAATAATGTCTACTTTGATTGGTCGCGGGGTGTTAGAACTCGAAGTTGCGTACAACACACGCTGCTCTATTATTCAAAGAGAAGTGTACCATGGAAGCTTGGGGTGTTACATAATGAGTAAATAGACTTAAGGGACTAAAATGGGAATCCAATGTGATGAAAATATAAGGAAATAATTTATGATCCCTCGTTAGATAATGATTAAAAATATGATTTTGAAATATTTATTTTTATATCGCTCAATGAAGTTATTTCTCTTCAAACTACAGGATAATATGTTTTGTGGATCCATAATATGAATATGAATATATAAAAAATTATTTTTTGACTTATAATGTCTCATATAAATATGATTTTATATATTTTCTAATAATATTAATTAATATTTAGTTCAGTTATATATTCATAAAATGGTCCATTGAGTAGAATAATAATGAATAGTATAAAGGGCATATTCATATAAATTGAGTAAATAATGAGAATAATAAAATGGGCTTCGGAAGGTAATTCTCTAAGGATACTTTTCGATGTTTTCATCCATAAAATTTGTATCATAATATACTAGTCTACATGTGTCATTGGGACGTCTATTACCAAACATGATTAATATTTGTTTCCATACTCATGTTATAACTATAGATTTGAATATTTATTTATATAATTAGGATGTGAAATGTCATGTTATATCCCATGATTCAGTGAGTTGGATATTTGATACCATGGGAAAATTAATCTGTACTATGCCAGTATTTAACATATTGAAGGTTGTGTACATTATTTTGAGACATAAGATTCAATGGGATACTTATTTGAATCCAAAATCTAGAAATTTTATTTCATGAATTCTCATGTCATGTGGATATGGTTATATAGTGTCTTGGTCGATATGATTGGTAAAAAATGTCTATATTCAGTATGTATTTTTTCATTTTCAGGCCTTGGTAAGAAAAAAAGGGAAAAATAGATTTTATTTATCAATATTCATTATATTAATATTATTATAATTCAAAAATCTTCATTCATTCAACCAAAAATACGTTAATAAAATATTAGGGACTTTATTAAGGTTTATTATTGTGTTATTAGTCTCACACATTACACATAATATTTAATTGTACATATTTGTTATGTATAACATTAAATATGAAAGTTAAAGAGTTTTATGAAAGATGATTGATTGAAAAATATCCATGTATGTAATTATAGAGATATCTCTCAAATTTATGGTTATACACATTTTTTCTAGTGATGAATCTATCATTTCGTTTCCTTTCTCATATCGTGTAATGTGTATATATTACCTATCAGGTTATCCTTTTTTTATGACCTCTATGACTTTAATTGATATAGGGATACTAATGCATGGTCTTTTTTATTTATTGAAATTTCCTTTCAATTATTTTTCTTTTGGTGTTATATATATTTTTTCATTATTAATTTTTTATATCATGTTAGTTTTTGGTATTGTTATTATGATATGATGTAAAATCCAACAAAAAAGATAAATTCAAACATCCTTGTCTATAGTCCACAACAAATGAAAAACATGGAGGATGCTTCAGGTCATGTTGTATATTTGGTCAAATTTTATGGATCAATCATAGGTTGGTTCATTTTAAGGAAAAATTCACTATCAAAAGTAGTATGAGATAAATAATAATATTTTATAGTTTCTGTTAATATAAACAGCATAATAGTGTTGACCACTACATCTTGGTAAATAGTATAGAAGTACATGAGAAGTATTTTATGTCATTTTCAGAGTTACACTTCTCTTTAGGTGCTCAGAAAAGGTTTATCATGATTTGTTAATGATATTATGCAGTTTCAATTATTTCAATGAATTTTTTATGTGTTAAAAAGTTATGTATATGTTTGAACTAAAAATTAAAAATAGATATAATATTGTGAAATATTTATGAAATGTTTTAAAATTATGATAGAATGTTTATGAACTATTGTTGAACTAATAAATTTCTTTAATGGCTATTAAAAGGGGGAAAATCCTTTTAAATTATTATTATATTTTTTATATTAATATTGCTAGACACTATGTGAAACACATTTATAAAATTAACTTATTTTCCCCTTCTATTGAACATAAATTTTCTATAATGTATTACATAAGAGAGAAATTCTACCAAGGAGTATTAATAGCTATTAATATGACCCATTCATTATCATAAAAGTAAATAGTATATTGGTTTCATCTAATGGTTCTCCCACCACCACATGTGAAGACAATATTTTTTTCATTTCAAGTAGAGTGGTATATTATTTATTTATTATATTCAAATCAAATGAACTATGGATGGATCATGTGGAAAAAATATTATAATATTTTTCCACTACATTTAGGTAAGATTTAGCTTAATAAAACCCAATTGTGTTTTTAGATCTACTTCTATTTCACCGCATTGAAGTTCTTAGTACATAAACAATGTTAAAAAAATGTGTTCTTTTAGAAGAGAACTGTGTTAATTAAATAATGAAATTTTTTTTGGTTATATTACTAATTATGATCTTTTTCAATATAAAACTTCTAGAGTGTATGAAAATTTATAAAATCTCATCATGGATTTAAAAAAATTGGTTAGCTATAATGTTTTTAGCACATGGATCACCATAAATCTAACCATTTCATGTAATTGTTTAAATAGAAAACATTTTGTTATATATGAGATCTAGATTTATAAATGAAAAAACATTAGCATGAATATAAAATATATATTATTTTTCAAAAGTAGGAATTTAAAATTTTCTATCTAAAATGGGTTTTTAGAGAAACCAAATATCCTAGTTTTATTTATATTTCATGTTATTCTCATATATAAATAATCATTAGAGGGTAAATAAAAATACATGACAAGGTAATATTATTATTTATTTAGGAAGCTTTATATATCTAATAGTCTCAAAATCATTTTGTGGAACAGGCTCATAAAGCATATTCTAAATTCAAATGTGGCATTAGACCATAAATTTTTTGTTTTGATTGAAGTGATCTTGCATTAAAGTAAATATACATGAATTATGTTAATTATTTTAAGATATTGAATTTTATTGAATTTTATATAAAATATTAGTTGTATATGTAATAAATCACCATAAACAATATTACATATAGTTAATACATGAAGTAAGATTGTGAAATATTATATAACCCCTTACAATACTATGTATTAGTTTACTTCCAATATGAACACTTGTCAATACCACAATAACTAAATAAGGGTGACAAAAAAATTTATGTGTTCATTCATAATATTATGCATTGTATGAAGGATTTGGGTAAATATAAAAGATAAGTAATCATATTCCATGGCATGAACCAGCCCGGGTACCATTGTAACATGATAACCGATCCGGTCTGGACATAACTCGAAGGGAGTTCCCGATCCCCAGGGGTTGGCGACCTGCACCTGGCATTATACAACATACAAGTGGGAACGATTTTTGCCACAAGAATACAGAAGTAAGGGAAACAAGACAGTATGCATAAAAAAAGGAAACTCCACTGGGATTAATGTACCAGAATACATAGATACATAAAAAGCCCAATGTACTACAACCCATGTACTAAAAAGGGAAAAAACAGTCCCAAAGTCCATAAGGACATAACTCACCAAGACCAGAGATCAACAATTGGGTCCACCTCCAAGAGGTCCCCTCCGTTTTCTCGATCCTGGAAGAAGAAACTATTCAAACACCCAAAGGAAAAAAGTAGGGTGTGAGCCTAAGCACAGTAGGACACCACAAAAGATTCCGTAAAAGATGACAATTGAAGATTATCCTTAGAAAAGCATTCAATTTTCAAATAAACAAGTTTGGAAAATCAAATGCATATTCTAACAAAATATACTATAAATTTTCAAATGATGGAAATAAATATTTTAAGCAAAGGTTTTAAAATGATGGAATATTTCTAAAACAATTGATGAAGTAAAACATTTATATAAAACAATTTATATAAATTTAGCAAGCATGCAAAGAGGTTCACAATAATTGGCATACATTTATATCACAAATATAAATAAACAAGCGAGCAACATGGTCCTCCACCAAAAGGTATGATAGTATTAACCAGTTATAGGATTCCACACTCTCTATGTGAACTCAAAAAAATGTGTATACCCCCATCTCTATGACACTGGCCAAAGGAGACTCATCACCAACATGTTGAGGATGTGACCCGTCAGAAGTATGTTTTAGAACATTTTCGTAGCATAGAGTGTATCCAAATAACTCACTAACTAACTAAGGCTTGAATTCACCCTTACATGATGGGAAAACAATTATAAGAATGCTTAAAATATGATCAATCCCATTCTTCAATTTCAAAAAGTTCCAACTTCATTCCATTTAAAACCATAGCTGGTTTTATTAAAAAACATGACTTTTCACAAGATAAAACAAATGGGTTTCTATCAAATAAAATTAAACCATATTCATAAGTTTGAAATCCATTCAAAACCAATTCAATAATTACACATTTCATTTCCACAATTAAATAAAAAAAATTAATTGATAACATTTCAATCGAATCTACAATTTAAATTAAGCAATTTAAATCGACCAATTTTCCATAAACAAACCCAATTCAATGGAATTGTGGTTTTTCCAAAATTCTATTCCCAGTCCACTTCAAATATCTCAATTAAATGGAACCAAATTTTTATCTGTTAAATTTAATGAAACTTGAGAAATTTAATTTAAATCAACTATTGGAATAACTGATGAAAATAAAATGATAATCAATTTGGTAAGTTGGGACGGAACCACCCACCTCGAAGGTTTTTACCAAAACCACAACGGTCGAGAATGCCCAAGAAAAATTGGGTTTCATTTTCAATAACTAGCCTTAGATCTCTTCTCCTAGAATGATCAAGACCAAAACTCATCAAAATTGGTACCACACACATATATCTACCCACAAAGGGTGTGGATCCAAGAAACCGAGAGAAGATGATAAGTATATCTAATTATATCTAAAAAGCCAATTATGAATGATGAAGAAAGATCACATGCCTCAAGAATCCCACTTCAATTCTCCAAGAAGAGCCTTTGGATCACCTCTAGAACAATGGGAGAAACTTCTGTAACCTCATGAGAAGACAAATCCCGAGTTAGGGCTGCTTAGGATGATAAACAAGGCACTTAGAGGAAAAACCGAGTGAAATCCACAATTTATGGATCTCATTTAAGTGGTCACACGGTTAGCTTGCATGGTTTGACAAACTGTGCACTAGCCGTGTGTTAGCTTCTTCTTCAACCACCCTTCTCGCATGGTTTGGACACACTGTGAGACAACCCGTGCGTTGCCCGTGTGGAATCTACTGTAATGGTTTCATGGTTGGCACAATTTTATCGTGCGGAGTGTCAAACCTTGCGAAAACAATGTGGACCTCAATACCCAGTTCTGCATGGTTGGCACGGTTTGGTCGCACGGTTTCTCAAACCGTGCATAAATAGTGCACAACTCACTTCCCTTTTGTTTTCCATAAAAATTCACCCAAATGCACCCCATGTATTTAATAAAAATGAGGTTCTTAGAAACCTAAAATGAACCTTAAAACGTAACACGATGTTACAACCTCCCCACCATAATATATTTCTTCCCCAAGAAAGCCTATGAAGAAACCTCCAGATCAAAAAGATGAGGCCACTGCTCTCTCATAAGTGCCTCCCTTTCCAATGTCTCTTGAGAATCAGAACCATGCTACCAATGTATATAGACCAGGGGTATCATTTTCCCACAAAGTACCTTGGTATCAGAATCAACAACCCTAACTGGTCATTCAGTAACAGATAAATCTGGTTCAATCTTAAGATCACTCCACCTCACGACATTATATGGATCAGATAGATACATTCATAGTTGTGATACATGGAACATGTTATGTATCGATGTCAGTTGTGGTGGAAGAGATAGACAGTAAGCCACATTCCCTACAAGACCAAAAACCATGAATGGTCCTACAAAATGAGGATTAAGATTCCCTTTCCGCCCAAGCCATCGATTACCTAATTGGGGTGAAACTTTCAAGGAAACCTGGTGAATAACTAATAAATCTAAAGGTATATGGTGAAGATCATCATAAGACATGTACCGACTATATGCTATCAACATTCTATGACAAATAAACTGGATCATAGCTATCATATCCTATACCAAACTTGGTCCTACCAATGAAAATTCACCAATCTATGACCAACATAAATGAGATTTACAAGGATGTCCATACAATGCCTCAAAAGAAGCCATTTTGATCTCAGACTGATAACTGTTGTTATAATAAAACTCAACCAGTCCCAGATGATCATCCCAAGATCCACCAATGTCAAGAACACATGTGAGGAGCATATCCATAAGGATCTGAATAACTCTCTCTGTCTAGCCATCTGACTGTGGATGGTAGGACACGCTCAAATGAACCTAAGATCCTATTTCCTCCTGAAGGCCTCTCCAAAAGTGAGAAGTAAACTGAGGATTCCTATCAGAAATTATAGAAGATGAAACTCTTTGCGAACAAACAACTTCTTTCACTTAGATATATCCCAACTCTTCAACTTTGGTTGTATCTTGAATATGTACAAAGTGAGCCGACATGGTCAGCCTGTAGATCACAACCCATATCACATTCTTCATTATCTGGGTATGAGGTAACCCAACCACAATGTCCGTAGATATTTCATTCCACTTCCATGTAGTGAATGGAAGTGGTTGAAGCAAACCCAAAGGTTTCTGGTGCTCGACATTAACCTACTGGCATGTATTGCAACGAGATACAAACTCAGCAATATGTCGTCTCATACCTGGCCACCAGAACTGCCGCCACATGTCATAAAATAACTTCGTGGTTCTTTGGTGCACAACCCACTAAGAGTTATGGAAATCCAATATTATATCATTCCTTGCTGATAACGGCACAACATCATGGTTTCGATAACACGGGACACCCTCTTTGGAGATCGACCACAAGGTGTCGGTCTCCCCACCATAAAGTGAGTCCCTAATGATATTGAATTCATCATCCAATTTTTGTTCCTGAAGAATTAACATGAGGAGAGTAGATTTCAACTAGAAACTGGATAAAGAAATTTCATTCCACTTCTGTTGAACTCCAAAATACAAATGATCAAAAAGAGTCATCAAACTCCATTCTTTTGAAGATTCATTCACATCCTGTGATGGATGTTTCCTTCTTAACGCATCTAAAACTACATTCCCTTTTCCATGGGAATAGGCAATGTCAAAGTAAAAATATTGTAGGTACTCCACCCATCACCATTGGCGGAGATTCAAATATTTTTGAGAGAAGATATAACTCATGATATTGTGGTCTGAATACACAGTAAATCATTCTCCATAAAGGTAATGTATACAACACTTATGCATGTGCATTATAGCTGCACGTTCAAGTTCATGGGTAGGATAGTTCTTCTAATGAGGATTAAGATGACGAGGCCCATAGGTAACAACCTGATTACCCTGCATGAGTACACATCCCATACCTAAACATGATGCATCACGGAAGACCACATAACCTATCCCATCCTCAGGAAGAGCTAACACCGATGCAGTAGTCAAAAGATGCTTTATCTCAATAGAAGAACTCTAACATTTATCATTCCAGGAAAACTTCACTCCCTTTCGAGTCAGAGCAGTCATTGGAGAAGCTAACTTTGAGAAGACTTTAACAAATAGTCTATAATATCTTGATAAGCCCAAAAATCTCCAAATCTCGAAAACATGTAGTGGTTGTTCCCAAGTCCTAACAGCCCTCACCTTCTCAGGATCAACTGATATTCCCTGTTCTGATACAACATGTCCCATGAATTTCACTCCTCAAATCAAGAAATCACACTTTGAAAGCTTGGAATAATGACGTTGATTCCTTAGAAGACTCAGAACTGATCTCAAATGATGCACATGATCCTCCTCAGACTTAGAGTAGACAATAATTTCATCCACAAAGACCACCACGAAAGTATCTATGTACTCGTGTAAAACTGTGTTCATCAAATCCATGAAAACTATAGGAGCATTTGATAGGACGAGGGGCATAACAAGGTACTCATAATGGCCATACCTACTCCAAAAAGCGGTCTTAGGAATGTCTAATTCTTTTGTCCTCAACTGAGGGTAACCAGATCAAAGATCAATTTTTAAGAACCAGTTTTCCCCTTTCAATTGATGAAACAAATAATCAATTCGTGGTAACAAATATTTGTTCTTTATCGTAACTCAATTGTGATTTCGATAATCAACACATAAGCAAAGAGAACCATCAGCCTTCATGGAGAAGAGAACATGTGCTACCCAAGGTGACACACTCAGGCGTATAAATCCTTTATCAAGAAGATTGTCTAATTGAGACTTTAGTTATTTTAGTTCAGATGGAGCCATTTCGTAAGAGGGAATAGAAACCGGTTGAGTACCAGGTAACAAGTCAATAGAAAAATCATCCTCTCTTTCTGGTAGAAAACCAGAGAATTCAGAATGGAATAGTTCGGGAAACTCAGTGATGACGGGAGGAAGATCGCCACTCATTGAATCTCTCTCCAGATAAAAATCAAACACCAATATAATTTTCCAAACACTGGATAAGAAGATCCGGCTCTGCTTGAACTTGGGTCCCATTCTCGATTAAAAAGAAGAGGCACACCACTGGGTGTATTATGGTAGACCCGTCGAAGATAACAATCGATTAGGGATTTATTGGCAATGAGCCAATCCATCCCCAATATGACATCAAATGATTTCATGTCGAGAAACAAGAAACTCTCGGCATAATGAACATCTGATAGAGAGAAGACACAAGTAGGACTACGAAGAGCCTTATCTCTCTTTGTACCAAGGGGTGTAGTAATATCCATCGCACAAGATTAAAGTTTCATAGGATGATTAAGAAGATTAACAAGATGGGTTGAAATAAAAGGGTGAGATACACCAGTACCAAAAAGAGCTATCACTAATGATGAAGCTATAGTAATGGTACCTCTCATTATTGCTGGACCTGCATGAGATACCTCTGTCATCTCATCCACTGCCTGAGGAAGCTTCATTCCAGATTCCTGTGGCTGAAATCCTTTTGTAAGATAAGCATTTAATTGCCCCGTAGTATTTGGAGGCGCTGAGGATCTTGTTCCACTATGCGGAGTAGAGATTTGATAGTAGAATCTCTTTAAGTGTCATAAATGTCTGCATGAGCGACAGTTCTTGGGTGCCTCAGTGCAAACCCTCTTAGAATGTATTGGCTTTCCACACTGGTATCTAGTCAACGAAGCCACTCCCGATGCTGACAGAGGTCTAGAATGACTCTATTATTGAGAAATGCCATGCGAAACGTCACTCTTCCATTTTTCATTTAATGGAACCAACACTTCCACTAGGAGGGAAAAGAACCTCCTACAACCCCGACTTTCCTAAAAATTCCATCTCAACCATCATTTCCATATCCAGAACATCAACATAAGTGGGTAGCTTCAGTAGTAAAACCTGATAATGGATATCTAATCTATGTTCCAATTCTAATCGTCGATCCTTCATCTTCTCATTAGATACAATCTCATGAGCAAACTGTAGCAGCTCAGAAAAACGAATTGAGTACTCACTAACAGCTTTGCTGGCCTTATCAAGCTTGAAAAACTCTATAGCCCTATCCAACACCATTGATTTTGGATAGAACATGTTAGTTAAAAGAACCCTAAAGTCTTTCCACTCCAAACCCTCATGTTACCCAGCCATCACCATTATGTCCCACTATCTCCTACTTGGTCCCTCCTGCAAGAAGGTGAAACACTTCACCTTGATTGCATCAGGTGTCTCCATGAACCCAAACAGACATTAAATATTACTCAACCACTCCTCAGTATGTTGAGGGTCTGTGGAGCCTTTGAAAACTGGTGGCTTTGGGCATATGAACTCTTGAGAATGACTTCATATAATATCACTAGGATTATCTATAGCCAGATTCTGATCATGAAGTGGAGGTGGTGCCTATCCTAGAGATTGGACAGTGTGAACAATCACCTCAACCTCACTCGAAACCACAGTAGGACACGTTTGTTGATATTCAGCAACAACCACTTTTTGGATCATATTCTCACTTCTTCTCGGAGGCATGTTTCTACACAACACAAAAAGACATTTGATTAACACTCAAACAAAGTAACAAGTAAAACAATTCTTAATAGAAGGGGTTAACAAGATTTTCATTCCACTCTATCCCAATCAAAATAGGGAAAGTACTAGAACTAATCCATACGTCTTATCTCCTTAACCAACCCTGGTGACATAAGGTTCATTGTGGTTAAATATTGGCAGTCACTCAATCACAACTACCTCCCAATTCACGACAAGAATACTCAAATGAATACTGTCATCAAGGCAAGATACATAAGCTATCTTTGATACCATTTTCTCACTAACCAGCTCAAGTACCCTGGTAACCCGATTACTGAGCCAGTCCGGACATAACCTGACGGGCATTCCTGATCCCCACGGGTCGACAACTAGCACCTGGTGTCGTACAACGTACAAGTGGGAATGATTTTTTCCACAATAATGTGGATGCAAGAGAAACAAGAGAATATGCATAACTAAAGGAAACTCTATTAGGAGCAATGCATCAGAATAAAAAGAGACATAAAATTCCCAAAATACTACAACCCAAGTACTAAAAAGGGAAAAAATAGTCAGAAAGTCCCTAAGGACACAACTCACCAAGACTAGATATCAACAACTGGATCCACATCCAATAGGTCCATTCGCTTTGCTCGATCCTGGAAGAAGAAAATCTACAAACACCTAAAGGCAAAAGTAGGGTGTGAGCCTAAGCCCAGCAGGATACCACCAATGATTCTATAACTTATTCCAAGTATAGATTATCCAATTAAATGCTTTCAATTTTCAAATAAACAGTTTTGGAAAATAAAATTCATATTCTAACAAAATATTCTATACATTTTCTAATGATGGAAATAAATATTTTAAGCAAAGGATTTACAATGATGGAATATTTCGAAAATAATGGCTTAAGTAAAACGTTTATATAAAACAGTTTATATAAATTCAGCAGGCATGGAATGCAGTTTACAAACATTGGCATACATTTATATCTCAAATATAAAATGACAAGCAAGCAACATGGTCATCTACCCAAAGGTACGATAGTATTAACAAGTTATAGGATTCCAAACACTCTATATGAACTTAGAAAAATGTGTATACACACTTTCCTATGACACTGGCCAAAGGAGACTCGTCACCAACTCGTCGGGGATGTGACCCGCCACAATTATGTTTTATAACATCGTCATAGCATATAGTGTTTTCAAATAACTCACTAACTACCTAAGGATTGAAATCACTCTTACATAATGGGAGAACTATTTTTAGAATGCATAAAATACTATCAATCATATTCTTCCATTTTAAAAGTTCCAACTTCATTCCATTTAAAAACAAAATAGGTTTTATTCAAAAACTTGCCTTTTCACAAGATAAAACCAATGGGTTTCTATCAAATCATTTTAATCCATTTTCATAAGATTGAAACCCATTCAAAACCAATTCCATTATTACACATTTCATTTCCACAATTAAATTCAAATATTTAATTGAAAAAATTTCCATAAAATCAACAATTTCAATTAAACAATTTATATCGACCAATTTTCCATAAACACACCAAATTCAATGGAATTAGGGTTTTCCCAAATTTCATTACCAAAACAATTTCTAATATCTCTATTAAATGGAATCAAGTTTTTATCAATTTAATTGAAAGAAACTAGAGAAATTGAATTTAAATCCACAATTGGAATTAATATATCAAATACAATGATAATCAATTTGGTAAGTCAGAATGGAAGCACCTACCTCGATGGTTTTGACCAAAACCACAACGGTGGAGAACACTAAAAAAATCGGGTTTCTTTTTCACGAACTCACCATAGTTATCTTCTCCTAGAATGATAAATTCCAAATCTCATCAAAATTGGTACCACACACTTAGATCTACCCACAATGTGCGTGTATCCACAAAACTGAGAGAAGATGAGAAGTATATCTAAGTAAATCTATGAAACTAATCATGAACAATGAAGAACAGTCACATAACTCAAGAATCTAGATTCGATTCACAAAGAGGAGCCTTTGGATCACCTCTATAATGATGGGAGAACCTTCTATAACCTCAAGAGAAGACAAATACCATTTTATGGCCACTTAGGAGGACAAACGAGGCACTTAAGAGCAAAACTGAGTGAGGTCCACAATTTTAGATCTCATTTAAGTGGTTGCATGGTTAGTTTGAATGATTTGACAAACCGTGTGTTATTCGTGCATTATATTCTGCCTTACCACCCTTCTCGAACGTTTTTTCTGCACGGTTAGACAAATCTAGCGCTGCCCGTATGGAAGCTACTGTCCAGGTTTTCCAGGCGGACATGGGTTGATCGCACGGTCAGTCAAACCATGCACAAATCGTGCAGACCTCACTACCCAGTTCTATATGGTTGGAATGATTCGGTCGCACGGTGTGTCAAACCGTGCACAAACCATGCACAACTCACTTCAGTTTTTTTTCCTTAAAAATTCACACAAACACACCCCATGTCTTTACTATAAAAAAGATACTTAGAAACATAAAAAGTAATTAAAAACATAACATGATGTTAAATTACATGATTATATTTTTATTACACACATCTATCTAACCTTAAGAGTTGTGTAATCATACAAATAGAGTTAATATAAGTCCACTTCATGGATCTAGATAAGGATTTGATTGCTAAAATATGAAAGATTCATAAATGATATGATTGACATGATTGAATGCCTAAATAAAAATATAATGGTATAAATGATAAACATAAACCAAATAATAGTTATGTAGTATACATTAATAGTAATTATTTTGAAAAGGGTTCACCCTTTTAGTGGTATCATAATAAATATTTTTTTCTTATTAAATACAAGTGAAACATCATACTCTCCTGATAATGGTTTATGTTATTGATATAATAGAATAATAATTAAAATTATACATGATATGAGTATTATAAAAATATAATATTTATTAATGAAACCTCTTATAGTGGTATTAAATAATGATAACTTTTCTCAAAAAGAACAAAAAATCTAGTCTATTATAGAAGAGCCTACCAAATGAGTCAATTAGGGACGTAATTAGACAAGAAGAATATAATTCTTTTTAAAATAAATTAAAAGAGTTTTGATATGTATCCATAATCATTCTTGTGTCCATAGATCCTAATTTGAAAAAGAAACATGAGAAAAAAATCCATTTGATGTGATGAATAACCTAAATATGATCTATCATTAGAAAAAGTCCTAAGAGATACATAGTTTTTAAAGGATTGTTTTAGAGGAAAATGGTCTCAGTAACATCAATCTCTAGTAATTTAATCATTATGATAGATTATATGAATGTCTTTTATTATTTTCTGTTTCTTTATAGGTTGGGTCTATTAATGAAAATTATTTATGAATCATTATTTTAAAAGTTATTATATTTTATTATGATGTATAATTTTAATGAGTTTAATTAATTTTATCATATATAATTAATTTTTTAGGACATTTGAGAAAAAAAATTATGTATAAGATATATATCATTAATGATACTAAAATACTGTATACTTTTAAGCCAATAGTATATGACACCTATTGGAGGGTCTAATAGTATGCCCTGATCATAGAATCCAAAAGGTAGTGCTAGGAAATAAGTGAAGTGTTTATAATGTTTAAAGCATACACATGTGATATTGAAATATATATAATACCTAAATGGGTAAAATAAACATCATATAGAGTCCATGATATCTATTAATTTTATAAAAATAAATTCTCTTACCTTGAACGGAATATAATAATAGAATTTTCATATAAAAATATTGTAAATATTTATATGAGTATAAATCATGTTATAATTGATCATATAAGCATGAAATAATGATGATTACATAAATCATGATTTATTTTTCAATTTTAATATTTGTTATGTATTTTTCCCTCGTTTTATGTTAGGTAAAAATAGAAATGTATTTATAAAAAATTAATATCATCAATAAATTATATGGTTCATTTATATACACATAGATTATGATAAAATCCAATACATTAATTGATTTGAAAATAAGTTATTACATGAATATTATCCATGATGAATGATCATTATCCATGTTATCCATAATTAATGTTTTTTATAGGATATATTTTTATAATGTTTATTTTTTAAGTATTTATAAAAAGTAAATAAGTAATATTTATATTTTATAGTTAAAATTTTGACAAAGAAAATAATATTTTGAAGAATTTTTTTTATCTAGTTAGTGAGAGATAGATTGAATTTATTAATACTAAAAAAAATGAAATAATGATTTTATTTTATTTCAATGAATACTATAATTTACATCCAAACAATGATTAAGATATATTGGAAACAAAATATCATAATATAAAGATTTATATTTAATTTTTAAAAATATGTTCTCAAAGAAAATTTTTAATTTTATTAAGAATGTTTAAAAATTAAGATGATATAAATATTAGATGAATTCCCTATTTTTATAAATAATAAAATTCATTATAATTGTAATATTATATGAGTATAGGAAATATGTTTTCATATAATTTTATAATGTTGAACACAGTGATTTTGAATCCCAAATCTCACTATTATACAAATATTCATTCATTATAGATGTTATATTGCTAAGAGATTTTACTTGGAGGATCTATCCAATGGTAATATATAGATTTGAAAAATGTTGTGTGATATGTATCATGTTATAGATGACTAAAAAAAATTTCCATAAAAATAAAGTTTTTGGAATTTTATTTTGTATATAGTAAATATTGATGATTTTTTATAGTTTAGGTAGAATTGTTAAATATTAAATTTAGGAAAAGAATCATATTTTTCAATAAAAAATTATTAACCTTGCATCACATGGAATGAATATTATATTTAATTAAATGATAATTAATATCTCAAAGAATTACTTGGAATTTACAATAATTGATTTTCATTAATAAATCTTATATTTTATTACATTTTCAATTAATTTCAATGCTGTAATTCCTAAAATTTGTGAAATATTTTGAGAAATTTAAATATATATTTTTTATTATATTTTTTGATTTTAATGAGAAAAGAATATAATTATTCTATTTTAAATTATCTTTCGATTTTTTGGAGAAATTCCATTCACAACAGGTTCCTGTAAATTTTTTTGATTAAATGAGAATGAGGTTATACCTGGTGAACAAGGGTATTTTAGACTAAAATTCCATAGTCTATGTTTTTGTTCCCTATAAAAATGAGTAAAATTATCAATACATTATCCACTATATTGATGTGGAGTCCATTATGTCATTTTGAGAAGTTACAGACTTATAGAATAGTATAAAATTTAATACAGTGTTAGGGAACACTTTTATATTATTTAATGGTATGTGATATAATCTATAAAACATTCATTCAATTAATTATGTTGAGGAAATCCACCATTTATGATAACACATAATGGACATATTTGAATTTTGGATATACATAAGGGTATCCAACAAAGTATATTTTTGGTATGTCATATTTCAAAATAGGAGAAGAGACACTGAAAAAACACATAGGGAGATTTCATAGGTCATAGGTGGTATTTGAAATCAAAAAAGGGATCACATAAAATTAAACACAAGCATATCATGGTATAAGAGAGAAATAAAAAAATGGTCATAAGAACATTTACACTAATGTTTCTATTAATTGGATTACCAGTTGTTTTTTGGAGTTGGTCTGATGTGAAGGATTTTTGGTGATGAAAAATTCTAAAGAAGAAGGACTTCAATGTTGTTCATTAAAAATAACTAACATTAGAACACCACACCATGTAATAATGTTTTATTCAATATATTTTAATAATATTTCTATGTGATAACAACATTGATAACATTGCAGTCTTGAGAATATATTGTTCTAATAGATAAACCAAATGAGATGATTAAATATTTTGAAAAAAATTTTAGAGAGGGAAGAGTAAAATTCTCATACTATTGAGCACATTAAGAGGATTATAAAAAAATTAATTGTAGAGGATATCCAGCTGAATCTTGATCGAAGGATGATCAATACAAAAACTATAGATCACCAAGGTTGAATTGATGCCTATTATAAAATTAATAGCACCTATAAATAGAAGATAATAAACACACAATGCATACAGTTCATGGGGATTTGTAAAAATAATCATATAGTTTGGGTGTTATTGGGGTTTATTAGGGTTTTTTGTTTTATGGATGTTTCATATAGAGTTTATTTGATAGGGAATGATGAAAAAAACTGTATTTTATTAGTCATTATTGTCTAAACTACCATTAAATTTATATGGTGAAGATCCTTGGAGGATCCATTCATAGTCTATGAATTCTATTTTATATGTTTATTTATTTATATAGGAATTTTAATTTGGAATGAAGGGGTATTTTATCGTTATGTAATGAAATTTTAGTCTAAAATTTTATAATTATTTTATTCGATTTGTTATAGTAATGTGAATATTCCATTATTTAAAATTCATTGACAAGGTATTTCTTTTGAGCATATCGATTTCTATGTGGATTATCTTCATGGAGTTCTTCAAACTGATGATTCACTTTCATAAATGAAAAAACACATATACTAAGTTCATGGTCTAACACATTGGTATATTAATGTTTCAAACTAGAGTTCCTTAAGTGAACAATGAGAGATAAAATCGTAGAAATATTTTATATAACTAATATGGGAGTGTCTAAATGAGATATGTTTTCCACGAATGTTTTTATTAAAATTTGATTTTCATCTATATTTCATAAATTTCAATAATTTATTTACAATCATTTTTCAATCAATCAATTTGTTTTTTCATTGCATTTGTTTTTTTAAACCCATTCCAAATCCCAAAATTTATATATTAACTATAAATAAAGTGATAGTTTGAATCATTAGTATAATATACTATATAAGAGACAAAATAAGGGACTTATTAAATACATCATTTTAGGGTAAAAACTATTTTACCAGGGGTAACCAATATAATCCCCTCCCATTAATTAGAACTACTTATAATAATGATTACATGATTTGATTTAAATTTTTTGTATGGATTGAAACTACTATATTTATTTTCTATCATTAGATTCTGAAATATTTATCGAATCTATCACTATAGGTTTATATTTAATAGATATTCTATAGTTACTAGTTTTTAATCCACCAACAAAACAGTAATAATAAACACTGTTAAATAGACACTAAATGTGAATGATAATATTTATATCAAGGAATTAGTTTCATCTTACGATTACAAAAAATAAAACTATGTAGAATACCCTAATTCCGCTACATTATTTGAAATAAAATTTATATTTTTTCACTAATGTTATAATTAATATAAATTTCAAGGTGAATATATATATAAACACCCTTAATAATTTAGTTTCCTCGATAACAACATCAAACAAAAACTAATAAATGGAAATAAAATTTAATTCATAAAAATTGCTTTTTTAGAGTGAGTTAATAAAAATGTTTTTTCAATTCACATTTTAATTTAATAATAAATTTTAATGAGATAATGAAAAATATTCTTGTAAAATCAATTCATGATTCTAGAATGCCTTATATTTTAATTAAAATTTGATGAATTAGGAAAACCCAACAATAAACATTTAATTATTATTGGTAAATATTTAAAAAATCTTATTTTAGATTTACCCAGTGCAAAATCAGTTATTAAATTTTCATTCAATATTAAAAAAATGGATTATTCCTCAGAGTAAGATAAATGAAACAAAAGGAGAAATTTAGTTTATAAAACCCATTATGATTCTAGGATCTTAATAGATAACATATGAAAAAAATGCTCAATAAATTGGTTCAATAGTCATTTACATGTTAAAAATTCTTAAGATTCCCCCATTCCAAAATTTAAAATTAACAAGATTTTATGTCAATATAGTGGACATATCACTATGGTGGGATCATTGATACTTTTTAACTCTATATAAACTCAAATTAAACCTGAATCTAATTTTCAACTAATGGTATTCTTTAAAAAAATTTCTTATAATCAACATTTTAGTGATTAATTCCATTAAATGAAAGATACGCATGAAAATTTAGATATTGTTTTTCATGAAAGAACCCTTAAAACAAACTAATAAATATATTTTCTACCCATCAAATATATATACAAATATTTTAACAATTTAACCCATGATAGATTAGCACTACATGACCTATTAATAAAATTTCTCCATGATGATTTATGTAAATTTCAACTATGATAATTCAACGAGAAATTCAATGCTAGCCCTATAAGAAAATCCTAGAAAACCGAACCAATTCAAAGGAGAAATATTTTTTGTCAATTCACTATGAAATCAATGTATCTTGATTATTAAATTGATTACATCGATAATAATAGTGATATTAGAGTAATTATGAAAAATATCAATAATGGTTATCCTTCAAAATATCATATGAATCCCCATGAAAACAAAATTTAAAATATGAGTAATATTTAACATAAGAGAATAACCAATCTAAATGACCCTAAAAAATATAATTAGAAACACAATTTTGAAAACATATTCAATTAAGGTACTTCTAAAATGTTTTCACTATTTTTCATAACATTTTAAGAAATATTATCTACATAATAAAATTTTGAAATTTAAAAATCTATTGTGATATAGATATCATTGTAATAAGAAGATGGTTTCATATAAATAATATATAATTATTAAAAATAGATACTAAAATATTATTTCAAAATGATTGATATACTTTGAAACAACCACTAATGAATTATAGGATATACCCACAAGAAATGGATATTTCTATTAAAGTGTTGTATAAATAAGTTTTATAAACATTCAATAAAGGTAAAGTGAGTATTAACTTGCTGTATTATATTAATAATTCCAATGTATTCAAATTTCACTAATTAAATGCACTCTCACAAAAGGGAATTCAACAGAGGAGAGAAAGTGAGTTTTAGAAGAGACGTTTTAATAATGTCCGAAAATGATTTTCCTATTAAATCTAAAAATATATGGAGATTTAAAATTCCCTTATCAAAAGAGGGTATGAATTCGATGATTTTATTATTTATTTATTTGATTCTATAAATGATTTTACCCATTATATTTATCCCACATTATATGATAGAGAACTCAAACGATTTGGAATAGTTATTTAACATTATAAAAATTGTTAAAACCCCAGAAGTGTGATAGAAAACATTTTATTTTAATTATGAATAATTTTTCACTTATATATTTTTCTATTTTTTATATATTAGATAATCATTTTAGCACACATGTACATAAAATTATTAAGATACATTTTCTAGAAATTTAAAATAACATACTTAATTTTTATAAAGGAACCATGTAACTATATTTGGAATAGAAGTATTCCACTTCAATAACATTAAATTCATCAAATTAGTAACTTATAATTATTCATTTTTAATGTAAATATGATTGATTGGTTTTATATTAGATTATTTTCCAAATTTCATAGAATAAAAAACAAACTATTATTTCAAAAAATATAATTATTGTTTCCACTAAAACTATTTGGAATGAACATGATATTGATTCTCATTTTGAGAGTATCAAAAATTAAATTTCTATATTTAAATATTATAAAAAGTATTTTTCCAAATCATGTTTTCTTGGAATTATTGACAATATTGAAAATATTGAATTTAGTAGTGGATTTGATGAAGCTAATAATTCTGAATGTCAAATCATGCTGAGTATAATGAACTTGAAAAGATTATTTAATGTGGTGTTATTTAATATAAAAATTATACTTAATTATTTTATGAAAATGATTATACTATTATTATTTCTGAAACTACATAATATTCTTCAAATTTAAATAAAATGCACACAAATTTAAGATAATCCTTAAATCCCCATCCTAAATAAAAAATAATCTCATTTTTTGTGAATGACATGGTGAATAAATTAATGTGTTTAAGTCACTTAATCATTTTTTGATCAATGAAATATCTCTTCAGTAGGAGGGGAATCCACTACTTAAGAAACAAAATTATGAAATATTAGTGGAAAATCAGATTTCCCCATTCATAATTTATAAATATATGTTATTATAGTAAGATAATCAACATATATAATTCCATAGAAATATCATAAATATTTAGGATTGTCTTATACTATATTAATTAAAATTATTCCTTTCACTTTATTTCATATAAATTTTTTGAACGAAAATTCCAAACATATTAAATCATTTTAGAAGAGATCAATCCCAAAAATGTTAGAAGTTTCTAAAAATTAATTCACAACCATTGTGGATTGAATAAATTTATTTACCAAACCTAATAACTAGTGGGTGATCACAATTTTTGTTGTCCTTTGAATATATTTTTAATATTAAAAAATAAATTAACAATGATTATATCCATTAGGAATCAAAATAAATGGATTATATTCATAGACTATAGGAAGTTAAATTTAATTACATGTAATGTCTATTCAACAATTCCATTTCTTTATTAAGTGATTTTGAGATTATCTAAATTGGATCATTTTTATTTTCTTGAATAATATTATAGTTATTTTTAATACCACATATCCTAGGGTATCAAGAAAAAACTAATTTCACGTTTTTATTAAATAATTTATTTTTTTATGAATTATCATTTGTTAATTAATTATCTAATTAATATTAATTGATGTATGATTATAAAATTATATTTTTTAGAGATTCATGGATGTATTTTTGGATGACTTCCCTATATATGCATCATTTTATGTGATTCTTCTATTGTGTAACAAAATTGTTTTTAAAAATATCATTAATATAAATATAGTTCATATTTAAGAAATATGAAATTTAATGATAAATATTTGAATTTTACATGTGCATGTTTTTTTCTAAAACTGTAATCGAATATTAAAATTCTATAGTTTATGTAATTTACTCAATGCCCTACCCAAAACCTAGGAGTGATCTAAAATCATTCATAGGTCATAATAGAGTTTATAGGAGTTTTATAATTTATTTTACTAAAATATAATTTCTTTGAACTAAATCAATAAAAATATATTTGTAGTTTGTCTTTGATGAGTTATATAAAAATCTTTCAATTTGTTGAAAAAAATTGTAACCCCTTCCATTGTTTGACCACCAAAGTTGGAACTTCCATATGAAATAATGATTAATGCTTTTAATTTTACAATTTGAATATATTTTTTAAAACAAAATTAAAGGAAAATATTATTCCATTTATTATGAATATTTAATCTACATCAATGAAAATACAATTACACCACCACATTAAGGGATCTTATAATTATATTATTTTTTCAAAAAACTGGGACATAGTTATTAGGGTTAATGTTTATTTTTTTAATTATGATTTTAAAATAAAAATTTTAATGAAAAAACATAATGATAACCTATGATTTTGATATTCATATCTTTGTTTTATGAATTAAATTTCGAAATAAAGGACAATAAATGGAGTCCAGATATGATGTTTGAAAATCTAATTTAACACTCACTTTTTATTATGAGGAATTTAGGTAATTATACTTATTAAAGAAACATTTCATGAGGATAAATTATATTCTAGAAGGATTGAAAAAACATTTGTTCCATTTTTTAGTGATTTATCAAGATAATCATGAAACCCACCGTGAGTTTTTTTAAAAAAAAGTCATAAGCATGACAGTGATTGATACTTGGTTTGATCCTTCCCATGGCATATTGGAAGTTACCAAATGATATGAAAATGAAATCTAGATTATTCATTTCAATAACTGAAAAATATTTTTTATGATTTAAACTATGGACTACATTTTGGATGTCAAATAACTACTTAGAAGACACTGGATTTTTTTATATATTCAAAACATGTTAATAAAACAAATTTTATGTAAAATTTCTCAGAGAATAGAAATTCAACAAAAAACCTTCTTGTTCTGTAATGTATTTGATGTATGGGGTATTTATATAATTGGAACATTCTTGGATTATTTTATATATTGTTATATATTTAATGCTATTTATAATCTATCTATATTGGAAGAATATGTCCTTAGTAGATATGATGATAAAAAAATAATTATAACATTTATGAAAGGAAATATATTTTATTGATTTTGTTTGACATTGTATTTTATAAATAATCCTGGGAAAAACATCAATAATAAGAATTCAAATGGTTTTTTTGGGAAACCTTCAGTAAATTATATGGTTTTAATACCCTATATCGCAAAATATTTAATGAATGAACAATAAAATAAATAAAATAAATAAATTTTATATAAAATTGTGTACCAAAATTAAAGAGACTGGGGTATGAGACTAGAAGATGTATAATGTGATTATATGAATGGATTTAAAACCACAACTAGAATGCCACCTTTTAGATTAGTCTACATAAAATATTTTTTCTAGACAATTGAAATAGAAAACAAATATTTCTCGGATATAAAATCATGTAACAGGAATAGGATTTCTACAAGAAGAAAAATTAAATTCTAGTTAAAGGAGTTAAAATAAAATATAAAAAATTTATATGATTGTTATAAGAAATACAAGAGAAAATGATAGATGTTTTTTTATTAAAAGATACTAAAAAATAAATCATATAATATGTTTTTACTATAAAATGAAACTATATTCATGAAAATTTAATTTTTAATTATAAGGAACATTCATTATCTATCATGCTTTTAATTTTGGTGCAGTCGAAATGTTAAAGTCTTACTAAGAAGTAAACTTAAAAATAAATGATATCTAATTAAAGTTTTTTATATATATGCTTAATTACCTTACAGAGAAAGAGGTCCACCTTTACCCTATTGGGTGGCTCTAAGAATTAGGTTAACTTTTACAATCTTCTTTTTTGTTGTTCCTTGACCCGATCCCCCCTACTTCTGAGAGGGGTGGTGGAGGACCTGGTGCACCCGACAGCCGGTCTCACGGGTGGCTAAGCCCCATTCGACCACCAAAGTCAGGTGCAACGGTCTTCGTTTAGAAAAATTCCCAATGGCTCCATATCTCGTAGTACGTGGACCTGCTTTCCAAAGGCAGGGTTCCGCTAGGCGGTTTGGCCAGCGGTGCTTAAGAGCTCACATTGATCGATAGGATGGGAAGCCGGGCTCATCACACCCTTTGGGGGGGAAATTTTTTCCTGTTTTGGGACTCTCTTATAGATTTAAGTCATGTTCATATGTTCGCTAATCATTGGTTTATACCCAAACATAGTATCCACGAATTTAACCCTGGAGGGAAATTGTCATCTTGTCATAGGGACTCGGAATCATTTGGGTTCAAGGTTTACCATCTATCGTTGGATTAATGGCCCCATGGAGTCTGGACTCACTGAGATGGTGCTAGGAGCGGTGCGGAAAACTAAGTGACGACAGTCAGATCGACCAGTTGTTGGGCTTGATCCTCGGGGAGGCTTCCTACGTACCCTGCCCAAGGTGATAGGGATCAAAGTCCACGTAGTTCAGAAATTGGGGCTTACACTCTTAGGAGGCCCGTGATGTGGATTGGGGCTTACAATCTGAGGAGGCCTAGGATGTGGATAAACCGATGTGAAAGAGGGGTCGGAATAACCAATTGTTGGGATTGAACCTCAGGGAGGCTTCATACGTACCCTGGCCAAGGTGACATGGATCAAAGTCCACATAGTTCAGAAATTGGGGCTTACACTCTGAGGAGGTCCATGATGTGGATTGGGGCTTACAGTCTGGGGAGGCCCAGGATGTGGATAAACTGACGTTAAAGAGGGGTCGGAATAACCAATTATTGGGCTTGAACCTCGGGGAGGCTTCTTACGTACCCTGCCCAAGGTGACAGGGATCAAAGTCCACGTAGTTCGGAAATTTGGGCTTACACTCTGAGGAGGCCCATGATGTGGATTGGGGAATACACTCTGAAGAGGCCCAGGATGTGGATAAACCGACGTGAAATAGGGGTCGGAATAACCAATTGTTGGGCTTGAACCTCGGGGAGGCTTCCTACGTACCCTGCCCAAGGTGACAGGGATCAAATTCCACATTGTTCGGAAATTGGGGCTTACACTCTGAGGAGGCCCGTGATGTGGATTGGGGATTACAATCTGAGGAGGCCCATGATGTGGATAAACCGACGTTAAATAGGGGTCGGGATAACCAATTGTTGGGCTTGAACCTCAGGGAGGCTTCCTACGTACCCTGCCCAAGGTGACAGGGATCAATGTCCACGTAGTTTGGAAATTGGGGCTTATACTCTGAGGAGGCCCAGGATGTTGTCGTGGTCGATGCTTACTCTAAGCCCACGGGAGCCATGCTCGGTGTGAGAAACAAGAGGCAGCAAAGACCAGACGATCACGGTACGAAAGGTGCGTCCGTGAGGAATGGAGTGGGTCTTACGCATGGGGTGGCCCATGAGGTCGGGGCTTACTCCGAGATGGATGCCCTTAGTTTCTTCCTAATGTCTGGCCATGAGGGTATCACAACCCATTGGTGGGTAGAGAAATATAATGGTGGCCAACACCGATGCGCAAGTGCACAAGCACGATAACGCCAAGGGCGTTGGAATCATTCCGAACAAAGGGAGATGAAAAGTGTGAATTACATGCCCAACATTCGGAACACAATGAGGGTGGCATGGTGATGGAGGATTACTGTTGACCATGTTCGAAACACAGCACTCATATTGCGTTAGCCTGAAATGGGGACAAACAAATGAGGGTCGACTGCTGACCATGTTCGAAACACAGGACCCATCTCGATGTGTTGTAAAAAGTCTTCTAGGGCGTTGGCCCAGGATGGTAGGAGAGCTGATGCGGCATGAGGCCAGGTCGTTAGGGAGTCCCTTAAAACATTGAAAGAGGATGGAGATCTGAATGAAGGACAAAGCGTGGGGTGGAGTGATGGAATGTTCAAATGGATTCCAACGCTCTTGATGGTACGCCACTGTGATCATGACATTAGGAATCTTATGCTTGGAGCATAAGGCATCTATTGTTTGGAAGAAGAGGCATCCTATATTTGGAACATAGGGTATACTACAGTTTAAAGTCATGTAGATAGGACTATTTCCATATAGTTTAACATCATATGGATAGGACGAGGACCATATAGTTTAGCGTCGTGTGGTTAGGACAATGGCCATACAGCTTAACGTCATGTGGTAAGGACGAGGACCATATAGTTTAGCGTTGTGTGGCTAGGACGACTAGGTAGGAGATACCTAGGAATGGCTCGTGTGGGAATTACGCAAGGGCAGCTCTTTCTGGATGAACCTATAAAAAGGAGCCAGTTAATGGAATTATAGGGGCGTCATGAGGAATATCTCGACTCATGGAAATTATAGGAAGGATGTTGGGCGGCGCAAGGGTACAATGTAAAATACTGTTGACCTGGCCCGAAATGTTTGCTGTGTGACTATCCATTTTCCATGGGGGTCAGTGACGGCAACGAAGGGACGGGCCCGGAGGGCCGGGAACGAAGGCTAGGAGTGACCCCGAGTGGGGGTGCGGGGGCGCAGCCCCTGCGGTATGGACCAACAGGTGCATGGGGTTTTCCGCATGGAGCTGGCCGCGAGGGAGCTGGACGTGAGGGAACTGTCCACGAAGGACTGGCCACGAAGGAGGTGTCCGCGAGGGAGGCCGATCGGCGAAGGATGGTGCTCCGTGAAGGAGGTTATTCAGTGAAGTATGTTGATCCGTGGTGGAGGGTGCTCCGTGGAGGAGGCTGATCCGCAAAGGATGTTGCTCCACGGAGGAGGTTCATCCGCGAAGTATGTTGATCCGCGGAGGAGTCTGGCCCACGAAAGAGGGTGCTCCGCGGTTTGCTGCTTGGACGGTTCGAATGACGAACCAGGTTCCGGCGCCTGCCTTGCCTCGTGGACGCGAAGGGCTTCGCCTCCCTCTTGCCAATTAAAACTGATCTGCGGCGGGGGTAGTTCGCGGTTCTGTTTCTCCTCTTCACGAGAGATCACCTCCACGGACGATATGTGGTCCGCGGATGGTCGCGGACCCCTGGGAGCGATTTATCTAGCGTCTCCCCATGGGTTTTCTCCCGTCTCCTCTCCCTTTTCTTTTTGACACCCCTTGGTGACTATTTATAGAGTCGCGAGGGTGGTTGTGCCGATGGGCCGATGGCACTTTCTGCGGAAGCCCATGAAGAAATTTCCACCTTAGGATGACTTGGTCAAACCAGGATTTTAGGAACTGAGATCAGCAGAAATGCTCCGCGGCTGGGTACCACTCTGCCTCTATTTCGAGGATGAAGCTGGTCTGTGGAGTTGCGGGAGGGCGGTCGGCCGAATCGGCTGCGTGCTATTGTCGGGAGCCGGCATGCGGACCGGTTCGGTCCTTTTCCGAGTCTTTCAATAATTGGATTTCCTTCTTGCGGAATTTTCAGGACCCTACAGTTGTGTTTATCATGAAATCTATATTTTATTTTCTCATCTATAAATTATTATAAAATGAATATATTTTAAGAAATTTGTGTAGGTGACAAAACATCCCGTGTTTAATATATTTCAAATTTTTATTATTTATCATTACTGGAATTAATGATACATTTAATATTTTTATTTCTAATATTTTATTTTTTTCCAATTATTTATTCTAATTTATAATAGTTGGTAGCTTCAAAGTAAATACATTTGTGAGTATAAAATCCTTTTCAATGGAAATAACTAAATGTATTCATGTAATTAAACATAATTTATTTCTAAAACGTTCTTTGTTTTATAATCACATTTTTTAAAATGTTGAAAATAACATAGAATTTTGAATTTTGTGCCATGAATACTATACAAATGTGAAAATTAATTACTCATGACAACTCCCAATTATTTTATATATCTAATTCACAATATCCTCACTTTCCAAGTGAATTAAATAAGGATTGAATTAACTATATTTTTTCATCTTTCTACCAAAAAATGTCAGATTTTCGGAACATTAATTTGAAATGATTGAGCTAATTTTTTGTTGTTAAAATAATCATTTTCACATTATACTCCTTAATTTATCTGAACTTTTTATTTTATCATTGTTATCACTTAGTATCGATGAAAAAACTTTTTATTTAGCCACATTACAAGCCATTTTACCCTGGAAAACATTTTCTTGAAGATCATTGTATGATCTTACTAAATCTTAAGTGTGTGTGTGTGGGGGGGGGGGGGTAATATAGAGTGGTAAATCATTTTGAGATTACTTTGGGGAAAAATTAAATGTTTAAGTTATGTATTTTAGATTAAAAAGTGGGTTTTCTACTGATACTTATGAGATGATTGTTTACATGATTATTACATATATGAATGGAAGTTGAAAATTTAACTAAAAAAAAAATAAAAGGAAAATTTTTTAAATGTGAAAATATGTATTATAATTTTACATAAGATATATATGACGTACCCAAAATTTGAAACTCAAATAGACCTCACATTCTTGAAAATTGAATTATAGAATAATTTTAAAACAGAAAAAATAAATGAATATCTATGAAGGAAATTGAGTGAATCATTTTATAATGAAGATATATTGAACATAAAAACTATCATGAAATATATTTTTTGAGGTTTAGATCTGATTTATTTTCAAATATGATAGAATACCATACATGAGAGGAATCTAAAAACATATATTTTTTCTTCAATAATTGACAAACCATATTTTTTCTGCCTCGTAATTATTTTCATTGGAAACCGAAAAATATTTATCCTCAGAACTACTCTAAAAATAAATCAAGATAAATTCATTTATTTTACTAAATATGGTTGATATATTTTAATTTCTAGATCTTATATTGACCCTCTCATTTATTTGGATGAGAAAAATTGAAATAAATTTAAAATTTGGTGGTAATGGAAAACCATGGTGAAGTAGGAATATAATTGGATTAGAGAATGATATAAATTTGAATGGAATTAATAAAAATTATGGGTAATTGATAATTGAATCTAATTTTAATGACCCAGAAATTTAATTAAAATAATAATACAATTGATAAATTTAATTACACGAAATACCGATCAATAAAAAAATTATGATATATTATAAAAACATTATTATAACCCAACCCTTAAATTAATGGGTACTAATATGATTAAAATAATTATTGAATTAAGGTATAATTTTAGAGTAAATAAAAAATTTAGTTATTAATTCTTAGTAAAAATGCACATAATTTTTAGTGAAGGTAGTTTATGATTCAAAAATGCATTTCTCCAATATGATATTAATTAGATTATGTATGTGAAAAATATAATTAATTCATTACATTTATTATTTGTATTTTTTTAAATGAATTATTTTTCATTGAATAGTTAAAAAATATATTTTTCAAATATTAGGTTTTATGTTAATTTTTTCAATTTTTTTAAAAGTCCAATTATATTTTTAATATTTTCATAAGTCTAATTATAATTCATCTATTATATTAAAATAATTAAAGACTTTTTATTTATTAATATTAATGATTTTGAAATAAGATAATTTTTATGATTGAATTATTTTTCTAAAAACCTTTTATCTTTGAATTTTATGCATTTATATTCAAAATGATTTTATAAATTTATTAATATTGTTTATGGAAATATCTATTCAATTTTATTAATCATGAGGATCATCTTTTGTAAATAGATATATTTTTCTTTTTAGTTATTATGAATAGTAACCATGGCAAATAGTTTTCACTGCGGTAATGGTTAAACGGGTAAATAAAGACTACAAATTTTGGATAAGGATTCAAAATTTCCCTCACAAATGATTTTATTCTATTTTATGAGTTTATTTTATAATTTCCCATCAATTTCATCAATACATTATCACATGGTTCCATTTTTCTTTGATTATGGCCTCTGTATTATTTTACAAAACAAGTAAATAGAAAAAGTTACTTTGTTGACATTAATATCCATAATATTATACATAAGGATAAAAATAAGATTGTTTTAGTTAAAATAATTTTTTTTAAGTTGAATTATTATTTATTATTATTTTAATTTATTTTAATTTTTTATTGATGAAATAATTTACTAAAATTCATACGCAGCATTGACACAGTGTTTGTGAAAATCCTAGATAAATCAAGTAATTTTTTTAAAAAATAAATAGAAAGTTTAAAAGGATATTTAATTAGCTTCATGAATTTTGAAGATAAATATAATTTATTAAATATGTGTGAATTATTTATATTTGAATTCAATTTCTTCCATGATGTTTTAAAGTAAAATTATGTGAATAGAACATAAAATGAAATTAATACTATTTTAGGATAAATAATATTTTATAAATTTATGTAAAAATGATAATAATATTCTAAAAATAAAAAATAGTATGATAATTTCTATAAAATTTCATAACATTTCTATTAATGATCCAATTGTTTTCTTATATGTAAAATTATTAACAAATTTAGTACTACGTTTAAGGTTACCATTGGTCAACCAAGGGTTTAAATAATAATTTAATGTTAAAAATGATCCTAAAACATTTAAATATTATTATTGAATCATTATATTAAGATTTTATAATCCATATAATTAAATATGATTCATTTTAAAACCAATTTATATGGTTTAGACATACTTTATATTATAATATTTTTTATATTTCTAAATATTTAATTCTATAGTAATCAATATTTTATAAAATGATTTAAAATTTCAAAAATATATAATTGGCTATGTTATAGGGATATGGTTTATAATATCAACCATGGTAAATATATGGTCCAATTTACTTTTTATAGTCACATTTTTGACCCCTATGTAATAAAAAACATTGATATCACATTAATTGTCAATGAGGATAACTGAGGGTTAAAAATAATTTTTGAGTGTTAAAACATACAAAAAAGCATACCCTAATTTTATTGGATGAAACTATTTATTAATATCCACATATTATATTATAATTACACCAATTTGAAGCCATTTCTCTGTGAAAATTAATATATATTAACTTATAACTGAAAATAATTACAAGAGTTCCCCTCTCATCACATATAAAGGGGAACCTCTTCTTAATAAATTTTAATCCATCCTTCTTAGACAATACCTACCATAATTCCATCATAGATACTATTAAAATATCTAAGAGATAATATCCATCACAAATTTTTATTTATTCATGTCATATTTTGTAATACAAACATTGTTTCTCAACTAATGGGAGATTCAATGTTCTTTCAAAGCAAGTCAAAAGTGAGGTATGGGATTATCATCTCATCTTGTCTTCTATGAAAAACATTTTATATTTTAGAAATATCATATTTATGTTGTTTTTATAATTCCCCAATGATATGTCATATCATTATTCAGTTTATGATCATGAAATTTAATTTTTTCCTTTGAAGTTATTATTTCAAGGGGTTTAGGATTCAAAAGTCACCAATGTGCTAAGGGTTTTATGTTATAATATCATTTTTTCTAGTATTACATTTGATTATGTTTATTATAATTAAATATTTTGACTAATATCACTGTAATAGCATGAATTTTATTCTCTTAATTTTATTTATAGAAATTATATTTTTTCGATTCATCTTTCTCTCTTTAAGTTATCACGTGTCTCGAAGAACATTTTTAAGGAAATCCAACATTGTTACTCTCGTCGATCGAAAATACATTTTCTCTTATATTATTTTTTTTGTAAAAATGTTTTAATAATTTTTTTATATTATCCTATCATTTTTTAATATCATTTATACCCATGATATATTTTTTTAAAAAAAGTTTATGTGGAAAATTATTGTCATTTTTTAAACAAAGTACTTTTTAATTTTTTATCGAAAATTTGAAATGAATTGTCATTTTATCATACACAACATGAATTAAATTTGTCACCATCATGACCATTACATTATTTGAACCTTCCTTTACATTTTTTGATGTTTATTTCCAGTAATAATTTATTCAATAATAATTTAGAAATTTTTTATATTTTTAAATAAGTTTTTTCAAAATGAGAACAATGTTTTTATAATGAAATATTCTTGAAGCATTTCAATCACATTTTCAACTATGAAGACATATTTTAATTTTAATTATGAATTAATGGGGAAATGATATAATGATAAAATAAAATTTATTTATTTGTATGTATTATAATGATTATTATTTAAGGATGACTCTTCAAATCTCATTTTTTTAATCGGGTTAATTATGTTTTGAATCCCTTTTCTCTTCCACGAGTTATTCTATGATGAAATACTTATGAAGACCAATTAATTTTCTTGCATTATGATATGATGACTATTCTGATATATGTTTAAAAACATATATATTATTCCCATTATGATATGGGTGGGTGTAGAATTATATACAACATCAATTCATTAGGTAATGATGTATATCTCATGAGATAATAAGAACGTGAATAGGGAGTGCCCCAATCAAGTAAGGTAATTCATATGAAATGATAGTTTTTGGTGTGATTGGTGACTAATTATAAAATAGACTTATAAGAAAACCATATCCAATATATTATTCCTTATAGTGAGCCTTATACATAATAGAAATGATTTTCTGTGTTTATATGTATGCCAAAAAATTATGTCTTATGCTGATGTTATGCTCTCATCGATCATATTCTTTGATTCCTTTCTAATTCCTCTATTATAAATCACTAACAATTATTCTATGAATTATTATTATGATATTGATATTTAGGGAATTATTTTAAAATATTAATCTCATGTTATCATAGGTTGATACTCATGTTAAGATTATGTAAACATTGTTATTTCCCTTGTTTACCCTTACTGAGCATTTGAGCTCACCTTTTCTTATTTTTTCTTTTCCCTAGGTCATGAATAATATCATTGAGTAGGGTAAGGATTGTAATAGTACTATGTGGGATGGTCATTATGGGAGATGTTTAAAATCATTAATAAAATATTATGATTATGTGTCTAGTCCCCAATACACTATGCCATAAGTTTCATGCATGGTTTATAACATTACGCCAGGAATATTCATATATTAAGATGTAATATCTATATATCAAAAGTATGGATTAACATAAATTATTTTAGAGTAATGTTTTAATTAGTATATGTATATTAGTATTAGATATCATTTGAAAAAAAAAACAAACATGATAGGTATATTTATTGGGTAACATCATAATGATTTGGGAAGGTAAATAATATGTAAATTTTTTTAGAAATACATCCCATTATTGTTATTATAAGAAGAAATATATTTTTTTTAATTGGAATCTAGGGGAAATAATCCAGCAAATAATTTGATTATTTATATCTCAAGCATCACTCTGGTAGCTGATTAATGTTCTATTAATTAACACCTAGTTTGACACTTATGAGGGATATTCTAGTGTAAAGGTAATATATTCTTTATAAAAAATTATAATGGATTTTAAAATATGAAGTCCATTAATGAAATATGTTTAATATTTGGATTGATAGTTTGAATAGAATGTTTCACTTTTGTATCCTATAAATTATTTTCATGATTTTTGGTATCCCATTATGTTAATTTTTTCTCACACTATTATTTTTCATTTTAATCAATTATTTGAGCCATGAAAATTTTTGATAACATTGAAAGGGATGAAAAATACAATCACCATCCTTGTTAGTAACCAAATGACACCAGATCCGGAATGTGAAACCTTGTGATTATTCCTAATCATATTTCTTATTATACTATTAATAATCTCATCATGGATGTGTTTACTAAAACCCTAATAAAACATGGAGTTTCATGAAGGACACATAGGAAAAAGATTTTCTTTCCTATATTACATGTATGTGGGAAGAACACATGGAAATGTATTACAAGAATTTGAAGATGATTTATGTGTGGAAAATATGGTAATAGATAATGTAGTTTCCATAGAAAAATTAAGTGTTTAATGTGGTGATATAATGTTCATCCTAAGTTACCATTTATATTTCAATGTCTTTTATGTGGGAAACAAGGGAATTATTAGTTTTAATTTCTTAATCCATAGGTTAACTCGTATATTAAGGAAGAGAATATTATATATCAATAATTTGAGTGAAGGGATTGATGTTCTAATATATGTTGAATCAATAATTATGTTGTAAAGGTTTTATAAAAAATAAATTCTGGTTATAGGAATCGTGAAACATCTAAAGATTATTATAGAATATTTTTTAATTAAAAAGTTGAGAAAATATGTTGATTGGTATAAATAACCAGGTAAAGTGATTTTGGGTTAAGGTGATATTTTTAGAGGTCATATGATTATGCAATTGATAACACATAATTTTTATTGATTTTGATTTAATATCATTTAGGAATAAAAGAGTATTTGAATTCATGATGTAAATGAAATAATTTTTCTAACCATAAAATCTATTTTTTATTTTTGGAAAATGTTATATAGGTCTTCCTTAATGAGGTTTATTTAATTTCTATATTCAATGAATATATTCAGTATTCTATTATTTTATTTGGGGAATAAGAATTGTGTTATTTTTTGGGAATCAGATGTGTTTTAATTTAGGTTGTATAATGATTTATGTTATTAGTATGTTTTAGAAGAAAATATAATTTATGTATTGATATGTTTAATGTATGAAATTATAAGCATATTTATTCTTTCTACGGATAAATTCTAATTTTGATCTTAATAAAATATGTTATTAAATAATTCATATTTTGGTGTTTAAATTTTTTCATTCATATATTCAAAGAGATTTTTGTTTAATAACTTATGGAATGGTTTTCTGTAGAAATTTGGATAATATTTTTGAAATGTTATTATTTATTATATGATTTATCCATATTAGAAAACATGTGATAATATTTTTTGTTTTGGTAAATAGATGGATATATACGGAATGATACATCATTCTATTATGAATATTTTTATCCATTATATATATTTTTGGTTCTTTTGTAATGAAAATCATTCATCATGAATATCCATTTCGTGATGTAATGGATACGATAGAAGTGAAATTTATCGGAACACAACCAATAGATGGTATTATTTCTATGAAATGGAATGAAATCATTCAACTATACTTTATCTTTTAAACTATATTTATAGTAATATAATTACTCAATTTTATTGAAAAAAATATTAAAAAAATATATATATGTAACTTAATTTCCAATGAATTGATTATAATTTCACACATCCCAATTTTAAGGTTTTTTATTAATGAATTTACTCATTAACATGTTTAATATAACAATACTTTCGTCCTTATACAATATTTTTCTCCTCCATGTCTTAATGTTTACATATCACCAATTTTATCTTTATCAGGTAACCAGATTATGTATTATTTCATTAAACCATTATGTTTCTTAGTTTCCTTTTTAGAATATGTTTTATTATACCTTTGTATGATGAGGGTTTACAACAATTTTTTCTTCAAACATTAATTTTTTTATGAAGATAAATTTTTTGGATGTTAATTGATTTATTTAGTGGGGTTGATTTAACAACCATAAAATTTAGGTAAAAGAATAATAATATTTACGGGATTCTTAATACACAAAACTAATCTTTTATTGAGTTGTGATATATTATAAATACATTATTCTAACATCATGATTGAATTGGTGGGTATGAATATGTGTTAGCCCATTTTGAAATAAATTTTTGATGTTCTTACCCATTACAAATTTTTTTATTAATGTTGAGGAAAAATACACACAATAATTTGTGTAGTAATTTTATGTTTCAAAAATGCATTTTCATTAAAATCAGTTTGATTAATTTTACCAATGGAAATTATAAATAATTTATTCCAATTTTATAAATTTTATATTATATAACTAAAAAACAATTTTATTTAATTATATAAATATTAACTTCTTTTAAAAGTTTGGTTTTTTTAAACGATTGATTTATCAATGAATAGTGAAAATTACATATTTTTCAGATTCTGTCATTTAATTTTTTTAAAAACAAGTAATTAAAAACTCCCATTTTATTTTTTCTTTTTTTATAAAGAGAAATATAATTCATTTAATTGATAATAATAATATTAGTTCCATTTTAATAGTATATATCCATGCTTATGAAATAAGTTAATTTTTATGTTAAAATGTATTTTTCTTAAAACATATTTTCGTTGCATTTTATAAATATATATTAATATTTATTTCTACCAGTCATATATATTTTATAGGAAAATTGGATACCATAATTTATATGATGAGACTCACATGTGGTATGTAGATCACTTTTTATTTATATTCGTTAGGAATAGTAACAGTGGTAAACATTTATCAATATAGTAAGGGTAAAACATAGTTAAAACATTGGGATAAGGAATTATAATTTCTATAGAACATGATTTTATAATATTGAATGTGTTGAGTTTAGAACTATTTATCCATGTCCTGAATATATGGAAACATGGTGTAATTTTCTTTTTATATTGACATTTATATTATTTTTAAAATATAATAAATAAGAAATGTCACTCTGAAGACATTTATATCATTGATTTTTTTAACATAAGGATAAAAAGATGATAAGATCACTAATATATTAATATTTTAAATTTGAGTTAACTTTTTTAAAATGGTAATTTATTTTCGAATTTTCTATAATAAATTATCTACCTTAATCGAGTATACAAGGCGGACTCAATTTTTGTGAATGGAGTAGAAAAATAAACTAAATAATTTTAAATAGACCAAAAATATTATTTTTTGGTTGAGTAATGGTTTTCTACATGTTTGAATGATAAATTTAACATATTATTTATATTTCAATGTTTTATACTCAAATTCCATTAAATCCATGTTGTTTTGACAATCAAATTATGTTAATAGTTAAAAAATTACATTAATAGTATTTTATGTTAAAAATTATTTGTTAAAATTATTTAAAAACAACATATATTTTGAAAGAAAAAAATTATGATAATAGTTTGTTTTTATCATCAATATATTCAAATATATGTTATTTTATTAACATTATACATGAGTTGGACACATTTTATATTATAACGTTTCATGTATTTCAATAAATTCCATTAATGATATTTTATTACAATTTTTTTTATTAAGTGATATAAAATTCACATTAAATATATCATTATCCATGTGATAGGGTTATGGTTGATAAAATTAAATATTTTCAATTTATAGGTGAATTTACATTTTTTATCTTTTTGAATAACTATAAAATTATAAATAGTGATATAACGTTAATGGTGAAAATAGTTAATAAAAGGATAAACTATGTGATACAGTTGAAAACATAACCAAAAAATATATAAAATTTATGGAATGTGAATACTATAACATAGAGTAATATTATCATATAATTATATATATTTAAATCCATATTTTGTAAAATCTAATTTAAATTAATTTAATACTGAAAATAATTCCAAGAGTTCCCCCTCACATATAAAGGGGGGCCTCTCCTCCGTACACTTTTTGAGCCTTAGTACTATTCTAATTCCTTTAATAATACCTTTTTATATTAATCATATATATTATAGAGCTTCTAGTCTTTTGAAAATACTATTCATTCATGTTTTAATGTGTAATTAAATTTTTTCTCACTAAATAGTTGGTAAAATGTTATTTTGTAGAATGTAAATCTCGAGGTAACGGTTTAGCATCTCATGTTGTCTTATTTAAGATATATGTTGTTTTATGAAACTATATTATTTATTATGTTTTTATGAAATACATTTTACATGTTATATAATGAGTGAACTTATAATCATGACATTTAATGTCTTGTTTTATGTAATTCTTTCATGGAGTTTAAGTTTCAATGTGTACGAAAGTGGTAAGGGTTTTAATTTAAAATCTAATTGTATATTGGAATTATTTATGATAAAGTTTAATATAATGAAATTTTATGTCATATATCTCAAGAATACCATGAATTTGTTATCTCATATATTTATTTAAAATTATTCGGTGATTACCTTTCGTTTTCCTCTCTAATTAATCAAGACACTACAATATAATTTTTTAAGGAAAATTAACATTATTTCTCTCGTCAATAAAAAATAAATTTTCTATCATATAGATTTTTTTAAAAATATATTTAAATGATATTTTAATATTTTTCATTTATTTATTAATCTCACTTTTACCCTTGACATATTTTTTACAATATATTTTAAATTAAAAAATATTTTCATTTTCTGAGAAAGGTACTTGTGACTTATTTCTGAATATGTCAAAAATATCATTGTTTTATATTGAATGAAATTTTATAACATAATGACCAAAAAACTATTTTTAAATTACATTACATTTTTTAAATTTAATTTTTATAGAAAATCTATTAATTAACATTAGGAAAATATTAATATTTTTAAATAATTTATTTAAAAATGAAGAGGGTATTTTTTTCATGGAATATTATAGTTATCATTTAAAGGAAATTTTATCTAGGATAAAATATAATGATGCAACTTATGACTTATTAGGGATATGATCTAATTATATCATATAAATTTATACTTTGTATGAATTATGACAATTATGATTTAAGTAAGCATTTATGATAATAGTTTCATTCCCTCTATTCAATTATGTTATGAAACCTATTTCTTCACCATGAGTTTTTCTACGAGGAAATGATGAAATTATTATTAAAACCATTACCATTTTACATGTTATGATATAATTAATTTTTTATGATATTTTAGAATACATATGTAATATTTTAAATATGTAATGGGAAGTAATATAATTATATAACCCTACAATACATTGGGTATAGATAAATATCTCTTTAGATAATATGGATTGTAATGGGAAGGGCCCTAGTTTATTAAGGGACACCATCCAATATGATAGTCTTGGGAGGGAACCTTCATTAATCATATGATGTTTTGGGGAGTGAACCAAATCCTTTTAGATAGTATTGGTAGTGATCCTTGTCTATTTGGGAGATAATTTTATCTGCTTATGTGTATGGCATAAACACATGTATTATACCAATGTTATGATCTAATGTCACATGTTCTTTGAAAAATTTATGATTCATATCTAATGAACTAAAAATAATTATTCCATGACTCATGATTATGATTTAGATATTAGTGGTGTTGTTTTAAAATATTTATATTATATTCTATTGCTACTATTCTCATGTTATTACTATGATATCATTGATATATCTCTTGTTTTCTATTACAGTGTAAATGTACATACCCTTTCTTAATTTTACTTTTCACGGTTCATTATGAATTGATTTAATTAGGGTATGTCAAAGAAGATTAATATGTTGGAAGATCATTATCAGAGATATTGAATATATTTCATGAAATAAGAATATTATGTATCTAGTTTTCAAGGACACAAAACCATTATGGTTATTACATGGGTCATAATGTTATATAATTAACATTCCTCTATTAATATATAATATTAATTTATGAAATGTGTGAGTCACAATACTATAATTGAGGCATGATGAGTATAAATTCGAATGTATAATTTTTGGTACATTTTTTTGGAATGCATTTTTAATTTTAATTTGGAAATTCATTTTTAATTCTCAGTTTTCCTAGAGTCCAATATCTATGTATTCATGAATTTTTTGAGACTATATTTCATTAATTTTTCCTTGAAATTAAATGTTTTAAACCCCCCATTCTTTTAATTTTGTGTAAAGTTTAATAATAATAATCGTCTAAAAACATTTTGTATTTTAATGAGAAAATAGAATAATTCTCAGGTCCTAAATTATCATTTTAATATATGTATAAATTCAACTCAATCTTTATCATTATTAAATCATAGGATGAAATGATAATGATACTATTCATGGTGAAGAGAAGGTATTTACAACTAGAATGATATGGCTTATGTGCTTTTCCCTATACAATTGAGGAACATCAACTAAACCGTCTCCACTATGCCATTGTAGTGACTTGTATGCCATTTTTAGTAGTAAAGGAGTTACAAAAGAGTAAAAAAAATTAATAACTAAATGTAAAATTGTTTACATTTTAATGGTATGAAAAATTTGATATGTAATGGGGTATCCAAAATTGGCTACGTAAATGTTCATGAATCCACTATGCAAGGGTACTCCACTATACATGATGCTCATTAAATGTTATCCATGAACTTTGTTGTGGACATGACCATGGTGTATCACAAGAATGAAATAATAATATAGATATAAAAACATCAATATTAAAACTAAAAATGGATAATTTTACAATCAATTTTGATTATTTTTTTCAAATGGGAAAAAGTTGGATAAATTTAAAATTCCTTGGATAAAGGATTTTGATGCAGTGTGGTTAAAATTACCAACCTAGGAACACCACAAAATGGTGGAAATATATGGCCAGTAAATTAAATATCTATTTTGATTTAATAATAACCACAGTATTCTATGGTCTTGGGAATTAATTTCTCAATGAGAAAACAATATGGGATTATTAAAGAATATAAAATAAGGAAATGTATATAAAGGGGCACAATACCTTTTAGCTTTCACATGAAGAGGATTCTAAATACATTAATTGTAGATAATGTGAACCTTCTATTCGAAAGAAGAAGGATAAATAATGTATTTATAGATAACTTTGTATAATTTATTTATATATTCAAATTAAAATTACACCTACATGGAAGATAAAAAATAAATCATGGTTCAATGCATAGGAGTTCATAAAACCAATAGATAGTTCATGTGTGTTGGGGGATACAATAAATTTTTTAATGTTTATATGGTTTTCATAGAGATAATATAACTATGTAACGAGTGAAATAATATGATTTTTACCCATTTTGGAATAAACATCCAAGTGGATGTATATGTGGATATCTTGGGAAGATATATTTATATTATATATATTTTAATTTGACTTCTTTTATATTTTTTGGAAATTATATTTATGACTAAAGAAGTTGTTTTTTCTTTCGTTAATTATATTTTCTTCTAAAATTATCTAATTATTAATTCAAATTATTAAATTAAATTTAATATTTTATTTATTATAAATTCTTTATAATTTTCTTTCATATGATCATAGTGATTTAAATCATGATGACTGCATGAATTTCATCATGTAGTGGAGTCACATTCATATTAGGAAAAACACCAATATGAATTTTATTGTTAAAATAATGGAGTATTTAATTATCCACCAAAATTTAATTGGGTTATCATTATGATATATAATTAGATAACTATTTTATATAAGGATGATGAGAGAGTTTGAAGGATTATCATTTTTAAATACTATTGTCTTTAAAATCAGTTCTCTCCCTCATTTTTAATCTATTTTCAATTTTAATTAATTTTTTGTCTAAGTACATTATTTTTTTAGAATGGAGTTATATTTTTAAATCGCTGAATGAACCATAAATTTATATTTTATCAACAAAAACCAAAAAAATAGTGATATATTAAAATATAAGTTCATCATCATCCCTAAGAGACAACTGAACGGACTGAATTACGACATTATTTTAGGTGGTAAATTATTAAATTTGGGGTAACATGTATGATTTCACCTACATCAATAATCATTAAGATAATAATTTCTAATGACTAGGGAGGAGTAGTCTATGTAAAGGATCATATATTGATGTGTAATTTTGACCAAGAGGTGCAAAACTATTTTTATGTTTTAGATGACCCATTATTCATACTACATGAAATTTTTATTCAATGTTTCATTATCTTACTAGGGATACATGTTTCTTATAAATATTTATTACTTGAGGTTAAATTTTTTAATTTATAAGAAGCATCATAATTTTAAGCCTTACTTGTCCTAACTTAATGGATTTTCTAAACAGTGGGTGGTTTGGTAGGTTTATAATTATGTGGTATATTTTTATTAATTATTATGGGAATTTATTAGCCCCAACCATCAAACATTACATAATAACGATTTATTTAAAGAATTTGACATTGAAAATCTTTTCAGGTTTAGTGTTTTAGATAATTAGTCCATTTCTGTTACATTACATCTCAAAAATTACAAAGTAGACACTTCTACTATATAAAAAATTTTAGAACAATAAAAATTCTTAAATAAAACAACAATTACTTTCTTTAAAAAAATGTTATTGATTTATTATTCTATCTCAACCTACCTTTTATCCTATGAAAACATTTTTCAAAAATTTTGGATCGGCACAAAAGACTCATTAAGGGATATAAAATAAGGACAGAAAATATCAGTCTTGGAAAACATAGAAATTAAAGAAATCATAGTCCTCAATCATAAAACATAAGCTATTTAACATAAGTCATCAAATAATAAGATTTATTAATAACAAATAGAAATCATAAATCATAAAGGTAACTTATGGAATCCAGAACATACTTATATTGTACCTTTCCCAGCTATATAGGGAGTTACTTTTGGAATAACCATCAAAGTATATTCCCTAAATCACTTAGGAGAAACATTATCATTTACCTTTGTCACATTTCACAATGCATTGGAGAGCTATTTGGGGCTCACCCTCCCTTATTTTTTCATGGAACCACTCGTATATATAAATAATTCCTAAGAAACATAACATTATCATAACACATAAATCAAGATAAAAGTAAACATAAAATTTCCACATTGCAATCACAATATATGATTTTAGGATATTTAATTAATAAATTCTTTCTAAAAACCATTTCAATACATTAATACATTAAAATGTTATATGGTATTTATTTATCTTTTAAAATCATTATGACTCGTTAATGAATCCAAATACCAAATAATACTCATCGTAGAGTAAAGGTCATTGTCGATGCGTACGTTAAAAAGAAACATTCCTTTTGTCATTTAGTAAAATACTTCATAAAAAAAAGATTCCATTATAAAACCATTCATTTAAATTGAAATAAAAAGGGTATAATTATACACTGTATAAAAGAATTTCATGTATAAACCAAAATATGACTAAATGAAATGAGATGGAAAAGAAGTCTCTTATAAAGATCAAATCATTAGATGAAGAATAAATCAACGACATAATTTTGTTTGAAAAAAAATAAACCAAATAAAAGAAGAAATTAAGTATAAAAAAGACATAGGTCATTCGCACATTTTCATAGCATGATATAATTAGGAAATAATTTTTTATTTCAATGAATGGAAATTGGGTTAAGAAGTTCCCTTACCTAGTGTTTGAATCATCATGTATGTTTCTTGTTCTTCCTGAATAATAAAAAAATGTTAATATATACATTGTTCAGAACCATTTTGAATTTTATTATTATTTCAATATCACTTATTATAACATTCAAAACATTAAATAATTATTTAATATAATATCGATCATTTTTTCGATATTCAGTACATGATTTGAAAATGAATTTGTTTTGAGTTAAATTGTCCATGTAGTCAAAATTAAATCATCTCCATAAATATATACACTATTTAAATATCATATATATCCAAATATATATGTATTTATATTATTACAAGTATATGTAGATAATAAATGAAATACAATGTTCACGGAGATGGTAAGCCATACGTACAGATGAATGCTACTTTCATTTCATTATCTTTTTTAAAGGATTGAAAACTAAATGATACATTGGTATATTATAATTTCAGTAAAATATCATATTTTATATATGTTACATAGTCTAATTAGTAACATCCTTTATACGATTCATGTACGGCATGAATGAGTTATATCACTTTGAGGGGGTGGTGGTCTGCACTTTCTCCAATGAAATTATCGTATTTACACATTATGAAAAGCATAAATGTACCGTTTAAATAAAAATAAATACATATAGATACAATATAAATATAATATATATAATATATAAATATATTTACATAATAATAGCCACCATGAGAGGTGGTAGGAGAAAATTTAATAATCTTCTTTTCGTAAGGCATTAGTTTTCCATACACAGAAATTGTATGTTAGTTTCTATTAGATGGAGGTGTGTGTATGTGTAGTTAGAAATAATATTAATAAAAAAGATTATTGAGGATAATTTTTTCATTATGATATCAAATAAAAATAATATAATAGGTAGGGAATAAGGAAAATAAAGGAATGGAACATAATAGAAGACCTTACCTCTAAATCGGGTAATTTCTTAAGATTTGAGGCAACAAGATTTCTTAAATTGCCTTCTGAAAAACGTATGGCTTATAAGAATAAGGGAGGTATATTGGGATATTATTTTAGTATAATTTGGACTATTTAAAGGGATTGAGAGATTTTTGTAAATGGTTATAGGTGGTTCCATTTTATAAGAGGGAGGAGGGGAACATTAATAATGTTTTGAAATATTATTTTATTATAAAATTATTTTCTGTCTAAAATTGTCCCAAACACATAAATTTAAATGATAAGATGATTTTTTTTCTATATTATCTCAATGAATATGTTTTAGACATGTTTAGGGCACAAAATTATCCATATCTTATATCTTTAACCCTTAGTTAAAAACATTAACTTTTACCACGTTTTCTGGTATTTTCATAATATATGGTAACAATATTTACTATAAAATGCCAAGAGAACCATAAGTGTATCATTAATGACATTTTTAATATATATAATTCATTTTTCAAAATATTATATATTTAGGACTATTATATCTTTTAATAAGATAGTATTTGTTTTAAAAACTCTTTTATGATAATTTGGACACTATTTAGTAAACGATTTTTTAAAGTCTTAAAAACTCAGTTTTTTCGAAAAAAGTCATTAAATGAAATATAATATGTCAATATCATCAAAAAAAATTATGGCATAAAAACAATCAAATTACATTTTTTTTAGTATTCATAGTATCATTTTTTGGATATCTTATTAATGAAGAAATCACTACATCAAAATTGTTTCATTATTAAATTTATTTATTTAATGTATAAAATTTATAATTAAAATACCAAGGTGTGTGAAATAATTTTATATTTCTAATGAATATTTACAGTATAAGATATCACATATATAACCCCATATAAATATTGGTTTAACAAAATATACATGTTCATTTTATGTTACTTTTTTACTTTTAATTAATTCTTGTAAAATGTCTTTTTCACATTCAAGTGGATACTTGGGGACCCAAAATCGACCCAAGGATTACCATTGCCTGACATACCTAATATATTAGTATTAAATCACATGTTAGGGAAGTTTAATATTAATATAATATTTTTTCCCTCATTTATCAGAATTAACCTTTAACCATGGTAAATAAAATAATTAATAAAGTTTCTATTCATAATGTCAAAAAAATAAAAGTTACCTATTTACACAATTTGAAACTTTTTATTTTAGATATGGAATAAATTTTTCCAAATTCAATGTGTATAATTTATAGTAATTAATTTATAATTAATTCCTTTTGTCAAAACCCAATAGTGGTTTTTTAAGAAGTAAAAACTATCAAAAGATTGACATGTGTTTATTTTGAATTTAAAAGTGATATTACATCCAATGACCAAAATTGTATTAAATGATAAAAATATAATCCAATGAAACTTTAAAACATATTAAATGTATAATGTAACTACCTTAAAGAATTATATGTTAATGGAAATTTTATTTAAAATGCTGTATTTTTCACTATTCATTAAAAATGAACTTTATCACAAAATTACAAAACATTTATCCAGAGTAAAATTTGATGTACTGATTCAATATAAGAAGTTTATTTTTTCAAAAATAACATATAAATATTACAAAATCTATATTTTAAAAAGGTTCTCCATCAAAAGGATATAAGAAGAAATTTTAAAATATTAGAGTATTTCATTCTTAAAATCGGATTCATTCTTATTTTAAGCCTAGAAAATTTATAGGATAAATGTAAAGACATTAAATAAACATGTACAATCATATTTTTATTCATTATATTCATTCCCAATAATACAATGGCAAGGCTTTAACTACCATTTAACATAATAATATTATGATATAAATATTTGTTATAACTCAAACTTGTGTGAAACATATGATTTAAAAGAAACCCATTATTGTGTGTTGAGTACGCTATCGAAAAAATCATCCCCTTTAATTTAAAAATAATATATTGTTCACAAATATTCAGAGAAATGATAAATTATTATTCTATAAATACATGGGATCCAACATCATTCTCCACTTCTTGAAATTGTATCCCTACAATTTTTTTACATATCAAATAATTGAGGGTATTAATCCCTTATAGCATTTTTAGATTCCCATGACGCCTCTTAAACCATATGGTTTGTCTATAAAATCTCTAACTAATTAATTACCTTATTCCTCAAAAATTTCTCTCTGTATTCAAGAATCAAGATGAGATGTTACTCATAAGAATGAATCTCTTCCAATTGAACTACCTCTAGACTAAAAACATGAGATGGATATGGAATATATTTTCTCAAAATTGAAACATCAAAATCATTGTGTACCTAGGATAAACATGGGGTAAATCCACTATGTAGGAATCTGTTCCAACATTCTCTAGGATTTCATAGTGTCCAATCAATCTCAGTCTCGGATTTCACTCCATATCCTAATACATCACACTTTTTCATGGAGAAACTTTACGAAATAAAAGATCACCTAGATTGAAATAAATTTCCTTCCTCCAATTATTCACATAAATCTTCTTCCCAAGTGCTTCTGAATCAACTGAAATTTTTATGCCATCCCTTCATCCAATTATGGTCCCATCAGCATCCTTTCACCTACTAAATCCCAAAAAGAAGGATCTTGACACCTCTTTTTATATAATGCTTCAACTAGTTCCATTTGTATATTGTAATGAAAAATGTTATTACATGAAAACTCAAAAAAAGAAGGGTGTTGGTCCTAACATCCCGGGTAATCCATTGAACAATCATGCAACATGTCTTCCATGGTCTGAATATTTCATTCTGACTGCCCATAAGATTACAGATGAAATGATGTACTAAAATTTAATTTAGTACCAAATGACTTATTAAGGCCCTGATAAAAGTTATAAGTGAACATGGTATCATTATCAGATACAATGTAGAGTATAACTCCATTTAATATAACTAAAATTTTAATATACAACTGAGAAAGTTGATCAAGAGACAGAGTATCTCGAATAGGAATAAAAAGAGCATATTCAGTCAATTGATAAAAAATAACCCTAATTGCAAAGTTACCTCAAGATGTGTTTGGTAATCCCACTACAAAATCCATAGACACATTTTCCCATTTCACCTATAGAACTGGAAAAGGATGATGCATCCCATTCGGTAACTACCACTCTGCTTTAACATGTTGAAAATTCAAGAATCTCAAGGTTAAGTAAGCAATATATTTTTTCATTCCATCGAACCAGTAATACTCTTGATGATCTCTATACATCATAGTACTACCGGGATGAACTGAAAATAGGGAACTATATGCTTCACGTAATAACTTTTTCTAAAATCGTTAATCACAAGGAATACATAATCCCTATCTAAACCTCAAAACACAATCTTTATCAATGTAAATTCAGTTATCTTACCCTTCTGATCCAATAATTCATTTTTCTGCAACTCACTCTCCTCTATCCGCACATTCGTAATTTTTTATGATATAGATTTTCTCCCTACCACCTGAAACAAAATAGCAGAATTTCTTACACTAACAACTACCAATCCAAAATTCATCATATCAAAGTTCAGAGGATCTCATTCCAAATTATGTACAGTTAATATACTATTACTATTTCGAAACAAAGCATCACCTAGTTTATTTTCCATTATTGGATAGAAGTGAATCATGTAATCATTAATATTTGATTACTTCCAACCATCTCTTCAGTATCATATATAATTAATTATGAGTGAATTTATAATTTAATGATTTTTGATCAGTATATATTTATAACACCACACTATATAGATGATGCCTCGTAATGTTTATAGAAAAAACACCAATAGGTAATTACATATACTATGTGGGGTAATTTAACACATGAGTTTTCAAATGACATGAGTCATAAGCAATTAACTAATAATTTTTCATTAGGACACAACCATATCCTTTCAACGAAACATCACTATACATAACAAATTCACCATTTTTGGTAGGTAGAGCCAAAACTGGAGTATTCACACATATTATTTTTAATTCATATAATATTCATCGCATTCTATTGTCCAGATGAACTTGACACCATTTTGAGTTAACTTTTTCAGTGGGCTAGATAACCATAAATTTTTTTTCCAAAAAAATCCAGTTATAACGTGCTAAAAAATGAAAACTATGAATCTCAGTTATATTTATGGTTCATTTCCATTTTTCAAAAATGTTTTGTTTAGTTGGATAAATAGTTATACCATCTTTCCTAACAATGTGACCAAGGAATGAAATTTTGTAACAAAAACCCACAATTGATGAATTTACAATAAAATTTATTTTCATTTAATATTTTCATGATAATCATTAAATGATTTTCTTGTTCCTATTTACATTTATAATAAACCATAATATCATCAATAAACACAACCACACACATATCCAAAAACTCAACGAAAATTCTATTCTTAAGATCCCTGAATACAACAGGTTCATTGGTTAACCCAAAAGGCATAACTACAAATTCATAATGCCAATATCTAGTACAAAATGTAGTATTTGGAATTTTATATTCCTTTACTTTTAACTGATCCTTCTCTGAACTCAAACCAATCTTCAAAAAATACTGATCTCCCTAGTGTTGATCAAAAAAATCATCAATATAATGCAAATGATACTTGTTCAAAATAGTGATGATATTCAAGGCTCTATAATCAATTCAATGTCTCATTGAACAATATTTATTTTTTAGAAATAATATAGGAACACCTCAATGTGATGTGATTGGTCTAATGAAACCATTAACTAATGACACATCAAATTTATTATTTAACTATAGATGTTCAATTTGAGCCATACAATAATGGGGTTTTAAAATTCGCTTAGAAAATAGATCTAAGTAAGTTGTAAATTCAACCTTTTTATTTTTTATTATACTATGAAACTCATTAGAAGAAACATCAAGATACTCATTTTCCATTGGCACACCATTAATCTTAATGGTTCCATTATTTTCAACAATATGTTCAAGGTAACATTCACTTCCATTTTTTACTAGTTTATCATCTTCCCAATATATTATCAAACGTAAGGGTTCATTTTTGAACAAAAATTAAAATACATTCTGAAATGAAACCGATTCAGTTCTACATTTAATTATAGAATGACAAATTGAAATCCAATCCATACCCAAAATAACATCTGACTCTACTAGAGGCAAAACAATACGGTTTTATGGTATATTTTTTCATTAAACAAAGAAAGGATGGTTTGTATAATTTCTTATTCTCTCAACTTTTACCCTAGGTTATTTTACCTCAAGTTAAGGATTTATATCGTGATATTGAATTCATAATTTACAAGATAATTTCTCAAAAATGAAAGTATATGTGGACTCGGAATCAAACAACACATTTTCATAATATCAATAAACAAACAATGTACCTGATTTTACTTCATTTGATAGAAGAACATCTACTCAAGTCGATGCAAAGGATTTAATAACAACATTCTTCTTGTAATCTGGCTGCTTTCTATAATTTGAGTTCTTCATTAGACACTCATTTTCATAATGACCCATTTCATTTTACATAAAACAATTTATAGAGTATAAATTAGATTTTATCTAAACAATACCCTATTCATTTAATGGGAAATCATGTGCATTAGGTTCCTTTTTAAAACAAAAAAAACATTTGTCAAAATTCAAAACTCATTCCCCAATGTACTTTTTACAATTATTTTCACAAACTATAAAAATAAGTTTTTTACCATTTGAATTTTTTAAAGAGTTATTAAATTTAATTGGTAACCTTAACCTATAATTATTTTATTTCTTTAAACAACAAATTATCCTTATAAAAATTAATTTTTAAATTATCCTCACAATGATCAAGTTTTTCATAGTTTTGAACTCAAGAGAATCGAATTACCCTCGATACTTTGTCTTTAATATTGAGGAAAAATGATTGATTTTACTATTATGATACCATGTGAAATTTGGATCATAACGTGTTAGTCGAGTGAATGTATCTTTATATTAATCCACTAACTCATCCTACTACATAAATTCAATGAATGGATTTTTCATACTATATTGAACCGCCTTAGGGAAATATTTCTCAAGGAAAACACCTTTGAATGCATCCCAATCAATAGAATAAATATCCTCACAATCCCAGATATGTTTAACCATAAACCACCACTGATTTTCTTCAATATAAAAATGGTAAACAACAAGTCCTTTTTTTGATGTTCTGAAAATACCATGAAATTAAAAATCATTTCCAGTTATTTAATCCACCCTTTATCTAGAACATGGTCAGATGATCCTTTGAATGATGGGGGATGTTTCCTAATGAAATGATCCACTACTTACATGTTCTTTTGTGGTTGATCTGGCTAATCTATTTCATGGACACAAGCACTATTTATAGCTTGATTCGACTGTTCCATCACTTCAAAAAACTGTTCAGTTCTGATTCTGACCATTTCCAATTTCCAATTTTGTAGGTTATTTTCCTCCTTATGTCTTTGTTGGAGTTGGTGGCCTAGAGCCAACTTCTTTATAATTTATTCATTAATAAATACCAAATCACATCATTATTGTTCTTCAACTTGAAAATTCATGTGATAATGTCATAAGAATTTTTGTTTCATTAAAGGGTCATAGTGGATCCCTACTATGATGAGAACCCAGATGTGCCATTACATTGTTCTTGAATATATTTTTTATGGTCAGATGCTATTATTTGAGGGGAAAATATAAAAATAGCAATTAAGGGTGAGGAATCATAAAACATTGAGTCATCTTCTCATGGTGTACGACCCTAGAAATATTTAAGAGGGTATTATGAGAATGAGACCCTCCAGCCAGAAATCCACATTTCACAATGCCATTGGATGTTCCTATCTGTGGATGTGTGTATTGTTCCATAGAATTTATGTTTATTATTAATATGTATTACAAATAGCGCAGTTATATTTTTTGACAAAAACTAAGAAGACACACTATTCTTGGATAGGTAGGATATATTGGGTGTGTCGTGAGTAATACTACATTAATTGACAATGCAAGAAAGTATTTGTACCTTCTGTTCCATAACAGAAGTTAATTTATCATCACTTTGATGGAATTGATATAGCCTAAATAAATCTATGTCCATTGTTAGGAATGGGTGAGTTCAATTCTAGAAAGTCAAAGAATGAATAATCAAGGACATGGTTTGATGAAACTATATTGCAACCCGCTTGATTGGAGATATCGAGAAAAAAGTATTATATTACACGGTAACTGTTCGTTGAAGGTGACAAGTTATTGTGGCATTCACTTCATTCTTTATGGGTATGTTGCCATGTTTCTAGATGATAACCTTGGAATTTAGGTAGGATCCACCTAGTTCCATTGAGAAAGAGTCTTAGAGGGTCACACATTAAGTGTGTCCAAGTATCTCAGTTAAATATTAATTTAAGATGTTGAATAATGATTATGCCCTATTGTGGTTTAATAATTATTCAAGGATACCAGATCAAATTTATTTTGACATTACTTATTCGATAGAATATATTGTGGGTCTAAAAATATTTATTAATTAGTGAGTAATGCAGTGATATTTATTTGAGAAATAAATATCAATTATTCCATGTCTAATAAATGTGGTGGAGAAAATAAAGACAATTGAATAACAAAAAGTACATGTCATGTATATTAATATATACATGCCAAGTAATTTTATCAGAGATTTGTGAGAAATAATATTATATATTTAATTAAATAATATTAGGTATAATTTAATAGATGCATTTAAAATAATAATAATAGTCAACTATTATTATTAGACATGGAGTCTTACTAAGAATTAAATTAAATGGGTAAATACCTTAGGGTAATTAATTCATTTTATTATTCTCTTCAATTAAACTCCAAAATATATAATCCTCATTAGCCTTGCCTTTTTTTGTGGGTCTACACAATGGATATAATGAATTCTCTCAAGCCATTAACAAATTATTTTCTTCCAAAAATTCTATAAAGTTATGATATTGATCCTCCTCCACTAGATCAAGGAGAGAACATTACAAGAGGCTCTCTAGGTGATTGGAAGAAGACATCGTAATAGAAGGATTTTCTATGTTAGCACACATAGATCCCTTCGGCGATATCCAGAGATACATGGAGGATTTTTGGATCACTACTAGAGTAATCATACACTTGGATTCTAAGACACAATAATGGATCACCTCAGATCATGATCGGAAACATCAAGATAGAGAGAGAGATAATTACATCAAAGTAATTGTTGTATATTAATTATATTAATTATAAACATAATAAGATGATCCAATCTATGGTTTTGGGGCTCCCTTCATTTTCATTTGTTCATCGTTCTATTTTGAATATCTGGCGTTTTATTATCGTGATAGATCTTCGATTGAGCAATATTAACATAAAAATTATTGTTGGGTACACCCCCCAACACACTTTTACTACGCCCGAAACCTAAAAGTGATATCAGATGGGTCATATGATTGATTATTATTATTTTGTTTTTTCGTTGCTGATTTACACACTTAATTATTTAGTTATTTCATTTAAAGTAAATTGTTATATAAATCTGAATCACTTGATCTATTTCTCCTATTTCATTTCTCGTTGACCTTAATGAAATGAATTTTTTCTTTTAATTTTAAATAAAATAAAAAAGAGGATCTCATTCTGAGCTGCCAGTGGTTCCCATACATACAACACTAGAACAGAAAACATGTATTTTGTAGTGCACAACATTTATTATAGGTTCCAGGAATTGGGATGGTCCGCCAAACCAGGTCGTGTCATTAGATTATATCTATGTCTTTATGAATCTGTGTGTTGACCAAGAACAGGTATCACAAGGTTTCCAGATTACACACCATGTGACCCACTTAACACGAAATGTAGTCCCATCGGTTAGGGTTGGACCGTGTACCCTGTAAATGGATTTCCCGGATAGTAACTGTGTAATGCAGATACTACGCATCGTGTGTCCCATAGAACATGATGTGTTCTCCCAAGATTTATAAAGTAAATCTACTCACCATGTCCCCAAGCATGTACTTCGGATGGATAGTGAACAAAAGTACATGTCGTGCATTCAGAACTACACACTGTGTACTAATCCAATTTACGTAGATTTATTAAAATTTATTATTATATTATACACACTCATGAGACACGTAACATAGTGCGATCTTAATGTTAAGGCACAACACATGATTGGTGATTTATATATATTCGTTTAATTTAACATTTGTGTAATGTTCATTTCAACTCATTGGAATGTTATGAAAGGTAATACATTGGTTTTTCTCTAAGTTACATGTTACATAAATAGAAAATTTTAAATGAATTTATTTATTTAGAATTATTAATGATGAGAATATCAAGGAAATTCAAAAAAGGGTTTATGATAAAAGGAATGATTAATTAATGATAATTAATTGATTCGAGCATGATTTATCTTAAATAATAATGATTAATGAATTGAATGCTAGTTTTATTTATGTGTAAATATCACTACATAAATGTTTGATCGTGATCTAGATAGTGAAAATTGTATGTAAATGGTTTCTTTTAATTATTTTATTTAAATTAAATATGTGGGTTTGTGAGACTTATCTTCATTGATATATAGGGCAAGCGTGACAAAAGTTTCATTATGTTAATCCCCATTTTACCCCTCACCAGCGAGTGAGAAGAAATAATATTAATATATGGAGCTCCCAAGCTAGTCGAGGAGGCTTAAGTTATGATCCAAGGTGAAACAAATCCTAGGAGATATAAATGGGGATAGGTGGAAAGCTGTAAACATGAGCCCAAAAGATTCAAGGGGTTTCTCCACTAGGTCTAGGTTTAGTTTATCAACAGTGTGATAAACTAACCAACAACACAAGCTCATGACCATACCATTTATTTTATTTCAATCAATTTCATTGTTTATTTATTATTTTTGTGGTGTCACTAATATAAATTAAAGCTATAGCCACAGACCTATAGCCACAGTTTTATTGGTCTGTGGCTATATCTTCCTAATTTCCACGGTCTAATTTAAAAACTGTGGCAATACACTGTGTCTTCCAATTTGGAATCGGGTCCCCCGATTTTCCTCTCGCGCTACTCCAAGTTCTTCTCCTCCCTTCAGCTCCCAATGAGTTCTCCTCTATGACCTTGCCTGACCATGCTGCCCTCCTCCCCGACCTCGCCTGACCGCGACGCCCTACTCCCCCGATGAATTCTCTTCCCCGACGTTTTATCCTCCTCGACATTTTCTCCTCACCGCAGCTCCCTCCTCCCGAACGACTTCTCCTTCCCGACCTCTCCTCCCCGTCCTCTCCTCACCTCGGTGCCCTCCTCTCTGATGAACTCTCTCACCACGACGCCCTCCTCCCGATGAACTCTCTCACAGAGGAAACCTCCTCCCAGGAGACCTCTGCCACCGCGGTGCCCTCCTCTCTGACGACCCGTCACCACGGCGCCCTCCTCTCTTAGGTATTGTATTTTTATTTATTATTTTTTTTAGCCTTAATGAAATTCCCCATTTATGAATACGTATGGGGGTTCAGAGGGTCTCGAGAGTCTCCGGGGTTCATGAGAGTAACAAATGGCATATAGCTAAGAGGTTGTAGTGTCATCGACTAACAGTTTGTAAACCACCAATTTTCTGGTGGAATTCCAGTAGCTATATATAGATAATGGATACCCTTCAACAAGAAGATGAGATCCACTATCCTGGAATTCAGTCTTTTTTTGTTTTATAATTGGTATTTTTCCATTTTTTCCATTTCATTATTTAATACCCCTCACCTAATTTTTCTCCCCAAATTACACAACAGAACCTTCATTATACTATCCCTCTCCTACCTCTCCTTCCATAGATAAGATCTATAGATCCCTGGTGTATTGAATTTTCATCTATCGAATATTTTTCTTCTGGTAAATGTATGACTCCCCTTTTCTCCTATCTCGTTTTTTATGAGGGGTGTGTTTTATAAGATTTACCCAGTTCTTCTAGTATTCAAGTAATTTCTCTACTACATCTATATATTCTATTATTATCCAAATCAAAGGCATGTATTTGTAATTTAATCCTCATCATACATGAGGTAGTTGGACCCAAAGTGTTTCCTATAGTAATATTAATTTTCATTAAGTTCTTATGAGGCCATATTAGTTGGTTTCAATTTGTATCCTTAATTATCATTATAAGCGTTGAACTAAGTTTATGTTATGTTATAAATCAATTGAAAGTAATTTTATTACTATGGATGAATGATTAGGGTAATGGGAACCATATACTGTGATTATTCCATTAAATATAACTTTGGAATTGGAAATTTGGGATAGGTTTGTGTTTTGACTTTTGGAAGGTAAAACATAGTAAGTAGAATTGGAATTTTTTTACTATGAATAATGTGTTTTAAAGTTTAATCTAGTTTAAAAAGGGTTATTTGGATTGAAAATAAACTTATTGAATGTTATTGACTAATGGAATTGATGGTATTTATTATTAAACCTAAGCTGAACATGGCCCTTGGGTGGACACTGAGATATACTATTAAATTCCGAGTGAACACATCCCCCATGTGGACACAGGGCCCTGGGGATGGGTATATTACCAATAAGTGTTAGTTTGGACTACAGACATGTATATTACCATTGGGATTTTATTAGGTTTTATTGGTCTCTAAAACACACTTAGAGACATCCAACATTGTCTATAGTAGGTGGGTCTAGCCTAAAGTATCACAATGGAGCCCATGATCAGTTTTATTTTACTTATTTATTGTTCTAGTTATGATAATATCTTATATATTCAACCATTTTATGAACTTGTTGTTTCAGTCTAGATTTTATAAGAATTCCATTTGTGGTGTCCTACTAAGTTGTAAACACACCCTACTAGGTTCCTCATTTGGAACCATAGTGGATTTCCACATTTCATATAGGGATATGGAAAATAACTTGATGACTGGTGTAGGACTTTATGTTAGGATGGAGCTAAGGAATTGGTATCATAATAGAGCTCCGGTCACTTTTTTGAGTCATGTAGTTTGTTATCCATTTTATACTCTTTTTTACCTTTTGCATGGGTATAGTGGAATGTTTTCCTTCGACTACCTTATTCCATTATTTTTAATATTTCATGAATTATGTTTTTTGATGATAAATTTTATGGAAGTTATCCTATTATGTTATGTTATATATGTTTTTTCATTTATCTACTTCTATTTTTCACTCAGTTGTTAGGGTTATAGTCACTATAAGGACTCCTATCAAACCCTATTTTCTAGTTGGTTGCCTCTAGTATACAGGTAGGTGTGCTTGATTTCTTGTATCATACAAATTTTTTGGTAACTATTCAATGGTTTTAGGTAGTAGTATATTACATTACTTCTTAGTTTCTATCCCCTAAAAGGGATGTTCTCTTTTCCTTTATCATGATATCTTATTTTCAATTGCAGTCCCTAAAAAATCATCATCTTATTTTTTATATAGTGTGTATATCCCAAAAACCCTATACATTAATTCCATTAAAATTTATAATAATTAATCAATAAGAATAGAGAGTAAGGAGGTTACTTTTTTTCTTGGATACAATATTCAGGATGAGTACTTCCTCTCATCCCGGGTAGGGGGGCAGGGGGCTGGGCCAGGGGCAGGGGGGTGGGTGGAGGGGGGCAGGTCTACAGGGCAGGGGGAGGGGGAAGGTCTGCAGGGCAGGGGGCAAGGGGCAGGGGAAGGGGGCAAGGTGTGGGTGGGTGGGTGGGGGGGGGGGGCAGGGGGAGGGGGAAAGGGGCATGGGGAGGGGGCAGGGGGCAGGGGGCATGTCTACATGGCAGGGGGCAGGGGGTAGGGGGCAGGGTGGAGGGGGCAGGTGGTAGGTGGCAGGGGCAAGGGGCAAGTCTGCAGAGTAGGGGGGCAGGGGGCAGGGGGCAAGGTGTGGGTGGAGGGGGGAAGGGGGAGGGGGGATGGGGGAAGGTCAGTAGGGTAGGGGGTAGGGGGTAGGGGGCATGTCTATGGGGCAGGGGGGAGGGTGGAGGGGGTAGGGAGGAGGGTGGAGGGGGGCAGGGGGCAGTGGGCAGTTCTGCAGAGCAGGGGGTAGGGGGAAGGGGGTAGGGGGCAGGGAGCAAGGGGTGGGTGGAGGGGGGCAGGGGGAAGGGTCGAGGGGGGCAGGGAGGAGGGGGGAGGTCTTCAGGGAAGGGGGGAGGGGGTAGGGTGGAGTGGGGAGGTCTGCAGTGCAGGGTGTGGTTTGCAGGGGGGTTTGTAGGACACCTATTCTACGACTACTGACAGTGAAAAACAACATCAAATCTCCTCACCTTCACACAGTGATGAGATGCTAGACAAAGAAACAGTTCAAAATCTATATTGAAAAATGCAGATGGCTGATATTAGCAAAACACAACACATGCAAGATGATGAAAAATGTCTGGAAATACAACAGACACAACTAGCAACCCCTGCTATGACTGAATTCACCACTTAGAAACTGGGTGACCAATATGGGGAATCTAATCACATAAAACCAGAAACAGAATGGATAGTGGTACAGAAGGAAACTTAGAACAAACAAATGCACCAAGAAGAGGTCTTAACAGGTATGAAAAATAATCATATCCCTCCTAACCCTTCAATGAAATTGCGGGGAAAAATGTAGTGACACCTAAACGACATTCTACCAAGCAAGTAAGAAAATCCATGCGCGGAAAGAATTCCGGAGGTAACAAAAACAAGGGGCCTAGCCCCAAACGTAAGTATAAATGAATATTTTATATTTGAACTGTCAGGGTATTGCTAACCCCGACACCATCACAAATTTAAAAAATTTTCGTTTTACTCATAAACCGATGCTTTTTTCTATCTCTGAACCTAACGTCACTTTTACTTCTGGATTTAATGGCCTTGACAAATATAGTTATACTTTTATAAAAGAAACATCCAATAATAACAATTGTGATTCATTGTGGGTCTTTGCACATATCTCTATAGATAAAATTAATATTGTTAATGATGATTCTCAATCTTTGACATGTGAAGTAAACATGCATGATAATACTTTCTGTTGTACTTTTGTGTATGCCTACAATTAATATCAAGACATAAGAACCTTTTGGCCCTCCCTTAACAACACTATTCAAGTTCCCTAGGTTAAGAACAATGTTTAATCTCTATTTTCACATTTAAGTGCTGATGGAAGTTGGCTTTATTCCCATATTTTGGTGATTTTTTATTTTTGAATAGGGAATTTAAGGTTATGTTTGAAAAATAAAGAGGTTTATTAAGGATCTTGTTATTTAGTATTGGGATGTACATATCAATCTAAATATTATTTGTTCATTGTTGGTTATGGATTCATGTATCATTTATCATGTATAGTTGGCACACTGATAACATATATATAAGAAGTCATTATACCTCATTTTTTCCACTATTTTCTTATAGGTGGTTTCTTATGATGAGGCCGGTTCTATCAACAACCATCGATGACATTGAGTTCAACATCAGATTTGGGTAAGGTTTATTCTGTTTTTATTCTTTCCCTCAATTTTAATTAGGGCATTTGTGATTTTTGGGCTCCTTATATTTTTGCAGTGCGTTTTAGATTTAGTTGAGGTGGATTCGAGTCGCTGTTGACGAAGGCTTACATGTGTATGCATAGGTAGGAATATACATATATAAGTTCCCCCTTTATATATATTCCCTCATGGAAGTATGAATATTTATATTGGGGCTAGGTGTTCTTATATATGGATATTAAACATGCATACATGTGTAAGTGTAAAGAGGTATATGCAAGTATAAACATATATTTAAGGACCCCCTTGTGCGTATTTGGACATGAAAATATGTACATAGGGGCTAGGTTTCCTTATATATATGTGAAGTTTCATATGAGTGCAATCAGAAAAAAGGAAGATTCGAGTTTTCGTCGTCAAAAGCAAACGCGCCTTGAGGTTGAGGTAGGGTCCCTCTTCTAGCCTCTTTAATTCAAGAATGTTTAAATTGCAAATATATTCCTTCTTAATTAAGCATGTTTATATTAAATTGCAATTCTAGAATAAGTGTTACTTAAGATAATTGTTTGGTTTGATAAATAAGTCATGGTTTTGTAATAAAACCCCTCCAAAGGAGGTGCGCTGTCTGTGAAAACTCACAGTGGTATACCTTGATTATCATTATTGCATTGATGTTTTCCTTATACTTGATGTCGTTTTTAGTCATAAATCACACATCATACTTGACCCTTTTTATATCCCTGTAGGGGGTTTCCCTATTTTAATTAAAAGAGTTGTTTGAACCAAGACACCCTTTCAGTGCCGTTAGACTTTTAAGATGGAATTGCCCATATTGACCAAGTCACCACTAAGTGAATAGCATGATTTGGATGGAATGGCTTGTACATGGTTTTAGTATGGTTTTAGTATGGTCAAACATATTCCTTCAATTCACATAAATTCTATGAATATTTCTCCACAAAGAGATTTAGGAATCTTCTATTCATTTTTATTCCTTCGACTATGGACTGGAAAATGATCACGATTCCACTATTTTATAAATCATTTAAATGAACCATTATATCCACGAGTTTTCTTCTGGAATTGAAAGTGTAAATTTTTTTCAGAAACAGAAGGCCATGAATTTTTTCAAACTGTTTTTCATAAGTCGTTAGGACTCTGGCCTAACATGTAGTCGCACACCAGAACTATGTAGAAGTAAATGAACAACAAATCAACGTCTTTTATTTCTATAGGAGTAATCAAAATTATAGAGACAACATATCATATATTGCTGCATCACTCTTCGAAATGTGTTGTTAAACCCTTATCTCAGAACCCAATGCTGGATCACTTCACCAAAAATCATAGCCAGTCCATATCGTCGTCCTACTAATGTTGAAAACTTCAAAAGATCATTCATACCCACCAAAAAGTTGAGCAACATTACTTCTTGGTAAAGATGAATCTTCAACTGCATCTATATTAGCCAAAACCAGGAGTATCTTTGTTTCCAAAATCACCTCCTGACCATTATTCCTTGAAATCATTCCACCCTTTGCTGTCTAGTGAGGAAGCAGACATTCCATCCCTAATGTCCTAAGTCCACAATAGCCTCAGGAGCGTTCATGTCCATCGCTGCTAGTATACCATGACTGCAAAAAAGTTTTAGCAACCAGTCGGTACCTGGAAAGGCCTTGACCAAGCTCCATTGAAAAATAAACAGTATGATTAACTCCATTAGAAGTTCACCAGTTGTGTAAGGGAAACCACATAGTAATGTCAGCTGTGGCATTGAACCATCATGCCACCAACCTGTTGCCAACTCCCTCACTTCCTCTACTTCTTCAGTATTGAAAACACAATGAGTCTCCTTTCGGTGTGAGGTTTCATGATCCCCTATTCCATCCCTCTTTAAGCAACGTTTTGTATCTTACTTTTTCACCCTTTTGAGCTGTTCGTATCCCCAAACATTCTCCCTCAGCACTTGTTTGAACTCTTTTCAACATTCTCGTCACAAATTCTATACAAACTGAAACCACTTGAATTTTAGCATAATAAGAACATTTCGATAGCAATGGAAAATAAAAACAATATTCTTTTTAATAGTTTATTTGGAATACATGGAAAATGCGTGATGAAATATGTTATTTGAGAGACATCAAAAACACATCAAAAAACACACATTGCAAGAGACCTGTCTAAAATGGAGTGAATTCTTCCTAAAAGTAACCGAAATTTAAAATGAATTGTCTAGGATTCTTCATGAGAATAAGGTTACTTGTCATTGTGGGCCTCTATGAGAATAGGATGACATGTAAAAGGTATCTTGCATGATACGATGTGCATAACACATTTTCCACGAAAAACATTGTATCCTCCATCTGTGAGTGTATTCCACATTTTACTAATTTTTTTATTATTTTACAAAGATATGGGATATCATGACATTATGCGAGTATTTTCCTGGAACGTCGCTCTACTTTTCTGTGGTGTGTCATTTGATTGGTGCTGGAACTCTTGATTCTATGATAGAATTATCGGGGATAATCAATTGATTTGTATAAGAATTCTAAGGGGAATCACATTATCAAATGAGCATGTCTAAGGTCCTTTTAATAATGAAGGTTTCATGCCAACATGCTCTTCGCATAACAAGGTCGACATTTTTCCAGGGGATTCATAAGGACTTTTCAATCACATGATCACATCACCTGAATATCAACAAAACTATCCATCGCATTATGATTCAATATTTCTACCATTATTTTACAAGGGTATTTAAATGATTCTCATGAATCTGTTGATTGTCCAGTTGCATGATCAGAAGATCTCTTTTGAGATACATATCATGATCATCAACATGTTTTAGGGAATCTTGTCTAGAATAAGAGGGATTGTAAAACATGATTTGTGTAATCATAAGTAGATCATGTGTAACACATGATTCATTTGAATGGCCTTTCAAACGTCACATGATGTCATTTCCTTATAAAGGTTACACAATCTTCATAACTCAGGCACCTTCCCTTACTATATTTTGCGGAGAAAATATTACCCTTTCATTGGTTAGTTCTTCAATTATAGATTTACCAATGCTCATTTGGTTGAAATACCCCCTAGGAGATACATACTAAGGGACAAGGACTCAGTTCTGAGGATAGAAAATTCTAGCCTGATTTTTCGAGACTTCTACAGATTGGTGCCACTAGTGACGTTTGGTCTTCTAGGCAACCTTTGGAATTCTTCAAGATATCCGATAAATAAGAGAAAGGGGTGGATCATTCCATTAATAATTTCAGATTCAAAATATATCATGATTGGTTCTATTGTGTGACTTCTTCACAAAACCTTTTCGAAAGATCCATTTTTCATAACCTATCCATAAGAACTGATCACAAGACATGTTTTATAAGACTGCTTCACAAGATCTGATCATAGGATAATTTTTTCTCAGCACTTATTCACGTGAATCACAAATAAACTCTTGGTAATTTTCATTATCCTTGACCCAGATACTCAGCCTCATGGCTATATTGTAGGATTCCCATGATCTTCTGGCTTAGTAGCATGATCATTGATCATCATTCTAATCATGTGACTATATTATGGTCACATGATCAAAAGTCTTATGCAGTCATGAATTACTCCATGGGATACTTGATTCATGTGATATTCCCTTGGTCATACCGTTCATTAGACCCATGTCATGTAACATGATCAAAAATCCCTTCTGATTTCATGTGATTTACATGATGATGTCATATTTTTTCACCTCTTTTGATAGGATCACTTCCTTCATCTAACATATTCTTGTGGTTTTCATAAATATGTATTCTAATTCTCAGAAATATTCAACCATAGCCAGCCATCGGACCATGATTTCTAGAAATCAAAATATCAACCATGGGTATCATATGTGTTCCAAAAACATGGCTTTGAAAGGGATTTTATCACCTGAACATCAATGTTATCCCATGTAACACCGACTTCCTTTGCATGGATTAGATCTACTAGATGATGCTTTCATTCCTTCACCTACATAAAATATTCTATCTAGATAGTTGTAAACATTCCATGAATATGTTCAAATTAATATTTATAATGATAGTCAATTGGTCATGGTTTAGTTCTAGAAGTTGTCCTATATATTGGAAAACTTCCCTCAAGGTCCAGATAGATGGTATTTCTCCCACAAGGCAATTTCTCAAAGTTATTCAAGAATACTCATATCCTCCTTGAATAATACAAGATTCCACTAGAGCTCCAAGTGGGACTTACAACATGGTGGAAATTTTTCTCATGAATAGGCATGATCATTCTGGGTTATATAGATCTTATCATAATTTTCCAATTAGATTAAAGATATTCACCTTTATGAAATAGCATATATTTCCAACCACTTGACTTTTGTTTTCTATTCTCCTTCCCTTGTGAAAAACCCTACTTCCATCCTACTCTCCTCCTGACTCCTTTCTCACGTATGAACTCACCCATTAAAGATATCCTTGCTTACCTCCTACCACAAAAGACACATTCCTAGAAATTGGGTTCGGGATTCAGAAGAAATCCCTTAGCTCGGGTTGCCTCCTCCTGCCTTCCTGCTGTTGCGCATCGGTTTGGCGTGGTAGTAACTAGTGGTAAGCAGTTGGTTTTTTATCATGTGTTTTTTTAAATTATGTTTTCCTTTCAATTATGAGTTCTCAATTTTGTTTTTCTACTCCTGTAAAATTATGGTTTATTCACACAACCACATCTTACCTAGTTAGACTCAACCTCTACTCCTTCTTCTCAAACTATTGCACTGAATCCATATTTTAAGCATTCCTTATTGGAATTTTGGCCCAATTAGATGCAATTTTTCATCAGAGATATGTGTGTGTGGCTACATGTAATAATTTTGAAGTAAATGTAAATAATGATTTGTGTGTTCAGTGTTGGGTGGGTCTGGTCTGGGGAAGGTGTGCGGGCTCGTGTATGGATGTAGGGGGGAGGCTAGTGCAGGGGTGTAGTGTAGTGACAAGAGGGAGGGAGGCCAGGTCTGGTGTGAAGGGGGGATGAGGGGGGCGGGCTGGTGGTGTGCAGGGTGAGGGGTGTAGGTTGGTGTAGGGTGGGGAGGTTGGGTGGTGGGCAGGGGGCAGGGGTAGGCTGGTGTGCATGGGTGCAGGCTAGTGTGGGGGGGGGGGTTCATGCTAGTGTGCAGGGGGTAGGGTATGGTTGCAGGCTGGTGTGCAGGGGGAGCAGTGTAGGGGGGGGGAGGTTAGGTCTGGTGTGCAGGGTGGAGGGGGAATGCTGAGGTTGGGGGAATGCTGGTGTGAAAGGGTTCATGGGGGAGGGAAGTTGGGTCTGGTGTGCTGTGGGAAAGGCTGGTGTGAAGGGGTGTAGGCCAGTGGGGGGGGGGGGGTGCAGGCTGGTGTGCAGGGGGTAGGGTATGATTGCAGGCTGGTGTGTAGGGGTAGCAATGTAGGGGGGAGGTTAGGTCTGGTGTGCAGGGGGGAGGGGGCATGCTGAGGTTGGGGGGAATGCTGGTGTGCAAGGGTGCATGAGGGAGGGAAGTTGGGTCCGGTCTGTAGGGGGAAGGCTGTTGTGGAGGGGTGCAGGCTAGTGTGGGGGGGGGGGGGGGGTGGGGGGGGGGGGTGCAGGCTGGTGTGTAGGGGGAGCAGTGTAGGGGGGGGGGGGTTAGGTCTGGTGTGCAGGGGGGAGGGGGCAGGCTGAGGTTGGGGGGCAGGATGGTGTGCAAGGGTGCATGTGGGAGGGAAGTTGGGTGGGGGGTGTCCAGGGTCTGGGGGGGTCTGTCCTGGGTGGGGGGATGTTAGTTGGGGGGGGGTCTAGGGTCTGGGGGGGTCTGTCCTGAGGGGTCTGGGTTTGGGGGGGTTCGAATGGCAGGGGAGAGGGGGGAACTAGCAGGGGGAGGGGACTGGGAAGGGGCAGGGGGTGTTGTGGTTCGGTGTAGTGCTGAAGGGGAGGAGGATGGATGGTGTGCAGGGGTCGGGTGCAGTGCAAAGAGGGAGGGAGCCCGGGTCTGGTGTGAAGGGGGGAGGAGGGGGCGGGCTGGTGGTGTGCAGGGGGAGGGGTGTAGGTTGGGTGTGTAGCTACAACCAATTTTTATTGGTCAACCTTGAAAATTTGAAACTGAACAACACGCTGAACCTTAAAAATACACGTTTCCCAAATCCTGACTTTTGCTCGTACTACCATGCTTTATAACAAATTAACTGCAGTTTACATTATGTGAAAAAAGGCACCACACATAGCTATTTGAACCTCTTTACATTCAATTTTAGAGGCATTGGAACAAAGTCTATTTTATCGGCAACTTGGGAAATGGTGAGCTTCTTTATTTGTGATTAACAAGTTTGCAGAATTCAAAATTCCCTCCACTTGCTGAACTGAACCACAGCATTCACCCAGCCAGGTACCAAGTAGTGAAAAACAACTCTATAGAATAGCCATGCAACTACTAACCAAAGAAAAGAACTTGTCTAGAATCTTTTAAGGCACACTACTGGACTGTTTACTACAAATAAAAAAGGTTTTCCTCGTCCGTCTCCATACTCAGCCTCTTAATCATCTCCTTTCCTTTGAACTCTAGAAACCACAATTTTCTGAATCTTCAACACATGGTCTAGGCTCTAGTGATGACTTATTCCTAGGCTACAACCCCATCGAGAGAGTTCGTATGGCTTAGCCATCGAGAGCAGAAGGTAAGAAAAACATTCCCAATCTGCGACAATCAATTGTACCTGGCAGCATGTTCTGAATTGTCACTTCATCATCATGTGGAATCAATTGCAGCCCAGGGACATATTGTTGCTTCATGTAAACCCTTCCCTGAAATTTATTTTGTAGACCATGAAAAACTGGAATCATTCGGCTCTTTGCCTTACTGTTGTGCTGGGAAAATAGAAAAATTGTTGCTGCCTAGAAGCTCTCCAATGTCTTTCTTCTACTTTTTAGATTCTGATCCACCATCCACTTGCAACACGAGCCTCTAGTTCTCTTATTTTGTTAGTTTCTCAACTCCATACATCCATCCAACACTTTCCTATTGTCTTGATAATCTCTTGGAAGCCTCCATCTGTTCCAGTGAAATCATTAGCTCTCATTGTTGTCTATCAAATGCAGCTTTTCTCCTCGAAAAAACATCAACAAATGTTTCAAACTCCTGCATCTTACATTCTATCTAATCTTCTCCCCTTAAAAATGAAAAATATAACAGATGCAGCTGTAATTTCGCATAAAAACAAATAGTCAGGAGAGAAAGAAATTTCCTCCAAAACCGCTGCAAGTGAGTGGAAACAAACTGCTCCTCCAATGCACTAGTTTTCTGAAACAGTTCCTTCTCCATCGACTGTCCATACTTGTCCATTAGAGCAGGTTTAAACATTTCCCATGAAATGTTCGGCGTGACACAGTACCAGGACAAAAACCAGTATAGTGTGGTACCAACCATGAAATGTTGCGCCCAGTGTAATTTTATGTCCTCTGTCATCCGAAAAAAATTGATGTACCTTTCTGCTTGGATGATCACACCATACGGATCATCTCCCATAAAATCTAGAAACACAACTCTTGTCAGCCATTTTTTATGGAGGGGGTGTCAAGGGGGGTTGTCTAGGGGGGAGGGGGTGTCCAGTGGGGCTGTCCAGTGGGGTGCAGGGGGCGGGCATGGGGGACCAGGGGGCATGGGGTGTAGGGGGTGTTCAAGGGGGCTGTCCAGGGGGGTGCAAGGGGGTGCAAGAGGGCTCTCCAGGGGGGGTGGAATAGGGCTGTCCAGGGTGGGCATGGGTGTCCAGTGGGGGTGCAAGGGGGTTGTCCAGGGGGTGCAGGGGGTGTCCAGTGGGGGTGTCCAGTGGGCTGTCCAGTGGGGTGCAGGGGGGGCATGGGGGAGTTCAAGGGGGTTGTCCAGGGGGTGCAAGGGGTGCAAGAGGGCTCTCCAGGGGGTGTGTTCAAGGGGAATGTTGATGGGGGCATGTGGTCTATTGGGGGTGCAAGGGGGGACTGCTTGTCCAGGGTCTGTCCGGGGGGGGGGGGGGGTCCATGGGGGTGTAGGGGGGAGGGAGGGGTGTCCAGGGGGTTGTCTAGGGGGGAGGGGGTGTCCTGTAGGGGTACAAGGGGGCTATCCGGGGGGGTCCATGGGGGGGTCCATGGGGGGGGTATGGGGGATGTAGTGGTGTCCAGGGGGTTGTCTTGGGGGGAGGGGGTGTCCTGTAGGGGTGCAAGGGGACTATCCGGGGGGGGGGGGGGCAGTCCAATGAGGTGCAGAGGGTGTTCATGGGGGCTTTCTAGGGGGTGCAAGGGGGTTGTCCAGATGGGGGGCATGGGGGTCTAGTGGTGGTTCAAGGGGGCTGTCCAGGCGGTGCATGGGGGTGTGGGGGGGATGTTCAAGGGGGTTCAGGGGGCCTGTCCAGGCGGGGCACGGGGGTGTAGAGGGGTTGTGGGTTTTTTCTCTTTAAGACGGTTGCTTGATATAACTGAAATATCCTATTGGAATGGTGTTTCCTGATCCGGTTGGGCCAAACCATTGTGGACCACAACTGTAGCAGATCTGACCTAACGACACTGACAAACACTGTAGCGGTGTGGACTTCAGAGTCAACTGTAATGGCATCCCAACTATAGCCTTTATTCACCATTCCAAAAACCAAGTGCTTCTCATCCATAGTCTATTTGGCCCACCTAATAAAACCTTCCAGTACTCTGACAGGATTCTGATGTGTTGCTACTTTGAAAAACTCTATCATTTGTAAAACAGTGGGTGTCCAGGTAGAGGGACTAGCTGGGGGTACTGGAAGCGGGGGTGGTAGGGGGATGGGGAGGACTAGCAGGGGGAATAGCAGGGGCCAGTGGGACTAGTAGCGGACTGGAAGAGGGCCAAGCAGGGTGCAGGGGGGGCTAGCAGGGGGGACTAGCAGGGGGCAGCAGGGGTGGCAGGGGGCAGCGGGGGCTGGCAGGGCGACTAGCAGGGGGGACTTGCAGGGGGTGGCAGGGGGGACTGGCAGGGGGCAGGGGGGCGACTAGCAGGGGGTGGTAGGGGGGACATGCAGGGGGAAGGGGCGACGGGCAGGGGGGTGGATGGGGGACTAGCAGAGGGCAAGGGGGGACTGGCAGGCCTGCAGTCCTGCTGTGTTTTTTTATTGAAATTTGATCAATAGCCACAATTTCTAACCGTAGCTATAAATTTTGTTTGAGGTTTACCTTCTTCCACGGTTTTAAACAGTGGCTATAGGAGTTGGACTATAGCCATGCCAATACTAGCCATTGTTCATTGAACCATGGATATAACCTATAGCCATGGTTTTTAGGCTTATAGCCACGGTTTGAAACTGTGGCTATAGCCTAAATTTCCAGTAGTGTGTCATGAACACACAATTAATGAATTAAGAATGCATGCATGATGGAACTAAAATAATACCGGCATATGTGTAAATATTTTCTTAGAGATAGTTAATCACATAAGTATATCCTTATTAATATTAAAAAGCATGTAATCAATGATAATAAAAAGAAAACATACTTATAAGTATTAAATCCATCAATGATAATATTAAGTCGGTATTGAATTCCATAATTTTGGTAAGAATCGAACCATAGTTCATTGTACTTGACCAAACCAAGGTGAGATGATTTCAATTATATGGGAATTCTAATTCAGGGTCTTGGGTTGAATTGACATGATTCACATCAAGTGTTGAATACCATAGAAGAACATGGTTTGACCATGAGGAAAAGGTTGAGGAAATCCAAAATAAAAGGATTTCAGGATTGGGGAGTCCACTCTATGAATCAACGAGTAGAATGTTACTGCAGTAGGAATTTGGAATGCCAACCTCAAACCCTTGATGTTGCATAAAAATCCCTTGTTGGGGTAATGTGATGGGAAATATGGATCCTTTACATTAGAAAATTCAAGAAACAAAATATTATAAATTCAATTATCAGTGCTATTGTATTTTGAATAAGCAGTGGAAGACTAATAAGTTTTAAATTGTTATTAGTCTTATAATGATAATATAATAAAACATTTATAATCTTAATTTCTAGAAACGGTCAATGAAATTACTTTAAACATATCATATTGAAACTTCCACATGAAGGGAAACATTCTCACCATCACCAATTTCTCAGAATTTCATAGGCAATTATGCATCATCCTCTACTATGAGTGGAAATTGTACATGTTGGAGGAGCATATTCCAGTTGCGCCTAAAAAACTGGGCATTGATGTGGAACTATCTATCTATATGAAACATATATATCATGACATATATGTCTAATGTTTCATGCTATCATACATGTATAACGATCTCGTTATGAAACATGAAAACATGGAAGAATATAGTGTGGTGTCTCGTCTTATGGATATCTATCAAGAGAAAACGAGACAAGAGAGATATAAGATCTCTAGCAATTTTTTTACAACAAATCCTGGGGAGTCTGCACTGGCTGGGCCTCATGTTGTCAAGCTTATTGGCTTCATTGATCACCTAGACATCTTAGGGATTAAGTTTCCGGATGAGTTGAATACTGATCTCATCCAATTATCTCCGCCCAAGAACGTATCAAGATTTATTTTCAAAGAAAACATGAGAAATAATGAGAAGAATATATCAGAACTTATGAACGTAATTATTTATGCAGATAAAGACATGGGGCATGAAAAACCCACAGTCCTTATAGTGAATATGAAAACGAAGTACAATGAAATGGGGCCAATGATTCATAAATAATATGAAGCCCCTGAGAATCATCCACCTTATATGTGGAAGATTTAGAGTAAGGACAAGGAATGGTGTGGTATGTTTTTATGTGGCAATCCAGACACTGGAAGAGGAACTGCACCTGGAAGCATAGGGATTCTAACTGTGAGTTCGTTATCGAGAGTAACATTTACATTTGTACACACTAGGTATTAAATATATCTTTTAGGGATGCCATCTATATTAAATTTCAGGAACCAAGTAGATTTTGAAATATTTCCAAAGGAGAGGTGGATCTTCTATCTACAAATGGTGTGAGGCTAGATTCATGGGGCATTGGTGATTACCATCTCTCATTTCCATATAGGATTCTTTTGGTTTTACATAACTATTATTTTATTCCTAGTGTAACCAAGAACATAATGTTTGTAACATGTTTGAATATGGATGGATTTATTTTCATGTTTGAAAATAAGGGATGTCTCTTCTATAATAACTACATAGGGTATTGTATAGAAAATTTATGTAATGGATTGTATTTATTAAATTATGAAAACCATTTTTGGAAATCGATAATGAAACAAACTCACTTGACTCATACATCACCTAGTTATGGAATAACAGTTTCAGTCATGTAAATGAGAAGTGGTCGACAAAGCTCTATCAAGATGGTTATTTAGACTCTATGGAGCTAAAATAACATGATAGATTTCACACTTGATTACAAGGTAAAATGACCAAGACACCTTTCAGTGGTTAGGGTGAAAGGCCCATAGAGATTATAGGATTTGATTACATGGATGTGTGTGGACCATTTCTAGTACAACCTATTGGTGGATATTCTTACTTTATTACGTATACTGGTGATTTGAGTTGTTATAAATATGTCTATTTAATGAGGTATTATTAGAATTCCTAAGATAAATTTAATGAATTCATGAATAATATAGAGAATCATCCTCGTAAGAAGATAAAGAAACATCGATCGGATTGAGGTGGATAATTTCTAAACCTAGAGATCATGGATCTTCTATTGGAGTCTGATATTTTACCTCAAATCACTACTCCTTATACACTATAGTGCAATGCATATTATCATTTTGGGGATACTCATTACAAACTATAGTATACACATTAAACTGAGTACCAACTATGGGGGAAATGGAATTCCATCTGAGTAATGGAATGAAAAGAAACCTATTTAATCACACACATGTGTTTGGTGATGAGAGGTGTTTGTTAAGGCCTTTTTTGGAAACAAAATAGCACCCTAGGGCACAACATGTATCTTTATAGGATATCGAATGGAAACAAAATTATATTACCTATATAACCCTTATGAAAAGGAAGTGATTGTCCCCAGACATGCGGTCTTTCTTGAGAGGGAGCACATCCTAAAAAATGATTGTGGGGGAAAGATTGACTTTGACGAAGTTGAAGCTAATGATTCATAGTAGATGGCACCAGAACAAGTTCCATAGGTCCATGTAGAAGAGGTTTTGGAATACATGTACTACGTAGGAGCTCAAGAGAGGTAAGGGATCCATATAGATTTGGTTCTCTAGTCACCGAGGATGGTGAATCATTATTGCTGGACAATGATGATCCTCTATCTTACAAGGAACAAGGAGAAAGCTCAGAAACTGTATGATGGATAGAATCTATGTATTTCGAGATGGATTCCATGTATCAGAACCAAATTTGGTTTCTAGTAGATGAGCCAATTGATGTAAATCTTGTTGGATGAAAATGGCTATTCAAGATACTGTTATACATAGAAGGTGAAGTTATCACACATAAACAAAGGATAATGGCTAACAGATTCAGACAACGTCAAGGAATTGACTATGATGAAACATTATTTTCATTTTCTATGATTAAAACCAAAGGAATAATACTTTATATAGTATATTACAATGACTATGATATTTGGAAGATGGATATCAAAACAGTGTTCCTTAACATAAACTATCTGGAATATGTCTATATGACACAACCAGAAGGGTTTGTGACACCAGGTGAATCCAAAGAATTTTCAAGTTACAAAAACCTATTTACGGATTAATGAATGCATCTAGGTCATTAAAAATTTATTTGATGATGCCAAAAAGGAATTTGTAATCATTAATAATGAATTTGAGCCATGTGTATATAAGAGGTTTAATGGGAATTTGGTCATTATCTTAGTAGTATATATTGATGACATATTTCTTATTGGAAACGATGTACCAGTCTTACTGTCAATTAAGGACTGGTTGGAAAAGTGTTTCTACATTAAGAACATTAGTGAATTAGACTACATTCTAGGGATGAAGATCATTCATTTTAGATCCAAGATGATTCATGGAATAAGTGAGGAAATATATATTACCAAGATAATAAAGATATTTAGTATAAAAAATACAGAAGGGGATTGGTTTCAGTGTCACATGGCGTACATCTTTCTAGGAAAATTTTTCATGAGACCCAACATTAAAAATAGAGAATTAGTAAGACCCCATGTGCTTTGGTTATATGATACGTCTTTTATTCCATGTTAGGTACCATGCTTGATGATTCCTATTCAGTAATAATTGTAGGTATATATCATGAAGATCATGGAGAACAACATTGGACTACTGTTAAGAATATCCTTAAGTATCTGATAAGAACTAAGGATATGCTCCTGGTGTATGGTGTAGATGAGGAGCTTGTCATCTGAGGGTATGCTGATTCTAGATTTTAGATAGATCATAATAATCTGATGATGCAATCTGGATATGTTTTCTGCCACAATGGAGGATCTATGAGCTGGAAGAGTTTAAAGAAACCAGTTGTCACTAATTATACAGTGGAGTACAAATATATAGCACCATATGATGCAGCCAAAGAAACCATATATATTTGATAACTTTTCCCAAGAGCATGATGTGGTTTCGATCATTAATGATCATAACACAATTTATTGTGATAATACTGTAGTGCTGGATCATGAAAAATAACCAAGGACACATAAACATATATAGAAAATACTCCGGAAGTATCACCTATTGAGGTATTTCTGTCAAAGGGGTGATGTTTTAGGGAGTAGAGTGTCCAATGATGATAATTTGGTGGACCCCATAACTAAAGTCCTATCTTATTAGAAGATTTGAATATCATGTAGGATCTTGACGGTTAAAGGTTGTTAACGGTTGGCTCTAGTTCAAGTGGTAATCTGTTGCTGTTGGTGGCTTAGAACCAACTACTTTGTACTTTATTCATTAATAAATTCATAAATAGAATCTTTATTATTCATTTGTGTCATATTTCACTAGATAATTTCCAAAGGAAAGTTGTTTCAGTAATGGGTCGTAGAAGATAACAACTATGATGAGAACCCGGAAGTTCCATAACACTATTGTTGAATATATCTTCTATGTCCGGATGAATTTATTTGAAGGACAAAAATAATATAAGCCATTAAGTGTGAGGAATAATAAAACATTGAGGCATATTCTCAAGGTGTGCGCCTTTGGTAATATCCAGTAGGGTATTATGTGAATGAGACCCATCAGCAGGAAATCCATAGTTCATAGTGTCATTGGATGTTCTTATCTGTGGACATGTGTATTGGTCCATAGAATTTATGATTATTATTAATGGATATTACAACATGAGCATTTAGATATATTGATGAAAACTATAATGAATCATTTTTCGTAGTGAGTTAGGATATGTTGGTTGCATCATGATTAATACTGCATTAATAGATAATGCGAGAAAGGATTTGTCACTTTTTTTCAATAATAGAAGTAGATATGGTAGTCCCTGTTATGGAATTGATATAGCCTAAATAAATCCATGGACATTGTAATGAAAGGGCGAGTTCAATTCCGAAATGTCAAATAATGAATAATAGAGCACGTGGGTTGATGGTACTAGCATACAACCTTCTTGATTCGAGTTATCGAGACAAAGGGATTACATTACACGGTAACAATTTGATGGTGTTGACACATCATTGCGGTGTTAACTAATTTTTCTATGGGTTATTTGGCATGTTTCTCGATGCTAACCTTGGACTTTAGGCAAGATCTGACTAATGCCTCTGGGAAAGAGGCCTAGAGGGTGACACACTATGTGTGTCCCAGTATCATAGTTAGATATTAATTTATTAAGTTGAATAATGAATATTCCCGATTGTGGTTTAATAATTATTCAAGGATACCTGGTCACATTTATTTTGACACTAGTTATTCGAGATAATATCATGTTGGTATAATAATATATATATAATAGTGTGTAATTCAAGGATATTTATCTGAGATATAATTATCCATTTTTAAAAGTCTAATAAATGTGGTGTAAGAAATAATGAAAATTTCAAAAAAAAAGTGCACTCCATGTATATTAATATATACATACCATGTAATTTTTTCTGGGATTTTTTAGAAATAATAATAATATATATAATTAAATAATATTGGGTGAAATTTTCTAGGCTCATGTCAAGTAATAATAATATTCAACTGTTATTATTAGAAATGGGGTCTTACTAAGAATTAAATGAAATTAATAAATGCTTATGGTTAATTAATTAATTTTGTTATTCTAGGTAATTAAAATCCCAATTATAAAATTCACATTATAATAGTCATTTTTGGAGGGTGTTCACAACAGATCTAAAGAAATATCTCATGCCAAGAGAGAATTATTATCTTCTTAAAACGCTCTCATGCTATGAGAGAGATCCTCCACCACTGGATCAAGGAGATCACTTTACAAGCAGTTTTCAAGGAGATCGAAGGATGAAAACACAAGTGAAGGCCATTCCACGCTAGCTATTAGAGATCCCTTTGGTGATGTACAGTGATACATGGAGCATATGTGGATCACTAATATAGGAATCATTCACTTGTATTCTATGATGCAACAATGAATCATATCTGATCATGATTAGAAACATCAACGAAGGGAGACTTACATCAATGTAATTCTTTATTATTAATTAAATTAATTATAAGAAACACATTATGATCCTAGATATGGTTATGGGACTCTATTACTTTTATTTATTTCTTCATTATATTTCAATGATCTTGTGTTTTATTATCATGACGAATCTCATATTGAACATTTTTTATGGAAAAAAATACAGTTGTGTACACCCACAATCGTTCATTTTTCTGAGCCCAAAACCTATAGTCATCCCATCATAGATGCCATGTTTACTCTACAGAAAACCATTCGGATCACAGACATATGAAAGATGAAGAAACATAGTAATCTTCAAATGCTACATCCTAACACTCATAAAATAGATTAAAAATAATTTATGGATATTCTATTATCAATTTCATAACTTCTAAAGTTATTTAATCCGACCTATAATTCCAACAATTATGCCACATCCTTAAACATTACATAATTATGTTTTATGGCATGAATTCAATAGTTACAATCTTTTTAGCTTAATAGTTTTGGAGAATTCGGCCATAACTGTTACATTACATTTCAAAAATTAAAAAGTTTACACTTCTACACTATCTAATTTTTTCACAATAATAAAACTCATTAAATAAAAAAGAACTATTTTCTTGATAAATAACTTTTTTAATTATTCCATTCTATTATCCTTCCTTATACCATGTGAAAAATGTTTAAAAAATATGGAGTGAGCCCAAAAATCTCACTAAGGGATATTAAATAATGAAAGAATAAATTAGTCCATTAATTCGTAAAAATCTATGAAATCATATGATTCAATCATAAGACATATGATAATTAACATAACTCATGAAATCATAAGATTTATGAATAACACATAGAAATCATAAATCATAAAGGTAACATGAGGAATCCATAAAATACTTACATTATTGCTTTCCCAGCAACATATGAAGTTACATTTGGAATACCCCTCACCCTATTTTCACTAGATCTCTTAGGAGAAACATTAACATTTACCTCGGTCATGTTACCCAATGCATTGGAGAGTTATCTCAGGCTCTCCAACCCACATTTTATCATGTAACCTCCCATATATATAAAAAATTCCCAACAACAATAACATAATCATTACACATAAAGCATGCATAAAGGAAATATAACATTTCAACATTCAAATCTCAATATATAATTTCAAGATATTAATATAATAAATGATTTCTAAAACCCATTAAAAAACCATAATATTTAAAAATGGTTTGTGGAATTTGTTATCATTTTAAAAAAATTACGGCTTTTTAAGGAATCCAAATAAAAAATAATTCTTGCGGTGGTAGAAAGGTTGTTTTAGCCCCGTAAGTTAAAAAGAGACATTCCTTTTGTCATTTAGTAAAATGCTTCATAAAAAAATATTCAATTTTAAAACCATTGAATTAAATTAAAATAAAATTGTTAAAAATATACACCATATAAAATAATTTTGTCTATAAACCAAAATATTCCTTAATGAAAGGATATTGATATGATGTCCCTTACAAAGATCGTATCATTAGATTAAGGATAAATCTCTTAAATAATTATGTGTGACAAGAATAAATACACCCTATAAAAGTGGATATAATTTTTATAACAATAATAGGACATTAAAACATATTCATATCATGACATAAACATGAAATATAAGTTTAACCCAATAAATGTAAATTTGGTTAAGAAGTTCCCTTACCTTGAGCCCGACTCATCACGTATGTTCCATGGTCTTCCTGAATAATAAATTTAAGGTAATTTATACTTGATTAAGAATATTTTTCAAGTTTATTATTACTTAATTTAAAAAAATTAAAATGTTATAAACATTAAAAAATTAATAATGTTTATACTGGTTGTTTTATCAATATTTGGATCTTGATTCAAAATTGAACTTGTTTTGAGGTAAATTGTTTAGGTAGTCAAAAGTACACCATCTCCAGGATGATATTCATTTTTTAAATATCAAATATATCTTGTATATCTATTTATTAATAATTGAACATAATATTTAGTGATATTAAATTAAATGCATGATTCATGGAGACGGTAATCCATACGTACTCATGAACACTACTTTCATTTATTTGTCATATTTAAAGGAATGAAATCAAAATGATACATTGATATATTATAATTTTAGTATAATGTAATTTTTTTTATCTATTACATTGGTTCATTATGTATCTCATTTATACATCCATGTATGGAATGAATGAGTCATATCACTTTGAGGGGGTGGTAGTTCGCACTTACTCAAGTGAAATTATCGCATTTACACATTATGGAAAGCATAAATATCTGGTTTAACTGAAAAATACCTAAACCTATAGAAAATATAAATAAAATTTATATCATATATAAATATATTTACATCATAATGGACACCATGATAGATTGTAGGATGAAATTTAATAACCATCGTTTTGTTAGGCACTACTCTGTCATACACAAAAATAGTATGTTTGTATCATTTAGAAGGAGGTGTGTGTATTGAGGATAAAAAAAATTATAATAAAGAAATAAAAGTATATTGATGATACCGGGGTTGTTATTTAAAATAATAATAAGAATATAATTGGAAGTACATAAGTAAAATAAAGGAATGATACTTGAGAGAAGATATTGACCCTAAATCGGATAACTTCTTTTGATTTGAGCGGAAAGGATTTCTGGAAATACCTTATTTCCATGGTAAGGCCTAGAAGAGGAAGGTATGGATATTGGAAGCTTATTTTGAGAAAATTTTTGATGGTCCAAAAAGCATGATATGTGTGAGTATATGGGTAGAGATAATTCCCTTCTATAAGAGGTTGAAGATCCACTTTAGGAATGCTTTTAAAAATTATTTTATTACAAAATAATTTTATACTTTTTATGGTCCCAAAATAATTTATTTAAAATATAAGATGATTTTTCTCAACATAATATCAACCAATTGGTTTTATATAATTTTAGGGCACACAATTAAGCTTATATTTTATCATTAACACTTAGTTATAAAAAACTAACTCTTACCATGTCTTCTGCAATTTCATAATATATCGTAACTATATTTAGTATAAAATTCTAAGAGAACAGTAAGTGGATCATTAATAACATTTTTAACATTTTATAAGTATATTTTAAGAATCTTATATTTTTCAGATTAGTGTATCATTTAATAAAATAGTACTTGTTTTGAAAACTCATTTATGCCAATTTTGACACTATTAAGTAATTTATTTTTGTTAAGGTCGTAACAACTAGGTTCCATAAAACCAAAGGCACTAAATCAAAATAATATGCCACTATCATCCATAAAATTCATGTACGGAATAAAAATGATAAAACTACATTTATTTCAATATTTATTATATCACTTATTTCAATCATTCATTAATAAAGAAATCACTGCATCATCATTGTGTCATAATTAAATTTATTTATTTAATGTCTAACAATTATAAATAATATAAAATGATGTTGGAAATCGTTTTATATTTTTAATGACTATTTATGGTGGAATATATCACTTATATAACCCCATATAAAAACTTTTTATTATAAGATTCATGTTTATGTTATATTTATTTTTTTTACTTTAAATTAATTCTTATAAAATGTCATTTTCAAGTCCATGTGGCTCTATGGTGTCCTGAAATTAACCCAAAGATGGCCATTGTTGGAAATAAATGCATCCAATAGGATTAATAAACGTTTTATAGTGGATTAATATTATTATAATATTATATTTTACACTTATTGACCAGATATACCTGTTAACCATGGTAAATAAAATAATTAGTGATGTTACTATTCATAATGTCCAAAAATTAAAGGGACCAATTCACACAATTAAACGTTATAATTAAAAATATGGAATCCATTTATCTAATTTCAAAACATTGAATTTACAGAAATTAATTTAAAATTAATTCTTGTTTTCAAAACTGAAAAGTGGGTTTTTGAAGATGTAATAACTATCAAAAGACAGATATGTGTTTGTGTCAATTTAAAAAGTGATACTACTTAAAATAGAAAAAATTGGATTAAATTAAAAAATAATAATCCAATTAAAAATTAAATAAAATTAAAAGTACAATCTATCTATATAAATTAGATGAAAACGCAGTTTTGAGTTATAATGATGTACTGTTCACTATTCATTAAAAATGAACATTATCATATAATTACCAAAAAATTATCCGATGTAAATTTAGTTGTCCTAATTCTATAGAAAATATTTTTTTAAATATAACATATAAATATGAAGAAAAAACTCTATTTAAAAATGGTTCTCCATCAAAAGGCGGTAGAACTACCATTTAAAAATATTAGTTTATTTCATACTTAAATTTAGATTCATTTTTTTAATCCTATACTTCTTTTTGATAAATGGGATGAAATTTTAAAAACATTTATAATAATATTGTAGTTAGTTATTTTCATTCGTTTCAATACAATAGTTTGGAATTAAGTACCATCTAAAATAATGATAATGTTATATTTTTTTCCTGTAACTTAATGTTATGTGATACGTAAGATTTCGAAGAAACCCATTTTTTTGTGTTATGTAAGCTATCAAAAAAATAATCCCATTTATTTTAAAAATAATATCTTATTCATAAATATTAATAGAAATGTAAAAAAATATTATTCTATAAATGCAAGGGATCCAACTGGATTTCCCTCTCTTTTGGGTGGTATGAAATTTGTGATATTTATTGATAATGATTTGTGAAGTTTATACTCTACATTGATACATGACACGTGATGAAATTATCTATTTATGTATATGTCATGTGATGTACATGATTACCTAGATGAATTAAATGGGTTGTACTTATTTAATATATACTACATGTAATGGTCAAAAAGTTTATGTGAGGTGTTTTTGGTATAACATTGACATAATGTAGTGTAATTATATGTATTTAGGTTGTTATAGTCATGGAAGAAGGAATGAGTGGTTGTTTTGGGAGGATGGTCTAGGTTTGAGACATATTTCCTTCAATAAATTGGGCACCAGGTACTTGGTGGGACTATATTGTGTACAATCTCTAACAAGCTTGATTGAAGTGTGGCTTTGTGAGGTTTGCCCAATATACCTAAAATTTCTATGTGATTCCCCAATTCATTTTTTTATTTATTTTAATTATTATAATTTATTTGTTAAAAATTTCATAGAATGTGGTTGACCTCATCTATCTCTCTTGTAATTGAAGCTTGACTCGACCACCTCTCTCATTTACGACTACATCCATGGTTAAAATCATTTTATTGTGATCGCTATTTGTATGGTTTATCTCCCCGAATTGTGATGGTTTATCTACTCCTATATCATTCTTCTAATTTTAGAATTATAATTATTTTAGTGGATTTAAATAAAGAAATTTTTGAGAGATTTATCTGGATTTCAAATTTTTTTCCTCATGGTGTGAAATTAGCCGATTTGATCTGGTGTAAAAGATCCTATAATTAGTATGCCAATTCACCCTAATATTTTTCAATGGATTGCGATTTTATTTATTTCATATATTGTGTTTAATTATTTGTCCTTTTTTAATTATCTTTTATATTTTAATTTTTTTGGATCGTTATAGTTATTATAAGACCAACAATGGTCTAGAGTGGTCCTTGGAGAGTTTTACAATGACATCATATGCATAAATTTCTATGTACTATAAATAAATGTTTTTGGGGATGGGGTATTAGGATTTGAGTTGTGTCATTAGACACATAATAAGTATGGTATCAATATTATTGGGTGATTATGTTTATTAGTATATAGAATAATGAGGATGGAGATCAAAGTTCTCTAGGTTCAAGGTCAAATGATGTTGGTGATGTCAATAACTATTTGGTTTGAGGCCTTTGTCTTTGTGTGTACATGGGAGAGGGTAGTTAATCCTTATGTTTTTGATGTAATCATCCATATATTTTATGACTTGGTTTGATATTTTAGATCACAAAAAAAATATATGGATTCATGATAGAGGATATCAGATCGTTTTTGGTTCATGATTATCATCAGTTATGGGAAATATGAATGTTTTACAAGGATTTCCAGCAGGGTCATTGAGTAAAATATTGGGATGGATGACGTGATAGAATAACTATATTAGAAATTGTGGCACTATGTTTTATCACATGACATGGGTATTATTGGATGACTGTAAGAGTCTCCAAAAATGTTCAAAATATGGAAACACTATCCAATTCCTACACTAACTGAAGAAGGAAGGGATACACGTTGTTTTTATACTAACATTTTACCTAAATGGTTTATTTTATTACCTATTTTTATTAGCATGTCATAAGGATCATTCACAAGTATAATTGTATTTTATTATTAATTTTTTTGTGGTGTCTGAGTATTATTTACTCACACACTATATGATATCTTAAGAGAATATATATATTTAATGTCTCATGACATAATATTGGGTAATGGACTTATGGATGGTACATAGAGGCTAGTGATACAGAGGATGTATAAGTAATATGTTAGTGGTTTTTGAAGTTAGAACACTACATTCACTGTTCTATTTTAAAGAAAATAATCTTGCCTACATATAGTTCTGAAGTGTATATATTGTTTACCAAACCATAATAAACCTATTACCATACCTCTATTTGATTATATATGGAATATTATTAATTAATCATAGTTTGTGGTATGTTTCATGTTTCTACCCCTTTAGGGAGCTATTTTGAGTGATTTGTATTTTGTATATAGTATCATCATATATGTAATAACACTCTAATACAGGGGTATAATATCTTAAATGAAACATCCTACCTTCTTAATTTTTTGTATAACCTAATGGTTTTATAAGATATATTCTATGTTTAATATCATATAAGATAAGCCACACCCTGATTAAAAAAATGAAATTTTGTTATTTAAATATGATAGTTATAGATATATATATGTGGATATTAGACACATTTTTATTATATATAAATATATATTTGTGATACATATATATATTATGTATTTTATTAAAAAATTAAATTTATTGAAATGAAGATAAAATCATATGAAATTAAAAGTGCCATTTTAAATAAAACTATTTTTTAGGATAATATATTTTATGTTAGTAAACTAAATTTTTAAGTATTGATACATGGATCAAATGAATCAAAAATATTAAAAATATTTAATATAATTAGTTAACATTGTTTTTAAATGTGGTCATTAGCAATGGTATAAGAATAAAGTCATTTTATCCTTCAAAAATTAATTTTATTAAATTTTTTGTATGAATGTATAAATTAAATTATATTAAAAATTATAAATTATATTATATAAAATTAAATTTATTTCTAATTATAATTCCCCAGTATTCTTAGAGAAATTGTTTTATATTTTCTTGAAAAGATTTATTTTTCTGTAAATAGTGAAAAATACTGATTTCAAATGAAAAGTGTTTTTTTTTCAAGAATTAAATGGTTCTATTTTATTTTAAAATGTATAAAAATAAAAACTAAATCATTTATTTTAATAATAATATAATAATGATAAATGGAATAAATTTTATTCTTGATTTCAGGTTAATAAATATTTATACTTATGAATAATATTTTTCTAAAAAAAGGATTTTTTAAGGTTAATTTTAAATTAAATTCTTTCACATATGTGAATTTATTCTAATAAAATGGAAACAATATTTTAAATCATAATAATAAATATTATTTAATTGCATCAATATATTTTTTTCATTGTGAATAGTAATAGTAGTAAATATTTTTCACCATGATATGAGTAAAAGATGCAATAATGGGTTAAACCGATGGGGTAATGATTCAAATGTCTATATAACTAAAATCTATCCTATTGGATAATCAATTCTAAAAAAATATTTCTATATTGGTAAATAATTTTTTTAAAGATTTATAAGTAATTTGGGGACCTAATATTTACATTTATAATGATAAGATATATTTTATCAAAATTTCAAACTATTTTTTTATCTTAAAGTTTAATGGAATATTTGGAAAATTAAATTTATGATTTTCATGATAAAAAATATATAAAACTATAATTTTATATTATATAACAAAAAAATAATTTACACTAATTTATTACATGATTTCAAGGACAAATTATTTACAGTCTAAAATAGGCTATTTTCATAAAAAATTTCATGATTTCTATGTTCTTATTTTAAATGTAATTTCATCCTTCAATTTAAATTAAATATGTTTAAATAAATTAAAAATAATAATAATCATGCCTATATTTTTTTTAATTAACCTTTTTTGTCCATATATTTATTATGACTTTGTAGAAAGTATTGTTTTCATTGTTAAGGAAAAAATGAATTCCAAGGGTTTATCATGGAGATAAGGCGTAAAATGTATTCAAAAAACAAAAATGTGTTATTTTTTATGACTATTTATACACTATAACATATTTTCATAAAATATTCGGAACCTTGGTTCCTGTAAATAGGATTATGATATATATATATATTATTTAATCTATTATGTGATTCTCAGGGCTTCCTTCCCCCCACATATAAAAGAGAACTTCCTAAAGTATATTAATCACACCTTTTAATCAAACTAGTTAATCCAATACCTGAAAAATTATATTATATAAATCCCAATTCATTTCCTAGATCCCCATGTCTAATCAAAATACTAATCCTAGAAGGATTATGTTGTAATCTAAATTGGTTATCTAAGAATAAGGTATAAGTTCTAACTTATTTATTTCAACTTTATTTATTCATTCACTTCCTTAAAAACATCTTCAACCATGCCAAAATGATAAAATTAGTATCATACATATAAGAATATTTTATTATGATTATGGAATAACCAATATCTATTTCCCCTTACATCAATTAGGATGTGAAAAAATTGTTCATGTGTACGGTGTAATACCCCCTCGTGAACTGATGTAATTCTTTTCCCATTACTGCCTATTATGATATGTTATAAAGATGGATTGAATGTATATATATGATATTATTTAAATAATTATTATTCTGGGTATATTTATTTTTACACACATTGTCTCCTTAATGTTCATTAAGAAATTGAAATGATACAAATGTGTAAATATGACCTACCATCACCACGGCTTTATCAAAATTAATTTTTTATAACTCTAATTCAGGGATGGATTTAAAATTTTATTTAATTTATAAATTTTTTAATTATTTTTTAATTATTTTTTAGATGACTAAATAATATCCATGTTGATAATTTTCATCCTAACGAATCAGTTTTTGGATTATGAACCCATCCACATCCAAACATCCGATGAAAACATAATTTAAAAAGATACAAAATAAAACAATTCATAAATGATATAAAATGTATAATGACAATGAAATGAACATGAAAAAGTATCTTATGAAATAAAATTACTAATATTTTTTTAATTATTCATTAACTAATTAACATATAATGTTGTATGTTTTTAGAGAAATCTATTTCTAGTATCAATTCCGCATCTATGTGACATAATAAATATTTACCACATGTTTAAATATTTGTTCTATGTTATAATACATTATTTATGATTATTTTTATTATTAAAAATAAATTTAAATTTATTTCCTTCAATTTTTTGTTGGTATTAAAGTTTTCAAACTCTTTGGGATACTTTACATTAAAATCCTAAATTTTAATAATTTTCTACCATATCTGTATTCATAGAATATTTTATATATTAATTTATTGGGACATAAATGAATTAAAATGTAAATTTCATATAAAATTATACTTTATATGAATTTTTATCTAATATAATCATTTTATTTATTTTATATGGAAATGTTTTGAAAAAAATGTTAAAGGATTAATCTATATTAAAACACTGAACATTAATGGTTTTTCCTGCTACAATAACAATTATTTTATGTATGTTATAATTTATAAGGATCCATGATTTCATAAAAACCTCTCAATCACATTGTTCAAATAATCTAATAGTTCAAATTTTATTTTAAAATGAACGTGATATATCATTATCAGAAAATGTTTTTCTTATATGGTAAATTGTATATTATTATGAGTTTAATAATGAAAATTAATGCTTTTATGTATGATGAATTTTATTATATTGAGAAATTTATTAGTTTTTTGGGACCACATAGTATCCCTCCAATTCATTGGGTAACGATTATGTTGTCGGGAGTAATATATTGCACGTTGATTGTAATATTATTCAATTTGTCAGAGTGATTGTAAGAGTGATATAAAAATCTTTTCCAATGTTATATACATGGATTTTATATTCATGATAATGATTTTATATGGAATTTTTTTTGATTTCATTAGATAAAATAATTTTCTAAAGGAAACATTAATCCATTTAACTGTAAATGGTCTGTTTTTTGAGTAATGGTTTTCAAGGGTTCCCTTGTTTTATATGAAACCTTCATGATTATGATTTTTCACTTATGATTTCTTGTAAAATATTTTAGAAAATATATTGTTCAATTTTTTTTCATGTGTATGTAAATGATTATCTAATCTCATGTCTATTTTGTTAAAGAAAAAAATCTTTCACGATATCATGGTGTAGAAATGAACTAATTGGTTTGTTTTATTCTATGTCCCTTGCTGACATTCTTATACTTATCCCATGAATATAATTTTTCAACACAAGGTTTAAGGATGTGTTGGAAATATTATGAATATTTAATATAGAAAAATAAAATTTTCAAAAATTGTAGAAAATTTCACTTAATGTCATGTGTTTTATTGTATAAAAGTTATTTCTAATTATCTAAAACTCTAACTAGGAGGTTCCATATCTATAAATATGATGAAATATTTACTAATTATGATTTATGTTTTGGGTGTATTATATTGGGTAATTTTCATTGGTATCAAATCAAAAAACTAAGGTATATTCTTTGGGAACAAGATTTGGGGGTGTGAGTTTAGGTTTTTTAAAATTGGAATAAAAGGAGGGTTTAAATAATATTTGAGAATATGATATTTTCATATGTGTTTGAAATAATAGATATAGACACCATCATTGGTTTATTAATTTCTTGTTGATCATAGATTTATTGTAATAGGTAGCTATTTTATCTTTTTCTATGATGAATCATTAAGATTATTAGGAGTGTTTTGGGATACATTTATGGTATGAAAACACTTGGATTTTGTTAAAATGGTATTTAGGGGGTAATGATTTTATAATGTGTAGACAAAACTATAAAGGTATTGTTAACCATTGGTGTAAATATGATCATCTATGTTTAAGTAATTATGGTTAATTGGCATGGGATGGTTATTATATATTGGTAATATATGATTTATCTAATAGATAACCATGGGATCAAAAATTATATTTATGACAATGTGAAAATGTTATTTTTGAAGAAGTTCACTATTTTTTGAAATAATAAGGTTAAGATATTTTGTAAACATATATCCCCTTTTTGTGATGTCTATAGAATTATTGGACATTACATTTCTAATGGTAGAGCAATCATGATGAAATTAATTCCGCAAAATTATTCAAATGCATGGAAATATTTAAATAGAAATAAGAAATCCAATGTTATTTTCTTCAAAAAATGTTTTCATGCTAGAAAGTATGTCTACTGGAAACTTGTGACAAAAATAAAATTCCATGGTCATAAATAATTCTTGAGGAAAATCTCAGGCTACTCTTTTTGGTGAAGAAGAATATAAGAATGAATTACCTTGGTGTTCCAAAAATCCTAACAATGTTGCCATCCATTTATTTATTAGTGTGGGAGATAATGTACTTTTGAATAGTGGTGTTGAAGAAATATTCCTAAAACTACACATTATATTACGGGAATTGCTGAGTATTTGTATGTTTTTCACATCAATAGTGGATCTAACAAGCATGAATATGTTGTAATATCACATCCATAAATAAATCATACACATTCATATACTCAGGAATGTAGGAATAATAAAATTATTACTCTAAAAATATCGGTGGATTATAGTGAAGATATAAATATATAACCTATATATCCTCAAGATTAAAATATGCTTGGTAAAACTCATCATTAGTTCGATTATAGAATGGTGAAAAATCAATAAGTGCCCACCTCAACATAATATATCCCATAAGTCTTCATCCAAATATAATGGAAGAGATTATTATTAAATTCAACACAAATACTCTGTGAATTTTAATGGAGAAATTGAAAAGAACACTATAAAATATATTAGGAAAAGTACACATGATGTATTCAATCATGATTTTTCTCATGAATAAAAAGATCTAGGAAATGATGGAAACACTACGAATATATCTAATTCTATTCATAAATTTTCCACCACCATTGAAAATATTTTTATATAATGATAAAACCGACAATATTTGTAAACATTTAACCACTGCAATCCTCCTCCATGTTCAACCAAAATGATATTTAATGGATAATACAATTGACCATGGGATCTTGACCTCTTAATGTAGTCTTAAGATGGTTTTACTAGATGTATAATACCCTAATACTAACAATTATTAAGATAAAAAGGACGAAGTTAGTTTCTAATGTATAGACAATCTATGAAAACTATAAAATACTGATGATGTAACAATTAGAAGAAATATATTTTCATTAGAAAATTGTCCATGAATAAATATTTTTTATTAAAGATGAAAGGGGGATGTTTCTACAAACACATGTTTAAATGAGAATTATATTTTCAAATTTTCATTTTCTAGACAACTCTAAAACAATTATATCACATCTTATTTTAGTCAATAAAAAAAGAATGATCTTAAATGTAATATTTCAACCAATGAAAAATAATTATTATATGATTGTCTCTATTGATAATATGGTCTTCAACCTTATAAACACAAATTTGTCAAGTAAATTAGTCACAAGAAATTTTTCCTTTTATAATTCAAGTTTGGTACTTTGGGTCATAACATATTGGATGTTATATTGAATCTTATATATCAATTATACATAGAATCTGGTCACTCTAATATATAATTTTATGTGCATACAACAATATTCCTCAATTAATTCTTATAATTCATATCATTAAAGAACATGATTATGGATCAATATATTGGTTTTGATTCTCTCAATATGTAGTCCATGGATTCCACTTTGAGTCTTCAATTACATAATAAATATATATTAGAGGTTAGGAATAGTTAAATCTTTCACCCCAACTATAGATTTTAGCGAATGTATTTAAAATAGAATAATTCATAAAGATAACATCGTGGTTTCCAAATATAGATGGTATAAAAAGAACCTAAAATGGTTGGAAATAAATTTGATATAGTTTTTTTCATTCCTTTATCCCTTTGTGTTTGGGTATCCATTTCCTACACTACTATAGCATGATATAATACATATGACCAACATATATTGAAAATTTTTATTAATAGAGTTGTTAAACCTCCTTTTTCATTCATATTCAAAAAGATTGTAACATTCATCCTGATTATAAAAAATTAATTCAAGACACTTGGATCTATTTCAAATATATCAATTATTCTTTGGCATTTGTTTTCACAAATGAAATTATTATGAAAAATTAAGGATGATGGATTCAAGATCCCTTAATTAACCTTGATGAAAATAGTGATAATATTGAATCATTGTTTCATATGATTAAAGATAAAGACACTTATTTTAATTTATAATAATGTTTTGGGTAGGAAAATGTGATTATTCATGATCTCAGTATCTTCTTAAATATAAAATATTTTATTTGGCGATAATCTATTAAAGTTAAATGGAATAATAAGGGTGACAGGAATACCCAAAAATTCAACACTCTTCAACGAATCAAAAAAATAAATAGACCCTAGGATGTTAACAGTGATAGTTTGGTGTTTTTTGTAAATATAAATGATTTTTCTCGTCATGATTTCTCATATTACAAGAACCACATGAATTTTTTCATCCCTAGAACTATCCTATTAAAAAACATCATTCTTGAATTTTCAATCATGAGGATAATTAAAATATTAAAGCAAGTACCCATGAATTTGATATCAATGATGCTATATTTCATCTAAATCTAGGTATCTCTCCGAGCATGGGTGGGTTCATAAACTCATTCTTTTAGGAAGCTGATGAGATTACATAATATTATTATTTTATATTTTGTAGTTATTTTATCAATGGTAGTTATACAAAAATGTTCATCAATGTTCAATTTCATTCCCACATTCCTAATTTGGATATGGTAATGTGATTAATTTTTTCTGATCTATAGCTCTTTTCAATACTATATAAAAAATTATTGGATTTTATTGGTAACTATCATGTTATCATTTTTAACACTATTGTTTATCCATACCAATTTGGATTCACTAATTTTAGAAATATTCATGAATTGTTGGGCAAAAATCCCTCAAGGTATCATTGAAGCATTTTTGAGGTGATTGTGTTTGTTGACAAAGTGGACATCTGAGTTGTAATTGTTGACAAAGAAAAACAATGACATACAAATTTGTTGACAAAGAGGATTTCATGGTGGAATGTCGAGTTCAAGAGATGAGGTCAACGATCCATGTTTGATTCAAGAACGTCGATAAAAGTAATGGATGATCTGGAGGCGGTACATAAGATGTCCGCGCAAGTTTGGGAGTTGGTTGCGCAAGTGTCTAAAATGACAGGGGACTTGCGCGCTGAAACTGGGTCGTGTAGGTGACTTGCGCGCCGTTGCGCAGGGTGGTCAGATTGCCTATAAATACTAGACCACCCCTCCTCATTTTTAACGGAGTTCAACACTTTGAGAAATCAGAGCTCCCGTCGCGCAGGTGTGGTGGTCGCGCAAGTGGTGAGTGTGGGTCGCGCAGGTGAATTTGTGCGCCAGTAGTTGAAGTTGTGCGCCAGTGTTAGAAGTTGTGCGCCGGTTGGCAGTTGTGCGCCAATATTGGTTAGGGTGTAAAAGGAAGAGTGTCGTGCAATTTTATAGTTGAGGAAGCTTGAGTCGCGCAAGTGTCTGAGGAGGACTTGTGCGCCCGTTGTGACTTGCGCGCCGATACTTGTGCGCCGAGATTGACTTGCGCGCCAAGTAAGTTTTTGTTCCAGCGGTGCTTCTCGGACTGCGTGGAAGTTGGTACATTTCATGATACCTTTGGTGCAAAGAGATATTCATCTACGTGTGAATGTTTTACTTCAACAGAGCATCTACACACAGAGGAAGATGCATTCATTCATGCAAATGAAGAGACCTACATTTCTATATATTGTGAGTGGATTCCTTTCCAGAGTACTGAGCTTAAGAAAAGGAAGAAGGTGATCCTCTCCACCGGCAGTGAGCCAGAGAGAGAGAAATAGGGAGTGACCCTTGGGAAAGTAGTGAGCTGACCCTAAACATTGTAAAGGCAATGAGCCTGGGCATAGAAGTGATCTAGGCCGAACATTGTATCCACAGCTAGTGAAGATTAGTGGAATTTGGTACGACCGGAAACTTGTCGGCATATGATCCTTGGACGTAGCCCAGTGAGGGTGAACCAAGTAAAAATCTTTGTGTCTATATTTTTGCTTCCCTGCATTGCATTCAAAGCATCATCATTAGATAAAGAAGTAAAGAAGTGATCACAGTTTACACACAAGAGCAAACAAAGTGACCCTTGTAATAAAGATGTCAAGATCCAGTGGGGTATGAAGAACTTTGAAAAAGAATATCCATACCCTGATTCACCCCCCTCTCAAGGTATATAGGCCCCTATTGTCCCTAACATGAATTCATTATCAATTTTCTCTAATGTGTGACCCTTATTAGGAAATCCACCATTGGAGGTAATTTCACTTTTAATATTGATGTTGAAATGTATTTAAGTAAGTTATATTTGGGTTTCTTTTCCAAGGTTCTAACCATTTTTTCTTGAATGAGGTCTTTATTAAATGGGTTAGATTGTTTCAAACCTGATACCATATTTTAGAGATTATAAACGTCTCTTATGAAGGCAAATTCACATGCTATAGATGTGTGATACAATGTGATCATCTATCATCCATTTTTTTTTCTATTTCTCAAGATTACATAAGAAGGATTCTCCTCAACATGGTTAATGATAAAAAAGTCAAGCACCTCATAGCTTCTAGAGGACTCTTTTTGCCCACTCATTTACTATATAAAAATTCTAACATCCTTTTCACCCAATGTAAAATGAGATAAACGTTTCAAAGATTAATATTTATCTATTAAATATTAAAAAAATTTATTTAAAAGATATATTGGGAAAAATACTTCAAATACATTATAATAAATATTACACTAGTGTGAAAAATGAACATCATAAATGAGTTAGTAATTATTGAATGTGTTCTTAACTTTATTTATCTTGGAATTACTTGGATTTGTGGGAAAAAATGTGCAAGTTTTAACACTCCTAGATTTCATAGTGCATTATTTCATCAAAATAATTCAATAACATGCACTACACACAACACCGAGTTCATGCGCACCATGACTTACCAAACAAGCCGTTCAAAAGAGGTTAGGAATAGAATTAACTGAATTTTGAAGTTTATATAATCATTATAATTTTAGAATCCATATTATGAGTTTCTTATACATAATGTAAGAATTTATTCATTTTTTCAGATAAAAGAAGTATTTTTAAAAAAATTCACTTTTACCAACTTTTAATTGTGAACCCTTTTTAAATCCAATATTTTAAAATATTATATAATCAATTTGACTAAATAAATTTATTCATTATAATGGGGATATTCAAAATTTACAATGTAACACCCCAAGCATCCATGGTACCATTCTCATTGAATAATACAGTAGGGTGTGTGGTAGGCAACTTGGAGATTCTAACACACCACAACCAATCAAACTAGCCGTTATGACAAGTAATACATACTTTTTGAAATTTTATAAATTTTATCTCTCAAAATGGACTTTATTTTTGGATTCGGAATATCGATTTTATCGTAGGGTGAATTTTTGGTACTTTTCAGATAACTTGTATATTTTGATAAATAGTGAAAATTACTACATTTTAATTAAAAACAACATTTTTAATGAAAATAATTAATTGTCATAAATTATGAACTTGAGTGGTTATAAAGTATATTTAGAATATATTTTTACCATTCAATACAATGTTGGTAATTGGAATAATTTCACAATTAAACCGGACATAAACAAATGTCAATCTTTTGATAGTTATTATATCTTAAAAACACGATTTTTGTTTTGACAGAGGGAATTACTATTAAAATAATTTCTACCTATTCTGTGTTTTGAATTTGAAAAATGGATTCCATATTTGGAATCAGTACATTCAATCTGTGTAAATAGTTAACTTTTATTTTTAGATGTTTTGAATAATTACTTCGGTAAATATTTTATTTACCATTGTTAAAGGGTAAATCCAAAAAATAAAGGTAACAATATTATATAATAATAATAATAAATTACCCTAAAAGTTGTCCTAACCTTATTTTTGGATAAATGTCTAACCATGGGATTCTTTTGGTCGATTTTGGGACACCATGGAGCCACATTTAGGTGATAGGGACACATTATATTAATTAATTTAAAGTAAATACAAAAATTACATAAGCTTATATCTTTTAGAATTTTTTTTACATAGGGTTATATATGTTATATTTTATATTATAAAAATTAATTATAAAGATAAAAATATTTCCTACATAATGATTTTTTATTTATAATTTTTAAACATTGAAAATGTAAAAATATATATGACACAATGATGATGGAGTATTTTTCTTTATTAATGAATGAATCAAATAATTGGTATTATAAATGTTAAAACATATATAATTTGAAAGTTTTGATGACATAAAAGAATTTTATTGATTAATATGACATGTTAGTATGGCATAAATGAATTTTTTTTGAATTAATAAAGTTTTTAAGACTTTAACAAAAATCTATTATTGAGTAGTGCTAAAATTGACATAAATGAGTTTTTATAACAAATATTATATTATTAATTTATATTATATTCCTAAAAATCTAAGGATCGTCCAAATGACTCATATCATTATTATTGTATCATTAATGGACCACTTTTTGGTCGACTGGATGTATATACTATGTTTATTAACTATATAATATAAAAATACAATGTGACATGGTAAGTGTCAAACTAATTAACTAAGAGTTAAAAATAATAGATAGGGTTAATATAATGACCCAAACCTGTCTAAAACCTATTGGTTGAAAGGATTTCAACCCATACCTACCTTAGACTTTGAATAATCTACTTTTTAGCCTTTAGAAACTGAATATGATTTTATTATAAAATAATACTTTGAGTTTTTCCTAAAGAGACCCTCACCCCTCTTATAAAAGGGCACTCCCCCTTCTCATTAATTCACACCATAAAAGCCTTTTGGTTCTACCAAACCCTACCCAAATACTCTCTCAACATCCCTCAATTAAAACTACAGTCATTATTTTGATTAGAAAGCCTACCTAAGGATCCCTTTTGATCAAATCAAAAGAAAAAACCCGAAGAAAAGGTAATGTTTTCACCACCCACTTTAAAGTTCTTTTCTTCTTCAACTTCTTCATTCCTTGTTATTTACATTCAAAAATAATAAATCCAATATCATCGATATACTATGATGTTATTATAGTTATGGAACTAAAAAATTCATTATTCTATCCATTCCATGAATGACATGTCACCATAAGTGTGTACGTACGGCCTGCCGTCTCCATGTTGTGGTGAAATTATTATTCAATATATTATTATTTAGATAGGTATAATAATGATTTATAATTCATGTAAATAATAAATATAACATGATAATGATTATGTCTCTATGATATAAAATATAATTATATATTATTTTAATATCAAATGAATGATATTTTCACTCGTGCGTACGTACGAATAACCGTCTCCATGACGCGATGAGATTAATTTCCATGTTCACCATTCATAGTTGATTATAAAAATATATATTACTAATAAGTATGTAATATATTACATAATAATGCTACTGGAGAAATATATATTTTTATATATAAGTAATTATGTACTTACATATATCTTATTCACTTACTTCTGTTCAATACAATATGAAAAAAGAAACAACGTTTATGCGTATGTACGGACTACCATCTCCATAAATGATGTTTTACATTTCATATATATGTCTATTATACATATTTATAATCTAAAAATATATGACATATTTATCATGTTTTATATTCAGGAATTATTTAAATCATGATCTATGTGACACAATCAAGAGTAACAGGTCAAAAAACCTATGATAAAGAAAGCGATTTTTACCCGAAATGTTAAATTAACATGGATATTATTATTAAATGGGTAGTATAAAGTAATAAATGAATCATGTATGTTATCATAAATATTAATATGGTTCTGTTATAATTTAATAACATACTACAATCTTTGTACAGGAGGTTAAATGTACCCTAGACTAAAGGAATGTGCAAGGTAAGGGTTATTTCCTCAATCTCATTATTATCCGAGATTGTTTATGTGTAAGTATTTAATGGGACATTTTTATGATCCATGTCAATTTTTCATAAAAATGATTTCAAAATGAAGATTTTAAGTATTTTGAATGGTACTCTTTATTAAGATCAGAATTTTAAATGTTTTAAAGATTTATCTTTCTAAATCTTTTTAATTAATGTTCATATTCTCAAAATTATTTCAAGGATTTATTTATATGGACATGAATGTTTTGAAATGATAATTATTTTCAAAAGTTTAAAAGTGTTATGGGAAACTTTGATTAAAAAATCTTTTTTAAATTACTTCCTTTTTAAATGTGCGACATTTAAATGATTTTAGAAAAGGATATTTTTCTCAAAAAGGTTTACTCATCATTTTCAACTATGTCAGCATCCTATAATGGATATTATTTTTGATTGAGGTTGATTTATTATAATACAATATTCCTTATTGTATTGAATGTGTTATGATATGTTTGACTGTGGATGTGTTATTTTGTATACCATTCATGGTTTATGTAGAATGTATTGATATTTCACATGAAAGTTTTAATACGAATGTTTATGTTATGTTTAAATCTATTCACATGAAGAATGCATTGGACATAATAAGTGATGGGTGGAGCCCTCTATAGATCCTCTAAGCATTGATAGGTCTCATGAGACAAGCTAGTGTCTTGGCACGAGGCCTTGAAAAAAATTTTATTTGTAGTCTTGGCACGAGGCCTTGGCTACGTGGTTATGATAGTCTGGAATTATGCATTCCATCATTATGATAGTGGTTATTGATATTACATGTGATTATTCATTTAGTGGAATATCCATGTGAATAAGTAAATGGAATTATTTCATTTCATTTTTTCCATATTTTTCTGAAGTTCAAGTTTAAAATGAATTTGTTTTAGTTATACATTTCCTTAAATTTTTATACTTATTTATGAAAGTTTCTACTATATTATTATCCTTACTTAGCATCTGAGCTCATCCCATTCAATGTTTTATTTTTCCTAAGATTACAAGAAGTGTATTGTTGTTTATATTCAGGGTTAAGACAAGGGAATAACAACATTCAAAAAGGATTATTTATGTTGTTTTGTATGTTATGTAGTGTTATTTAACATCTATGTATGTAATCTGTTTTCCAAGATGGCTAAACTGATTGGTCCTTCGGGACTTGATTCCTTGTAATCAGGCCAATGTTATGTAATAATGCACCGAATCTTTGTAACTGGGGTCAGGGAATTACAGTTGGTATCAGAGGAAGTTTAGAAATAACCTTGGAAACTAGATTTATATAAACCCCGATTATAGAACATTACCCTAAGTTATGTTTTGAGGATTATTATAGAAGAACTTCCTAGAATTTTGGTACTGTGGATACTTTGTGAGTTTTCCGAGCAATACATCCATGTCTGGATACGAGAAGGTAGAGGCGGCTCTAGCACATATGTACCTAGGTGTAAAACCCAAAAACACCATTTTGAGCTAGACTCTAACGGGAACTAGTGCATGACAACGAGCCTTTCTGCACTCTTGGATACGACACTCCCAGGGGATATGCTTAGGATAATTAGAATTTCCATTACAGTCCATTATGAAGGGATATGAGTATATACTTCCTTAAAGAAGACATTTTTATGATTAAGGATTATATTCATAAACTGTTTAATTTATGATCAGTGTTTTACAAGATTGGGATTAGGTATTTCTATTCATAAACTAATCTAGTGTATGCCATTGTTTAGAAATGGCGCCTAGTATAAGGAATGAGAACTCCAACAATACATATGATTGAAAGAGTAAGAAGGATCATATCTTTCACGGTATTAAGCCGGCATTTAGAAGAGAAATAGTCTCCCATGTGTTCTCAATATATGAAGAAATAGTATCATGTGTTAATAAGATAAAAAAAGAATTCTTCGAGTCCTATGGAATTGAATGGAATAAAGAGAATAAAAGGATGGAAGAGAGAAATATGGGTAATGGGAATAAGGAAAAGAAAAATTTTCCCATATGTGATAACTATGGGAAGAAACACCCAAGAACATGCATAAAGGGAATGGGAGTTTTTTATAAGTGTGGAGGAAGAGGACACCATGTACATGACTTCAAGGGTATGAAAAAGGTTTCAAACTTACAATGATTAATCTACATGGAGTTGGGACACTACGCAAACCAATGTCCAAATCATTATAGTATTCACCAAATGATGTTATTGGATAATAAAAATGTTATGATACTACCTCAGATGAAGATGAATTTATATCATTATTATGTTTCTATTATATAAATATTTTATTTGAGTGTTGTATCAACAGTATACTGGTTACATGAATTATGGATATAAATAAGGATTGTACTATAGTACTCATTTATTGTGGATTTGAGATTAAATGGTTCTAAGAAAAGTGACTTAGTAGTAAGCTACCCTTTTTGTAAAATACATGGTTGAAAAAAATGTAATACTTAATATGGTTCTGATAATGGGGTAGTGATTTTGGAATAAGAGATGGTCGATTTGGATAAATTATATAGGATATTCTTGACTTACTTGAAACTGATTAATGATTTTTATATTCCATCATTGTTGGAGTTTAAAACATTTTTGGATAGAAAGAGTATATCAAGTATTCTATAAATAATAAGGGATCATGAATGTTATTATTAATGTTTTTTAAGATGTTACCCTATTTTAAAATAATACAAGATGAAGGTGTTCACTTTTTATTACATGGAAAAAAGGATCTTCATTGTGTTTAACTTCCTTATAAATTTTGGACTGTGAGTTTTGATAGAAGTATTTTGGATAAGTCAATAGGTTGGAATAGATTATGTTTGAAATGTTATTTTTGTATTTTTATAATAGGACAACATGCAGACCGTGTGACAACCCGTCGCATTGGACAAAGGTGCAGTAATCAAACCCACAACCACAGTGTGATTGGTATTTATCCCCTACCACCGGACTACGTGAAGTTCTTGTATATTATAATGTAGTTTCTTTTTCTTAAAGGTTCTTATATGTGAATTATAAATTCATTATATTTTGAACCCTATACAATTCGGATAAATAGAGTATTTTTGAGTTGTATTATGTATTGGAGTGAAAGATGAGTTTGTGGTAGAAATTAGTTAAAGGATGGAACTCTACTTGTCAGATATATATTTTTCTTCTTCTCTTATCCTATGAAGAAATTAATTCTTATACTTTATTGAAGGGATCTGAAAACCAAAAATGTGTTATCCTAATACCTTATGTTTTGTTGAACCGATTGTATTTCAAATCATCATATATTGATGAACTTAAGGACCTCAATTTTACACTTTTTTGTGATTTATGGCCTCAATAAATACCTATAAATATTTAAGTTTTCCCTCTAATTATATGTCTCTAATTTCCACCAATGTTCTCCTAATCATGAACATAATTTGGTGGTGAGCCTTTCATTTCTATTTTCCTCTTTTTATGACTAAATTTCATTAACCCAATTTCTGATGTTGGTTTTCCCAAAAAGGAAATTTCAATTTTCAACCGGAAATTTCGAAGAACAATTTAAAATTTCAAGGACACAATTTATTGATGGAGGGGAGAATGTAACACCCAATGATTTCCGATTGCATTATTTCTTCAAAATAATTCAATAACATACACTACACACAACACTGAGTTCATGCACACCATGACTTACCAAACATGTCGTTCAAAAGAGGTTATGAATAATATTAACTGAATTTTGAACTTTATATAATCCTTATAATTTTATAATCCATATTAAGTGTTTCATATACATAATGTAAGATCATATTCATTTTTTTCAGATAAATGATGTTTTTTTCAAAAAATGCAGTTTTACCAGCTTTTAATGGTGAACCCTTTTTAAATCCAATATTTTAAACTTTTATATATTCAATTTGACTAAATTAATTTAGTCTTTATAATGGAGACATAAAGGATTTAAAATATAACACCCCAAGCTTCCATGGTACCATTCTCTTGGAATAATATAGTATCGTGTGTGGTACACAACTTCGAGATTCTAACACACCACAACCAATCAAACTAGCTGTTATGACTAGTAATACATACTTTTTCAAATTTTATAAATTTAACCTCTCAAAATGGACTTCATTTTTGGATTTGGAATATCGAATTTAGACTAGGGTGAATGTTTGGTATATTTTAGATAACATTTATAATTTCATGAATAGTGAAAAATTACTAAATTTTAATTAAAAACCACTTTTTTAATCAAAATAATTAATATTGATAAATTATGAATTTTAGTGGTTATAAAGTATATTTATAATATATTTTTACCATTTAATACAATTTTAGTCATTGGAGATATTTTCACAATTAAACTGGACATAAATAAGAGTCAATCTTTTGATAGTTATTATATCTTAAAAAAAACTTTTTTTACAGCGAGAATTAATTTAAAATTAATTTATTCCACTTATGTGTTTTGAATTTGGAAAAATTGATTCTATATTTGGAATCATGATGTTCAAATTGTGTAAATAATTATCTTTTATTCTTAGACATTTTGAATAATTACTTCGGTAAATATTTTATTTACCATGGTTAAAGGGTAAATCCGGTAAATAAAGGTATCAAAATAATATTATAATAACAATAAATTACCCTAAAACGTGTCCTAAACTTATTGGTGGATACATGTCCGACCATGGACATCTTTGGGTCGATTTTGGGACCCCATGGATCCACTTGTAGGTGATAGCGACACTTTATATTAATTAAGTTAAAGTAAATACAAAAATGACATAAGCTTATATCTTTTAGAAAAACAGTTTTTACATAGGGTTATATATGTTATATTTTCTATTATAAATAATCATTAAAAATATAAAATTATTTCATACATAATGGTATTTTATTTATAATTTTTAGACATTGAAAAATTAAAAATATATATGACACAATAATGATGCAGTATTTCCCTTATTAATGAAAGAATAAACTATTTGGTATTATAAATGTTAAAATAAATATAATTTGAATGTTTTGATGACATACAAGAATTTTATTGGTCAATATGACATTTTAGGATTTGATAAATAATTTATTTTTAATTAATAATGTTGTTAAGACTTTATCAAAAATAAATTATTGAGTAGTGTCAAAATTGACATAAATGAGTTTTTAGAACAAATATTATATTATTAATTTATATTCAATTCCTAAAAATCTAAGGTTCGGCCAAATGACTCATATAATTATTAGTGTATCATTAATGTACCAGTTTGTGGTCTCATGGATGTATATAGTATGTTTATTAACAATATAATATAAAAATACAAAGTTATATGGTAAGTGCTAAACAAATTAACTAAGAGTTAAAACTAAAAGATAGGATTAATATAATGACCCAAAACTCTAAAACCTATTGGTTGAAAGGGTTTAGACCCATTCGAACCATAGAATTTGAATAATCCACATTGGATCCTTTAGAAACCAAATTTGATTTTATTATAAAATAATACTTTGTGTTATTCCTAAAGAGCCCCTCACACCTCTTATAGAAGGGCACTCCACCTTCTCATTAATTCATACCATAAAAGCCTTTTGTTTCGGCCATCCCCTGCCCAAATACTCTCTCAACATCCCTCACATTAACCTAGAGGCCTTATTTTTATCATAAATCCAACCTATGGTGCCCTTTTTATCAAATCAAAAGGAAGAACCTGAAGAAGAGGTAAGGTTTTCACCACCCACTTTAAAGTTCTTTTCTTCTTCAACTTCTTCTTTCATTGTTATTTCCATTATAAAATAATAACTCTAGTATCTTATATATACTGTGATGTTATTATAATTATGGAACAAAAAAAATTCATTATTTTATACAGACCTTGAATAAAATGTTACCATACGTGCATACATATGACCTACCGTCTCCACATTGTGGTGTAATTGTTATTCAATATATTATTACTTAGATGGATATAATAATGATGTATAATTCATTTAAATAATAAATATAACATTATAATGATTCTGTATATATGATATAACATCCAATTATATATTATTTTAAAATCAAAAGAATGATATTTTCACTCGTGAGTACGTACGGATTACCGTCTCCACGACGCGATGAGATTCATTTCCAAGTTCACCATTCATCGACGATTATAAAAATATATATTACTAATAAGTATGTAATATATGAAATAATAATGATACTGAAGATATATATATATATATATATATATATATATGTATTTATGTACATACATATATCTTATTCACTTACTTCCGTTCAATATTATATCAAAACAGAAACAATGTTTATGCGTACGTACGGACTACCGTCTCCATAAACAGAGTTTTTTATTTAATATATATGTCTATTATACATATTTATATTCTAAATATATATGATATATTTAACTTGTTTAATATTATGGATATAATAAAATCATGATCTAAGTGATACAATCAAGAGTAACAAGTTAAAACACGTACGATAAAGAAAGCAATTATCACCCAAAATATTAATTTTACATGGAAATTATTATTAAATGGGTAGTATAAAGTCATAAATGAATAATGTATGATATCATAAATATTAATATGGTTATGGTATAATTTAATAACATACTACGATCTTCATAGAGTAGTTTAAACGTACCCTCGAATAAAAAAAGTGCATGGTAAGAGTTAATTCCTCAATCTCATTATTATCCGAGATTGTTTATGTGTAAGTATTTACTAGGAAATTTTTATAATCCATGTCCATTTTTCATAAAAATGATTTCAAAATGAAGATTTAATGGATTTTGAATGGTTCTCTTTATCATGATCAGAATTTCAAATGTTTTAAAGATTTATCTTTGTAAATATTTTTAATTAATGTCCATGTTCTCAAAATGATTTTAAGGATTTATTTATATAGATTTTAATGTTTTGAAATGATAATTCAATTAAAAAGTATAAAAGTGTTATGCGAAAATTTGATTCAAAAATCTTTTATAAATTACTTCCATTATAAATGTTGGACTTTTAAATGATTTTACCAAAAGGATATTTCTCTCAAAAAGTTTAACTCATCATTTTTCACATTGTCAGCATCCTATACTGGATATTATTTTGGATTGAGGTTGATTTATTATAATACAATATTCCTTATTGTATTGAATGAGTTATGATTTGTTTGACTGTGGATGTGTTATTTTTTATACCATTCATGGTTTATGAAGAATGTATTGACATTTTGTATGCTAGTTTTAATACGAATGATTATGTTATGTTTAGACCTATTCATATGAGGAATGAATTGGACTTAATAAGTGACGGGTGTAGCCCACTATAGCTCCTCGATGCATCGGAAGGTCTCATGAGAGAAAATAGTGTCTTGGCACGAGGCCTTGAAAAAATTTTATTTTTAGTCTTGGCACAAGGCCCTGGCTATGTGGTTATGATAGTCTGTCATTATGCATTCCATCATTATGAAAGTGGTTATTGATAATGCATGTGATTATTCTATTAGTGGAATATCCATGTGAATAAGAAAATGGCATTATTTCATTCCATTTTTTCTATTTTTTTTGATGTTCATGTTTAAAATACTTTTGTTTTAGTTATACATTGACTTATATGTTTATGCTTATTTATAAATGTTTCCTCTGTATTATTATCTTTACTGAGCATCTGAGCTCACCCCTTTCAATGTTTTATTTTTTCCAGGATTCCAAGAATTGTATTGTTATTGATATACAGTGTTAAGACAACGGAATAATGGCATTCATAAATGATTATTTTTGTTTTTTGTATGTTATGAAGTGTAATGTAACATCCATGTATGTAATCTATTTTCCAAGACTGCTAAACTGATCGGTCCTTCGGGACTTGAATCCTTGTAATCATGTCAATGTTATGTAATAATGCACCGACTCTGGGTAACTGTGGTCGGGGAGTTACACAAGTCATTTCTCCCACATTATGAGAATGAATAGAAATCAGTTTGATTCATGGAAAGGAAAAATTATTTCTATGACATGTGGGGTCAACTATTTGAAATATATTATTTTTTTGAAATTTTGGTTTACTCAATTATGGTCTTAAAATTTTGATAATATTTTATTAGGAAAATAAATAAATCGAATAGATAATTTTTATAGAGTGGATGTATCCTTTATAAGTCACTTTTTTCTATCCCATGGAAACAATATTGTTATATTAATAGTAATAGAGGGATTAATTTTAAAAATATATTTAACATCAATAAATATTTATTAACTAATTTTATTGTCGAGTATCATCAATTTGATATAAGAGGAACATTATTTTCTGAGATCCATATTTTTTATTAGACATAAAGATATGAATTTATACTATGTGGCACCTCCAAATGGTGTTCCATTATGTATTATTTCTCCATTATTTTACTGAATTTTCCCTAGATAAAAATAATCATTTAATTTCTTAATTTATAGTTTGATAACTGGATAACTATGCCTCTTCTTATATACGTAAATTCTCTTAAACCAATAAATTATCAATGGATTTGTGGAAGGGGAAAATAGAGAATTACTTGGACATGACTCTTGATAAAATCAAGGAAATGATATTGATTTTAAAATATATTTCGGGAGAAGAAATTTTAACCATTTAACATGAAATCAATTGGATGATCTCCTATAAATATTTTTATCATAGGTAGTGGAGGGGCATGTGAACACTTTGTAGAAGAGGTTAATAAGGATTTTTATAATCTCATCTAGAATTTCTGTTTCCTGTATGGTGATACGTTCCAAGATTTCTAAAGATGCTTTTATTAAATTTTATGCATTTAATATGTATTTTAAATATTTTATATGTAATAAAAACATGGATGATATAGATCATGATGACTACCTTATAGAAAAAAATCTCTTATTTTTCTAGCATTAATATTCACTAGAATGCTGGTATCTAGAATCCCTTACCTATCTGTATAAAACATCCACATTCCATAACAATTTTTAAGCTATTAATTTTTTGGCCAAATTTGAAGTTATTCCTGTGATATGTACCCACTAAAACATGTTGGTTCATTTGTATATTTATTTTGGTATGAATTTGAATCTAGTTCGAGTTATATATACTACAAAAAAATGTTAATTCACATAAAAATGATATTGTGATAATTTTACACATGATCTTACCATTTTTGTGCATTTTGAAATGATTGGTAATTATCATCCCCATTTTATAATAATTAAAGTCATGTGGATCCCTAGTTTTTTTTATTTTTATCAAATGTAAAACATATGGAGCTTTAAGATAAAATGTATCTCCTTCTAGGACTGATGGAATTTTCATAAATCATAATGGGGATTCCATGTTGTGCCTCAATACTCGATGTGTAATCCCTAAATCTGTTGACATATAAATTATAAATGTAATTATATCTGTAAAAATGTAATAGAAATGATTTTGGTTGAGTTTTTTGATTGAATGTAATTCCATCACTATTATGAAATGTGTCATAAATGGAACTCTTAACATATCATGGATGATGACTTCCTGATGGATCAATATCATAGACTCTCATTCTTACATTAAATAAATAATTACTCATATATATTAGGATAAAAATTATTTTGTTGATGGGATTCAAATAAAGGGGAAAATTATTTGAAGTTTACCTAGCTCAAATTTATACCTGATATAATTTTATCATATTAGAAAGTTATTATTTTAAAAATCTTTATTTCATAATTTTGTAAATTTTCTTTTATTCATTAATTGATAATTTTATCTTTTGGAGAAGTTCTCATTTAAAAAATAAGAATTTTTTATTAACCCTTATTATGATATAGATTTTTGGCTAAGGTATTTTCAAATGTTAAACACATGATTACCATGTAAAAGATAACATTATGAGGAATAAATTTATTAATTGGAGGGATGTTTCACCCATTAGTTTTAAAATATGATCACTATATTTGTTAGAATATAAGACACCCAACCCCATGTTTAAATGAAAAATGTCATGTTATTATTTAAATATGAACATAATGAATATATAAATGTTTAAAACAAAGAAATTAGATAGATATAAATAAATATCTATTATATATATATATGTATATATATATATATATCTGTTATGAGTTTATATAAAATATATCATTGTGGAGATAAATATAAAATTCTTTAAAGTTAAAAGAAATATTTTTATAAATAATATTTTTATGAAAGAAAAGTATTTTTATCCTAATAGATGAAATTTATCACATTTGATAAATGATGATAATTAAATAATAAGATTAAATATATTCAACCAAATTAATTAACATTATCTTAAATATGTTTATTTGGATAGGAATGATAATATTGCTATTTTTCCTTCAAAAATAACTTTATTACATTTTGTGGATGGATACTGTAATTTTTTTTCAATTTTCAAAACTATATCTCATAATATTAATTTCATTTTTGAAATAAACCTTTCAAAATTAAATGAGAGAAATTTTTTTAATATTTTCTAAGAAGATTATTTTGTTAATTAATAGTGTAAATATATAGATTTTTATTGAAAACTATCTAATCATTTCAAGAATTAAAAAAGATCAATTTTTGTTTAAAATGATTTTTTTTTAAAAATTATTCCATTAATATTATAGACAATAGAATTAATATCATTGGAAAAAAATATTAATATTTCGGTTGATATAATGTTTTGTTATACTGAAGAATAATTTTTTTAAAACCACGTTTCTTCAAATTCTACTGGATTATTATTAAATAAGTTATACATATAATTTTAATTGAATTTGATAATACCAATTGATTATTTACAATTACATATAATTAATATAATTTAACATGTTCATATTAATTTTTTTTTCATTTTGAATTGTTGTTGTAGTAAATAATTGTTAATGCAGAAGGGATAAAAGATGTAAAACTGGGTTAAAACTATTGGGTAAAACACTAAAATCATTATATAACTTCCCTTATTCCTATTATATGAGTTATTTTGACAAATTATAATTTAATGAGTTAAATAATATATTTTGAAATTTAACTTATAATTTTCAAACCAAAATTTGACTTTTATAAAGACGATTTATATTTTCTTCATATTTTAAACAATTTTTGGGTAGATGAATTGAAGGGTGTGATTGGAAGATAAAATTCATTTTTGGATTGATATGAAATTTAAAAAAAATATTTTTTTTTATTAAATCACAATAAAATTAATGATAACAATGTATTACATTATATAATGTGGAAATTTATATTTCTCTTAAATCATGTATTTTCCTAAAAAATAAATTTCATGTTTTTTGTGTTTTTATATAAATGTATTTTCTTAAAAATATAGGAATTTATTGTGATAAAAATGTATCAAAATTTTGAATAATAATTTAAAATTTTGGTAACAATGCCTCTTTTAATTTTGGTTTTATAGTGATAATATTATGGTAAAAACATCTGTTATCATAGTTAAGGTTAAAATGAGTTTAATGTTCTTTAGATAGGATGTAATGGATAAAAAAATTCACACATAATTAAATGTGATTGTTGGAGAATATTTATACCCTATAACATATTATATTTTATTATATTTCACCTTGTTTCCACTTGAAATGATTGTGATATATATATACTATTTAATATTTTATGTAATTCCATGTGTGTATGCTCCCCCATATACAAATGAACACCTACTCTCCTATATTATTCACAAATTTTGAGTACACTAGTTTAAATATTATATTTCAAGCCTCATCCTTAAATCCATTCCCACATCCATGTGTCCATTTTCTCATTAAAAGACCAATCCTTGAAGGCTTAATGTGTATTCCAATTGCTTTATCTGATAAGATGGTATAAATTCTAGTAGTCATATATCTTGTGTATTTCATCTTAAAAATATTTCTCAACATATATATCCAATGATGAAATAAAAAATTAATAGAATCCAAAAATTTATATGTTAATATTATTATGTAATATCTTTATCCACCTCCTCATTCATCAAACGGGAAATGAAACCACTACTCTTGTGTAAGATGGGCTACCACTTCCCGAACATATGTAATTAATTTTGAATCACTGTCTATGAAAGAAGATTATATGGATGTAATTAATTTATATAACTAAATTTATTAAATTTCGATCCTTTTGAAAATTTATAATGATATGTACCATCATTCCATATTGTTAATTGAATATTTTAAATGTTACTCATGCACTTATATGACATATTCTCTTAGTGATTACAACACAAATCAATTATTGTAACCATATTTATGATTATATTTAGAAATATATTTAATGTATGAAAATGAATTTTTTTTAATTAATATAAAATTTGATATAATGGAATAATGGCTTATTTTACGACATTTATCCTACTAAATTTATTTTGGCATTGTGATCCAAACATCAGTAAAATGTCGAACAGAAAAATAAAATGTTTAGGTTACTAGATAAAAGGTTATCACAAGTGATATAAAATATATCATGATAATGGAATGAATATAAAAAATTCTATTAATTAATAAACATAATAAATTAATTTTATTATTCAATAATTAAATGAACATATGAGACATAGAAGTTTTTATGTTAATGGAATCCTAATATTACATCCATTTCATTATGGTTTAAGATAATTTTACCACATGTTATATTCTTAGTAGTGTATAATACATGCATATAGATAAATTTTATCATTCTTAAAAATCAATTTTATTTTCATTTAATTAATTTTTTTGTTGAATTTTATCATGTTGTAAGGTACACATAAACATAAAAACATTGATTTAAAATTTTTAATCAATTATTTTATAACCTTCTTTATTCCATTTAAATATTTTAAAAATTCTTTTATCATAGTATTTTTATAGAAAAAAATTAATTATAAATGGAATTTTATATCAATTTTTAATTTGAATAAATTTTTTAATAATGATTTTTTATATTTTATACATAGTATTATAACAAAAACGAAAAAAGGAAATTTTTTATTTTAGAAGATATGACATCAATTTTTTTACTACCACCAAACAAATTATTCAATTATTTTATTCCTATAAAATATTTTATGTCTTATTTGAATAAAAACCCTCATTAATTTTTATATGTATTTTAGTTTTAAAATTTGGTTTTTTGGGGAAGGGGATATATCAATGTTTTAAAATGTTTCACTTATTAATTAAAAATTGTATTTTTGTGGGATAGATAATGAAATTGATTAATTTTAGGTGTCTTATTATTATTGTAGTCCTTAAAAATCATTTTTGATATTGTATTATCAGTATATTTCTATATTTAATTTACTAAGGATTACATTATTCAGATAATTATATTAGAAGCAGGCCATTAGGTTATACCATTGGTAAGAGTGATTGTTAGAGTGATATGAAAATGGAGTCCAATGTTAACTACATTAATTTTAATCACTTTATAATGAGTTTTCATAGAAATATTTTGATTTGATAAGGTAATATATTTTATATATATGAAATTTTATGCCCTCTATGGATAAAAATGTATGTTTTATGAAAATATTTATCAAGTGTTCTCAAGTTTTATTAAAAAACATTATGATTATGATTATTCATTTATATTTTATTAAAATTTGTTTTATTAATAAAAAAATGATAGTAAAGTTTATTTCATGTGTATGTAAATAATTATTTAAGGTCATCTTAATTATATTAATGAAACAACACATTTTTATGATTTTATAGACTAGAAATGGAATAATGCATTTATTTTCTTATATGTCCCTCAATGATGTTTCTATACTCAACCCACGTTTTCAAATTTTTTTCCATGGTTTTAAGCAATGGTTGGAATAATGATGAAGACTTTTTTTGGAATAAGAGAAATTTTTATGGGGTAAAAATGATCACATAATGACAAGAGTATTGTTATGTATGTGTTTCCATTAATTTTATAGAACACCAAACCAAAAATGTTCTAGGGAATGTATGTTATCCAATATTTCAATTTGATTTTAAAAGTTTTGAATGGAAAAAATTGGGTCGTAGTTAAAGGTATCAAATACATAAATGTAATAACTATTTTTTATCATTAGAAAAAGTAGTACAAATTTATAGTAGTTACTGTAACATCCCAACACAAGAGCCACTAAAATGGTGGCTTTTAGTTGTTCGGTAGAATTTCATTAAGTGTGTATCCCCACATGCCAGAGGATTCCAACTACAAAAGAAGGTATCAAGATAGTACAATGGGGATACTATACCCTCTAGATCTATAGAAGATATATTAAAATAAATCATAATAACAATAAAATTTAAAAAAATTACTTGAACCTAATTATAAATAAAATAAATGACCACTAATGAAACATGTTATGTAAAGAATATAGGAAGACAAAAATAAAACATGAAATAATGAAATTGGCGCAAACTACAAATAGATAAATAAATAACGGAATCCAACTCAATAAGGTAGAATTAATAAATGGTTATTAATTTATCCGTATCCCATATCTGTTCATATATATATGGAAATGAACAAAGCAAAAAAATCAAAATCTATAACCAAATATTATGTTCGAGCCCCCTCATGCAATAGAGGCCCAAATAGGGTAGGGATATATTAAATAGGACACAACTGATGGTTTCTAATGCAATCCATCTCATGACTTTAATATAAAGTTGTGTATGGGTATAATAAAAATAATAGTGTAATGAAATATATAAATATAATATTTTAGGGATCAGTTTTCTCAATGGACACATGACCGAACATACCTGGATTGGCTGTAACCAGAATACTTCTGAAAATATGACACTACATATATAAATATCATTATATATATATATATATGAATTATATGAATAGTAACATATATATATATCCATATAAATAAAAATATAGATTCATAGTACTAGTTTGAAACTATGGCGTAACACAACCATCTATGTATAATGATAAGAGAAATATTTTTAAAAAGTGTCATAATGCCCTTGTGTCATAATTTATTAGTTGTTCCATGAAGAAGTATCACAACTTATAAGGGACTTCAGGACCAAGTTTCATTATTTATAAGGGATACCATATCATTATTTCAAAAATTATAAGGGAAGACATGCCAAAATTTCATAATTTATAATGGATGCCTTGCTTGTGTATCATAACTTATAGGGGATGTTGTTCTCGTGACTCAAAAATCATAATGTTTTCTCTATCCATAAGGCATAGGGTATGCCATGAAAAAAATAATAAGGGATTCCTTTCCAATAATGAGTATGGATTCCATTCCCATTATGATAAGGGATTTCTTGCCTATAATGATAAGGGTATCCAAGATCATATATACTATAGAATATGTTGTATATAAATATTGAAGGTAAACATGCCTATAAATAGAAAGGGACAATTTTTCCATTTACCATTGAATCAAATACATCATAATAATTTCATTTATAAGTTCTATGAAGGGGTGAATGATATGGTCTTATCATTAATTCTTCATTTAATATTCTTTAATTAATAAAATAAATTCATTAAAATTCACGAAGGATATGGGAAGCACCCTTAAAATATGTAAATTCAAATACATTTTAGTTATCTAATTTATTTAAATGGATAAGACAATGAATTTACAAGGAGGTTTTATAAGAAACAAAATTCATGGTAGTCTTACAATTTAAAAATACCAAATTAGTTATGTTAGGTTAGTCCTGCATAATTAATAAAAATCCCATGTGTTACCAAGTAACACAACGGTCTAACTGAACTATTTATTTCATTAAATAATTTGAATGTGTACTATTTCATGGTAAAATACACACTCATGTGGTTGTATAATCCCTAATAAGTGCCAATGAAAAGGATAATACAACAAACACACTATACAAGTTGGTACTGGTTGAGGTCTCAAACTCTAACCATGTTAAGGGGTCTAAGGGACATCACATGTGTAGTCTAAATACATAATTTAATGCATTTACCATTTAAGGAGAAAGTCACAAATTGTCAAGCATGGGACAAAAAAAATTTATTAAATATTAATCTTTAAGTGATATGTAATTGTACCACATACCTCATACATTGGACACTCTATGAAACAAATTAGGGGCCTTGATTAATGCTGGAATGAGAGAAATTAGAAGAATAATCAAATGACCTGATAAAATGGTAAATTATCACGCATAGAGATAGTAATGAATATATAGATATAAATAGAGGCAAAATGTAGAGTATTCTAAATACTAAAATTCTTCCAATACACAAGATAATGTTCTATTCAGAGATCAAGTGATGGAATTACAAAAAAATCCTAGCCAATGAGGGAAGGGGAGATTGAGTGGCCTAATATAGTGTAAATTATGGATGAAATAGGGGATGAAAATAAATAAGAATAGTTGTGAAAACAATCATTTCAATCCTATTTAATTATTTGTAAGTTTAGTCCACATGGTTTGGGTAACCGTGCTCCAACAATGCATATCATACTATCCATGATCCACATCCCACATTTTTTGGCAACACTATTTTGGAAAACAATTCACCAATCAGGAAGTGGAACTGGTAAAGAGGTACTAACCATGAGACTAGGTGCATGGTTTAGAAAATGGTGCACATACCATGAAACTAATAATGAAATTTATGTAAAAACGTCATGGGTCTTAAACTCACCCTGAATAGTTTATGAATCCTTTTGAAACTCTTTATAGGGATATATAGTTTCTCTTCAGAGTCTCTAAGAATTAAAGAAACCATGTACCCTATATTTTTCTCTCAAAATGTGATTTTTTGGAGCCCATTTCACTTGAAACATATCCAATATTCTAGTAAACCTCACAAGAATTAATTATTATAAAGATTCAATTCTAAGGGTTAAATTTCATTGATTGAAATTCAAATGATAAAATTAAAATTTGACCCATTGACTAATTTTAAATCCAAATTCCTTTCAAAAAATTATTCCAATCAAAAAACACAGGACCTTAAAGTCTCCCCAACACGGATCTTCTCAATTCCAAGAATCCCTTGGAAAAAAATAATCATTTCCCAGCCATCTTATGTTGGGAAATACCACTCAAAAACTACATTAATCATCATATTCCCAATGTACCTTCATGATATTCCTTAAACCCATTTTACATTCCAGTAAACCCAAACCATAAGTCATATTAAAAAATAAAATACGAAAATGATTCTTAAATTATCCCATCAAACAAGATACATAATCACATGACTATATATTTTACATTAAATTCTATGGAACCTCACACAATAAGTTATATCCATAAATATCCAATCATAAAATAAATTACTTAATAAAAAATAATTTCCCAAGGGAGCATGAAATGGCCCGAAACACTTAGTTCCATTGCATTGAAAAAATCACGTCTTTATGTTGTTCTTAGAGGACGTAGTGGCTCAATATAATAGTTTTCAAACAACTGTTTTTAAATGGCGAGACACTTCGGTGAGTAACATTGGTGACTCGTTAGGGTGAGTCGCAATGGTTGGTCTTTATGGTAGGTATTTAGTGGTGGCTCCCAATAGTGGATTTTAATGGTGTGTCACACTAGTGAGTCACCCAATTGTCAGTTTCTGAACAATGTCTCTCTGAGTGGTGACTCACTGAACAATAAGTCACCAAACAGTCACTCACTCAATGGGTACTCACCACTTGTAGCTCATACCGGTGAATCACCCAATGGTGTGTCATTTTATGTATTCTTCTAGTTCTCTAGTTTCAACCATCATACATTTTATTTGATTTAAATTGAGATTAAAACCCCCTGGACTATTTTTGAAGTCGTTTCAAATATTATGAATCATATATTTAATTTCTTCACAATATGGAGACTTTGAAACTGTCAGAGCACATAATCTTGATCATGATCCATCTTTTATATCATTTGAAACTATTTCCCTTCCATTTATATTTGATCTACACATTTCTAATGTTGAGACCCTTTATTACTTGAAGCATTCCGTTTCCACTTGGTGCACCTATATTCTTTTCTTCCCTGAGGAGTCGCATTTGTGTTGTAGTCATCAATTGAGTTTTCCATTTGTGGCATTCATAATTCCTGTGTAAACCTCTATTTTTTTCACAAGAAGAAATTATTGGTTGGTTTTTCTTTGAGATTGGGATTCCCTTTGTCTCTCTTATTTTTTTTTATCATTTTGGGTAGTCATAATAGTATCACCATGTAATTTCAATCATCCTAAATTTTAATTAAGGTTATCATAAAAATTTTGGTCATGTTAATTTAGTAATAAATGAGGGGTGGGGTAGATGATGACCAAGATAATAATCAGACCAGTTATGATAACTGAAAATACGATGATGTTTACCAATTTTTATTATTTTTTATCTTGTTGAAAATGTGTTTTGAATGGGCTGTAAGACTATCTGAAAATTATGGCAATTTGTGGCCATTTCCAATGCACTGGTGGTTCTTAATAATTATTTTAAATATCCATCTATTTAATTTTTTCAAATATAAATATATGATCAATCACATATACCCAGTTAAATAAATGGGTTCCCCAAGATCAATCATGTTATGTTATCACCACTTAATTAACAATGTGAAATTAAATAATGATTATTGGATAAATATAAATACTACATGGTGGTTTGGTGTGGCTATTTTCTATGTTTTGTTATTTTTGGCCTTGCTTCTTGCATGGGATTTGTGGTTTGGTGGTTTGGAGAAGGTCTATCTATTTGGGGTTGTGTATGTGGTGTAATGGAATCACATATTTGGAGATTGACTGATTGTGGAATGGGTGAACTTGTTGTGTGGTAGGACTGCAATTGGGTTCTGAGTTGGTTGTGCTGTTGGATGTGTTTAGTGTGGATTTGAGTTTTGGTTGTTATATTTTGGGAGGATGGATTAATTGGGATCCGTTTGAAAATGACTCGTTAATAAATAACATTGGTGTTAAGAGGAATAGGATTTGTGAATGTTTTGGAATACTTTTGTCATATTTTCCACTATGGATTATGCAGTGTGGCTTGTTATGTGTGGTAGGTATTTTCCTGGGTAGGTAATGAATCAATATATTTTTTCCAATTATAGAATGATAGTTTGTTAAATTTATTGGATGGGGATGTGTTTTATAGTGGGGAATGTTGAGTTGTTAGACATTAGGGGTAGTAGTAAAAGAAATTTCATGATTGTTTGATCGTTGTTTTGAAAACCCATAGTTTTTAATGAGTGTTTGGTATATATATATATATATATATAAGTATTTACTTTGGATTTCTATACTAACCCCACACCAGATGAGAACTAAGTGCTTAACACCCCCATTTCATGGTGAAGGGTGTCTTCCTAACATCCCAGGGGGATGATGGATGGATGGTAATTGGATACACCATGCTCCCTCTTAAAAGAATTGGTATCCCTAGAATCATAGGGTAGGTTGTGGTGTGGTTGTGAGGATAAGGTGGATGCGGTCATTGCGTGCATTACTAGGTTCGTTCGGGATGAGATGTAATATGTTTCTCTGGTGTCTTCGGGTTGTGGTGTGCCTGTGGACCTGGTGTCTATAGGCGGGATGTGGTGAGCTTTGTAAGCCTGGGTTACCTGAAAATCTATGTGGACGAAGTGTGTGTCTATAGGATTTGATATGGGGATTTTAGAAGATCATGGTAGTGTTTGGATGTTAACCATTATGAATTAGTAGTTAACCAATGGGAGGTGGTTCAGGGTATGAAAAACATTGTTGTGCTTATATTACTTTACATGACATGAGTTTTTTGGTGAGAATTCCTTGGTGAGCATGGGGTGGTTAGTATTCCTTGATTTATTATTGAGGATTTTGTTGTTTCTCATAGGGGAATTATTATGCTTCTCCAAATTTCACATGATAGAGTTTATATTTTTCCAAATAATTATACGTTTATGCTCACCCAATGTATATAAAGTAGTTTTCAGGTCTCCAGGTGGATTTTATGGACCATTCTGGACCTTACTAGCTTGGAAATTGGGACAGCTACCATGTCACTATTTAGCCTATTTTGGCAATTTCATTTATATATTTTTTGTACTTCTTATTTATTTTTTATTTAAAACATTCATGTGGGTTGGTTTGACTTTTTCATATAGTACTTCGAGTTTTTAATTTTGAACCATCTTATCTAAAGAGAATGCTCTATTTAAAAAGGGTAATGCCTCTCATCTTGTAAGAATATATATTCCTACCCATTGTGCTCATTTCCACCCTAGGATATAAAAGAGGTAGGACTGGGGGGATATTATCTCTTAATCATCTTGAAGTTTGATGGTCATGGAACATTACCTCCCATATCTCATCTTGAAGATGGTGGGACATGATAGAATGTTATCAGAGCTGATGGTTGAGAGATATAATGGTGTTTAGAGTTAGGAACAGTGTGGATTACATGGGTCGATTGGGAAACAGTGTTAGGTGATCTTAATGTTTGACATAGTCTAGGGTTGAAAGGCTAGAACAGATGATTTTAGGGACCCCAATGATCTTATACAAGGTCTCTAACCCTACCGAACTGCAAAGTGACGATGCACTAGGTGTGGGGTAGAGACCCTAGAATGGTACACACATATTAATGAATTGATTTCTCATTTGAGTAGGGTTTTTTATGAAAATGTGGAACCAATGATGGGTAAAATAATTCCTAAATTAATCTTCAAAAAATTACATACTAATTAGGCTTACGAGTTCCATGTTTATCATTTCATTTAGGACACCCAACCATCTTCCACATGTAGTGCAGGAGGTGGAGGCCCAGTATGATGACCCGGTTGAACGGATGAGGATCGTCCAAGTGGTGGGGGATGACTGGTGGTAGATGAAGTAATGTGATTTACAGTAGTAGACTCTAGGGAAGTCTGAGGGTTGTGTTTCAGATACTTAGATGGAGAGTTGCCTCAAGGATAGATTGATCACCTTTATCATGATCTCGGCTTAGATAGAGTACTAGTTTTATTTGATAGTGATCCAAATGATGGGAGTTATGTTTCAGTGGTGGACGATGTACCTGGGAGGGAGGGAGGAGTATAATGTTCTGTGGGATGAGTTTTAGAAGGATTTCCATGTAGATTTTTTGTCATTGACCCTAAATTCTGATAAGAGGAATGAATTATTCTCCCTCTAGTATGGGGAGTATTTTGGTGTGAGAAAGTAGGATAATGTTAGGGGATCACCTTCACCTTCCTCTAGATATCATTCGAGATGTAGAGTAATAAGAGAGATGCATAGAGGAGGCACTTTGTCCATCCCTATAGTATGTTGTAACTCCCTTCACCTTTCTGAGATACATAGAAGTATACAAGAAAGAATAGTTAATTGATTAGTTACACAAGAAGGGAGGATTACTATGGGATGGGAGCCATCTGAGTTCTTCAAAGGGAAGGGTACAAGAAATAAGTCTCGGACACTAGGGCCTTTGAGGTTTCTGCTAGTGGGGTTTCGCCGCCAATAGTTTCTATTCCAACCTTATTTTCATTATGATTTTCACATGGGCTTGGGATTGAGTAGTTTCTCTTTAGGAGGCCACATGAATGATCAAATATAGTGACTTGTGACCATTCGAGCTCAATATAGTGGAGGTTGGTAAGTTCAGTGTATGACTCAGCAATATTTGCCGGCTAGGATATTTTTGGAGTAGGGATTGCATGCTCCTACTCAACCAAAGGGAAACGTTGTAGGAGGAGGATGACATCAAGCTATCTATCAGTGACCTCGCCCCGGGTGTGGTCACAGAGTTAGTCATCAGTAGATGTGCAGAGGTGCTAGGTGTGGTCTGTTACAAGATGTGAAAGTAGTAATTCCAGCAGGACAATAGGTCATTCATTGTTTGATTATTTTGTTGAGTAATCTTGCTTTCACATTGTTTGGTACAGGATATATGCAATCCTTTTTTGTTCATAGTCTATCACATGCTCTAGGTCTAGTCATTTAAAGGCTTCCGGCACCACTGTTGTTGATTATGAAAATTGGAGATCATACATTCTTATTTGATATATGTCAAGGATATATACTTATGATGGGTTTGATTATCTATTATGGGGTATTCTTCTTACTATATATTCACCCATATAATGTTATTCTCGGAAAATACTAGTTGTATTTTATACATTCCGTTATCAACTGCTTCGAAAGGAGATTATTTTTTCAGATGTGGAGGGCTAGCGTGTGGCTTTAGATGGTGAATAGAGTTTTCAGGTGGTCAGTTATCATGTTAAGCGTATTATTTCTATGTAGGATGAATTATCAATAGGATCGGTGGATAATGAGATAATAGAGGTTCCCATTGTTGTTGGGGAGTTATTAGATGACTTTCATTAAGATGTGGTGACTCTACCCCCTTGATGTGACATAGATTTCAGCATAGACTCACAGTTTAGTGCACATCTGCTTTCGATGGATCCCGATTGGATTTCACATTTTGAGTAATGGGAGAAAAGGATTTAGATTGAAAATATGATGAATAATGGATCTATCCATCCTAGTGTGTCACGGTGGGGTGCTACAGCTTTATTTTCGAAGAAGGAAGAAGGTTGTCTGAGGCTGTGCATAGATTGATAAGTTTTGAACTTGGTAATGTTCCAGAACTGCTACCCCATTCCTAGGATGGTTGAAATTTTTAACCAGGTATGGGCAGAAATTTAGTTCTCCAATATCATCTTATAGTCAAATATATCAATAATTAATTGTGAATGAGTGTTTCATTCTGAAAATTTCATTCAGGTGTAGGTATGGGAACTTCATGTTCGTGGACATGTTGTTTTTTGTTACGAATTCACCATCCACGTTCCTTGGGATCATAATTTCTATTTTCTACAAGTTCCAATACCTTTTAATAATCATGTTCATTGTTAAAATCATGATCTACTCGATGTTAGAGGAGGAGCACACTGAGCATCTCAAGACTCTCATGGAGGTTCTTCGAGGCCACCACCTCTATGTGATGTTGTCCAAGTGTATGTTATGGACAATAGAGGTGATGTTCCTTGGATTGTTGGTGTCTCTCCAGGGGATACAAGTGCACCCATCGAATGTCTAAGAAATTTATTGGTAGGTAGCTCCCAAGAATGTGGTAGATGTTCACAACATTCATGGTCTGGCAGGCTATTTCCAGTGATTATTACTATATTTATCTCAAGATGAAGCACTATTTATGGATTTGGCCTAGAATGTCTTGGATTTTTTGGGAAATAATTAGTGTTAGGAAACATTCAGATATACAATTGGGCGTTTTTTTAGTGCTCCAGGGATCCAATTTCTAGAGGAAGTAGGTATTTTCTAGGTGTTTTGTGATTCTTCCTATTTTTTATTAGGGTGATTGTTGATGAAGAAATGGGGATAGATATCTTCTGGTTCTAGGAGGTTACATCCAAAAAAATGTAACTATGTCCCACATGACTTGTAGCATGTAGCGGTCATTATTTAAGTGCAGTTATGGTGGATTAAATCTATATAGAACACATTGTAGTCTACACATATCAAAATAGATTGAGGTATATCATTTCCTAGGGAGATCTGAACTTGTTTAAGCATATGTGGATGATGTTTTTCGAGGATTATGATTTTGGGATCTTTTACACCTCAACCACGGGGAATTTTGTGTCTAATTCCATTAGTTGGAAGTTATAGAAGGAATTATTTCAGGAATCTACTAATGCGTGGAAGGTAGTGGATGAGCTGGATACCTTTCACCTAGATGTAAGAGTGGATGGTCGAAAAGGATTTATTTTTCAGATGATAATGTGGTTTTATGAAACATGGTTAGTGTAGGAGTCTTAGTGGGGAGACATGTAAGTATAGGTAATGTTTGATCACATTGATCAGGGCGATGCCCAATAGGTAAGGTTGAAAGATGGTCAGAATCATATGTTTTTTCATGGAAAGCTATTTTTTTCCAGTGACGATGCACAATGGAGTTATTCTTGAGTTTCTTAACTCTTCCTTATAGGTACACCCATTAATTCCAAAGATGTTCCATGTCTTAAGGTAATTGGATTGGTGGCTCCTGATGAAGAGAGAAGTGGCATAGTTTCTATAAAAGTGCCTAGTGTGAAATCAGGATAAGGCTATGCATTATGTTCCAAGTGGGTTTTTGCAGTACATGGATGGACCTAAGTAGAAGTTGGATGAATTGTCATTGGATTTGATCGCATAACTACCCAGGGAATAGGGAGGTTGTAATTCTATCTGGGCAATTGTTAATTTACCGATGAAATCATCTCACTTCTTAGAAATTAAAGAGTTGATAATTTTTGATTAATTGGAAAGGAGTTATGTGAGTGAGGTGGTGCAGCTTTATGGGGTTTTTAGATCCATCATCTTTATTTAAGATGCATGTTTTACATAACGGGTTTAGAGTTGATGGCCACATGGTTTTGGGAGTCAGTTACGACTCAAAACATCTTTCCACCCTCAGACGTATGAGAAGTCCAAATGGACCATCCAAACACTTGATGACATATTGTGGTCATGTGTTTTGGACTTTGCAGGATCTTGGTTGAGAAAAATTTCCTTGGTAGAGTTTACTAACAAAAATATATATCACTCTACCAGTTTCATGGATCCATTTGTTGCTTTGTATGGGAGGTTTGCGTGGATCACCCCAATGTAGGATAATGGTTTGCGAAATAGATTTCCATGGTCTGTATGTAGTTTAGATCATAAAAAGGAATGTTCAACTAGTTCCTAAGAAGATAAAGGTAGAACATGCTGACATAAGTCAAAATCCAATCATAGGAAGACGCCTTTGTAGTTCAAGGTTTGCGACCTTGTGTTCTTGATGAATTCCCCTCAATATGGGCAGAAGAGGTATGGTATGGGGAGTAATCGTTCTCCAAGGTTCATCAGATCATATTAAATTATGGGGAGTGTTGCTGTGGTGGCATACTAGCTAACTTTTAAACGATAGATATTGAGGATCCATTACAACTTCCACATCTACTAGAATTATGGGTATCTTCATGATTACTCCCATGTTTTTGACTATGGAGAGTGGGATATCGAAGAAGAAAATACTTTCAGGGAGTGGCCCGTAGATATCCATGATCATTGGGAGAAGGTGATTTGTGGTAGTTTCATTCCCCTTGTTCGTGTTTTGTGAAGGCATTGTGGCTTGAAGGAGAGTACATGGGAGTAAGAAGTGAATATGCATGTCCAGCAGCCAGAGTTATTTTTGGATTTACCTTGGTATGTTTTGATTTGTGATGTCATGTTTAGAACCTATTTATATGATTAACTATCTTCTTTTCCTAATGGTGTGTGTGGAGGAATGTAAGAATAAGTGATGACATGGGAAATGGGGTGGACACAATTCCTAATTGAGATGCATTAATTAAGATGTGATTAAGCCCATACAGGGGAGTTAGTGGCACCCATAGTGGATAGTATCATCACACAAAGGATAGAATTACCTAATTCAAGAGTTGTGATAGTGTGGTTTATGTTCTTGTTCCATGTTCCTTATGTTCGTTTGGGGTATTACAGATGTCATAATAGTTGTTCATGGATTTTGGGGTTTCACTTCATATTTCAAACAATCATAGGGTGGTTTATCCCTGGACAATGAGTCCTCTAAATAGTAGTGGCGTCTCAAATTTATCAAGATACAAAAGATGTATCTTATGGGGGGGTTTTCATACCCCTCCTTATGTTGGGTTTGGTTTTAAATTCTATAGGATGAGAATAATTTGGTAGGTATTTGATTTAATGGCCCAATCCTCTCTAGTTCATTCCATAGTGAAAAACATGTGTTTCTAGTGTTCTGGGAGGTCATTGTGGCCCATTCAATGTTTTTTCCAAAAATAATTCCAGTTTTGCAAAGGGGTGTCACATTGGTGACTCATGAAGGTTACTAAAAATAGTGACACATGTATGTGATTCAATTTTATGAGTCAGAATGGTGAATCACATCGGTGGGCCGCAATTGTAAGTTGATAATAGTGGATTATGACAGTGGCTTCTAGTGGTTAGTCATAATGGAACCTTTCACCAATGATTCTCCAAATGATAGGTCACTGAATGGTGACTCACCGAATTGTGTCTCACGGAATAGGGACTCACATAATGGTGAATCACTGAATGGTATCTCACCAAAAGGTGACTCAACCAAAGGTTACTCCCAATCGGTAGCTCTCACTAGAGACTCACTAAATGACTGGTCATTTCAGGTTTTTTCTAGTTTTATAGTTTCACCCCTCTTACATTCTATATTATCTAAATTGATTTAAAACCCCCATTGATAATTTTTGGAATCCATTTGAAATATTTGAAACTTATTAATAATTTCATAACACCCCAGAGACAATGAAATAGACAATGTGAAAAATATTTATCGTGAAATGAATTTTAATCCCATTGAAACAATTTCCATTCCATTCATACAAAATATTTGACTTTCTAATGTTTATACCCTCTCTTTCTTGAACACTTTAATTTCCTACTGGTGTGCCCATAACAATTTCTTCCCTGAGGTGTCATATTTGTGTTATAGCTTTCAATCGAGTATTCCCTTGGAGACTTTCCTACTACCTGAGAGACCATCTATTTTGGCTGATGAAGGAATGGTAGGTCATATGATCTTTTAAGTAGGTATTCTCTTCATTTACCTACATTTTTATGAGGGGTTGGCGTAACAATATCAAATTGTAATTTCCGTAAATCTCAATTCTAATTAAGGCTATTACGAATATATTCAGGTATGTTACATTAGTAATAAATGAAGGGGTCAGATAATGGTTAGGAAAATAATATGAACGATTATGATAACTGGGAATATGATTATTTTGTCAATTTTTTATTATCTGTTACCTAGTTGATATTTTGTTTTTCCTGGGCTATACGACATTTTGTAAATCACGATAATTTGTGGACTTTGATTGCACACTAGATATTCTTTTAAATACATGTTAGTGAAAGTATATTGAATGGTTCTAAATATGAAAAGTAGGTTAATCACATATACCCGGTTAAATAAATGGATAAACCATGATTGAACCGATTATATAATCACCCGTGAATTAACAATGTGAAATTAAAAAACAAAGGTTGGATAAATTGGAATAAACCTATCTTTTTTGGTGTGGTTGTCTGTTTGTTTTTGTTATTTTTGGCCTTGTGTCTCATATGGGATGTGTGTTGTTGTGGTTGGGAGTGTTGTTATTTTTATGGGGTGGTGCAAGTGGAGAATTGGTATCTTAGGATGAGAGATTGATTGATTGTGGAATGGATGAGCTTGTTATGTAGTAGATCTATAATTATGTTGTGTGTTGGTTGTGCTTCAGGGTGTTTTGAATTTGGATATATGTTTTTTTTGTTTTATTTTGGGAGGATAGAGTAGGGGGATCATTTTTAAGAAGTAATTGGTGGTAGAGGATATGGGTGTCAATTGAACCATGATTTGTGAAGCGTGTGGTTTACTTTGGTCAAGTTTCTCCTACGTGGTTTATGATGAGTGTCTTGTTACATTTGGTTGGTAGTTTCCCAGGTAGGGAAGGAATGAATATATCATTTTCATAACAAATACTGGTAATTGGTGAAATTAATTAGATGGGGATGTGGTTTTGCATTTTTTCAGGGGGATGGTGTCTTCCCAACATAATGGTGGGATGATGGATGGACGGTTGTTAACTCTTCCATGCACCCTCTTCTAGGAATTTTTATCCCATGAATCATTTGGCAGATAATGGTGTAATTGTGTGGCATAGGATTTTATGGGTGAGGTGTGCTTTTTTAGGTGTTGTCAGGATGATTTGTGGTATGTTTCCCCAGTTTCATCAAGATGAGGTGTGATAGTGGGCTAGGTTTCTACATATAAGATGTGGGGAGATTCATATGCCCATGTTCTGGGAATTCTCTACGTTCATGGTGTGTGTGGGATGGTTGTGATATGGGGATTGTGGAAGAGCATGTTAGCATCAAGATGTTCAATGTTATTATTGGGAAGTTAACTAGTGGAAAGTGGTGTAGGGTACACAAAACAACGATGTGTTATATTAATTTACATTACCTGCATTATTTGGTGGGTGTTCCTTGGTGAGCCTAGGGTGGTTAGTTTTACTTGATAGGTTTGGTTAGTTTCTATTATATCTCCCATGAATATTAGTTTTCTTCTCCCACTTTTTCATGAGAGACTTTGGATTTTTCCAACTAAGTATACTTCTATGCTCACCGTACATATATAAAAAATTCATGTTTTGAAGAGGATTTTATGGACTATGTTGAAACGTACTAGCTCAAATGTTTGCAATGTTTCAATATCATTTCTTTTCTGGTTTTTTGTATTTTCATTTAGAGATTTTTTTTATTTATAATAGTTCTTGTTTAAAACATTCATGTGGGTTAGTTTGAAATTATTTTGTATACAGTACATGGAGTTTATTGGGATGAACCATCTTATCTCTCGATATTAATTTATTTAAAAAGCTCAAGTCCTCTAATCATTTTAGAATATATATTCCTACCCTTGGTGATAGTCACCACCTTGGGGCCTACTAGAGGTAGGAATCATGGGTCATTATCTGTTTTTTATTATGATGAAGGATGTTCATTAGACATTTCTACCCTTTCCTCATCATAGAGGATGATTGTCATGATAAATATCACCTTTAGTGTCATAACAAAACTCCTAGAACTTTTTTTTCATACACATGAGGGAATGACACGTAGTCCTTGATAGGTTTGTAATATTCAAAATCCTATCAACCAAGATCATACTAGTCTTGTAGGATTTTCTTTGAAATGCCCCAAATGACCGGTATAATAAATCAATCATATCACAATGTCATTCTAAACATGGTTTCCTGGTAACTACATATGACTTCTCAAGGAACTCATCTTGAGATTTTTTCTTCTAACTATTTCTAATTGAACCCGTCATGACAGTTGGCACCTCACCACCAATATTTATAAAAACCATTAATTCAAGGAATATAGAGATTATTCCACTAATTATCACTAAAGTAATACTTGTACTCTAGTTACATATTTTGGCTGAACTATCTCATGAAAAAAGATGTTGTCATGGTCTAGAAACAAGAGTGACATTGTCCCAATGCAATGTCCATGAATCCTTAAATTCTACACCTGGCATAATTCCCACATCAGGATTTTATCTAAATCCATAACTGAACATGTACCTAGATATTTATAAGGATTCTATATAACATCCATATATTATCGTATAATGACATTTCATGATATTTATGGAATAAATAAAAAATTATACAAATAGACACTAAATGAAAGTAGTAGTCTACGACCCTGGGAAACATGGAATCATGAATAGAAGTACATAACTAAGTAACATTATCTCCCACATAGTTTTTATTGAGTAGAACCCTTCGTAGGGACATCAAAAATAATACATATCATCATAACCTAGGGAAGTAAACATGAGAAGTGGTGGTCTCGTATACTTATCAATGGTAGAAAAGGAAGATATGTTAGAAGAATCGTGAACATAAGGTATGAGAACATGATCATTAAAATAAAAGATCATACCCTACAAATCAAAGATCATATACATAAATCATTGAATAAATCCTAGATGTTTTTAATATGTGAACCATAATGAAGTAGAGAGAATATGAAATGAATGAATAATAATGGAATAATACACGGAATTGTGGATTACATATAATCTTATAATATTATTTCTATATTATTCATGTAATCACTACCAAGACCATATTAGTATAATGGATTTATTCCACATAATATATTGGTAGTCGTGGTTTACTCCCATGGCCATCTTAGTAGCTGGAGTTCACTCCTCATATCATCATGGTTGTCATGGTTAACTCTCATTTCCATATTAATAGCCAATATCTACTAAATAGACCATCATAATCTATCTTATGATACATAAATATTTACATAATTCATTGGATAATGATATAGGTACCACTGATATTATAGGGAAATCATATATACATGTGACACAAAATCATAAAAATCATATCCTAATACATGTAATGAAATTGGTCGCATAAACATTTAATCACATCATAACCTGTTGAAAATGATAATGTTTTCATAATGATTTAATTAAAATCATAAACAGTGATATTAAGAGGGTTCCCATGGTATATAACTCATGAAATAGAAACAAGTTTCATAATCATACTACAATGAAAAAATAATGCATTAATAGAATAAAAATGAGTGGAAATAGTAAATTTTTTCCTCATAAAGGAATGAGTAATAGTAAAGGAATTCATCTCTGAGGGGAAATAGTTTTAAAATATCTTTGAAAAAAATTTCTATAGGAAATTATTCTTTCATCATTTAAAACTGATTTCTTTTAAGACATAAAACATTTTTTAAAAAAAATTTCATAGAAAATATTTCTGAAAACATATAATAGAATATATTAAAACAAATTTATAAAAATATAATTTCCCTTGGAAATTATCTTCAAATATAATTTGAAAACTTTTTTTAAAACATGGTTTTTTAAATAAAAAAAATTTTCAACCAAATAAGAAAATACGATCATATATTTCATAAAAGCATTATATTATTTATTTTAAATACTAATGAGTTGAAAAATAGTACTAGTACATGGAGATGTATTGAATAAACAGAGGGTATGTAAACAAATTATTGTTCAAACTATATTAATCATAATTTATTTTCAGTGAAATCATAACAATAAATGATCTCAATTAATGTTGAGACCGAATCAATAAATTATTACCACATGGTAAATTTTGTTCATACTCATAAAGCATAGAAATTAAGCTATATAAATTTTAAAAAAAACCTGAAATTATGTATATTCAAGATATAATATTTCAAATATAATTATATACACCTAAAAAAATAATATAGGTGTATAACGAAACATGTGTCTCAAAGAAGGAAAATTAAGACAAAAGTGTCTTACTGATTTGATTCCTTTTGAAACCACAACCCCTTGAAAGAATGATCATAGAATGGAAATGTAAATAAAAATAAATTCAATAAAAATAATCCTGTAATATAATCCAAGGTAGTGTATAAACCAAAAATAGGAAATTTTTCTTGTCTAAGGCATATATCTCGAGAAAATAAAAAGTAAGATGAAGTTTCCCTAACAATGTGTCTTGAATCTCTTCATACACATAAAATATTCCTATATAATAAATTTATTTTTATAACATATGTCTTAAATAAAGATATTATTATATCCCATAACTTATATGGTTTTATTATGAACCTATATTACTTTCTTGTTAACAATTTAATGTTATCATTTCACTTTGGATAATATCTGCTTTATTCTTCTCATGTGTCTTAATTTGTCATATATTTTGTCTTAATAGTTATATAATTATTTATAGAAATTAAACCATTATATAAATATAATTTATATTTGGTATATGTGCAATTTCATTACATATAGGATATTGATGTATGAAATGGTATAAATTTTTCACCTAGATGGTAAGCTGTACATACACCTGGAAGTTGTTTCCATTTTTTTTCATATCGATTGATTGAAATAAAATTAAATATATATATATATATATATATGATATCATTAAATTATAATTATAATGTTATATATATTTTTTATTTCTATGAAACATATCCTTAATACTTTCCATATAGCATGTGAATGAGTCACATCGCCTTGAGGGGTAGTAGTTCACACATCCTCAAATTAAATTATCATATTTACACAAAATCAACAGTATAAAAATATTTGGTTTAAAATACATAAATAAGAATAAAGAAATTAAGAATATAATATATGTTATATATAAATTTATTTTTCATTGTAATTCTCACCATTATAGGTGGAAATGGAAGAACCTACAATCATCATTTTTTTGAGGTTGTAGTTAACCATACAAAATAATAGTATAGTCATTACACATTAGATGAAAGTGTATATATTTTTAGGTATAACCATTATAATAACACAATAATTTAATATTTAGGATTATGGTTTTTTTATAAAATAATAGAATAAAAATATTTGAAGGGGTGGATAATGAAAATAAATGAAAGTAGGTTAAGGAAAAATATTACGTCTTATTTGGGTTTCACTTTTTTAGTCTACACGAGAGGGATTCCTTGGATTTCATTCTACGTAATAGGATGATTTAATGATTAGGGGAGTGTTTTTTAGGAGTTATTTTGAAAGATAATTATCAATACAATGTGTCTTGAGTGGTGTGATGAAGTGAGAGGACATGAGGCCTTTTATAGTGGAGGAGGAGTGGAACTATTTTTAATTTTTGGATAAGGATTTCCACCCACATTTTCCCCATTTAATGTGGATAAAATAATGGAAAGAATTAGATAAAATGTGCTATAGGGTCGAAATTACGGCTCTTGTACAAGTATCTAGGTCATTTGGGCCCTTAAGGTTAAGGTTTTGTCCATTATTAAGCTAAATCTTACTTTAATCATTATAATTAATTTTAATTACATTCACTAATCAATTTGGTCAAAAACTAAATAGAAATTATTATAAATTTTAAATTATTTTGATTCCAAATATGGATTCCATTTTACCAAATTATTATCATAGAAGTGGTAGAAATTAATTTAAACTTAATCTTGTAGTCTGATCAATTATGTGTTTTTTAATGTAAAAATGTTTAAAAGTTTTCTATGTTTTTATATTCAATATCGAAGTGAAATTGATTCCAATGAACAAAAAATGGTTGATTCATAAAAATATGATATAATTAATCAATGATACCAATTTAAAATATAATTTATCATTATTAATAAATCAGATGAAAAAGTTTTTTTTGATTAAAATACAATATTTTTCAATATTCATCATAAATTCATGTTTCTTAAAATGTTTCGGAAATATTGTTCTAATCTAATTTTCAAATTATTAATTAAAAAATTTAAGATATTTTTATCAATATCATTTTCTAATGGTGTATAATATTATTTTTTAGTTTTTTCATATACAGGCATATAAAGCAGTTTATTTGAGAAATATGAATTTTTATAAATATAAGGACTTGAAAAAATTATACCATTCATTATCTATATGATTTATTTATATATAAAAAATTATAATGAATATTTTTAATGTCCTTATTAAAATTAATATTACAATATTTAATGGAAAGGTTATAATGATGTAATTTAATTATTTATAATAACATGATATTTCATAGAAACTTGGTGTTGAATAAAATGTACGCTAATTCATTGTTTCATGTAACACATGCATATTTGGTGCCATGTGAAAGTAATTTTATAATTAGTGAAATGAAAGATATCTATAAAAATTTAATTTACTCAAGAAAAAAATATCAATAATACTCTGTGTTTAATATTGCAACTATACATTGATACCATTATCTTAATGACATTTGAAAGTAAAAATAACCATCCAATGTGTAGTATAAAAGAGCCATGATGATTCCAATCTATGTTTTTTCCTATAGAGACATAAATCCCACTCCACACATTAATAACATCCCATTCATCAGTTAAATGATACTGAAATTGAGGACCACAACCCATATAAGAACCCTAATCTTCCTTTTAAGAATGTTTTAATTTTTCTAGTGTTTTTTAAGAAAATGAGGAGAAAGATGAGTTTTAAAAAAATTTAAAGTACAAATCTTGTACTCGGTTACCATGGGTAGCCATGTGACAGCCGTGTAGCGGCTGTGCACATGACCGTGTGTGGTGACCTAGAGATTGCCTAATGCGGGGGCCGATAAGGGAAACAATATGTTGTGTATTTTATTAATTAAACATAATTGGGTCATTTCTGACGAAAATAACCATCTCCTTCTAGGTCAGGTTCGTTCAAGAGAGACTGTACGACTGTGATCGTTCCCCGAGCCCCCGATCGAGCATCAGATATCTGATTCGACCGCTGTCGATTACATTGGGATCACCTCTGTAAGATCTCCCTTCTTCTAGGGCTTCATTTCCTGATTCATCCTTTTCCTAATGTTATCCTCTTATTAATGTTTATTCGTTTTTTATATCAATGGTGTTCTTGGTCGATGCAAGGCTTGATGTTTACGTATATCAATATGCGAACACCGAGGTCGATGGATTATGCCTTTCTATTGATAGGCATTGAGTTTTATGAGAAAATATTTCTAATACCCTTGAACGGGGTATTGTGTGTTTACTATTTTAGTCCTATAAATTTCCTGCTATGCTTGTATGATTGAGTATAGGTTGATTGAATTTTAATAGGGTTAATTGATATACCTTAGAAGTGTTTCCCATGCATGTACAATTTATGACTGTTTGGTCCTGCTTAGCCTATTAGGTTGCCTTGCCTATTTCCCAATCCTAGTGTTGTAAGATGGTGTGTTATTATTTATGACATTTTGTTATGATGTAGACTATTTTCCAAGTAGTACATGAGGTTTAATTTGGCCGATACGCTTGGATGTACTTGTTGACTTACACATGGATGTGAGAACCTGGTGAAGTAGACCATAGTGAAAATGAATGTAAGGGATTATCCAGAGCATCTGTTTTACTATTTTGATTCTTGACCGTAGGGGGAATTTACAAAAGTGATCCATCATAGTGTCATTATTTCATCGATGTGGGACAAAAGGGGGAATGGGATATATGTGCTTCCCTAGTTCTCCTTTAGTTAGCGATATGAAACTATAGGAGGAATTGACGGCGAGTGCTTCCTCAGAGAGTATATGCTTTAGCTAAACCAGAGGGTTTAGATTGTGTGTACTTCCTAGAGGGTTCCATGTACCTGTTTGGTTGAACAATAGGGGTTAGGTTGTGAGTACATACCAGTGGATGACCATTGTATTTAGCTGCTTACATGATATGTGGAATTGAATTCTTTTGAAACTGTTGAATTGTTTACTTATGAGTACTTATTTACTGCTTATTTTTGCTTATTGTCTTCCATATATATTCACAGACTGTTAGGCATAGATATTTATGTAGATGTCTACTAGGAATTATTCTCACACCCTGTTTGGTTCATGCCTTAGACCCAAACAGATTATATTGTTGTAGGTATATACAATGTAAAGAGCCCTTCTACATTAGGCAGTTGATTGCAGTGGAGATGGAGAGCATCAGACCAAGATGAGGCTTGCTATGTTGAGGAGTTTATCTATTTTATTTTGTACTTGTTTTTATATTGTATTTTATCATTTTGTTTTCTCTGGATTATTTACTAGAAATATATATCATGCATCATTTATATATGTGATCCTGTTGTTTCTTACATTCAGTCTTATGCTGTTTACAGTTGAATTTTATTATTATCACTGCTTCCGCTATTGTATATCTATTTTAAATCCTTTGTGTTACTCATCCAATTAGGGCATAGTTTCGACACTAACACACCTAGGGACCTCAATACTAGTTGGTAGCCTCTGGAGTTCATGGAAATGTGCTTGAGTCCATGTGACCAACTGGGTATGGGGTGCCTATTTGTTGCTTTCGGTACTGGGATGTTACAAATTGGTATCAGAGGGATTATTTTCTTCTTGAATTACTGTTTGGAGGCTATATCCAGGTATAGGAAGGAATAGGTACATGGTAATAAGTTGTTCCTGGGAATAGCTAACCCATGTATAGTGAAAAGCCAATCTACTTTGTTTATTGTAATCTTTTTCTAGTTTTGAAATTTTACGATTGATTTGATTTCACTGTTTGGTTATTTTCATGTTTTGTAATATTATTTTTTATATTATTGAGGTTCTATTTCTGTTACAACCCGATGAGATGAGGTTATTCCATCTCATGCATCATATATGTACTTTCCAAAAATCACATGCCATGCATTCTTGCCATGACATTTAGGGTGAATTAGCGATTTCATGTTGTTGTGATAGAAGTTGTGTTAAATATTCATGTTTTTGTGATAGATTCCTTGAAAGAATTCCTTCTGGTGGGTAGGGTATTGCTTTGTGTAATGTCTTATTTGAATGAACTCCAATCATTGGTTCTTGAGGTGTTATAGGCCCTCATGAATCAGAATTTGGCGGATCATTGACTTGTTTTCCTTGTATATCACATGTATATGATGACAAGATTTAATTCGTGGAGAGTACGGACCCTTACGAGTCAGAATTTGTCACAATAATGTTTGTTTCAGTCTTTTTATAGTTTCTTGAGTAGTTTTAGAGGCTTATTGTCCAAAAAAACCCAGAATACACAGTGTGTAATATTATATATAGTCCACGTGTTCTTCTGTTTGGGAAGAAACTGTTTTTCATAAGTACACGATGTGTACTATATATAAAATTCGTGTAGTCTCTAACCATGTCTCAAACCGTTTGGGCAAGGACATGGGGTTTGGAACCATCAGTAGGACATGCCATGTACCAGATATACACACTGTGTGGTAGAATCGTGTAACCGACCATGTCACTAACAACACAGGTCAGTTGATTCTTTTTTGATACACATCGTGTCCATCTGAACCACGCCGTGTAGTGAGATGCAAGTGTCTGGTCGTGTAACGAGCAACACGGGTCGGTTAAATCTTCCAAGTACACATAGAGTTTGGAACAAACACTCATTTTAGTTTTATTTGTGTGTCCACCCATCTAACTAACAAAAAGGGAAGTCAATACCTAATTAGTACATGCCATGTCGATCTGGAACATGGTGTGTAAAGAGAGCCGTGTAATCGGCCATGTGACAAACAACAAGGGTCGATGAAGATCATCTAGTTCACACTATGTATGGTATGAGAACTCCATGTAGTGTTGTTCTAGGAGAACCACGTAGCTTAGCTATGTAAAAAAACTCTGGAAGGGGAGGAGAAGTCGAGTACACACCATGTGTTAGGACAACACGCCGTGTGTATGGAGTGTTACACGACCATTTCAAGCAGAAGTACATGCCCATGTGAAAGGCTTCAGGGAACACACTGTGTGGGAATTATAAATGTCATGAATCTATGATTTTTAAAACTTGAATGCCTTATTTCCCATGTTCCCTCCTTCTACATATAGTTTTCTATTCCTATTAATCTTGATATAAGGTGTGAGATTGAAAGTAGAGATTCATGCAATCGAGACGTCATCTGGTTGTCTGCCAGTTATAATGCAGTTATTAGACACCGGACATGGCCGATCAGGGACTACCGAAAGATCTTCCAGTTGTACCAGTGATGAAACCAGTCATTATCCAAGATATAGGTTCTCATGTACATTTTTAAGAGGGTTTAATGAGGTTATTGTACACCTTCCGCGAAGTACCACATCCTGCCCCGTCGATGGAAGAATTGATGTGGGTCATTCAGCAGTAGCATCCTCCCACTGTTTCAGGGGATGGAGGACCCCAGGCTGCTAATTCAATGTTCAAATCCATTCTGTCTATCTTCGATCATCTGTAGAATCCAATGGAGTGGAAGGTGAAACTTTTTACTTACATGATTTGGGATTCCTCCAACAGATGGTGGGATGTGATCTCATAGGTGGGATGCCTGTAAGACATTTCTTGGTATGTGTTCAGGCATTCCTTCTATGACTACTTTTATCAAAAGACATTGAGGGATGATCGTGCCCGAGATATCATGAGTCTGGAGCAAGGTACTCTTTTTTTATATAGTGTTCTTTTCATTTCAAATAGTTGGAGCGCTTAATGCCTATTCCAAGAGGTGATAATTTATTCTTGGAAAGGACATTTGAGAATCGTATTAGGAACAACATCTGATCATAGGTGATCATCTTATGGTTGACTTCCATCACTTCTATAGTCAAAAAAGCACTGATCACGGAGTGAAATCTAAGGGATTCTGGAGTTGTGTTCCAGGTCGGTTCGACACTTGGAGTTAGTATCCCTCCTACTGACAGTAGGATACACCGTATGAGGTAATCACGTTGTGATTCGAGGAGGAGAGATATTTCTTCTAGTAGCCAGGCGGTGTGCTACCAATGTTGGACGATCGGAAATACAAGGCCACACTGACCTAGAGACCAAGTAGAGAGTCGATCTTGTGGCAAGATGGGCCATCATTAGGGTTTCTGTCAGATCTTCTCGCCAGTAGCTAGTGATAGGGGTTCTTCTATGACACATCATTCAGTAGAATCACCACCAGTTTCTCCTTAGTTAGGGAACTGGAGTCTTTCGGTCATTCAGGCCGAGGTGGAGGTCATGTTCGTGGTATTAAGTCGCTAGGATTTCAGCGACAATAGGTTAAATCAGATCAGAGTGGTCAGGAAGGGACACAAGGCTGGCATGTAGGTCAGACTTTTGCAATGGAATAGACCCAGTAGAAACAAGATCATGGACCCACTACAGTTTATGGTATGATTATTGTTGCTTTGTTTTAGCTTCTGCTATTTTCGATAAAGGGGATTCCCATAGCTTTATACTTATTGCTATTGTGGAGAACCGTGATCTCTATATCCTTTATTCTACTAATATCTTGACACTAGAAACTCAGTTGGGGACTATAATGGCTAGTGTACGATAGTTCTAGGAGTTCCCTCTAGAGGTAGGTGGGTGTCACTTCTTATGGGACCTCTATGTCCTAGAGATGACGGACAACGATGTCATTCTCAGAATGGACTAGTTAGTTCTCTTTCAGCTTGTTGTCTATTTCTATTGTCGTAGGGTGAGTTTTACGTCACCAGATGGTAGATTATTTCTTTACCAGGGATAATGGGATGTCAAGGTGAGTAGAGTGGAACTCAAGCTTCATGGGTTAGGATGAGTTACATCCCAGATCGCTAGTATATAACTGGATCACCAGGGGACTTCACAGATGGACGATCCTCCTGTGGTGGATCATTTCAGGGGCATCTTTCTAGAGGAAATTTCTGGTTTACCTTCAGAGCGTGAGGTATAATTATCTATTAAGCATGTTCCAGGAGCGACACCGGTGTCCATTCATCCTTATTGGATGGCTACACCAGAGTTGCATGATCTCAAGAAGCAGTTAGAGGAATTGCAGGAAAATGGTTTAATTCAACCTAGTACTTCTCCTTGGGGTTCACCTATCCTATTTGCAAATATGGTGGACAGTACCCTCAGACTATGTTGGGATTATCGGAAGATGAACCATTTGACAATCATGAAATGATATCCCTTAGCGAGGGTTGATGATCTTTTTTATTAGCTTCGAGGAGCCCAATTTTTCTCGATGATTGAATTGAGGTCCGGTTACCCTCATTTGGGTGTTAGTCCATTAGATATACCTCTGATAGCCTTTCAGAGCATGTATGGTCTATAAAATTATGGGGTTATGCCGTTTGGTCTCATGAATGTGCCTGCAGTCTTCAAGGCACTAATGAACCGAGTTTTTTGTCCATACTTGGATTCTTTCATGGTAGTCTTTATGGACAATATCATGGTGTACTCTCACACTTGACACGACCATACCACCCATCTTGAGATCATTTTGAGTAAATTAAGAGAGCATTAATTATATGTTATCCGCTCAAAATTTGACTTTTGGATGGACCAAATTTACTTATTGGGTCATGTTATCTCAGAGACTAGAGTATCAGTAGACCCAAAGAAAGTGAGCATAGTAGTTTTTTGTAGAAACCGAAGAAGGTCATTGAGGTATGATGTTTTCTGGGGTTGGCTGGATACTATAGTCGTTTCATAAAGGACTTTTCATACTTAGCAGAACCATTGATGGGTCTGGCTAAGAAGGATACAAATTTATTGTGGTCAGATTTAGGTGGGTCTGCCTTTCAGGTGTTAAAGGGGATGATTACTTCAGTGCCGATACTAGAATTTCTAGAGCCCGGAAAGAGCTATACAATTTATTGTGATGATTCAGGTATCATACTAGGAGTTGTGCTTGTGAAGAAGGAGAGAGTCATTGCGTATGGGTCTCGGTAGTTGATTCCACATGAGAGGAACTTCCTAACACATGATCTTGAGTTTGAGAATGTTGTTCATGCTTTATGTTGTGGAGACATTATCTTTTTGGAGATCATTTTTTGGTTTTTACAGAACATAAGAGTCTCAAGTACATCTTCACTCACTGTGACCTGAATTTTAGACAACGAAGGTGGGTTAAATACCTTCAGTCCTTTAAAAATGAGCTTGCCTATATGCTCGGGAAAGGCAATGCAATAGATGATGCATTGAGTAGGATGAATCGGATAATGGTAGTTCAGGAGGCCAGTAGTCAGTGGATGCTAATGGCCATGTTCTCTATGATTCATTTGGAGGTGCAGGACAGACATGTGAATACTTTTCTTTCTTCTGTACATGTTACATCTACTCGGCTTGATCATGTGAGAATGAGGCGGCTATTAGATTCTGGTGGCCTAGTCCTACGGTAGAGTGTGTCATGAGAGGAACATATTACCAGATGGACCGTAGGTGAGGATGAGACACTGATTTTTCATGGGTGTGTATGGGTTCTAGCAGACATACACAGGGAGATGATGTGTGACTTTCATTCCTCAGTTTGGACAATTCATCATGGTGTCACCAAGATGTATTCTGATATACACCGTCAGTATCGGAGTCAGGTATTAAGAGGGATGTTGCTGGTTTCATCATGAGGTGTTACACCTTTCAGCAGGTAATGGTGGATCATCATCGGCCAACATGGAATTTGTAGCAGTTACCCATTCCCGAGTGGAAGTGGAACAATGTCACGATGGATTTCATGATAGATTTGCAGAGGTCGCCATGCTGGAGTGATGAAGTTTGGGTTTTCATTGACAGACTCACCGAGGTTTCTCACTTCATACCAATTAAAGAGGTCTTCAGTTTTGATGAATTTGGAATGTTGTACATCCGAGATATAGTACTTTTTCATGGCGTTCCACACTACAATGTTTCAGACATGGATGCATGTTTCACTTCTCAGGTCTGGTTGGGTCTTTATAAGGCTTTGAGTGAATAAGTACTTTTGAGTACACCCTCCAATCCCTTGATTGATGGCTAGTCCGAGCGTACGATTCAGGTTCTTGAGGAAATTATTCGAGCATTCATTATGGATTTTGGAGGTTCTTGGAAGAAACACATACATCTTGTAGAGTTTTTCTACAAGAATAGTCTTCAAGAAACTATTCAGATGGAACCTTATGAGGATTTGTACGGTAATCCATCATGATCACTCTTAGATTGGCTAGAGGCTGGAGAGGCACCTATGCTGGGACCCCATCTTTCCTAGGAAACCATAGAGAATATAGAGTTGATTTAGAAGAGGATGACTATTGCACAGTCTAGACAGAATGCTTAATATGATCGACGAAGAAGACATCGGGTGTTCGAGGTCAGGAATTAGGTTATATTGCATGTCACACTGTTGTTGGGACATAAGAGGATAATGAGACAGGGTAAGCACTCGCTAAGACACGTCGGGCCTTTTGAGGTGTTGGAGATAGTTGGGCCAGTTACTTATCAATTGCAGATACCTTAGTGGTACAAGTCTATGCATTATGTCTTCCATGTTTCTCAACTTTCACATTACTTCTCAGAAAAATATCATTCATTACAACCCAAGGAAGTCAAGGTGGAGGTGAATGCATCATTCAAGGAGAATTCTATTTGGATTGTAGATTGAAGTACGAATGTTCTCCATTGCTGGTTTGTTCCTCTAGTATGAGTGCTATGACAGCACAAGCGAGTAGAGGGCGAGACATGGGAGAGGGAGGCTGATGTACGATCGTAGTGGCTAGAGTTGTTCAAGGATTCTTCTTCTATGAATCCGTGCTAATGCGGTGGCTGGTAAGGGAATGTACAATCCATGCACTTAAAAATTACAAGTTGTGTACTATCTTTTTTTCATTAAACGTACCAGGGTCGCATCTAACAGACAGAACCATCTCCTTCTAGGGCTGGTTCATCTGAGAGAGACTGCACAACCACAATCTTTCCCTAAGCCCCTAATAGAGATTTGCTCTCCGATTTGACTGTAGTCGATTGCATTGGTATCACCACAGTATGTTCTTCCTTATTATCGAGCTTCGTTTCCTGATTCTTCCTATTTCTCAAGTTATCCTCCATTGAATATTTTAAGAATTTTTATTGATCTATGGTGTTCATGGGTGATTAATGACTTTAGGATCACGTATATCTATATTCCAACACCTAGGTTGGATGTTTGTTCCTTTAAATTGAATTTCTTTGAGTTACATGCGAAAATTTGTCTAATACCCTTGAACTGGGTATTTCATGTTTAATTTTTTAGCCCTAGAAATTTCCCACTATGCTTTTATGCTTGATTAGAGGATAATTGAATTTTAATAGGGTTAATTGTTATGCTTTGGAATTGTATCCATATCCATGTACTGTTTACAAGCATTTGGTCCTACTTAGCATGTTAAGCTGCCTTGCATGTTTCTCATGCCTAGTGTTGTTGGATTGAGTGTTTGTATCTCTAACATGTTGTTATGTTGTATACTGTCATCCAGGTAGTACATGAGGTTTACTCTGTCCGATATTCTTTTCTATACTTTTTAACTTACACAGGGCCGTGAGAACCCGGTGTAGTAGACCATAGGGAGAATTGACGTAAGGGCTTCTCCAGAGTGTTTGTTTTACTGTTATGATGCAAGACCATATGGGGAATTGAGATAAGTGATTCTTTAGAGTGTTTGTAGTTACACGACACATGCCAAAAGTGGGATGTGATGTAATTTCTTCACCAGAGCACCTTCAGATACTGATACGAGACTATAGGAGGAATTGGTGGTGAGTGCTTTCTCCAAGAGTCTGTGCATAAGCTGAACTAGGGGCGTCATAATGTGTGTAAATCCTAGAGGGTTGCTTGTACTTGTTCGGATGAACCATAAGGGGTTAGGCCGTGAGTAAATTCTAGAGGGTTACTATTGTGTTTAGCTGCTTACTTGATATGTGGAATAGAATTTTTTGAAACAGTGGGATTGTTTACTTCTGAGTACTTCATTGCTTACTGGTTCTTTTTTCTTATTACCTGCCATAAATATTCACCGACTATTAGGCAAAGATCTTTTGGTGGTTTCCTACTGGTATATAGTATAACACCCTTTTTAGGTCATGCCTTGGGCCCAAATATACTATATTACTATAGGTATAGACAATGGCATGCCCCCTTATACATGATGTACTTGATTGATGTTGAGCTAGAGTGCATGAGACCAAGTTGAGGCTTGGGATGATGCAGTGTTTATATATTTTATATTGTACATGGTTTTTTACTATATTCCAGAATTTTTTTGATTGGATTCTTTTATAGACATATATATCATGAATCATTTATATATGTTCTCCATTTGTTTCTTAGTTTCAGTCATCCACTGTTTATTGATGAATGTTGTTATTATCACAGCTTCCTCAAATGCATATCTGTTTTACATCTGCTATGTTACTCTGCCAATGAGGGATTATATTCCCCACTAACACAACTAAGTCCCTTACTACTATTAGACAGCCTCTGGAATTTGAGGAAATGCGCATGAGGCTATGTGACCAACCTGGTACGGGGCACCTATGGGTGGATTCTGGAACTGAGACGTTACAACCCATGCCTCAACCATCCCAAACATAACTACTATCATGGATAAGAACCCCCTCTTACCGAAGTGATATGTAACATCTACCATCACCCATTCTAAAATTCTGAGAATTTTTTACATAGTTCATTTGAAATTTTTAACGGAAAGAAGGGTCACCAACCTTAAATGGGGAATAGTTTACTACAAACTACATAACAATAATTAAACATCTCCTTGAGAATAAATACCAAGGAGTTCATTAATTATCCCTTAATAAATATTTAAATAGGTATCCTTGTGTGTATAGAGTGCCCTCTCAGTTTACTATAGGTGATGTCCTGATATGTGACATAATCACCTCTAGATTAATAGTACACTAAATTTTTATCATTAATAGTACATAGCTCTCCCAAGACATTATCAAATAAAACTTGCTATATTTTCCTTAACCAATGTCTGAAACCACATCTCCAAACCTTGTGTGATCAAGTCCATTCATATGTATATTTTCACACATCACCCTATTTATGATGAGTTATCACTTCTTACAGGGTGATTCATTTAATTTACCCAAATTCCCTTTGTTACCATGCCTGTAAGCATCACTTGTTTGAAACCACCAGTCCTTGGATCCCACATGGATGTTAATTAATGGTTAATTTTTAAACAATTAATATTCACAAATAGTGTGAACTAAATTATCTTCCATAGAAGGTACACTATTCCATATCACCCTATTCCACACCTGACTCAATCATACATGTGTTGTTCTTTAACAAGGTCAATCTAAATATTCTACATGGAAAATTACCTTATAAAATTCCATGATATTACATGAAGATCCTCTTAAAAATCATGCACTTACCTATGCAATGATTTATCGAATGATTGCATGCCACGTGATGTAAATTCTGGGAAGAAAGTCTCAACTGTGAAAACAATATTGGTCAACTAATATAGGTACCTGAATATTGCTTCCCATTGTATCTATTTTATATAAACAAGCCATTCAGGAAATTTTTTAAAAAAGGCATCCCTATTCAAGAATTCAAATATTCATGCTTCTATTAAGAATTGGTAAAGAAATGATAAGAAAACAAGGCATTCCCCAAAAAGAAAAATAATTTCCTAGGTAAACCAATCTATCATGATTTCCTTTGGGGAACAATGTAATTAAACAACTATGGACTATGTAAATGTTAGGGCTTCAAGGTTCTTCCACTTAGCCCTAAGGTATATAACCAAAGAACCACATTCCATTCATAGGAATTATTTACATGTCCACTAACACACATATAAAAAATATTTTATAATATGTTATTTTGTAATAGGCAAGAAATAATTGACCTAAAAGTGTCATAATATATCTTCGTATGTGTAATGAAATCACCTACAATACATTAAGTTACTAGGCTTTGATTATTACAAATCATCTGAACATGGTAGTTCTTGCTAATTTATTAAAACTATGATTTAAAGGATAAAGGGATGAAACTCAGTGGTACATGTATACTTAAATACAACCATTTAAGTTCAACTAAATAGAAAACCACTCCTCTACTAGAGATATTGTTATCTCAAAAAATGATTCTACCTAGATCTGGTGATAAAATAGAAATCACTCACTATGCTTAGAAATAATGATCAATGATCTACCAATTTCTCCTATCCATGTGTGATACAACATGGATATCCTTTCATTTTTATCATATGATATTTAATTTTTAAACTATATTAAAGAATAAGAGGTTAATAGTATATACTACTTAACCCTTAGGTTTAATCAATAAAGGCTATATATTAACTAAGTCCTAAGTGAAAGATTCATGTTCCCACTAAAAAAATAATATTTATAACCACTACATGATTTCCCAATATATAATAACTTTAATTTTTTATTTTATGGATATTGACCAAAAAATATTTCATAAATTTTTTTATGTTGTTCATATAAAATTGGCTTCACATATCAATTGTCTATACCAATTGTACTATGACGTTTATTGAATTATATACAAGAAAACATTTCAGAAACATATCATAATTTATTTTTTTAATCCTTTAATCTACCCTTATGGTTTTCACAATTTGGCCCATTTAATGAAATTTCAACTTCCAATATATAGTTGAAAGAACCTTTTAGTTTTCAATTATAATTTTAATTGACTCCACATAATAATAAAACTCAAAAGTTGATAACATTGCTTATATCAATTTACAGAGAAACTTCATGTAATATTACATCTTATGTATATATGTAATACCATTTGAGAAGATATATATACATTGAATAACCATAAAATATTTATAACAAATTTACCCCATGGGATTAGGAATCAAGCAATATAAATAATAAATTTTACCTAAAATGGACTTGTCATGCTAATCTTGGTCTAATCAAGAGAAACATATAATAGTTGAATTATTAAAAATCAAAAAATCATTTAATGGGATTATCGGGTATGAAAAATCCCTCAATATAACTACTTGGTTCTAATTGTGGATTAATTTAATTATATTATATGAAAAATGACATAGTTATAGAGGTATATGCCTTTATAAATTTAAAATTTATATCTTTCGATAGAGGAAATCATTTTTTATGATAATTAAAACATAGTGGTTGTGTGTGTGTATATATATCATGGTTCATTTAAATAAACAACCATTCCTAAATTATAGAGGTAATATCCATTATAAGTTACAATTTGAATTCCTGTAGTTTAAATAATTTATCACACATTCATTTAGAATATTAAAATTTTCTAAGATATGGTTTAATTATATTTCGACCATTACCCAATTTATAAATTACACATACACATTATAAATTGAATATTAGGAATACATTAATGGAAATAATTTATATTTAATATCATGAAACTAATGGACATGGTTCAAATGTACCCAAATTGTTTAGTTAAATAGAATGCCTCAATCAAAATATGATGGAAACCACCATTTAGTTCAAGGAATAACATTATTTAACTACCACCACAAAATCCTTTTTATAATGAATCTTTGGGGATATTTTATAATCTCACGTAAAACTGAAATAAAAAAACACACCCGAACAAAAATAAAAAATTAAAGAGGCATCAAACAATCAAACATTGAATTTCAAAATCCTCCCACCGAGAACCATCACCACTTAAACACCTCGAGCCACCCGATCTCGAAAAACACACCTCAAGACATTCCACTATATTCATCTCAACTTCGACTCTAGTGGTCGTTGGTGAGAACTGTACTAAGTCACAACACATCATCAAACCACCATTAAAGTTGAAAAAATCTCTTCACAAAACCACTGAAAACATCTCTTCACTGTCGAAGACAGCTAACATCTGCCACCACAACCAAATATGACACCCGAAAATAGATATAATCGACATCATCTCAAATAATAATCAACTAAAAGATGTGTCGCATCTAAAAAAACCAACAACCATTCACCGGCGGTATTGATGAAACATCAAACAAAACCAACAACCCATAAACTACATAGTGAGGAGTACAATCCTGACTCTAAATATAATCCATTGTCAATGTGATCATTCTTACAGTGTAGCTATCCACCGAACCACAATAAATGATTACATGAACATAATTATTTGAGGATTATGTGTCTCTAATGATAAGGTATTCCTTTCTCATAATGATAAGGTATTCCTTTCCACTAATGATAATTGACTCCTTGGCTATAATAATAAGGGATGGAATACCCATAAATAGCTTGGGATTCTAGGAAAAATAAATAGTAATAGACTCCATGCTTAATTAATGATTTCAATAATATATTCCACGAAGGGTTGAGTGAGATGGTATTACTATTAAATCATTATTTAGTCTCCTCTAAAAAATTAATTACATTATTTAATAAGAAAAAATCCCATGGTATGAACCTATATAATATATTAGGCCAATCACATTTTATGTCTCTCATTTTTTATTTAAAAATACAATGTAAATCAAATGATTTTCTTAATAGAAATAAAAATTAGTGTTATCCTACCATTTAAACAGATAAAATTAATTCTATTAGGATGGTCAAACATAATTTTCAAGCAATTGAAAAATTAATATGTAACAAGAAGGTCTCACTAAAAAAATTAATATCATTAATGAATTTTTATGTGCACTTGGACATCATAGATAATACATCGAATGGGTGGGTTAACAACTAAGAATGTATAATGAAATGGTAGAATATAATTTAACTCCCTTTTAAATGTGGTTTGGGAGGAGGAATCAACCTCAATACATGATAAGGTGTATATGGGAAAGAATGAGTGTGTTCTATCTACTTAATTCAATGTATTTCTTATTTTTTGAGACAAACATGGTAAATCTTGCTTGTTGCAAAATAATAATAACATATAAATGAACAATTATTATGGAAAAATAAACTATACAATGTACCTTATATTTTTAATTATTTACACATCCAATATCAGATAATTAATTGATATAGAATAGGAAAAACCAAATGTATCAACCGAAATTCTGATAATATATTGAATTTTCATGAATAATGAAATCACTAAATATGGAATGATAAATAAACTAAGTAAGTATGAGTATTTATGGAAATGTATATATACATTCAATGCAACATAAAATGATATATTCAAAACAGAAACAAGGGAATTACAAATATTCCTATATAAGGAGGAGAAGAGATCTAGAGAGGCCTTAATTTGGAGAAATGAGGGAAAATGGGAGGAATAAAAGAAATAATATGACAGGGTAAAAATAGTCATTTCACCCATCTTAAATGAGGTGAATGGATGGTCTAAATTGGTTTTCTATCCATGCACCAATCATGTAGCTCTTACGATCCAAGAAAAATACCTCACTTTGTTTTTTCATATGGTTTGGGCTAACCATGTGCCAATAATGCAATTCTATTCATAAAGAGGATGTAACCATGTATCCAGGCATACATTATTGAAAACAGTTTGAATTTCATCTAGAAACCTCTAAAATTTATAGGATACATTCATAATGGACATGATACCCACATTTTATGGTTTAACAAAGAGTCTAGCACCACTTATAGGGCTTTATATTTTCTCTTAACATACATCAATGTATAAAAACCATTTACCCAATTTTTTCTATAAGAATGTCGTTTTATAAATCTTAACACTCCCAAAAATCATCTAAACATTGGATAAAAGTCATTAAAATTAGATTTTTATTTAGTTTTTTTTTAATATTTTTCAATGATATAATTTTCATACTAAATAAAAATTTAATATTTGGAATTTCAACCAATAATAAATCAAAATTCGTTTAAATTTTTTTTCATTGTCAAAATAATAGGAACATAAATTTACTATTATAGACAACATAAAATATCATATTGGGAGATAATCTATTGTTCAAGTATTTCAACCCAAATCAAAATCATTTTAGTGATCCGATTTAGTATTGTTACGAAATACATACTCAAGGAGCAGAGAAATCATTAGATAGATTATATGATGTTGACAACATTTAGGTATCATGATTATTGTTTAACTTTTATGTAGCTATTTAATGATTATTTATGAAATATTTGATACATATTATAGATAAAAATTAGGTGATCTAAGTGCTTGAGAGTGATATTTCAAGAAAAATTTATAGTTTGAGTATAATTAACACATTGTTATATTATACTACATTAATATAATAACGATTTAGAGAATTAAAATTTATTGTAAATGTTATAAAGGACTGTGGGGTAACACATAGTGGTTATGTGAATGAGGATAAGATTTTGTTTTCAAATATTAACAATAATGTAGTATGATCATAATATAACGTTCTTCAGAATTTTTTTTACGATATCTAAAATGAGTTTTTAGTATGATTTTAGAAGTTGTTACATATTATTTGACTTAATGGAAAAATAAAAAATGACTATACAAATTTAGTAAAATTTTATTATTAAAATAATTATATTATTAAACATTTCGGAAATGATGAATCTCATTATGTCATAGTTTTTGTTAAAGTGTACCAAATTGTAGTAAATGTTACTATATTATGGTTTTTTATGTGGCTATACATGCATAATTTAATAACATATGATTCTTTTATTTATATCATGTTTACTGCTATAAATGTTATATCATTGTTAAATATTGATATTATTAAGTTAAAATATTATAATTAATTATCAAAATGTTTAAAATTTATATAGATGGTTGAACAAAAATTATGAGGAGTTTTAACATTATATAATTATAAAAAATGAGAACTGAATGATTATTAAAATTTATGGATCCATAGAATGACCTTGCAGTCATATTTAGATCTATTATATGCTTTTTAATGGATTGAAATTTTCTTAAAAGAATTATTTTTCATAGTATGTTATGTTTTTAATGAAATTTTTTTATTTCCCTCCTCTATTTAACATATAAAATATAATAGGGTTTGAGAAATTGAGAAATCATGCCTATATAGTTTTTTAGATATTAAAATAACTTATAGAATATAATATCAATAAGGATTATATTAGATGCATTTATGATATATCCCACAACCATGGGTGAAAATAGGGATAACTTTTCTTCACAAGTAGAAAATTATTATATTTATTTATTTATTTTAATTTCAATGAAATTTATCTAAATATAAGGGAAATGGTTTTAGTATAACAATTAGAGAAAATATGTCTCTAAGGCTCTTGGATTAAATCAATGAAATGTTACAAGAGAATAAATGAATTAATTTTATATTTATACATAAGAAAAATATAATCCTTGTCATTAGGAAAATTTGATAAGTATTGATATATTTCTACAGTGACCCCTTTATTTTCAAGCCCATCCGCAATATAGATTTCTTTCTAGAAAGTGTGGGTGATGAAGTAATTCATAGAAGATACTATCTAAATGAAATTTTCCAATTTTATTTATCATTTTCCATTCTAAATGAATCTGATGCATTCTTATGGCTTGCACAAGTGTATTGGAATCACATTCAAGCCAGATATAACTACATTCTCTTTGTTGAGAAAGCTCAAGTTTCATGATAAGTTTCATCATTTTCTGATTCCAGTGTTGTGATTTTACCAAAAAGACCATGAAGTCACTCCACCACAACCCCATGATGATATGTAAAAATGGATCAATAATAATAAGGTCCTGGGATTACCCTAGTATCCCCATCTATGTTGAGCATTATCCATCCAGTAATGGGGGTGATTTTAGTAATTATTTCAACATCCTTACATTAATTATTTTCTTATTTAATTAAAAACCAATAATAAATTTCCGAAATAAAACATAAATTTGGCCTAGAATATTATATTTTAAATCCATAAACACATGAAATTTTATTAAAACACTATGTAATATCCTCACAAAACAAAAAAATTGTAAAATTCAGCTATAGAATTCTATGAAGATGCTAGTGAGTAAGTAACTGAAATTCATTTTCATTCAGTATAATAAATTATGAAAACATCATAAAATTTAATATTGTAGTTAATACAATGATACACCCCCAAATAATGTGATAAATGTGCATGATATGTAAATTTAATGAGAAAAGAAGTTCCCAACTCAACAATGTTGATATTTATCCCCCGATCAATACCTAATGAGATTCTGTGCTACAATACATTTACTTTTACCAACAATGAATTCCATTCTCTAAACATTTATAAAAATAAAATCACCATAGAATGTTTAATATTTGGGTCTACACCACACATAGATATTATTTTATACATTAATTCACCTTATATATTAAGCTTAGAAAAAATCTTTTGGAGGGAATTATTTATATGGACAACCCTTTTCAATTTTAGTATAAGAAACACATAAATATAACCCCTCTACTATATTTATATCAAAAAAATACATTGGGAACCCATCTAATAACTCATATAGAAACTCATTTACTAATTTTTTTACATGATATAAAAGATTATAAAACACTTGAGACATCTTATCGTTAACTATTTCATTCCTCTCATACGATGTCACCAAAAGAAATATGTAAAGAAAAATATATTGGTCTTTGGAATAATAATTAAAAGTATTAATGTCCCCAAATTAATAATATATCAAGGAATACATAAAAACAAACTAAAATATATTTCTATAATATTATCACAATTACACAATAAGAATGATTCTGATGACCTATACAATAATAAGTGAGAAGTATATTCTTCTGATGGGTGATAAAAATAAAATAATCGTGAATGAAACACAATTCCACTTCAATTAATGGGCATATCCATTGGAAGATAATTATTCTTAATTATAAAAAAATTGAATCAGATATTCTTAAGAATACAAGGAATCTATATAAGGGCTCTGCTTATGATATTAGAATATATATCTCAATTTCATTATAAAAATTATCTACTGAGAAGCTACTGAAGGAATTAAGAAGATATACTAGATGATTAGATTCAACATTGAGATATAGATATTTAACAAGGATATATTTTTACTTAGGTAAAACTATATACACAAAATTTTTATAATGAAATGATTTTATGAAATTAATACATGGGAAAAGTCCCATATGGAAGATAAATTAGACATCTATCCATTTTTTCATAAAAAAACTATCCCCACCACAAATGATCAACTGTGATTGGTTGAATATTTAAATATAAAACATAATAACCTAATTAATTTTTTTTGGGGAGACCAATATCAAATACCATCACCAATCAGTTCAAATGTGTAACTGCATCTCATCTATGATAACTGTTTCCAAATTAAGTAACCCTTTATAATATCCTAGTAACTCTTTACATGCAATTCCTTCATAATTACCTCTATACAATGTTGATTAATTATACATTCTTCTGTTTGGAGAGGAATTTTACCCCAACTAACCCAATTTATTTGATTTTATTCAATGACATCCCATTGAAAACTATTAAAAAAATTCTATATATACATTGGATTATAACTTACACAAATACCATGGATATGACATAAATACATAAAAAATCTAATCCATATTAAATAAAAATGACTATTTTCTAATAAAAATTAATTAATTCATAATAATATGGATGTGTCTAGCAACGTGTTGCGTAGTTTATTAAAAATATTAAATTCAATCCTCTTATTGATGATAGAGACTCCCATGTAATCAAAAATAATCATTTTCATGTTAATTGATGGAATATATTTAAGTATACTACCCATCATGTGAAAAATTGATTGAGACTAGTAGGAAACTCTTGGAGACATTTAAAAATGGCTCATTCCAATTCTCCTAATGGAGGAGTATATTTTTAATTTCCTTTTTGCCTCATTATTTTATTCAAAATTACTAATAAATGGACCATGGGATAAAAATTGGAATAAAAGGAAAACAACATGACCTCTTAATGTGACCCACTATTATATCCTCCATTTTAATACTGAGACTCCAAATCAGGGAATCCTGAGGTAAACATTATAAATACGGATAAATAGGGTCTCCCTTTAGAAATTTTTTATCTATTTTGAAGAATATATATAATTTACCTATGATAAAAATTTAAAAAAAGGGGTAAAAATCACGAAGGAAAATGGAATAGAAGCCTTCTTAGAACTCCAAACTCCCAATAAATTATTTTCAATGTGTAATAAACTTCTTCATAAAATTTCCCCATATCATTAATAATAATCTCCTTGGGACAAAAGACCTTAAAATCATGTTCTATTTAATGTTCTTGATTCAGTCTGATAATCTGTTAAACACCCCAATCCACAACAAGAACATTCTCTTAATATGAAATATGAAATGGAGGAAGGGGAGGGAACCAATCATTGAGCATATAATAAATGTTATTATATGTGAAATTATAAGGAATTATTGGATATAAATTATAAGAAAATGGAACAGATGATTATTCCATTTGTTGTATTAATAAAAACCAAAAAATATCTTTCAATCCTGTGATTAAATTAAATTCTCAAATAATATATTAAAATTTCAAAATAATTTTCAATTCATATCTAAAATATTTTTTTCCAAAACTATCATCTAGAATATCACATTTTTTGAAACAAAATTTTATAATAAAATAAAATATCCTCTATATACCATTATGTGTGATACAATAGGTATTTGTTGTGTTAATAATGATTATGCATATCCATTTTATGACCATAATCAAAGAATGAAATTAAAAAAAATGTAATTTTTACTCAATGTACAATGGAATTTGATGAGATAATCATTAAATGTATACATATATTCTTTTAATCATGTTCGTTGAATGTATATACAATTGTCACCTTCATAATAAAATATTATCTTTAATCAAAATATTGCATCTTGGATTTATTGAAGTCATCAATTGAGTTTTTGATAACTCATACATAATAAATTATCCAAGTATATATAATTCATATATATATACATCACATATTCTTCATATAACTGGATAATCATGTCAAAAAGTACTCAATCGGGAATGGAACGGAATTTATTCCTTCCTACAAAATAGGTGCATAAATGTGATACCAATTACATAAGATTTAAAATCCATATTGATAAAAAAAACCTATACCTGATCATTAACATACCGTTTACCAAAGATTATCTAAATCCTTCTGATTCACATATGAAATAATTCAATATATGAGGGTCGACATAGAGATTTGAGTGTAATCGTGTCGAGCCAAGTTACTACTATAGATCAAGATCAATGAAAAATGATTATGAAAAATATTTGTTTTGAATTATTTTGAATATAAAATTTAAATAATAATATTGATGTAATTTTGTAACTGATTCACTCAATGACGATCAATTATTCTTAATTAATGGAAGAAGGTTTTTTTTACTCAAAATTGAACTCGATCTCAAGGTTTATTGTGTAATTGATTGAGCTCAAACTCAAGAACCACTATTTGATATTTAATAAAAAGTAACATAAATAGTTTATAATATTTTTATATAAAATTTATTTATATTTTAAAAAATATTGAAATTATCTTAACACACACCCATAGAAAAATATTATCGACTAATATTAATTGATATACACCAAAAAACAAAAATACATCCTCACAAGCAATAAAACTAAACCTTCCACTAAATTATTAATGGAATATAAATAGTTATTATTTATTTTTAATATACTATAACATAACAATAAAATTCAAAAAATATTAATAATCTAAATATTTTAAATAGCTATATAATAAAAAATTTATATTTAATAATGAAATAATATATTTATTTACACCAATAATAGTAAAAAAAATTTCTTCCAAATTAAAATCCAAAACTATTTTTGGATATTGTGAGGACTAGTATTTTTAATAATAGCACTTCTCCCACTAAATTTAGTTTCTAAAATTCATTCATGATAGTAGAAGGAATAATATTTTCATTTATCTTAAAAATAATCAAATAATTCACATTATTAGACATACACCATTATAATATGATAAGATAACTATAATCCCAATCAAAAATGATTTTACCCACATCTAAATAAACTTAAATTTTTTATTGTGACTTGATAGTCTCAAAAAAAATTAAAAAATAATAAATTTTAGTCAAACCTAAAGTAGATAGTGCTATGACCAAAATAATAACATATAGAACCAGTATAACTATTAAAAATATTTTAATAGAAATATTATATTTAGTTTTTTTATTAATAAAACGTTTCATAAATAATTTCATAAATCAAAAAAAATCATTTTTTTCATTTTTATGTTACATTGGTTTAATAAACCACAACCACCATTATTTATCACCTAAGATTTAATTATCCAGCAATGGACAACAACATATTATATTGAACCCAGAGTTTCTGATATATATTCCTTATATTCTAAAAATATTTCTAAATAAAATTACGGTTGTTTTTTAGCTTATAAAAAACATTTATTCTATAAACATAATTCAAAAACATGTTTTAATTGGGATAATTAATATAATAGAAAATTGTTTTAGATGTATTAAAAAAAGTACAAAATGTTATATTACATTACCACATTGATACAACATTATTTACTTGTTAATAAAAGGTAATTATAATTGTTAACCTTGATCCATTGGACTTCCTATTTGGATTTTATTATAACTAAAAATAATTAAAATTTCGAGATACAATTTTTTTTATTCATGAATAAATTTTCTATGAAACATCTTTTTCACAATATCAAAAAATAATTTCAATATTTCCTCATTTTTACTAAAGAAGTTCACATTTTACTAGACTTATTATATCATGTGATTAATTTTATAATGGTCATCTTTAATCATGCTATTTGGTATATTATCACAATAACAAATAATAACTATCTTCCAATTAGAAATCAATCATATATTTCTGAAAATAGTTTCCTTACTAATTCGTTCAAAAAAACATTATTTTAAACATTTTTCAGAAAATAATATTAACATTTTTTATATATTTGTTTATATCAATAATCTTAGAATAATAAAAACAATATCCAAACCATTAAGGGGAGGAAATATGTGATAAAACATAAAATGTGGTTATATGATTTCCAATTGGTATCAATAATGTTAGTTGTTGGAATTATGAACACATTTTTTTATTTACTAACTTACATAAGTCATTTATCAGAATAATAGTATCATAACCTTTTAAAAATCTCAGTATTTCATTACTTATAAATATAAATAAAATACTATTGAGTAGTATTATGTGAAATTTTTTCCCACTCTGTCATGAAAAATATATACATCTAGATAACTCCTTCCCTATATTTAATCAAATTTTTATGATGGAGTATCCAGTATACGGTTTCATTCCTCATTTTTCACATATAAAACATTTCATAAATTATAGATAAAAATATTTGAGCACTATCATAGATATTAATAGGATGAAGATTTATCCAATGTATTTGTTTTGAAAAAAAAAATCATTTCATGAATGTTTTATGTTCTTTTCAAAATTGAGTGGTAATTTTAATTATACTTATACAAAATTTATTCTTACAGTGAATAAATTCAAACACCATTGAATTATAAATATGTGTAAAGTCCTCAAATTCAAACCAACGATTATATTTTACATCGTTTTCCTACTAACTCTATCATCTTCTTCCACATCCTATAGAAATTAAATGTCATCAATCAAATAGAATATAATGTCATTATGATTATATAACATATTGGAATCATAATTATCATAAAAAACATCAATTTTTAATTATTTCATCTCACATAGTTCAAATTAGTGTTCCAAATGTACAAATGATTGATGATATGGTTTTGAGATAATTTTTTCATGAAATAATTTCTTCATATTCAAAATTTTTTCATAGAAAATTGCATTTAAAATTTTATATTAAAATAACACAACTAAAAATAAATATTATTTCATCAAAAATAAATTTAATATATTATGTGAAAAATAAAAAATATATTCCAAACATACTATGAATTGAAATTTTTAGTCTAAAATTTTAAAAAACATCCAAATTAAATATTAATTTTTTCAAAATAATAAAAAATGAATATAATTAAAATGGTAAATTCAATAAAATATTCCATATTTGTAAATAAATTATTAATTATAGATTTATGAACACTAAGAAAAAATTCATTTTTTAAAATTCATGAAGAAAACTTTTTAGTGACACTAATATTTAGTAATCATAAAATCATACACTAATTTAGGGTTAACTAACATAAAAAGGAATTTAGTATAAAATTTTATATTTTAAACACAATTAAATTTTCCAATTAATTCACTATGTTTAACATAAAATAAAAATAAAAATAGGGTTCCATGAGTAAATAAGCTAATGATTTAATATAAAGATATAGAAATTAAATATTTATTTATTTAGGAAGTCATATGATTAATGTAGATGTGTTTCAACATGTTAAGACAGTTGGGTGGTGGTTAGGGAATTAGTATAGGGGGTTGCGGGGTGGGAAATAACTACTACAACATATGAGACTAATATTGTAAAAATAGATGGATGAGGTGGTGGTGTGGGGCTATTCAGAAAAATAAATAGTGGGGTGATACCATATTGATTATGTGATTTGAAGTAGGCTTGAGTGGTGGATGAAGGAGAAAAGTATGGAAGGATGAGAGAGAATTTATGGGAATATGGGGGAAGAATAATATGAAACTGAGTGTGATTACATCATTATTTGATCCCTCTATGTTCTAGGTAACTAACTCAGTCCCTTCATGGAGGGGGAGGAAGGGGCCAATTCATGGGAGTTGATTGAGTGTGGCACGAAGATGTTTGGTGAGTGAGTGGAGAAGCATATTAGGATTAACCAGATTTTTAATTTTTAAATATATATTAATATAAGTTAAAAAATTATTTTTATTTATTATAATTATACCCATAATTATTTTTAAAGTAAAATAATGTATGAATATTAATTTATATATTAATATTTTTTTCACTCAAATATGCTCATTAGCTAAATTTTATGTTATTTAAATACTAAAACTCCACTATATGAAGGTCTATAAAATATTGAATTGTGATGGGTGCCCCATTGATTATCTATTATGTTTTATTTGAGTTAAGATACATGTATTTTAGGATCACGTAGTGATGTTATCAATAATGGACGAGTTAGTATTGATAAAATTTCCATCCATTAATGCCTTTTTATTTCACCACTACACTGGTTATATGAATGGATCTATCTCTCTCTTATTTTCTCACATGATTTTTACCCATAAAATGATAAGTAAGTAAGTTGAAAACTAGGAAAATTATTATTTTTTGATATGGATTATCTAATATTTTTATGAATTCATATTTGGTACAAGGTGGTTGCTATCCCACTCATGCACTACATCACTTTTATTGTAAAGTTGAATCACATGTAACGTTTAATCCCTGATCCTTTATTATGAACCCAAACTAGGTCACATGAAATGATCACATTTCTATATTTATAATCCCTCACTGACTATGAATTCCAAATATAAAAATTTCATTTAGACAGTTCAACATGATATTTTATCATTTGTGTATGAACAAGTATTTTGTGTAATCTAACAAATTAGATCTCCTTACTCAAATGTACTAATATTCAAGTAAACATCCTACACAAAAATCATAAACAAATTTATTAGTTTTTTATCCTCATCTTGAAGGATCATTGTAAGTTAATTTGTTAAAATAACACCATATTTTTTTCTTCTTCTTATTCAACTCATAAGAACAGACCTTACACAAACATGTCTAAAATTTTCCATTTCTTTAACACAATGGTTGTCTTTAATGATAGAAGCATCATGTCTCTCTCTCTTTTTATTCATTCAAAAAATCCTTATACATATAGTAATATCCATCCAAACAAAGGAAATTTTTTTAAAAGATTAATAATATTTAAGGATCCAATGCGTTTGAATTAATGTACTAGGAGAGAAACTCATGTTTCAAGATCAACATAACTCGGGTAAAGGGAAACCATTCTCATAATTGATTTAAATATACAATCCTTAGATTCCCTTAAAAAAATAAATACAACATCCTTGATTCATGCACACCATATGTGGAGTAATTATACTAATTTTTTTGTATCGATCTTGTATTTATGAATTTTGTATGAAATGGACAATGGGGTGGTGACATTATCTTGGTTAGAATAGAAGATGATGAATGAGTTTTTTAAAGTGAGGCCCCTAACGTGATGTTATAATGAAATAGCTCAAGGAAATTGATCATGGTTTAAGTATCTAAGTGGAGGGACTCATGAAATCTATATAAATCAAGGATGTCCATTACTGTTTATTCCCTATGGACCCAAACTGTTCCTCCACCCACAAAAAAAATTTGGTTGCAAGATCAATCAATGTTGAGATAATGAACATTGTTATGAGGATTCTATTATATCCAATGATCCTATAAAATTTTTCTACAACTAAATTAATAGGAGATCCTATGTGATATGATCTTCCTCAAATAATGGGGTTTCTCCTGAATTTATAATAGATCATCCATGTCTTGCACCAGAATTGTTTTCTTAACAACTAGAGAGAGCCCCATGCTGGAGGTAGATTTATGGAGATTTATATTCCTCACGTCCAAAATACAATAAAAATAACACCCTATAGAATCAACATCACTGTTTTTTCAAGATTGTTTATACTCATTCCATGGAACTCGAGATAGAGAAAATCACAACTATCAGACTATAGGGATGATATCCTAGTAAACTCACCAAAACTATTCTACACTGATGTTACCCACTCTGTTTCGATGAACTAATGTGTTTATGCTTCATTACTGGTGGTTTGGAAAAATAAAAAATTCAAATTCAACATTATTACAATTTACATGACCTCGTCTTCCATATTTATAGCTTGGTTCAACATTATATAGTCTAATAAATTATACATTGAATGGATATAGTTGCACATATGAAGGGAAACATTTCCGTGTTTATCTTATTCTACATTTGAAACATGTTGATATACCTTAACAGAGAAAATCCTTGATATATATCCCACAAACACACATATTTTCTAATATTCAATAGTCTAAATATTGTACAAAATAACAAATTAATCGTGATTCAATGTTGATTGAATTAAATTTGGATTACTTCAAAATTTATGAAATGATTAGGCCAGATTTAGGCTCCTTGGGAAACAAACTGTAACTCCCACTTGATATTGATTCCATAGGACAATATCTCCCGACTAAACTATCTAATGTTAATGAGGCTGAAGGTCGGAGGTATGGACATAGAGCCTATACCATAAACTAGAAACTATCTCATTCATAAATCCCATGTCCTTTAAATATTTAATAATATTTACATGGATCAATGGAACTAATATTCTATAACCTTCCATGCCATCTTAATTTATGAACAATTCATCAAGACCTAGACACTCCTCTGTCTAATACCTTCTTCATATGATGTATTATCCATCCTATCCTAGGAATCCCAAAATAATAATAATTTAGAATGGGCATCCAAAACTAAATAATACATGATATTTTAGATTAACCTTAATACTATCATCGATACCTTATGAATTTGTAGAACATTTATGGGAATGGAAGTTAGAACACAACTTATAAGAGTGATAATTCCTCTCAATGATATGTAGTTATTTATATAGTAGTTAATGTGATAATCAATTCAATGAAATAACCACTCAAAAAGATGGATAAAAAATAATCAAAAATATATTGAGGATCCCAAATAATCCATGTGAATGTTCCTCTTATGATCACTAAATTTGGTAACAATAATTATACAATTCCTCTCCAAACAATGTTACAAAATGATATACCCACTTTTCCCAAAGATTATGTTTTGTAAATTTTATCTTTATTATTATTCTCGGAACCAAATTAATAATTATAAGGATATATAACATAAATTAATAATGAAATCAATATATTTCATAATAATTAGTTTTGATACTCAATTTTATTGAGGCCTACACTAAAAGGGAATGATGATGTAATTGTAATGGAATGTGTCAATGTATCTACTAAGGGTATCCAAAATAAAAATAAAAATAACTATGAGGAAATTACTCCCCATACATTATTCCCCAGATCAACATTAAGAAGCCATATTTTTAACTCACAATAGTAATTGAGAACCATGGGGAGTTATGAAATGTGAAAAGAAAATAAACCGTCAAATTAGAGAATCCCATGAAATCCATCACCCTGAGAATGAAATATGGCTAAAACCTATTATATAATTTATCCAGAAAAGGTTTAATGTAATTTTTGGAACCATAGAAACTCATATTTATGACACAAATATTTTCATATATTAATGCTATAAAACATTTGATAGACCTTTCTTTAATGTAGCCACAATTCTCCTTGGATACCCAATTATTTAGGTGGACTAGAGTATCATATTGATAATTTTAGAAATTATATTTTAATTTATGTTTCTCATGATTATGGGTTTATAGTTCCTTATAGATTACGGGTATTTGAATTTCATAATAAGAACTAGGGTGGTATCACTATCCACCCAAGTAATACATCCTCCCAAGAAAAAGTCATGAACAGCCTCCTTATGATCACCCTTATTGATATCCTAAGAAGTCATATATAAGGATCTATTGAAGCCTTCAATACAGGGAGATATTTCATAATTTAGGTAAAGGACAAATGACCAAATATCACTATCTTATGTAATTTCATTATAAAAAAGAGTTGTTGACAGTCACCTTGTTAGATATAGCTTTAAAGAGATCTTCATATCATCGTCGATAACCATCCTAAAAAAAGGAAACGATCATATGAGTAATTTTTTAAAATGGGTCTTCATCATAACTCTCACCGCATCTTAAAATTAGGTAAATAATTTTCTTCCATAAGAATTTTAAGTCCACAATCCAACATTTACACCTTAATGTATTCTTCGAAATATATTGTGGTTCTTTCCCCTTCATTAATCCACAAATATCTTGATTTTTTATGAGCTATCCTATCTTTTTCTAAGAGCATCTCCACCAGTTTCAAATTTTTTTAGACCAAAATTCTAAAGTTCTCATAATCCCATCCATAATAATAAAGAGCCTATTTTTGATCAATGTGAATATTTATCTATTACATCTCTTGAAATCATGTGGGTGATTATTACTCTATTGTAATAGACCACCCATAAAATGTTTCACCTTGAAAATCAAGAAAACTGATTATATTTATTGAACGGTATTTTTCATGGATGTGTCATGAAAATTATTGTGTATTGGATTTGTAGAGCCCAAAGCCTGACGTACATGGACATTACATTTCTTCTACAGAATACTTAATACATAACAAAAATGGACACACAAGGACCATAATAGTTTAGTGTCTTTGGAAACTCGTAACATAATCTTCTAATCTTGGTGAAAGATCTTAAACATCTCCCATAAAGATCTTCAACATCTGTTTTCTTACCTAAAACCTTTCTTTATATTCTGGGGAAAATAAATCATATAAAGGGTGAGCTCAAATGCTCAGTAAGGGTAAAAATAAAGAACATAAATCAATCCACAAACAATTGAATGCAAAAACATGAACATAAAATCTGAACATCAAAATCATGAGAAAAGACATAAATCTTGGAAGTACATAAGGCATAGATCATAAATAAACATTAATCCTTATAAAATAGCATGGAAATAAAACATGTAATTATGGAAACCATTAATTACATGTTATGATTTCCATAGTAGCCAAGACATTGCAGCGAAGACCATCTTAGTGGACAAAGTCCCTTTTTGAACCAAGTTCACTACTCGTTCCAGTCCTGTAATACTGAACCAGATTATCTTACCATTCCAGCCATGTCAATCTCATGAGATATAAATCTTTACCAAATGCATTAAAGGGAGATATAGGTCCCACCCATCTCATAATGAAATCATTCTTACTTTTTCCACAAAATAAACATACATCATTCATAATAACCCAACGAATAAAATGTGTTTCATAAACATCATCCCATTATCACATAATCCATATAAAATAAATGGATATAATTTCATAATAATAAAAGTGAAACCATATAAATCATATAGACATTATACTTGAAACATACACATATTAAATAATGGCATCTTAGATGTAAAATGTTTTTGATAAAACACTTGAAAAGAATTCTTAAAGAAAATATCCTTTCTTCTTAAAAATTAATTTTCTTTTCACAAAATTTCATGAAATTTTAAAAGAAACGGATTTTTAGAAAATAGTTATGAAATATTTTGGAGGATGATTCATGAAAATAAGACATTATAAAACTGTAAAAATCTATTCATTCCGTATAAGTAAAAAAATCATTCTTCTCGTACTTTTTTCGGAAAAGTCAAAATGTACCTCATATGGTAAAAAAAATATTCCATAAATACCATGTAGTAAAAGTAATAAATAGGTAAAAAGGACTTTAAACATACATGAAACCATTTTTAGAAAACATGGACATGGATGATAAATAAAACCCCAGTAAATACTTATGAATAAACAAACGATATCAGAAAAGTTGTCCCTTACCTTATGTCTGATATGCTTAATATGAATCCGAACCTCCTATATAATGATTTAAATAATGTCATTGACTTATTACATAATCATATTAATTGTTATGAAATCATATATGTTTCACTTATGACTTTATATTACCCATTCGTTTGTAAATTCCATGTTAAAGTAGTGTTTTGGGGAAAATCATTTCATTTATCATATGCGTTTGGAATTCTTGTTCCTGATATTATTATTACATATATCATGATTTAATTACTTACAGAATGTAAAAATTGATTTCTATATCATATATATTCAGTATATATATATAATAGATAAATAAATGAAATGAAACACACCGTTCATGGAGACGGTAGGTCGTACGTACGCATGAACGCTGTTTTCCTTTCCATATGGACTTGAATGGAAGTATTTAGAAGACATATACAAATATATATACATAAATACAGTATCTTTATCATGTAATATATTTAATTATTATTCATTATATATATATTATAATCATTCTTGAATGGTTAACATGGAGAATGAATCTCATCGCGTCGTGGAGACGGTTGTCTGTACGTATGCACGAGTGATGATAACGTTCCCATAATTATTTAATTGCATTAGAGAGGATGATATAATATATCACAATAATTATGATTTTATAATAATCATATATAGTAATTATTTACACCATTATACCCATCCAAGTTAGGTGGTGTTGGAAAAACAAATTACACCACAACGTGGAGACGATATTCCGTTCATACGCACGCTTGATGATTTTGTTTTCTGTTGGATGGATAGAAAGTGAAATGGGTTTGTTTCAAATTTATAATAACATTCAGTATATATTTAATACTTATGTTTTTACTTTATCATGAAACAACTAAAGAAGAATAGGTTGAAGAAGAATGAAATTGGAAATGATCGGTAATGGATATTACCTCTTCTTTGACGCACCTCTTCTTAACCTCATTTTAGGGCACTAAAGTTGGTCATTGAAGAATACCAGGACCTCTAGGATGATTCTAGGGAAGTGGAGAAGTGAAATTGGCAGGGGTTGTCCTAGCTTGAAAGCTCAAAGTGGTGTGAGGAGGAGAGGGAGGGGGTGCCCTTTTATAAGGGAGGAGAGGGGCACCTTAGAAAAACATAAAATATTATTATATAATATAGTCATATTCGGTTTTTAATAGCTACAAATTGATTTATTTAGAAGCTAAGGTGGGGATGAGTCGAAATCCTCTCAACCAATAGGTTTTAGACAAGTTTAGGTTACTATTTTATCCTTATCATTTATATTTAACTCTATGTTAAATAATTTTACTTTTACCGTGTCTTTTTGTTTTCTAACACTATATGGTTAATAAACGTACAATAACAAGACAAAAGAAACCCAAGTGGTTCATTATTAATATATATATATATTTATCTAAGTCATTTGGCCGAACCATAGATTTTTAATAATAGAATATCAATTAATAATATAATATTTTTTTAAAAAAACTATTTTATGTCAATTTTGAAACTATTTTGTAATTGAATTATGTGAAAATCATAACAGAATTATGAGTTCGAAAAAAGTTAATTAAATAAATAATAACATGTCATATTAAACTATAAAATTATTAGAATTCATAAAACGTCTCAAATTACATTTATTTGTGTATTTATAACATCAATTATGTTAATATTTCATTAATATGGTAATTATTGCATCATCATTGTGTCATAAATAAATTAAATTATTTAAAGTCTAAAAATTATAAATAAAATACTATTATGTAGGAAATATTTTTATCTTTCTAATGAATATTTATAGTCATATTTATCTTATTTATAACCCTATATTAAAAATGTTTTAGTTATTAAACACAGATTTTAACTATTTTAACTATTCTATAAATAAAATAATATTAAATGTCCTAATCTAATCCAAGTGGACCTAAAAGGTCATATTATATTCATAAGGTTTTTTTTGGTCAAATGACACATATCGAATAGAATTAGGACATGTGTTAGGGTTATAGTAATATCATTTTTACCCTTAATTACCATATTTACTTTTAACCGCGGTAAATAAAAGTAAAAAGTTACTATTCACCAAAAATTATTTTCATCTCATTGAACCACATTTTACTTACTGACATCAACTGTGTCTCTCGAATTTTTGAAATTCAACTCACAGAAGTGGTAAAATTATGTTTTATGTAAATTTTCAAAATCTCTTAGGAGGTGGGTAAAAGTCGGTGAAAAGTTCAATATAACTTTTATATCTCTAAAATTATTATAAACTGACTCCAATGAATTAAATTGAACTTATATAGGTATTATGTGTCTATTTTGATCTAAAATAAATTTATATAAAATAAATAATTATTTAAATAAAAATTCAGTTTTTAAATAGTAACCACGTGTTTTCAATATTCATCAAAAATTGAATGTTTTCTGAAAAATACCCAAAAATCACCCTAGGATAATTGCGATATTCCGAATCAAAAAATGAATTCAATTTTGAAAAATGAAATTTTAAAAATTTGGTATTACTATTCATAACGGCTAGATTATATATTATTTTATTAATATATCGTTGTTTAGTGAAACTCGATATAGCGTACTACACATGCAATCGAGTAAGGTCGTGATTGCGTATAATTCTAGCCAAGTCCAGGATGTGTGTAGTGGAATCTCCCTTTGGGTTGCGTATAACATAATCAAAACTTATTTCATTTATACATTGAACAAAATCTATACTTAATGTTGCGTAAAATAATTCCTACAAAACGAACATGAAATTAAGTATAATACGATCCATGAATAGTGATGCATATACTACAAGCTAATACGGTGTTGCGTATAGTACAAACTAATCATTGTGTACAATAAAAGATATCAAAGAAATTAAAAGGAATATATCATAAAATATCAGGGTGTTACATTGTACCCCCCTTAAAATGAATTTCGCCCTCGAAATTAATCAGGGTTATAAATGGTTTACTATTTGAAAGTTTCATTCATAGAATCCCACATTGTAAAAAGGGATACTAAAATATAATTCTAAAAACAAAGGTATGAAATGAAATAATTAACCAAAGTAACTCATCAGTGGGTTTCCACATAAGATAACATAGATTAAAATATGGATATGGAAGAAAATTCTAACCATCAAGTTCTGATGGAGAGTGGTAGAGAACATGGCTATGAAATATCCAACAATCACGAAACCATAAATTTGTGATGATCTAAGGTACCATCTGATTCATCAGATATAAGAGCACTAGGAAAACATTTTTGGTTTTTAATATCATTTCCCTAAATTTATAAAATTTTAAATACAAGAAATAATTTCTTGATTTTTTACATTCTCACTGTTGTTTATGCCTTGAACAATTTCCACTTCATATCTTAAATAAATGAAGTTGAATTTGTCTTCCGTGAAGGGTTAACAGATCATGCGATTGAATGATAGGTCATTCCATCTGTCTCAAACATAAGGTTAGCAAAATTTATATACATAAGTTCATTTATGGTGAGATTAATCGTATATGGTTCCTAAAATGGACTTATACTTCATCTATCATACCTCATAATAAAATAAAACTAGTTTCTACTAACCAGGGACTTCCTGTAGGCCAGTGGTGGGTGATAAAGGCATGTCGCACATCGGTTGTAGGTTCGATTTCCATAACCTTGTCCAACATGATGGGTTGTCACACATCCTATGTGTTTTCCCTTTTTCTAAAACTACACTATTATAACATTCTAGAAATAGTATTGAAAAAAGTTATAGCCTTTAACAATTATATTTGATGTCCAACTTAAACAATTCCAACCTTTAGGCTTATCGAAAATACTTTTGTCCAATCTTATAGTATAAAGAAAAAGATTACTATAAATGTAATCAAATAAGCATGTGAATACAATCATTTATTCCCCATATATCATACGATATATCTTGTTGGTCACATTCCAAACATGTGAATACCTTAATCATGTATTCTCTTGAAAAAAAATGAATACCTATTAAACCTTGGTGAAAAAATCAATACTGTCAAAAGTTAAATCTTTCCACATACCAAAATCCCAAAATTTCTATAAACACAAACCATGAAATCACATTGTCCTTATATCAGTCATGAGATCATTAACACTATCAAACATCTCATTATCTCCTTATCCCTTCATTATGCTCATATCATCTACTTTCCAAAAATATCTGAATAACCTTTCATGGTTACCGGTACCATTCAACATATACATTCAAATACTTTAGGAAAAACAATAGTGTAACAATCCTTAGATGTGTCTTTATTCCATAGTACCACTACATATAGAACATAACTCTTGATAAACATAAATCATTCCACTACCTTCTTAAACAATCGACCGAGCTTCATCATTTTATTCTTCAGCACATCTTTCATCTCATATATCATTTGTAGTCTCATCATCATCATAAATATAAATACTACCCATATAACCATGCAGATTCTCTTCATGAGATTTTCCCATAGGGCATTGGTTTTCATAATGCCCGTACATCCCACATTTAAAACATTTAACCAGTGTTGATGTCCTAGAAATACCATTATTCGTGCCCATGGTGTTAACTGAACATTTTCCTTTGCAATTAGTGGCTTTGTGTCCTTCTTTTCCACAACCAAAGCATCTTCCAGATCCTTTGAAACATTCTCCTTGATGCCTCTTCCCACATGATTTACATTGGGGAAATTGAACATTCTTTCTTCTATGATCATCATGAAACTCCATCTTTCTCTTATTAGCTGTGTCGGGAAACTTACCAAAGATGAGATTATTGATCATATTATGAGATTTATTATCAGGCATAATAATGATATGTGGGCCTCCAGATCCAATTTAATTCGGTTTCTCATGAAGAATATAATTCCATTGTCCATCATATCCTCTATTATTGTGAATCTTCGCTTTTCCAGCCATTTTCTAAAACCCAAAAAGAATAGTGTGAGAGGAAAAAAATCATAATCAAGGGGGATTTTTTCTATATATAAAATATTAAATTAAATTCAAAGATCATTACCGTAATTCTATAACTATATCCTATACTTATACTTAACCTTAGCGACATCCCTAGACATACCTCAGAAATATCTTTAGGGATCTCACTAATGTTTTTGCGTCCTAGTTTCCAAAGGTTAACTAATCCTTTCCTCTGATACCAACTGTAGAGACCCAAAGCTTGACGTACATGGAAATTACATTTCTTCTGTGGAATACTTAATACAAAACAAAAAGATACACACAAGGACCGTAATAGTTTAGTGTCTTTGTAAACTCGGAACATAATCTTTTAATATTGGTGAAAGATCTTCACCATCTCCCATAAAGATCTTCCCCTTTTTTTCTTACCTAAAACCTTTCATTATATCTTGGGGAAAATAAAACATAAAATGGGTGATCTCAAATTCTCAGTAAGGGTAAAAATAGAGAATATAAAACAATCCACAAACATTTGAATGGAAAAACTTGAACATAAAATCTGAACATCAAAATCATGAGCAAAGACATAAATCTTGGAAGTACATAAGGCATAGATCATAAATAAAAATTAATCCTAATAAAATATCTTGTGAATAAAACATGTAATTATGGAAACCATTAGGCACATGTTATGATTTCCATAGTAGGCAAGGCATTGCTTCCAATACCATCTTAGTGGACAAAGTCCCTTTCTAAATCGAGTTCACTCCTCATTCCATTCCTGTAATACTGAACCAGATTAACTTACAGTTCCCCCCTGTTTATCTCATGAGATATAAATCTTTTCCCAATTCATTGGAGGGAGATATAGGTCCCACCCATCTCATAATGAAATCATTATTACATTTTCCACAAAATAAATATACATCATTCATTATAACCCAACGAATAAAATGGGTTTCATAAACATCATCCCATCATCACATAATCCATATAAAACAAATGGATATCATTTCATAATAAGAAAAGTGAAACCATGTAAATAATATAGACATTATACTTGAAACATACACATATTAAATAATGGAATCTTAGATGTAAAATGTTTTTGATAAAACACGTGAAAATAATTCTTAAGGAAAATATCCTTTCTTCTTAAAAACTATTTTTCTTTTCACAAAATTTCATGAAATTTTAAAAGAAAAGGATTTTTAGAAAATATTCATGAAATAATTTTGAGTAAGCTTCATGAAAATAAGGCTTTATAAAACCGTAAAAACCTTTCATGCCGTATAAGTTAAAAAACATTCTTCTTGTACTTTTGTCGGAAAAGTCAAAATGTACCTCGTATGGTAAAAAAAGATTCCATACATACAATGTAGTAAAATTAAAAAATGGGTAAAATGGACTTTAAACATACTTGAATCCATTTTTAGAAAACAGGGACATGTATGATAAATATAACCCCAGTAAATACTTACGAATAAACAATCTCAGATAAAAACGAGATTAGAAAAGTTATCCCTTACCTTATGTCCGATATGCTTTATATGTGTCCAAACATCCTGTATAATTATTTAAATATTGTCATTGACTTATTAAAGAATCATATTCATTGTTATGATATCATATATGGTTCACTTATGACTTTATATTATCTGTTCTTTTGTAAATTCCATGTTAAAGTAGCGTTTTGGGTAAAATCGTGTCATTTATTGTATGTCTTTGGACTTCTTGTTCTTGATATTATTATTAATTATATCATGATTTACTTACTTACATAATTTAAAACATGATTTCTATATCATATATATTCAGTATATAAATATAATAGATAGATAAATGAAATAAAATATACCGTTCATAGAGACGGTAGGCCGTACGTACGCATGAACGTTGTTTTCCATTCCTCATTGACTTGAATAGAAGTATTTATATGACATATATAAATATATATACATAAATCCAGTAGCTTTATCATGTCATATATTTCATTATTATTCATTATATATACTTTATAATCATTCTTGAATGGTTAACATGGAGAATGAATCTCATCGCATCGTGGAGACCGTAATCTGTATGTACGCACGAGCGATGCTATCATTTCCATAATTATTGAATTGAATTATAGAGGATTATATAATATCTCTTAATCAGTATGATTTTATAATAATCATATATATCATTATTATTTACACCATTATATCCATCCAAGTTAGGTGGTTTTGGAAAAATTGATTACACCATGGCGTGGAGACAGTGTTCCGTGCGTACGCACGCGTGGTGATTTTGTTTTCCGTAGCATGGATAGATAGTGAAATGGGGTGGTTTCATATTTATAATAACATATCAGTATATATGTAATACTGATGTTTTTATTTTATCATGAAACAACTAAAGAAGAATAAGTTGAAGAAAAAAGAAATTGGGAAGGATTGGATATGGATATTACCTCTTCTTCGACGCACCTCTTCTTAACCGCAACATAGGGCACTAAAGATGGCCTTTGAAGAAGACCAGGACCTCTAAGATGATTTTAGGGAAGTGTAGAAGAGAACTTTTAAGGGTTTGGCCGAGCTTAAATGCTCAAAGGGGTGTGAGGAGGAGAGGGAGGAGGTGCCCTTTTATAAGGGAGGGGAGGGACATCTTAGGAAAACTTAAAATATTATTTTATAATAAAGTCATATTCGTTTTTTAATATCTCCAAATTGATTTATTTCGAAACTAAGGTGAGTATAAGTCTAAATCCTCTCAACCAATAGGTTTTAGACAAGTTTAGGTTACTATTTTATCCTTATCATTTATATTTAACTCTATGTTAAATAATTTTACTTTTACCGTGTCTTTTTGTTTTCTTACACTATATAGTTAATAAACATACTATAACAATCCGAACGAACCCCAAGTGGTTAATTATTAATATATATATCTTTATATAAGTCATTTTTCCGAACCTTAGATTTTTATGAATAGAATATCAATTAATAATATAATATTTGTTTAAAAAACTATTTTATGTCAATTTTGACACTCTTTGGTAATTGAATTTTGAGAAAATCATAACAGAATGATATGTTCGAAAAAAGTTAATTAAATCAATATTAACATGTCATATTATCCTATAAAATTATTGTTATTCATAAAAAGTCTCAAATTACATTTATTTGTGTATTTATAACATCAATTATGTTAATATTTCATTAATAATGTAATTACTACATCATCATTGTGTCAAAAATAAATTAAATTATATAAAGTCTAAAAATTATAAATAAAATACCATTATGTAGGAAATCATTATAGATTTCTAATGAATATGTATAGTCATATTTATCTTATGTATAACCCTATATTAAAAATGTTTTAGTTATTAAACATTGATTTTAACTATTTTAACTCTTCTATAAATAAAATAATATTAAATGTCCTAATCTAATCCATGTGAACCTAAATGGTCATATTATATTCATAAGGTTGTTTTTGGTCGAATTACACTTATCCAATAGAATTATGACATATGTTAGGGTAATAGTAATAACATTTTTACCTTTAATTACCCTATTTACTTTTAACCGTGGTAAATAAAAGTAAAATGTTACTATTCACCAAAAATTATTTTCGTCTAATTGAACCGCATTTTACTTACTGACATAAACTGTGTCTCTCAGATTTTTGATATTCCACTCATAGAAGCAGTAAAATTATGTTTTATATAAATTTGTAAAATCTCCTAGGAGGTGGGTAAAAGATGGTGAAAAGTTCAATATAACTTTTATATGTCTAAATTATTATAAACCAAATCCAATGATTTACATTGAACTTATATAAATATTATGTATCTATTTTGACCTAAAATAAATTTATATAAAATAAATAATTATTTAAATAAAAAGTCGGTTTTAAATAGTAACCTAATGTTTTCACTATTCATCAAAAATTGAATGTTTTCAGAAAAATACCAAAAATTCACCCTAGGGGAATTCGATATTCCGAATCCAAAAATGAATTTAATTTTGAAAGATTAAATTTTAAAAAGTGGTTATTACTATTCATAACGGCTAGATTATATATTATTTTAATAATATATCGTTGTTTAGTGAAACCCAGTATTGCGTTCTACACACGCTATCAAAGAAGGTCGTGATTGAGTGTAATGCAAGCCAAGTCAGGGATGCGTGTAGTGCAAGATCCCTTTGGGTTGCGTATAACAAAATCAAAACATATTTCATTTATACATTAAAAAAGTATTTATACTTAATGTTGCGTAGAATAATTCCTTCAAAACTAACTTGAAATTCAATGTAACACGATCCAAGAATAGTGATGCGTATACTGCAAGCTAATACGGTGTTGCGTATATTACAAACTAATCATGGTGTACAATAGAAGACATCAAAGAAATTAAAAGTAATATCTCATAAAATATCGGGGTCTAACAGGATTAGAAGTCAACCGATCACAATATAGAAAAATAAAAACCACAATATCTTGTGGGTTCCAGACTAATGTTGATTTTAGATTGACCATAGAGGGTCTAAATTATATTGTAAAACCTTTCATTCAAGGTTTAGGATATGATATGGAGATTAGGAAATATTTGATCATTTTGTGACCATGTATGAATAATTATACTCTATTTTATATACCAAATTTATTTTCTACTAAAAATCCCTTCTATAGAATCATATTATGAGACACGAAGGAAGAAAAATATTTTTTAGACTTCCTGAGGTAGGCCCCTCCACCTTTCACCATCAATTTATCCATGATAACATTGATGTTTCCTCCAATGATACTATATGTTTCCCCTATATTGAATGATACAAGGTTATACCATAATTATTCACTATACACCACATTAATCTTAGCATAAAAATGATATGAAGAAACTATGATCTCAATAACTAATATAGAGAGCGATATGGTGATAAAAGACATTAACTTTATATACATTAGTGTTACTTTTTTAGAAAATATTTATATAATAATTAAAGAGATCACCATACATACAACCATGTATTTCCATCCTATGATGAAACTCAATAATCATGAGAGGATTATTCTTATGTTATAACATTACCACAAGGGAAACTCTATTATTTTGTAACTCATTTGATATGAAATAAGACTTAACCTGGTCACCCCGTCCCTGAGAATTCCAAATAAAAAAAGAAATAATCATATTGGAGGTTGTTTTCCATTGAATCTTGATGTTAAATAGACACTTATCTGGGATGTATATAAGGAAATATCAAGCTTAGTGTGATAGATAGTATAAAAACCACTTCTAGGAGAAGAGGATGAACTAATTACCTGAAAAGGATCATCCAACACTTAAGTAATTGAAGAATTGTATGATAACACACAAAAACTATTTAAAGGGGGGTACATGAACAACTTGATCGAAAAGGATATCTCAAATTTGGGAAAGAAGAAGAAAACATGAGATGATATACAAACATACCAAAAATAACATACTTTCCCATCATTCGACAGATAATCAGGGGAGGCAATGACAAACCATCCAAAAATATGGATGAAATACTTGAGCATTAATTCACTATATAATGTCAAAATCTTTCCATGGATGTAGTGGGAGACTGAGAGAGAGGATCCATCTCATGAGGAGGAAAAAGTGCAACTCTAGGTGATGAAGAATTAGGAACAATACTAAAAACACAAATAGAATATGTTGAACATGACTCATCCATGTTATACTAATATTCAACCGTAGTATTTAGGGAAACCAAAAATATAGTAGCATAAGAAACAAGGTGAGAAAACATTAATATTATGTAATTATATATAATATCAAATAATTATAGTGATTAGATCTGGCATTACAAATCATAATTAATTCAATATGCATAAAAAATATTCTTTCATCATGATACATTATCGTAATCATAGAGGAGGATCTTCCTAAGAAGATGATTAGAGAGTTATACATCAACAAAAAGTTGGTCCGTAGAGAAATATTTAAAATGTAGTATATGATCATCCACACATAAAAAGATCAAATAGAATTACTAATTCCTTAGATAAATGAAAGGTTATGGAAGGGGAGAAGATGACCTAGTAGATGATCCACACCTCCTCTTGGGGTGGTTATCTGCCCGAATGATCCCCTATCGAACAAATGATGGTATCAATCCATCACCTACATATAAATCAAGAGAATAAAGGATTAGCATTCATACAATTTTCACTTTATTGAAATATCAAAAGAAAGTCTTTTTGATTTATTAGAGAGGCATTTTAGAGAGTTTCTAAACCCCAATAATAGATGAAATATATGTACATCAGAATAAATTTTGTTTCTAGAAAAAATAATGCCACTAATTTACACCAGTAGAAATCAAATATAGCCTCAAAATATTCTACTATAATGTCAAGAGCTGCATAAACCTCTATTACGGCTGATTATTTATCCTCTATTTTAACCTTGAGAATATAAAAAATAATTTTTGATTGGTAAGACATTGATCGTAGAAAACAATATTTAATAAAAAAAATCCATTATAGGGTAAATGGTCAAATTATTGGTTTCTTGGTAATGAAAATATGTATTTCCATTTTAATTCAAATTGATGCTAGATGTGTATCCTAGTTCCCAATATAGAGGTGGTCATCTACTTCTTCGATATGGATTAAATTAAAAAGAAACCCAAAATGTTCTAAAAAAAGGAGGAGCGTGATGCACATTTTCCTGTGTAAAATGAAGAGACATATATTATATCTATATTGAAACATTAAAAATAAATGAAAAAATAACACCCATTCAATTTAGACATGATTCTATTCTTCAATTCATAGTTAAATGACACTACGATTATCATAGTTGTAATCTGAAAAATACCACAATTAATTCATCAGAATTCCTTATCACTAATTCCATTAAATAATTGACTATTATTTCTAATTATAATTCTCTAAAAGAATTATAATATGAATTCTCATTAAATAAATATGAAAAATATTAATTTTATTGATCTAAAAACATAATATCATTGACTATCCCATAAATATTTGGGTTCTATTTATAATTATTTCCACACAACCTACATTATTCAATTCATGTGTGTGTGGAAAATTGAAATAAATCTCATTATATAGTAATAATATTTTTCAATGTGTATACTTATTCTTCTTCACCTAGATTAAACATTGAAAAAAAATTCATGAATAATTATTGTAATATTATAAATGTGATTTAAATCATTAACGAATAGTGAATGTATGATCTAAATTAATTTTCACCTCCTAAAATATCTTTTAGGATTTCACTAGAAATCTCATATCTATAAAACATATGATTCATGTGTATCACATGAATGATATTTTTAATCATCCATATAATCATACATATCATTTTTAATATCATACATGTCATATAAATTTTTTTACATACACTTTATATTGTGTTTCCTTTACTACATCATATAAATATTTCATTTTTACAAATATATTATTATTATATGAGAATGAAATATTTTATGTATCATGAAATAATGATAATGTAATATTCAAAAATTATCTCAAAAATTTTATGAGTCATATGGATCACCTTGAATTATTTTAAACATCGACTAAAATATTTTAAGTATTCTATAGTAGTTATGCCTTCACAAGTTTTAGTATTATCCCCAAGATATAACACCCACATACATTGAATTTTATAAGATATCTATTGAAAATACATAGGTACTACTAGATATATGTTTTGTATCATAGTTAAAATCTCCCAGTACCTTTATTGTTTTTTTTGAAAACATCATAATTTTGTATATCAAATAAATTTCCATTTTTATAAAAATCTATTTCTCAAGAATTTTTATATTTAATCTTAAACCTTCTCAAATTTACTTAAATCACACCTCCCCATAGTAATCATTTTTAAAAAACATCAAATAATTCAAATATATTCCATAAACATCAAAATATTCATTAATAAGAATTTAGTGGACATTGTTTCATAAATAAACATAATTTTTCTTCAAACTAAATGAATCCGAAATGATTAATAGATTATAATATTTGAATTAACATAACATTTTATGATTCATATCGAAATATTTAACATCATCAAAGTATATTTTCATATGATATGGAAATAAAAAATCTAGATAATTACAATAAATAATATCACATATCTCCTCATCAACTACCACAACCTTTGAGAATCATATAGATCAGGATTGATATCATAACATTAAACCTTTTCCATATATTAATGTATATATAATAATATCTCTAATTTAATCATCATAATAAGATCCCATGAAAATAATTTTATTGATGAGCCTAAATTTTGTAAACCCATTTATAGATAACATTTTTTATCATGAATAAAACATGAGTGAACATCCAACTCTTATATAAATTGTTTTCACGAATACACTTAACACAGCTTATGTATACATAATTTAATGGTTTCTCAAACATCAACTTCTAATAAAATTCTAATAATCTGTGATAATTTATTCTTATTCCAAAAAAATCATCTCAAAATATATTGGAAAGATTATTATTGATAATAAATATAGTTGAACTCAAGAATCAATAATACCAATTGTTATTTTTGTTTAATACCAATAAATTAAAGCTATTTCATTAATTTTTAATTTATGTTCATTATTCCTATTTTTTTAAAATATATATAGATGTTGTTAGAAATTTATTGAGTCATTATTTAATCTATAGTAACAATATGGGATTCTTTCTCATGGTTGAAAAAATGAATGAAAATGAAACAACCCAAAACATATAGTTCATAGCAATGTTTTTCTAAAAAAATTCGCATATCGCATGATATCAATAAATTCAAAATCTACCCCTTAATAAGAAAACATATTTTCTCAAAAAGGATGTTAGAATATGAAAACATACCGCTTCAATGAAATATTCCAACCATTTTTACATAATATATTATCTTAATGAAATATATACTTTTGGTAACTATCTCACACTTCTACCCCCTTAACGGGAACTCTTTTTCATTAACTATGTTCCATTTGATCATGTAATTAATATTCATGTTACCAATATATGGAATAATTTCCATGATAGTAAATTTTAATTCACTATCCATATTATTTATTATAATAAACTCCTTATATCATCCCCTAAACCCATACATAAACTGTAATTAACTATATAAAAAGAAAAAAACACAATATATATTGGAATAAAGTGGAAACTTTTCAACTTAATACTGATAGAATCAATGTTGATAGATTCTCCTAAATAATGTCAGTTGATTCTTTTTAGATCCATATTTGAGGGAACCCTTTTTTATTTTATTTTTGATATTCTTGGAAATGTTCTATTTGATAATCTTATTTCCCTTACATATTCTAGCTTAATATATTTTGGGGGTTTTGAAATTTTTATCAACAATAAATGAACATGTTTCATTCAAATCATGTAATATATTATTCAAAATCTCTAGTTGGAATGTAAGAATTATCAAAGATTTATTCATTTTGTTTCTAGACTAATCATGCATTCTATTAATAACCTTAAATACTCTTGAGTCATTACATTTTGAAATCCTTTTATAAATGTTTATTTATTCTTTATATCGAATCCCTTTCTTCACTATAATTGTAAAATCCTTGACATTCAAGGTATATTTTTTCAAATTAATGATGTTTATTGTAATATTTTTATCAGTTGAATGTGTGTTTTTGGGAATATGAGTATTAGAGTTTATATTTTAGTGGTCAAAGACATATTAGGCCGAACTGTGGCTGAAAACATTCCACCATCAAGATAGTAGAATGCACCAAACAGTGGGTTCTGTTGGAATTGGGGTTTGTATTTCTATAAATATAAACGTCTTTCTAATGGATGATGTAGAATGACTAGTATTCTTTTAGATGCACCATCCCACTTTTGGTCATGCTATTTTGGACTGGTGTCACACAGATTTAGTTATTTTAATTATAATACCCAACATTTTACACCATCTTCATTGTTTGATTAATATTATACCAAACTAAACCATAATTTGTAAAAAATATCTCAAAGTTATCTATGATATTTCTATTGGAATCCCAATCCTCTCCTATTGGAAAATACAATCCTAGATAAGTCATCAGAATCAATTGCGGATAGATTCATCCATTCTAATCAACCATCGTGAAATTAATTTTTAATGATCATAGATATAAACAAGATTTTGTTAGATATATGTTTTTTCACCTAAATATATTGAATAATTTATCATTAATTGATAAATAATAATTGTATCCCATGATTTGGTGTCCTCTCGTAGATTGATCCTAGACCATCCATGGATTGTGAATCCTCTTTGGAATTATGTTGTGGATTTCTTCTATAGTAATGATCATATTATAGAATTATAAATATAGTTACACGGTGATGATGAATTGGATATTGTTTTTATGAATGTGAGTGAAAAGGAAAAATACATTTTTTATTTATTAATGGATCATATAATTCAAATTAGACACATTTACAATAGAAATGATTTAACATCATAGTACGTTTAATTATTTTTTTAAATTTTTGCTTTTTTATATTCATTGATAAGTGGCCCTTATATGATATACACAATTGAATTCTATGGGGTGTCCCATGATACATTTATTGATTATATCATTTTGTTCCTTTCCATTTCACCTGTTACTTGTATAATATTTCCTAGGTTATGGAATTTATTAAAAATAATTATTTGATGTATTGTGCCTTATATGTTTTTTAACACAACCAGTGGAATCATGGTTAATTGTTGTCGTAGATAGGTGTCCCTGATAAATGTAATAGAATATCTAGAGGGGGATTGTGGAATAAATAACTAAATTTCAGAGGTTATGCATATGATGGATAGTTTCTAATCTTTTCATGTGTTATCCCATATGAATTCCATACTCTATTGGGAGAGTTTACATTTATGGTGGTGTAACTACTAATGGGGAACAACCCTATGTATGAGAGAGATATTGCAACATTTGGGTGTGCCAAGAATGTGTTCCAGTCACTGAAAAATAGGTAATCATGATTCATTAGTATAAAATTTTCCATATATACAGATAGAGTTAATTATCTTGATCTAAGTCACGTGAATGACAATAAATAACACCCTTCAATGAAGGCACAAAGTAGGTACAACCAAGGGTTAATAAAACATGGCTAGAATATGTTCTCTTTATACATGATTGATTATATTCATGGGTTTGCATTTACTTTTCCATCATGTAATAAAATCTTATATATATTTGAACATATTATAAAAAAAATTGGTAGTGGTTTGCTGGTTTATTCTAACACCCTATATGGGTATCTTGGTGTGCATGCAAACCTCATGATGACCGATCCAAAGAAGGGATAATTCCCCAAGGTGGGTTTCTAAAGAGCATAGTATAGTTAGAAAAATGTATTAGTATGAATGAATCTATTTAGATTCCACGTAAATTTATTTATTTTATTATCATATATAATTGTATCATTATACCTATTGACCTTGTATATAAGTGTTCTGATTGATTACAATTTCATGAAATTATTAACGTATCTTATAAAATTAAAATGCAAAACTACTCCACTATGTTGTTTATTTGGATTATATTTTTTAGATTATTATCCTATACAGGATATGGTACTAGGGTTATAGTCTCCCCTTGGACCATCATATCCTTGACCATAGTTTCTACCCTTTTTCATACAGGGAGGCAGACATGAGGTTATATGGAACATTGGATCAAACCCAGTGCGTCATTACAGGGTGTTACAAAATGGTAATAGGGTCATGTTGATTTCCAATCCATTCATTTGGGGTTATAGTAAAAGGTAGATATGTTGTGTATAACTCATGCATGGGAGCATCCTTGTACATGGAACAATCATGAGTAACAATCCTATGAGTTACTATAGATGATATTATTGTCATAGTTTTATGGGATATGTGTGCGTTCATGAATCCTGACCAGGGATATGATTATATTTCTTATATACACCACTTTACCTCCACATAGTAGTTCATTAACTAAATTCATTGGATTAAGAAAAAAGATAGTGATATATTTTTATTGAATTATTTAGATGAATGTGTCCTAATTGTTGTGTTCTAAATATATATGATTTTTTCCTACATAAAGGTATAGTGGATTAGACTTGAGACTTTTTTAGAACTAAAAGGGTTATACATTTTCTATCTATTTCTCATGGGGTATATTTTCTAATATAAATACCATATATATGACTTATAACTTATTAATAGCTCCTCATAAGAATTTTGATATATATGATTTAAACATTCATATTAAATTAAAGACAAATTTCACCTCATATATTATAGAATTATCATGAAAGGGGTAACTTTAGTTCCACCATAGTATAAGAAAGTGGAAAATCATAATAAATATCCATCACCTACATTAGTAGTATAGTTCACAAGACCACCATAATTTGGAATCTTATAGATAGTTCCTACTAATGGTTGTGGGGCACAAAAGATGATGGTTATCTATGCTTGATGCATTAAAATCCAACATACATCTGCATTCATGGAAACAGGTGGTCTACATGATGATGATAATAGGATTGATATATTTGAAGGAATATGTGTCAATGTAGAGACTTTTGGGGATATAATAGTTTTGAGGTATTACATTATGCTATAGGGGCACCCAAGGAGGTGTTAAGGAATCACGGTTAAGGACGGTGTTAGAGTTGGCATCCTAGAAAAATCTGTTTTTACATGGATGTCATGGATAATTAAAGTATTTAAATATTAAAAATATTATTACATATTTTTCATTGTTATGCATGACTATGATGTAATAATTCTCTATAGTATGTGTTGCATTGATAAGGGTTTGGGAGATCTACTCTATGATGAGAACGATGAAATGCTATTACATCATTCTTAAATGTAGTTTTGTGGTTTGATGAAATACTATGATGGTGAACATAGTATACAGACTGTTGGGTGTGAGTACTCATAATAATATGTGAGGTCCTCACATGAAGTTCACAGTTGGTAATCTCTAAGAAGGGAGATTATGAGAACAGACTAACCGGTTGGAATTCTGCATGTTCTGGTGTCATCAGATATCCATATCTACACGTGTGTATAATGGGTCATAGACATAAAGATTATCATTAATACATGTCATGAATCGCAAGATATTATTTACTTATGAAACCGGTCATTCCATATGTTGGTCGGAAGTAGGATAAGTTCAGTGCATCACAAGTGGCATTTTATTAATGGATAATATGAGGATGGTTTACTCCCTTCTAGTTATTGAATTTGGTATATCGTCCTTTTTATTGAAATAGAACTTCCAGGTAAAATTACATAGCCATGGTGTAACGATGATTTTATTTCGGGTATTCAGTGAATGACGTATCAAGAACAATGGTTGATGACATTATCATGAAACCTGCATGATTAGATATTGAGACAATTGGATTATATTACACAATTAGTGTTCATATGTGGCTGTCATTATCACAACATTAAGGACTTTATCTTGGGTGCCTTGACCCGTTGCAAGATAGTACTCTTTGACATTAGGAAAACCCGCCTAATTCCAATGAGATAAAATCCTAGAGGGTCACACACTATGTGTTTTTTTCCTCTTGGTTATATTCTATTTGAATTTTATTAATTAAATAAATTTTATTCACAAGACCATGGAATTAATCTAATCAAGTTAAAATAATCGCATAAATTAAAAAAAATATTTATTCCCCATGTTAGGGGTAAAATTATTTAATTTTATTTTATTGAACATTTAATAAGTATTTATTTACTAGTTAGTAAATAAAATATTTATTTAAGAGAATAAAATATTTATTTATATAAACAGGTTTTCAATAAATGGTCGTCGAGTACGAGCTTACTAAGGTTTTTCCAGTAGTAAATTAATTATTTGCGAGAGGGTAAATAATTATTTAAGTAGTTTTCACATGTTAAAATAATAATAACAATGTAATTATTATGTGACATAGTGTTTTTTTTAAATTATGTTTTGTGAAGGGTTTTTCACCATTAATAATGACACTATTCTATTATTAATAGAATGGGTTGTCTAAGGTTATATAAGTGTTTAATTATATTTACATAATTAAATATTGTATCCAATTCCCAATGTCAATTAATAGACAAGTACTTCTATTGTGCCATGTACTGAACTACACGCCTGGTGAATTGATAATGGTCCAGCCAAAAAATTTCTCTCTCAAATAATATTCCCTCCACTCTCAAGAATGAGAGACTTTCTTCAAGACTGAAGAAAAAGAGATTAATAATGTCTGGCAAAAGACACTCTCTTCTCCACACTAACTCTCGGAGAACCAGTGGTGTTGATCGGAGGCCATTGGAGCATGTGTGGATCACATCTAGAGGGATTATTTGTTGGATCTTCGAAATGACCACAAGATAATCTGTAAGGGTCATTCCAAATGATCAACATAATTAATGAAGAAAGTACCAAAGATCCAGCTATTATTTTTATTATGAAATTAATTAAATTAATTATAAACATGATATGTAAGATCTTTTCTCTCTATAATCTGGTTCCATTCATCTTTTCCTAAATCATTGATTTTGATATATATATAATGGTTTTTATCTTTTATTGATCTTGGATTGGTCATCGATTATAGAAAAGGAAAATTTTGGCACCACCTAGCACTTTGATTCCGATGTGCCCAGATCCTACAAGTAGAATCAAAGGGAGGTAACCATCATTTATAATTATTTAATTAACATTGATCATTTATGCTTTAATACATTAGTATTTTAATTCATGGTTTAGTCATTATATTAATCATACATTTCCAGATATGTTTATCATTCTTTCATTTCAAACAGATTTCATTGAAATAATAATAATTTTTTGGATTAAAATTAAAACGAGGAACAAATCTGTAGGATCCAATGATTATTCCCAGGTGACATGAAAGTACACAAAATGTGTTTGGGTCTATATTTCATGTTCTATTCCATACATTCCATGTAAAAGAGAAAACACACCATGTATTCGTGTTCAGTGAACAAGGACTAATTTGGAAATTACTCAATCCATGTGCATTTATTACAAGTGGTTTAGTTAATTTTACAACGTCTATTGACCGGGAAAGATAGGAACATGCATACGGGATTACATGTTGTGTGGCGCAATACACATGGAATGTCATCCCTTCAGATTAGGGGAAAATTCATGTATTCCATACACAGATTGAGTCGACTGTTAACTATTTAATGCAGATTCAACATGACGTCTTACCCACTATACATGTCTTGTACTCTGATGTTTATTATATACAACTCGTACTCCGAGTCCCTAGGCATGTACATAAGGATAGACGGTGAGTGTAGCACACACTGTGTATGCAGAACTACACATCTTGTACTTTACCAAATTATACAAATATAAAACCCTAATGTTTCTGTAATGTTCAGAACTACTTATCATGTACGAATCACACTACATGTGGTTATGCTATGAATGGAAGCACTATTTATGCCATATGTCAAAAGAGCAAAATAGTATATAAATCTAATACCTGTTTGGTAGATTTAAATAAGTATTCACCAGGTTCCCTCCATGGTGAATTTATGTAACAGATGATAATCTCAATAAAATTCAGAAAATGATTAAGATAAAATAATTAATTAAATAATGATAATAATTAATATATTTTTGTTTGATATCATTATAAGAACAATTAATGTATTGAATGCTTGTTTTATTAAGAGTGTAACTCGTTGCGTGTGTGTGGATGGTCATGATCTAGACCCACCTTGTATGTGATTCGTTCCCATTTAATTTATTTTTTAAATTTATTATTGGAATGTGTGCTATCTATCATTATTAATATTTATGGATTATGTTCCCATGGTTTCTTTTATAAAATCCTTTTTTAACAATCACCTAAATGTGACTTTAAAAACATATGTAATGGATGGATCTCCAATGATTGTGGAGGTGGTTCATGCTAGCAACAAGATGAATCCAATCCCAAGAGATACAATGGTGGATTGGTGGAATGTTTTATACACGAGCCCAAAAGATTCAAGGTGTTTCTTCAATAGGTCAAGGATAGTTCATTAACCACTAGATAAACTATCCAGTATAAAATCTTATGATTATTCCAATTAAATTATTTTTTTCTGTCAGTTGCATGGTTTTTTCATTGTGGATTGGTTATCACGATCACATAATTAATGAATTAACAAGAATGAAAGATGGAACTAAAAAAACCGTGATTATGGGTAAATATTATCAAGACATGGATAATCGCATAAGTATGCTCCCCATAATATTGACATGAATGTGAAAAATATAGTACTAAATATACACATAAGAGATAAAAATATCTCTATTAAATATTAAGTGAGACTAAGACGTTTATTACATGAAGAAGGGAAAGACATGATAAAACAATGTGACTGACCAAACCTTTTTGGCACACTTACATTTATACATGAAACTATTATAAATGTTTTTAGTTTTATTTAAACATATTTCATCAAGATGAGTATTCCGTTCTAGACATTTGGTAATATTGGAGGCATGAGTTAGGGATATCCAAATCAGGATTTCAGGATTGGGGAGTCCACTAAAATGATCAAGGAGTCGCAAGTCTACACTTTCAAAAGACATACATACATAAATACCTTTAAATATCTTGACCAACCCTTTTGGGGGTTATGTGAAGGGGACTATGGATCCTTTCAAATAAAATGTCTAGGAAACTAGAAATTCTGAGATCAATGGTGAGGGACATTGGGTCTCGAGAAAATAATTGGAGACATAATAAAATTAAAATATTATGTCTCATAAAATGTAATAAATAATGTATTAATGATCTGATAATTTAATTGTAGAAAAAATGACCATCTCATATACCATTCTATCCCTATGATCAATTCTGGATAGACACAACATCCTCATCGATATTAACTTATTAAAACACTTTAGTTTCCTTTGCATTATTCTAATCCATTAATGGATGCCTTATGTGAAGTAGTTATCATTACATGATCATCCTACCCAAGATTCAAAGTGATCAAGATTTCCATGTCTATGATCAACATATTAATGTTGTGGTCAATGTTCAATGGTTGATATGTTGTCATCAATATCTAGTGAGATGAAGAAGTGTCACGAAAACATATATTCCTAGAGAATTCTCGAGCACCTCCACATGGTCGTCATCAGGAGAGAGGATGATAGGAATGGTTTTTGATATCCATGGAACCCTTTTAGAAGAAATATGGAGGGGGTTCTCAATTTAGGCCTCATGTAGTCATGCTCATTGGCTACATTGAGCACCTGAAGATTCTAGGTTTTTAACTCCCTGATGAACTGGACACTAATCTCATTCCTGCTTCACTCCCTCATAGATTATCTTGATTTTTTGTTAATTTGAATATGAAAAACATTTATATGCCATTATCTGATCTAATTATCCTTATTCTCCATGTGTACAATGATATTAAGCGTGATAAGCATTATTTTCTTTATATTGAATAAGAGGAAAGGGAAGGAAAAGAGATTTAATCTCAATTCTTGGTCCCACCAGTACAATAATAAGATGATCAATGGGAAGGATATGGAAGGTGATTATTTTTTTCTCATGTCGAAAGAAGGGACACTAGAAGAAAAATTACACCCAACAAAAGAAACATGGAAAATCTTCATTTGTGTTTGTATCGAGTGTAATTTATCTGTTTCTACAAATTGGTAATTGGATATAGATTGTAGTTATCCCATATGTATTAAAATATAGGAACTGAGTAGATTTAGGAAAATTGACATCTGGAGGTAGATCAATGAGAAACCAACATAGCCATAATTGTTGTCATAGCAGTCAGGGACTACCACCTCACTTTTCCAACTAGAATGATCATTGTGTTAAAGGGTTTTTTTATATTCCTTATTTAAATGAAAACATTTTTTTCTATCTATCAAACATACAGAAGGATTTTTTTCATGTTAAGAAATAAATGTTTCTTAATTTTCCAATATAGAAATTGTTTTGGAAGATCACATATATACTGTAGTCATAAAATGTTGTATTACAAAAACCAAGTAATGTCAATCGATAACAATGATAATTCACATGAATCATAGAACACCCTATATTTGAATCACCGACTATGTCATTTAAACAATAAAGGATTGAAAAATTTACATCAATATTGATATTTATATTATTTTAAACTAAAACCACTTGGCGTATGTCTTGCGTGTTTAAAATGTAAAATTACTAAAGCCCCATTTAGTGGAAAATGTGCAAGGGACAAAGAGCTTCATGAATTGGTTCATACCGATGTGTGTGGACTATTTTTAATTTAATAAATGGGAGGGTACTCATACTTCATAACATTTATTATTGATTTTAGTAGATATTTTTATATCCATGCAATGAGGAATAATTCATATTCTTTTGATAAGTTTTAAGAACAAAAGAATGAAGTTTACAATCAGCTTGGTAAGAAGATTATGAAACTCTTCTAAGACTGTGGTGGGGAATATCTAAATCAAGACCTATTTTATTACTAATGGGAGTTTGGGATATTATTCCAACTCACTTCTCCTTACATTCCTCAGATGAATTGTGTATGAGAAAGTAGGAACCACTCTTTGTTGGATATAGTGAGATCAATGATGAGTCATGAAATTCTACCATTATACATTTTGGTATATTTGTTACAAATAACCACAAACATACTAAACCATGTACCAACTATGTTGATAAATGGTATTCCATGTGATATTAGGAGTGTAATAAAATACATGTTATCAAATTTACAAGTGTGGGGGTAGTCAAGTGTTTTTTAGGGCTTCTAATGGTAACAAACATTCACCCTGCACAAGGTGCACCTTTATGGGATACCCTAAGAAAACAATGGGTTATTACCTATAAAATCCCTTAGAAAATAGGTTTGTGTGTCATGAAAACCCATATTCATTAATAGGTAATTCATAACCAAAAGATATATTCAGAGCGAGATAGATATCAATGAAGTTGAGGCTTATGGTAAACAACAGTTGGTATAAGAATAGATTCCACAAAGCCCCGCCGAAGAAGAATATGTTCCGGATATAAATTAATTATATAGGATTAAAAGAGAGGTTAGAGAACTAAATATTGTAGTTTTATAGTTACAAAGGTCGGTGACTCATTATTGGTTCATAATAATGATGCTCTAACCAACATGGATGTTGTAAGTTCCACCAGTGTGGTCAAGTGGAACGAAGAAATGACTTATGAAATGGATTCTATGTACAAAAACCAAGTTTGAATTTTGGTAGATCTTCTAGATCATGTAATTCTTGTTGTATTAAAATTGGTATTTAAGAAGATACTAGACATGGAAGGACAAGTCAGTACTTATAAGCCACAAACGGTTGCAAAAGGGTTTAAACATCGTCAAGGAATTGACTACGATGAAAACGTTTCACCAGTCGCAACGCTGATATCCATAATAATTCTATTGGACATTGATGCTTACTATGACTATGATATTAGAAAAATGGATGTCAAAACATCCATCATTAAGGTGAACCTTCAGGAATATTTCTATATGAAAAAACCAAATGGGTTTGTGACCCCAAAGGATTCCAATAAGGTATGTAAGTTGTAAAATTACATATATATATTAAATAAACCAACTAGGTCATGTAAATTTTATTTTGATTATTCCATAATAGAATTTGGTTTTATTAATAATGAATTATAAAATTCAATCTACCAACGTTTTTGTGGGAGTGTGGATATTTTCCTAATAGTATATATTAATGACATATTATAAAAAATCTCCTCATTATTACACAGATAAACATTATTTTTTACATAAACTCTTCACTTGATAGAACATGGAAGATTGATAGGTCTAGTGTAATTGGGGATTCAGAACATTATGTAACATCTTAAATAATACACCATAACATATTTATTGAAAACTTCTTTTACATGACCCCAACATTTTTTCATACTTAACATTTCATGGGATAATCTGAGGACATGGATAAAAAAAAGGGTGAGCCATTAAGCCCAATAATAGTGTAAAAAAGTTATAACAGGTAATATAAATTACATGTTAGTAAATAGGCATATCAATGGATCCTAAAAGAAACATAAACATAAAGTAATGATATATCATGATTATCATAACATGGAAATGTGGAAACAACACTTAACATTGTATTAGCATGATCCAAGGATCATTCCACATGGATAATGAGTAAACCCTCATTTTACATGAATTAGCATGAGTAAACACTCATTTACCTTGAATTATAATGAGTAAACCCTAATTTCACTTGATTAATCATGATACTAATCTTTACCCAATGCATTGGAGCACTATCAGGGTGCACCATTCTTAAACATTTCATTTCATGCATAAGTGTGCCACATGGATAATACAACATGGAATCATTAAACCTCAAAATTTATTACACGATAAAGGAATGTTGAATTCATACATGAAACAATATAATAAGAAAGTAAATTTGCCTCAATTTGAATACTATTGATATTGAAATGGGATGGTATTCACTACATAATGACTATGGTTTGGAAACTATTGATGCAGCTTCAGCAGCATAACAACATGACATAAAAATTCATAAAATGGATGATGAGAGAGAAAGGGGTGTCTGATAATTTTTAAGTGAAATTTAATTTAATTGGGTCATATATATAAACATGTCCAAACATATGTAATGGAATTTAGATTCATAAATCAAAATAATTTCATGAATGTAAATGATGAGAGAGAAATTTCGTAGGGAATTTTTGCATGGTAACAGTTGTATGTGGGTGGAATTAATGAAAGTGAAATGGGTCTCTAATCATTAAAACATAAAAAGGGAATAATGGTGGAGGTGGGAAATCATACCCAAACATTTATAATTGAAAATAAAAGGGCATAACTGTAATATGAAACTTAGAAAAAATGTGAAAGGAAGGAATCCCTTACCGAATTTCGGCATGGTAACAAGTGCACGTAAGAGGAATTAATGAGAGAGAAAGGGGTTTATTATAATTATTACAAGAGTGTGGACGTATAATAGAGGTTATAAATGATACCCCAACATTTATAATTGAAAATAAAAGGGCACAACAATATTTAAAAACATGAATAAAATTAGAAAGGAAGGGATCCTTTATAGAATTTTGGCATGGTAATAGGTATACCGAAGAGAAATTATTGAGAAATAATGGGGTATCCAATCATTGAAACATAAGGAGGGAAGTATATGGGTGGTTCTAAATCCTACCCCAACATTTATAATTGAATATAAAATGGAATAACAATATTAATGAACAAGGATAAAATGAGAAAGGAAGGAATCAGTTTCGAAATTTCAGCATGGTAACAGGTGTACATAAGAGGAAATAATGTTGGATAAAGGGGTATATAATCATTATAACATAAGTAGGTATATTTATTGGAGGTGATAAATCATACCACAACATTTATAATTTAAAATAAAAAGGCATTACAATATAATGAAACCTGGATAAAATGAGAAAGGAAGGAATCTCTTATTGGAAGTGTGATCCCAAAGGCATGGGAGGGTCTTGAGTGAGTCTTATTGGGAGATTGGGGATCCATGGTAGGATTCAAGATAGAGTAGGGAGGAGTTTGGTTGAGATCAAATGGATTTGAGTGCATATGAAGTGGGATCTTGGGTGGGATTATATTGGGAAAGATAGAGAATTGTTTATTATTTAGATTTTGGACAGCACACATTAAACTAATCAAAACCAAAATCCAAATCATTATTTTCCCATGTTTTTTTAAAAGAGTAGCAGAAAACATTATTTTATAATGGAAATGGACTAAATTATTAAAATATTAGGCTTCATTATGTGGTGGGGAGTCACACTCTCAATGAAATCAATTTAAAAGAAAAATTTTTTATATGTCTTGAAGGATCGACTAAGGCATTGTGAAATAAGTCAAACAAATCTAAAATAAAAATTTTTCAATTTTAAAACAAATTATGGTTGAACATAAGGTCTATAATATTTTATTACATCACTATTGGGTCATTATGATGTCATAATAAACATTATATATTTAAACGGTATTTATTTTTTACCCAAAAACATAACTATCTTAGAAAAATATAAACAATTCACTATTGGATTATTTCGACATCCGGATTACAAAAATATTATTAATTTTATCTAAATAATTTTATAAATATTTTAATTTTTACTTTTAAAATAAAAATTGACATTTTTCAAAAATCGTGGGTTTTGACAAAAATGGATTTCAAACATTAATAACAATCTCAATTGTATTCAAAAAAATTATACAATAATTTATATTTAATAAAAATTAATTTAGTAATAATATTTCATGAAAATTTTATTTAATTGAAAAATCTATTAATTTATCAAAATTGATTTCATAATTGAATAATAACTAAAAAGGATATTTCCTCTTTAAAAAATATCTACAAGTAAAAATAATAAAATGAATGTTTATTATATATAAAAAAACATTGTACATAATCATAGTGTTTTTTTCATTCTAAATAACACCTTATAAGACCCGCATAAGACCAAAGGGTATGGTTTGCGATGTTGTAATACTCTAGTGGTGGTTCAAATAACATCGCTCGGGTGGTAATCTCTATGAACTTCCACTTCAACCATAGGCAGTTCCGCATGAGCATAATGTGTTGAATCTCTACTTGGGATTGGTCAATAGTGAATCCCCATGATACCACATCCATTCCATGCTTAGAAAAATGGGCTTCATATAGAGAAATTGTACTGGATGAGGACATTACTTCCTTTGTATGAGTAAATTGGATTTGTTAAATCCCTATATTTATACTAATCATGTGATCACTATTTAAAATCTATATTAGCAACGTTCACTATTCTTAATGGTATTTTAAAATCATAAAACATAAAACTAAAAAAGTGAATATGTTTTATATATCCATAATAAGACATTTTTTGATCACGCGACATTTTCATTAATGAATTTTTGGGTCATTAAAATCTTTCCCCCTTATGAAATTTTACCCTAGAATTTTCCTTTTCCCACAATATATAGTTGTGGGTAATGGTTCTTCACTACCTCCCTCGATTCCCGCATTTTCTATTCAATCTTTTTGTTTCTCAAAAACACCATGATGAGGAGAATTGTCTTTTTTGGTAGAACTTTTTCTCTACGATCTATGATCTTCACCAGTTTCTCTTTATAAGGGAGGTCATTCTTCAATGATACCACCTCTGGATTGAGTACATGTGATTGGTCAGGTATGTACTTCTTAAAGAGTGGTACAAGGAATACATAATGTACTTGAGATAGTTTCAGTGGGTGTTTTAGTGGATAGGCCACTTCTCAAATGAGATCAAGGATGTCAAAAGGGTTGATGCACCTTTTTCTATGATTTTCCTTTTCCCAAATCTCATAACCCACTTCCATGGCGATATTTAGAGGAATACCATGTCTCCAATATCAAAATCTGGGCCTCATTGATGATTATCAGTATTGAACATTTGTCTAATCTGAGCATCTTTAATGTGCTGCTGGATGGTCTTATCCTTCTCCACAATATCATTGACCATTTTTTTCATAAGAGTTTTCTCTCCCAAAATTCATCCAAACATGCTAGTGTTTTGCACCTATTCCCATACAAGGCTTCATAATGAACCATATGGATGCTTTAGTGGAAAATGTTATTGTAGGAGAAGTCAACTAGAGGAAGATGTTGATCCCATCCTCATTTGATGTCTATTGAGCATGCTCTCAACATATAATCTTTTAGAGACCAAAATCATTATGTACATAGACATCACATTACATTTTCGAAAAACATAATTCATGAAAAAATAGACGCCCAATTATCATATTAGTTTAGTGTCTTCAGAAGCTCAGAACATAATCATCTAATCCTAGTGAAATATCCTCAACATCCCACATAAAGATCTTCACCTTTTGTTTTCTTAACTAAAAGCATTCTTTATATCCTGGGGAAAATAAAACATAGAATGGGTGAGTTCAAATGCTCAGTAAAGGTAAACATAGAGAAAATAAATCAAACCATATACATTTTAACATAAAAACATAAACATAATGTTTAAAAATCAAAATCATGAGTCGTGAAATAAATCATGGCAGTACGTAAGGCGTATATCATAAAGGAGCATTAACCATGATATAATGGCATGAGAATAAAAACTAGAATTGTGGTAAACTATTAAACAAATTATATGATTTTCATAGTAGCCAAATCATTGTTTCCAAAACCATCATAGTGGACCAAGTCCATAACTGAATCAGGCTTACATTCTATTCCTACGGTGTGTTACTGATCCAGATTTACTTGTCATTCCATCCATCTCTATCTCATGAGATAAAAATCATTACCCAATGCATTAGAGAGACATATAGGTCCCACACATCTCAAAATGAATTCATTCTTTCTTGTCTAGAAAAAACATAAATCATTCATCATTACCTAAAAAATAAAATGGGTTTCATAATCATCTTCCCATCATAACATAATCCTTATAAAATAATGTATATAATTTCATCATAAACAAAATCAAACCATGTAAATAATAGGGACGTTATACATGAAACAATAACATATTAATAATGTCATCTTATATGGAAAATAGTTTTTATAAAACACTTGAAATGATTTCCTAATGAAAAATATCGTTTCTTCTATAAAATCATTTTCTATCCCAAAAATGTTGTGCAATTTTAAAAGAAATGAACTGTTTTGAAAATAATCCTGAAATCTTATAGAGAAATCATTATTGAAATATGGTGTTATGAAACCATAAAAATCATTTCATTCTGTATAAGTTAAAAACAATTCTCATCGTACTTTTAACAAAGAAGTAAAAAAAGTACCTCGTATGGTAAACAAATGAAATATTCCTTACATAATGTGTAGTAAAACTCAAAAATGGGTAAAAAGGACTGTAAACATACATGAAATCATTTTTAGAGAATGTGGAAATGGATGATAAATATAACCCCAGTAAATACATACAAATAAAAAATCCCAGATAGAAAAAACGATATTGGAAAAGTTATCCCTTACATTAGGTCTGATATGCTTTTTACGTATATGAACCTCCTCTTCCTCGACAAGCATCTTTTAAGCATCACATAGGGAACTATATTTTGTCTTTTGAGAAAAATAAGAACCTCTATGATATTACTATAGATGTTGAGAAGAGGAATTGGCAGGGTTTGGATGAGTGTGAAGGCTTAAAATGGAGTGAAGAGAAGAGGGAAGAGGTTCCCTTTTATATGGGAGTAGTGGGGCTCCTTTGGAAACCTCCAAAATATTAATTTATAATAAATTCAAACCCCACCTAAAAACCTTAATAAATGGCTCAATTCGAAAATGAGATGAGATAGTGTTGGAATATCATCATCCAATAAAATATAGACATGTTTTATGTTTATTTTAAATCTTATCATTTTTATTTATCCTTATTTAATCTATTTAATTTTATTTTTGATAATAATATTATAAATATTAATTTGTTATAAATAATTACATATTTGTTTTGAATATTCAATAATTAGATAAATTATTATATTTTAGACCATATAATTTTCAATCTGTAATTTTTAAAAAATTTTGTTATTTTTAAACAATTTAATAACATGTTATTTTTATAAAATATCAATAGCGTCAATTGTGACACTATTTAATTATTGGAATTTAAATAAAATCCATACAGAATATATATTTGAACCAAAATATTTAATATATTTCTAAAATTTCATATTCATCTAAAAAATTCTTGTATCACAATAATTTTTTCATATAATACTTAGTTTAATATTTTATAACCATTTATTTTATATTTCTCTAAATAAATTAATAACTATAACATTTTTTAAAAATTATTTAATATACTTATTTTTTACATAAAAATTAAAAATAAAATACAATGATGTAGAAAAATCTATTATCTTCCATAAGAATACTTTTAGTCAAATTTATCTTCTAAAACACCCATCTATTAAATTGTTATATTTATTAAATTATGAAGGTAAAAACTTAGACATCATTTGAAATAAAATATTATAAATATCATATTCCCTTTTATATGGCACAAAATGTTCTCCAAGTGGACCCTTGGATTATTATGGTATTTATATACTCGACCAATAAGTTTTGGACAAGTGTTTGGGCCTTTTGATAGGTATTATTAATTTAATAAAAACTACATTAATAATCTTTTACTAAGTAAATAATTTATGCATCATTAATTTATAATCTATTAAGTTAATTAATATTTATTAAAAATTACAAATAAATTACCATGATAAATAAAAGAATTTTATATATCAAATGAGTATTTATAATCAAATTTATATTTCGTATAACATTATATGAAAAATACATTAATTATTAAAGTTTGATTGAGACATATTTCACATTATTTTAAATAAAATAAAGTAAAGGATTTAATCACATCCAATGTAACACCCCATCCCCAGTTACCCAGAGTCAATGTATTAATAAATAACATTGGCATGATCACAACAGATCAAGTCTCAAAAAAATATTAGTTTAGTAGCCTTGGAATCAGTAGATACATTCATAATGTTTACGTTACATCATAAAGTGAATACTAAAACAACATCTTGTTTCCACACTCAAATCCCCTTATACTATCCCTGCAGGTCATTCATAAAATACTTCATCACATCCTGGGAAAAATAAAATATAGAAAGGGGTGAGCTCAAATGCCCAGTAAGAATAACAATATAGCTAAAACTTTCATAAATAAGAATAAACATTTAACGAAACGTATAACTAAAACAAAACCATTTATACTTGAAATTAAGCATAATTTGGAAGAAATAAAATGAAATAATGCCATTTACTTATTCACAAGGATATTCTACTAGTCGAATAATAACATGAAATATCGATAAACACATTCATAATTATGGAATGAATAATTCCAGACTATCATAACCACATTTTCATAGGCCTTGTGCCAAGACTACAAATACGATTTAGTCAAGGCCTTCTTCCAAAAAACTAGTTTGTCTCATGAGACCTAACGATGCAACGAGGAATATAGTGGGATCCACCTGTCACTTATTATGTCCAATGCATTCCTCATATGAACAGGTTTAAACATAACATAAACATTCGTATTTAAACTAGCATACGAAATGTCAACACTTCCTCTATAAACAATTAATTGTATAAAAATAATACATCCACAGTCAAACATATCACAAAATCTTCAATACTATATGGATGTTTTGTATCTTAATAAATCAACTAAAAATAATCTTAATATACATCAAAGGATGTAGATTAAGTCAAAACTATTTGAGATAAATGTCCTCTTTTTTAAAATCATTTAAATGTCACATAATTATAAAATAATACATTTACTTTCAGAAAATTCTTATAATCTTGAATGGTAATCTTCAACGATTTTAAAATGGAAGAAAACAGCTGCACCCACCGTATAAGTTAAAAAAGTCATTCTTACCTTAATTCTGTCAAAAAGGTTAAAATGGACCTTATTTGAAAAACAATGGAAATATTCCTTTATAAAATTTTTAAAAAAATTAAAACAAGGGTATAAATGACATTAATCCATTTTCAGTAAAATAATAAGAATTTTTTGAAATACATTTTTAAGAAACATGGATGTGGATGATAAAGAGTTCCTAGTAGATAATTATGTATAAACAACCTCGGATAAGAGATTGTGAAATAAACCCTTACCTTGTACATTTCCTTGGTAGAGGCTAGGTTAACTCTTGTATAATGGTGAAATAATTCTTATTAAATTATACAAGAATCATATACATTAATATGTTATCATATATGATCTTTAACAATTTCTTTGTTAGTAATATTTTTGTATTATCCCTGTTTCGGGTGTTAACTGATTTGTTTTCCATTGTATGACTTGTTATATAGGTTGTGATTGTTATGGATAGGTTCTATCTTATTCATGTACATAATTACATTATGTCATTAAATATTATTTGTGACCATGAAATGAAAATTATTCTTGAATGGATACGATGGGGAATGAATCTCATCGCGTTCGTGGAGACGGTAGTCCGTACGTACGCACAAGCGACAATATCATTATTTTGATATTAATATAATATATAATTTTATGGTATATCATATATACAGAGTCATTATAATGTCATATTTATTATTTACATCAACTAAACATCATTATTATACCCATCCAAATAATAATGTTTTGAATAACAATTACACCACGACGTGGAGACGGTAAGTCGTTCGTACGCACGTATGTTGACATGTCATTCAAAAGATGTATATAAAACTGAATATAGATGTACCATATTTATAATAACATCACAATATAAAGAAGAAACTATAATTATTATTTTAGAATGGAAATAACAAATAAATAAGATGTTGATCAAGAATGGAACTTGAAAGAGGGTGGTGAAAACATTACCTCCTTTTCGGGTTCTTATTTTTGATTTGATCAAAAGCGATCCTTAAGTTGGTTTTTTTGATCAAAATAAGGACACTAGGATGAAGTGAGGTATGTTGAGAGAATATTTGGGCTGGGTTTAGCTGAGCTGAAAGGCTTTGAAGGTGTGATTTAGAGAGAAGGGGGGAGTGCCCTTTTATAAGAGGGGTGAGGAGCACCTTTGGAAATGCTAGAAATATTATTTTATAATAAATTAATATTCGGTTTCTAATGTCTAAAGAGAATATTATTTAATGGTAAATGTTTTTATGGTTCTAAATAATTTCAACCAATAGATTTTAGATAGGTTTGAGTCACTATATTAACCATATAATTTATATTTAACTCTTAGTTAAATAGTTTTACATTTACCATGTCCCTTTTTATTTTTATATTATATATTTAATAAACATACTATATACCTCCAAGAAACCACCAAGTGGTCCATTAATTAAATATTTATCATTATATAAGTCCTTTGGCATATACATAGATTTTTATGAAAAGAATATAAATTAATTATATAATATTTGTTTTAAAAACTCCTTTATGTCAATTTTGACACTATTGGGTATTTTGTTTTTGAAAATTTCATAATAAAATTATTTATTAAAAAAAAATTATATAAACAATAATAATATGTCATATTAACATATAAAATTTCTTTAAATCATTTAAATTATCAAATTACATTTATTTTTATATTTATAATATCAATTATTTTATTATTTCATTAATTAGGTAATTACTGCATCACCATTGTCCCATAAATAAATTAAATTATTTAACCTCTAAAAATAATAATTAAAATAAAATTAGGTAGGAAATCATTTTTTATTTAAAATGAATATTTATAATAGAATTTATCTTATGTATTACCCTCTATTAAAAATGTTTTAGTAATTAAACTTTGATTTTAACCCTTTTAACTCTTCTTTGAATTAAATAGTAATAAATGTCCTAATCTAATCCAAGTGGTCCTAAATGATAATATTTTAATCCTAAGGTTGTTTTTCGTCGATATACACTTGTCCAATAGAATTATTACATGTGTTAGTATAATATTAATATCATTTTTACCCTTAATTAACCTATTTACTTTTAACTATGGTAAATAAAAGTAAAAAAGTTACTATACACCAAAAATTATTGTTATCTTATTGAAACAAATTTTAATCCCTGATATTATCCGTGTCTCTCAGATATTTTAAATTCCACTCAATTAAGTGTTAAAATTATGTTTTACGGGAATTTCCAAATTCTCTTAGAAGGTGGGTAAAAGACGGTGAAAAGTTCAATAAAAATTGTATATATCTAAAATTATTCTAAACTAGCTCCAATGAATTACATTGAACATATATATGTATTATGTATCTATTTCTACCCTAATTAAATTTAAATAAAATAAATAATTATTTAAATAATAATTCAGTTTTAAACTATAACTCTATGTTTTTCACTATTCATCAAAAATTGAATGTTTTCAGAAAAATAACAGAAAATCACTCTAAGCGAATTTCGATATTCCAAATCCAAAAATGAAGTCCATTTTGAAAGCTAGATTGTATAAAATTTCAAAAAGTGGTTATTACTAGTCATAACGGCTAGTTTGATTGGTTATGGTGTGTGTTAGAACTCGAAGTTGCGTACAACACACACAACTGTATGATTAAAAGAGAAGCATATCGTGGATGTTTTGGGTGATACGTTCTCCACTCCTTCAAATAATTTCATCCTTGAAATTTATATAATACTACCGCATGAAAAGACTCGGAAGATTCTTCATCATAAATTCCTCAGGTTCCCACGTTGCCTCTTCCATTTTACGGTTTCTCCATTTAATATTTACCAGACGAGTCATCCAGTTTCTCAGTACTTGTTCACTCATATCAAGAATAATTTTGGGCTCTTTGCAATAAGAATTATCATTTTATAGGTCTAATTCCTCGTAGGTGAATACATGCATTGGATCAGGAATTTATTTTCTCAACAGTGATACGTGGAACACATCATGAATTTTGGAGAGACATGGAGGCATTGCCAAAAGGTAAGCCACAACCCCAATTCATTCTATAATTTTGAATGGTCCGATGTACCTGGGACACAATTTACCCTTTATAATGAATTGTATAACTCCCTTCCATGGAGATACCTTTAAGAAAATATGATCCCCTACCTGAAATTCCAAATCCTTCCTTCGATTATCGGCATGCTCTTCTTCGTACATTGAGCTGTATTGATGTGGTTTTGGATTACCTTTACTTATTTCACTGTTTCATCCACCAGTTCTGGGACTACAAGTTTTCTTTCACCAACTTCATCCCAACAGGTTGGTGTGCGACATCTCTTTCCATATAATGCTTCATATGGTGCCATCTGAATACTTGAATGGAAGCTATTGTTATAGAAAAATACTACCATAGGTAAATATTGATCCCACGTACCCTGAATGTCATGTGAGCAAGATCTAAACATGTATTCTAAGGTTTGAATAGTCCGTTCTGATTTTCCATCTATTTGAGGGTGGTAGGCAGTGCTCAAACAAATTCCAGTATCCAAGGCCTTCTGAAGACTCATCCACAATCATGAAGAAAATAGGGATCACGATTAGAAACAATTGATAAGGTTTCTCCATGAAGTCTCACAACTTCATTAGTATATAATATTTCTAGACGTTCAAGTGTTAGATCGTCCCTTATAGAAAGAAAATGTGTTGAATTGGTAAAGGGATCAACAGTGACCCATATTGCATTGTTCATTCTAGGAGTCTGTAGTAGTCCCATGACAATGTCCATCATGATATTATCCCATTTACACTTAGGTATGGGAAGAGGTCGCATGACTCCTCTAGGCTGTTTCCTTCTAGATTTCACTTGTTGAAAAACCATACATCTTTACACAAAATCACCAATCACCCTCTTTATGTCTTCCCACAAAAAATGTTCCTTTAAATATCTATACATTTTGGTTCTCCCTGGGTGTATAGAGAAATTGGAACTATGAGAATCATCCAAAAATTCTATTTTTAGATCAGGTACATTGGGAACATGAAGTCTCCTCCCAAATTTCAAAATTCCATCTTCACACACAATGTCACTCAATATACCATCATTCACAGCTTTAATTTTATTTTGAAATTCTTCATCATCAATATTAGAACTATTTATCCTTTCATGTAATGATGGTTTGGAAACCATTTGAAAAATCATTGATGTTTTACCTTCCATGGTTATTCCCATATCCTACTTTACTAGATCCCTGAAAATATGATCCCTTTCAACTCTCATCTTGTTCAAAACTCCATAATCCTTTCTTCTAAATGAATCTGCCAACATATTTTCCATCCCCGGGTGGTAGTGTATCGTTCAAACATAATCCTTGAGTAATTCAAGCCATCACCATTTCCTCATGTTGAGTTCTTCCTATGAGAAATTTTACTCGAAACTCTTTTAATCGGTATATATATCACATATTTCACCCAAGCGATAATTCCTCTATATCTTCAAAGAAAAGATTACAGAAGCTAACTAAATATCATGAGTAAGATAGTTTTGCCCATGAATTTTTAACTGTCGTGATGCATAGGCAATAACTCTATCATTCTACATAAGGACACAAACGAGTCCTTTCATTGAAGCATCACTATAAATAACCAACCCATCATTCCCCGATGGTAGAGTCAACACAGGAGCATTGAATAATCTTCTCTTCAGTTATTTGAAACATTTTTCATAGTCTATTGTCCAAAAAAATTTAACCATTTTTCATGTGAGCTTCGTTAATGAGTTAGGCAATTGGGAAAAATTCTAGATTTAACGTCGATAATAACCTGCTAAACCAATAATACTGTGTACCTCAGTAATACTCATCGGTGTTGGCCAATCTTGGATTGCTCTTGTCTTAGAAGGATCAAAATAGATTCCATCCTTAGAGAAAATATATCCAAGAAAAGTAATCTCTTGAAGCTAAAATTCACACTTTCTAAACTTCCCGTATAATTAATGTCTTCTAAGAGTCTTCAAGATAATGTGCATGTGTTCTCATGATCTTCATAGCTTTTGGAGTATACAGAGATATCATCAATAAATAATACTAACAAATCATCAAGATATTCCTTGAAAACACTGTTCATTAGATCCATGAATACAGAGGGTTCTTTAGTAAATCCAAAAGGCATTACTGTAAACTCATAATGCTCGTACCTGGTTTGGAATGCTATCTTAAGAATTTATTCCTTCTTCACACACCACTGATGATATCCAAATCAAAGGTCAATCTTTGAAAAGTATTGATGTCTATGTATTTGGTTAAATAAATCATCAATGTTAGGTAGGGGATACTTGTTCATTATTGTTATAGCATTGATTTCCCTGTAGTCGATACATAACCTCATAGATATATCTTTATTTATAACAAAAAGGACAGGGGATCCCCATATAGACATACTAGGGTGAATAAATCCCTTATTACTCAATTAATCTAGTTGTTTCTTTAGTTCCTCTAATTATATAGTTTCCAATCTATAACGGGTCTTCGATATGGGCCTTGATTTAGGAATTAAATCAATGGAAAACTCAATTTATCATTTTGGATAATGTCCAGGTAATTACTCTGGGAAAACATCAAAATATTCTTTCACAATAGATACATCATATATTTGAACATTTGTTTCCTCACCCACAGTGCTTTCAATCTCTTCCACTCCATCTAATTGAATTTAGTTGAGCTACTGGGGGTGGATCTACATAAGAATTAGGTGGTGGTGATTCTGCTCTAAAGATAAGGTGTTTCTTATCATCATCATCAAAAAACCTAACCTCCTTCTTCTAACAATAAATCATCGCATCGTAGTCTGAAAGCCAATACATACCTAGGATTATATCAAACTCAATCATAGGTATGATGATGAGATCAGCAGATAATGAACATTTATGTGCTCTAATGGGAACCGATTCACAGAAAATTGTAGCAATGATAATTCCCTTAGATGTTTTAACTGACAACTCCCTTGTTAAATCAAATTATAAATATCTAATTTTCCTAGAAAACTGGGAAGATATAAAACTATGCGTTGATCCTGAATCAAATAATGCATTCGCTAATCATGAGGAAACAATTAAATTACCTACCACCACGTCGTTTGGAGCTTCTACCTTAGCAATAGTGATAGCATAAGCTTGGCCTTTATCCCTTGGCATTTTCTTTGGTACGTTTTCCTGATTCTTAGGAAATTCATTTGCGTAATGTCTCATCTCCCTGAAATTGTATCACTGAACATTGGTTGCTTCTTTCTTCCCATTGCAATCATGATCTTGGGGGCCTTTTTCACCACACTTGTAAAAGACACCCATTCCCTTCATGAAAGTACCAGGGAGTTTCTTCCAACATTTATTGCAGGATTGATATTCAACTTTTCCGTTCTTCCCCTTATTTCCATTTCCAGAATGATCAGCAGATCTCTTCTCTTTCTTTTCTTTAAAGTTGTAATACTTAGATAATTCTTTTTCTATCTTGATAGCACATGAGACAATGACTTCATACGACGAGAAGGATTGTGAGACTAATGCTTGACAAAGAAATGGATTTAACCCATCAAAGAAATGATCAATCTTACTCCTCGGGTTACGTATATAATCTGTTGCATGTCTCTCTAACCTTGTAATGTTAACTTCATACTTTGCGACATTCTGATCCTTCTTTTTTCTCAGACTTAGAAATTTCCTTTCCATATCTTCTCTATGGTCATGAGGAATGTATTTTTATATGAAGATATATTTAAACTCCCTCCTTTCCATATTTGATACTTCATCATCTACTTTCGTAATTTGAATCAAGTACCACCATTGATCAGCATCTCCAGTGAGGCGGTAAACTGCCATGACAAATTTTTCCATTTCACTACTCCCCAAGGCCTGAAATATTTTCTCTAGGGAACTTATCCACTACTAAGCTACCAATTGATTTGTACTCCCATTGAATGTTGGTGGTTTTTTCCACATGAAGCGATCTAACATTGATCCTCCACTCTGTGGATCAGTGTGGTCCATACGTGTATGGTTATTATTCATAACCTGAGTGAGTTGTCCCAATATAGTGACAAGATGATCAGCACCAGTTTCATCCCCAGCTTCACTATAATTATCATGATTAGGAGGGAAACCTCAACATGGAGTGTGTTCATTGATACAGTTTCCATTTCGTCCACTAGGTGCCATTTTTAAACAATGGAATACACTACATTAGTTTATGAATCACAATACATAAATCCAAACATGTAAAACACTTAACATAAATAGAACTATTTATGGATATAACCCATAATCATAAAAAAATGTTTTCGTTGATGATGTATATACTCATAAACACTTAATAATGGGTTGTAATGAAAATGGGAATTGTCCTAAGCATATCCCCCAGGAGTGTCGTAACAAAGAGTGCATCAAGGATCATTGTCATGCACTAGTTCTCATTCGAGTCTAGATCAAAGAAGTGTTTTTGGGTTTTACACCTAGGTACATCTGTGCTAGAGCCACCTCTACCTGCAGGTATCCAGACTGGGATCTATTGCTCGGAAAACTCACAAAATCTATATAATACCAAAATTCTTGGAAGATATTCATTACTAATCCTCAAAGTCTATCTTATAGCTATGTTCTCTAATCAGAGTTTATCTAAATATAGCTTCCAAGGTTTGTACAAAACTTCCTCTAATACCAATTATAATACCACGACCCCAGTTACCCAGAGTCGGTGCATTATTACATAACATTGAGCATGATCACAAAATATCATGCCTCAAAAGAATGATTATTTTTGTATCCTTGGAATCACTAGATACATTAATTATGATTACATTACATCATAAAGTGAATAGTACAACAACATCTTGTTTCCACACTCATATCCCAATATATTATCCCTACAGGTCATTCATAAAATACTTCTTCCCATCCTGGGAAAAATAAAACATAGAAAGTGGTGAGCTCAAATGCCTAGTAAGGATAACAATATAGAGGAAACTTTCATAAATAAGCATAAACTATTAAGGCAAGGTATAACTAAAACAAAAGCCTTTTAATCTTGAACATCTGTATAATATGGCAGAAATAAAATAAAATAATGCCATTTAGTTATTCACATGGATATTCTACTAGTCGTATAATCTAATGCAATATCAATAACCACTTTCATAATGATGGAATCCATAATGACAGACTATAATTACCACATAGTCAAGGCCGTATGCCAAGACTACAAATAAGATTTCGTCAAGGCCTTGTACCAGGACTCTAGTTTGACTCTTGAGACCTACCAATGCATCGAGGAGCTATATCGGGCTCTACCCATCACTTATTAAGTCCAATTCATTCCTCATATGAATAGGTTTAAACATATCATAAACATTCGTATTAAAACTAGCATATGCATTTTCAATAATTTCTCCATAAACCATGAATTGTATAAAAATTACACATCCACAATAAAACATATCACAAAAACTTCAATGTTATATGGAAGTTTTCTATCATAAAAAATCAACATCAAATAAGCTTAAAATCCATCAAAGGATGTTGACATAGATGATATCAAAACTATTTGAGATAAATATCCCTTTTTTTGAAATCATTTAAAAGTAAAATAATTATAAAATAAAATATTTACATTATAAATATTCTTATAATCTTGTAAGGGATGTCTTAATGATTTTATAACATCAGAAAATACCCTCACCCACTGTATAAGTTAAAAAACACATTCTTACCTTAATTCTGTCAAAAAGGTTAAAAATTACCTTGTTTGCAAAAGAAGGAATGATTCTGTTATAAACTACTTATAAAAAGTCAAAAAAGGGTATAAATGAATATAATCCATATTCTGTAAAATAGTAAGAATGTTTTGAAATACATTTTTAAGAATCATGGATATGGATGATAAAGAGGTCCCAATAGATAATTACGTATAAACAAACTCGGATAATGAAGAGATTGTGAAACAAACCCTTACCTTGTAATTTTCCTTGGTAGAGGTTTTTTAACCTCCTGTATATTGGTGAAATAATTTTTATTAAATTATACATGAATCATATAAATTAATATGATATAATTGATGATATTTTATCATTGTTTTGTTAGTAATATTTTTGTATTATCGTTGTTTCGGGTGTTAACTGATTTGTTTTCCATTATATGATTTGTTACGTAATCCGTGTTTGTGATGGATAGGTTGTATCTTATTAATAACCAAAATGATATTAAGTCTTTAAACATTATTTTTATCCATCAAATAAAAATTATTCTTGAATGGATATGATGGGGAATGAATCTCATTGCCTTCATGGAGACGGTAGTCCGTACGTACGCACGAGCAACAATATCATTCTTTTGATATTAAGATAATATATAATTGGGTGGTATATCATATATACAGAATAATTATAATTTATTATTTATTATTTACATCAATTACACATCATTATCATACGCATCAAATAATAATGTTTTGAATAACAATTACACCACAACATGGAGACGGTAAGCAGTACGTACGCATGTATGGTGAGATGTCATTAAAAGGATGGATAGAATTCTGAATATGGTTGTACCATTTTTATAATAACATCACAGTATATAGAAGATACTGGATTTATTATTTTATAATGGAAATAAAAATGAAAGAAGATGTTGAAGAAGAAAGGAACATGAAATAGGGTGGTGAAAACATTACCTCTTCTTCGGGTTCTTCATGTTGATTTGATCAAAAGAGCTCCTTAGGATGGTTTTCTGATAAAACAAAGGCCTCAAGGATAAATTGAGAGATGTTGAGAAAATATTTGGGCAGGTTTTGGCCGAGGAAAAAGGCCTTGAAGGTGTGAATTATAGATAAGGGTGGAGTTCCCTTTATAAGTGGGGTGAGGGGCACCTTTGGAAAAGCTAGAAATATTATTTTATAATAAATTTATATTTGGTTTATAATGGATAAAAAGTGGATTATTTATAGTTTAATGTTGGTATGGGTCTAAATCCTTTCAACCAATCGATATTAGATAGGTTTGTGTCACAATATTAACATTATCATTTATATTTAACTCTTAGTTAAATAGTTTGACATTTACCAAGCCTTTTTGTATTTTTATATTATATAGTTAATATTCATACTATATACTTCCAAGAGACCCCCATGTGGTCCATTAATGATAAACCTATAATTATATAAGTACTTATTCTGAACAATAGATTTTTATGAATAGAATATCAATTAATAATATAATATTTGTTTTAAAAACTCTTTTATGTCAATTTTGACACTATTGGGTATTTTGTTTTTTATTATTTTATAACTGCATTATTTCTTATAAAAAAATTTATATAACCAATAAAGATATTTCATAGTAACTTATAAAATTTGTGGAATTCATAAATAGTCTCAAACTATATTTATTTTCATATTTATAATATCAATTATTTCATTATTTCATTTATTAGGTTATTACTACATCACCATTGTGTCATAAATAAATTAAATTATTTAATGTCTAAAAATTATAAATAAAATACCATTATGTAGGAAATCTTTTTATATTTATAATGAATATTTATAATCGAATTTATCATATGTATTACCCTATATTAATTTTTGTTTAGTAATTAAACTTTGATTTTAACTCTTTTAACTCTTCAATCATTTAAATAATAATAAAGGTCCTAATCTAATCCAAGTTGACCTGAATGATAATTTTTTATTCCTAAAGTAGTTTTTGGTCGATATGCACTTGTCCAATAGAATTATAACTTGTTTTAGGATAATATTAATATCATTTTTACCATTAATTACCATATTTACTTTTAACCATGGTAAATAAAGGTAAAAATTTTCTATTCAAAAAAAATTACTTTTATCTTATTAAACCACATTTTACTCGTTGATATTAATCATGTATCTCTTATTTTCTAAATTCCACTCACAAAAGTTGTAAAATTAAGTTTTCTGTGAATTTATAAATACTCCAACGAGATGTGTAAAAGACGGAGAAAAGTACAATAAAATTTTTATATATATAAAATTATTCTAAACTAACTCCAATAAATTACATTGAACATATATAGGTATTATGTATCTATTTTTACCTTAATTAAATTTAAATAAAATAGATAATTATTTAAATAAAAATTTGGTTTTAAACTATAACATAGTGTTTTTTAACTATTTATCAAAATTTGAATGTTTTTAGAAAAATACCAAAAATTCACCATAAGCAAATTTGGATATTCCAAATCAAAAAATGAAGTCCACTTTGAAAGTTAAAATTTATAAAATTTCAAAAAGTTTGTATTACTATTCATAATGGCTAGTTTGATTGGTTGTTGTGTGTGTTAGAACTCGAAGTTGCATACAACACATGCTATTGTATTATCAAAGAGAATCGTATCGTGGAAGCTAGTGGTGTTACCTCCAAGTGGGTTCCAGTAGATTACATTTCAACCCAATCATGTTTTAGGATGAAATATAATAATCCAATTATATTAAGAAAAGTGTTAGGGTGATTTTATAATTTTATGTTTACCCTTAATTACCTAATTTACCTTTAATTGTGGAAAATAAAATTTACTGTAGTTATTATTCATAAATACCAAAAATAAAAAGTATATTATTAACATAATTTGGACCTACTAATTGCAAATATGCACTCCTTTTTTTAAAATTCAAGAAAGAAACATTTCCTAAATTAATTTTAAATTAATCCCATTGTCGAAAATAATGGGTTTTTGTTTAAAACATTTCAAAAGATTGAAATGATTTTACCAATGAATTCAATGTAAAATTAATGATAATGAAATAAATTATATTAAATGCTAAAAATATATTCTTTATATAATTTAAAACCATTAAAAATTATTATTTAACCATATAAATTATCTCAAGGAAAAAATGTGATTTTAATTAAAATTTAGCGTGTTTTTACTATTCAGTAAAATATGAAAGTTAATAGAAAAATATAAAAAACATATCCAAAGTAAATTTTTATATCCTGATTCAAAATTATTAGTTTATTTTGTCAAAATGAACATATAAACATATCAAAAATTGTATTTTAAATGGATGTGCCATCAAAAGGCGGCAAAAAAGCATTTTTTTGAAGAATACTTATTTTACCTGAATTTATTTTTTGTTCTCATACCATGTTCTATAAAATATGGAAGATGAATTATAATGTCATAAAATTAATGATTTAGTAACTACTATTCATAACGGCTAGCTCATAATAATATTATAATAATATGTCATTGTTTAGTGAAACTCGGTATTGCGTACAACACACGCTATTAAGGAAGGTTGCTCTTGCGTGTAATGCAAGACAAGTCCTGGTTGCGTGTAGTGAATGCTTTTTTGGTGTTGCGTATAAAATAATCAAAACTTATATCATTTATAAATTGAACTAAATCTATACTTAATGTTGTGTAAAATAATTTATACCAAACAAACTTGAAATTGTGTATAACATGAGCCAAGAATAGTGTTGTGTATATTGAAATTTAATATGGGGTTTCATATAGAACATTCTAATCTTCGTGTAGCATAAAAAATAAGATATAAAAGAAATTAAAGGAAAATATCTCATAAAATCATGGGGTATTACATTCTACCCCACTTCAAATGAATTTCTCCCTCGAAATTCGTTGGGGTTATAAAGGGTTTACTATATGAATGTTTCTTTAATAGAAACCCACATTGTAAAAAGAAATACTAAAACATCATTTTAAAAAGGAACATTTAGAAACATAATGAGTACCTAAAGTAACTCATCACTGAGAATTCACATCAGAGAATATAGGTGAAAACATGGATATGGAAGAGAAATCTAACCATCAAGTTCTGTTGGAGAGTGGTAAAGCACATGGTTATGAAAAATCCCAACAATCACCAATCCATAAATGTTTTATGATCTACTGTACCATTTGCATCATTAGATATGAGGGTACTAGGACATAATTTTTGTTTTTCAAGATTATTTCCCTAAATTTGATGAATTTTTCTATAAGGATAAAAACTTACTCAATTTTAGTGTAATATCATTGTTGGTCATTCTATAAACAATTTACACTTCAACTCTTATTTAAAGTAATGAAGTTGAATTTGTCATTATCGAAGGGTTAGAAGATCATGTGATATAATTATAAGTTAGTACATCCGTCTATATCACAAAAAAAGTTATAACATGTTATTAAATATACATAAGTCTATCTATGCTAAGATTAGTCATATATAGTTCCTAAAATGGACTTATACATCATCTATCATACCTCTTTATAAGATAAAATTAATTTATACTAACCATGGACTTCCTGTAGGATAGTGGTAGGTGATCAAGGCATGTCGCACTTCAGTTGTGGGTTCTATTCCACCAACCTTGTCTGACGTGACGGGTTGTCGCCCATCCTATAGGTTGTATTTTTTATAAAACTACCCCATTATAACATTCCAGAAATAATATAGAAAAAGGGTTCTAGACATAAACAATACTATCTGATTTCCTACTTAATCCACTCCAATCATTAGGCTAATCCAATATACATTTTTCCAATCTCATAGTATAATGAAAAAAATTACTAGAGAGGTCATCTACCAAGAATATGAATACCATCATTTATCCCCCATATATCATAAGACATATCTTGTTGATCGCATTCCAAACTTTCGAATACCTTAATCACGTATTATCTTGAAACATGAATTACAATAGAACCTTAGTGGAAACATGAATTCTATCAAAAGTTAACTCCTTCCACATACCGTAATCCATAAATTTTTATATACTCAAACCATGATATCATTTTTTCCTTATATCAGTCATGAGCTCATGAATAAACATATCATTATCTCATTATCCATTCATTATACACATATAATCTTCTTTCCCAAAATATCTGAATAACCATTTATGCTTTCTGGTACCATTTAACATATACATTTAAATACTTTAGAAAAAAACAATAGTGTAACAATCCTTAGATGTTTCTTTTTTTTCCATTGTACCATTATGTTACCTATACAACAGTACTCTTGATAAATATTCAATAATTTCACTACATTCTTAAAACATTGAACAAGCTTCATCATTTTATTCCACAACAATTCTTTTATCTCATATATCATTTGTAGTCAATTCATCATCAACAGCATAAATAATGACCTACATCCGTGCTGATTCTCCACATGATTTTTTAACATAGTGCATTGGTTTTTATAATTCTTGTACATTACATATTTAAAACATTTAATCATTGTTTATGTCTTAGCAATGCCATCATCCATGTGCATTATGTTAACTATACATTTTTCTTTGCAATTACTGGATTTGTGTCCATCTTTTCCACACCCAAATCATCTTCAAGTTCCTTTGAAACATTCTCCGTGATGCCTCTTCCCCCATGATTTACATGAGGGAAATTGATCTTACTTTCCTCTATGATAACCATGAAACATCATCTTCCTCTTATTATTCGAGTCAGGAAACTTAACAAAGTTGAGATTATTGATCATATTATGAGATTACTGATTAGGCATAATAATAATGATGCACCTTCCAAATAATGTATTATTTAGTTTTCCATGAATAATATCATTCCATTGTCCATCATATTGTCTATTAACATGAATCTTCATGTTTCCAGCCATTTTTAAAAACCCAACATGAATAGTGTGTGAGGGAAAAATCATATTAGGAAAACAACATAACCAATGAGGATTACTTTTAATATCTAACATCATATGTTTAATCTTAGGTATTCATGATCATTATCATAATTCTAGGATTGTAACCTCTACTTATACTAATCCTTAGGGAAATCCCTAGACATACCTTAGAAATATGTATAGGGATCTCACTAACATTTTCATGTCCTAGTTTCCCCAGGTTAACTAAACCTTCACTCTGATACCAAATGTAGAGACCCAAAGCATGGCGTACAAATACATCACATTACTTTTGCGAAAAAATTAAAACTTGACAAAAAAAAATGCCCAATTATTATATAAGTTTAGTGTTTTTGGAAACTAAGAACATAATCCTCTAATCCTGGGTAAAAATCCTCAACATCTCTATTAAAGATCTTCACCTTTTGTTTTCTTACCTAAAAACTCTCTTTATATCCAGGGGAAATGAAAACATAGAATGGGTGAGCTCAAATTCTCAGTAATGGTAAACATGGAGAAAATAAAACAAACCATATACATTTGAATATAAAAACATGAACATAATTTTTAAACATCAAAATCGTGAGTCGTGAAATATATCATGGCAATACGTAAGGCATAGATCACAAAGGAACATTAATCATGATAAAACAGAATGGGAAAAAATATGTAATTATGGAAAACAATTAAGCACAATATATGATTTCCATAGTATCCAAGACATTATATCAAAGACCATCATGATGGACAATGTCCGTTATTGAACTGGGTTTACTTGTCGTTCCAGCCCTGTATTACTGAACCTGATTTACTTGTCGTTCTAGCCATGTCTATCTCATGAGATATAAATATTTACCCAATTCATTGGAGGGAGATATAGGTCCCACCCATCTCTTTATGAAATCATTCATTTGTGTACCACAAAAAAACATTAATCATTCATCATTACCCAATGAATAAAATGGGTTTCATAATCATCATCCCATTATAACATAATCCATAAAAAATAATGGATATAATTTAACCATAAACAAAATAAAAACATGTAAATAATAGGTACTTTATACATGAAACCTAACCATATTAATAATGTCATCTTATATGGAAAATAGTTTTGATAAAACAATAGAAATGAATTCCTGAGGAAAAATGTCCTTTCCTCTTATAAAATCATTTTCTTTTCTCAAAATGTCATGCAATTTTAAATGAAATGAACATTTTTAAAAATAATCATGAAATATTATAGAGGAAGATTTATTGAAATAATGTGTTATGAAACCGTAAAAATCTGTTCATTCCGTATAAGATAAGAAAAACATTCTCATCATAGATTCCTTACATTCCATTTAGTAAAAGTCAAAAATGGTTAAAAGGACATTAAACATACAATTTTTTTTTATAAAACATGGATATGAATGATAAATATAACCTTAGTAAATACATACTAATAATCAATCATTGAAAAAAAACATTATTGGAAAAGATATCCCATTCATAAGGACCTATATGCTTTGTATGTATCTGAACATCCTCTTCCTTGACGTGCATTTTTTTAAAAATTCTCTTAGGGCACTAGAGTTGGTCTTTTGAGAAGAACAGAAAATCTATTATATAACTATATATGTTGAGAAGAGTAATTGGTAGGGGTTTTCCATGATTGAAGGCTCAAAATGGTGTGAAGATAATAGGGGGGGGGGGTTCCCTTTTATAAGGGATGATCGGGGCACCTTTTGAATCCTTCGAAATATTAGTTAATAATAAAATAAAACACCACTTAAAACCTCAAAAAATGACTCAATTCGAATATGAGATTAGATAGGGTTGTATTCTCATCAACGAATAAATTTTAAACATGTTTTATGTTTATTTTAAACCTTGTCATTTTGATTTATCCTTATTTAACTATTTAATATTATTTGAGGTAATAATATTATAATTATTAAATTGTTATAAATACATACATATTTGTTGTGAATTTTATATAATTAGATACATTAATAAATTTCATACCATGTTATTTTCAACTTGTAATTTTTTAATATTTTTGGGATTTTTAATAAATTTAATAATATGTTATTTTTATAAAATATTAATAGCGTCAAATTTGATAGTATTCAATTATTTGAATTTAAATAAAACCATACAGAAGATATATTCGAAACAAAATATTTAATAGATTCCTAACATGTCATATTCATCTAACCAATTCTTGGTTCACATTAATTTGTGAAGATAATACTTAGTTTACTATTTTTAAAACGATTTATTTTATATATCACTAAATAAAATAATTACTACAATATTTTTGAATAATTATTTAATATACGTATTTTTTTCATAAAAATTAAAAATAAAATACTATTATGTATATAAATATAATATCTTCAATAAAAATACTTTTTGTCAAATTTATCTTCTAAAACACCCAACTTTTAAAATGTCATGTTTATTAAATTATGAAGGTGACAACTTTGACATCATTTAAAATAAAATAATATAAATGACATAGTCTCCTTTATATGGATCAAAATGGTCCCCTAGTAGACCCTTGTATGATTATGGAATTTATATACTCTACTAATATGTTTTGGTCAAGTGTTTGGGCCTTTTTATGGGTATTATTAATTTAATAAAAACTATATTATTGATTTCTCACAGTGTAAATAACATCTGCATCATTAATGTATAAGCTATTAAGGTAATTAAATATTTCTTTAAAATTAAAAATAAATTACAATGATAAAGAAAAAAATTTTATATTTCAAATGAGTTTTTATAATCGAATTTATATTCTGTATAAACTTATATTAATAATACATTATTTATTAAAGTTTGAGAGAGACATATTTCACTTTCCATTAAATAAAATAAACTAAATGTCTCAATCACATCCAAATGGGTTTCAATAGATTCATTTCGACCCATGTATGTTTTAGGAATAAATATAATCATCCAATTATATTAAGACAATTGTTAGGATAATTTTAAAATATTATGATTTCCCTAAATTACCTAATTTGTCTTTAACTGTGGTAAATAAAATTTACTGTAGAAACTATTCATAATGACAGAAAAATAAAAAGTATCTTATTAACATAATTTGGACCTACTGATTTCAAATATGGAATCCATTTTTTTAAATTCAAGACACATAAGTTGTATAAATTAATTTAAAATTTATCCCGTTGTTGAAAAAAACGGGTTTCTGTTTAAAACATTACAAAGATTTAATTGATTTTACCTAAGAATTCAATGTAAAATTAATTCTAATGACATAAATTATATTAACTAATAAAAACATATTATATTTATACTTTAAAACCATTCAACATTATAATTTAACCATATAAATTATATTGATGAAAAAAGTTGTTTTTAATTAAAATTTAGGGTGTTTTTACTATTCATTAAAATATGAAAGTTATCAATGAAATTTCAGAAACTTATCAAAAGTATATTTTTATATCATGATTCAAAATAATTAGTTTATTTTGTCAAATTGACCTTATAAACTTGTAAAAAATTATATTTTAAATATGTGCGCCATCAAAAGGCGACACAACTGCATTTTTTTGAAAAATAATTATTTTACCCGAAAAATTTATTTTGTTCTCAAACCATGATCTATAAAATATGTAAGATGAATGATAATGTTATAAAATTCAAAATGTAATAATTAAAATTCATAATGTCTAGTTCATAATAATATTATAATAATATGTTGTTTTTTAGTGAAACTCCGTATTGTGTATGACACATGCTATCAAAGAAGGTTGCTCTTGCATGTAATGCAAGAGAAATCAGGGTTGCATGTAATGAAAGCATCCTTTGGTGTTGTGTATAACATAATCAAAAAATATTTCATTTCTGAATTGAAAAAAATCTATACTTAATATTTCATAGAATAATTTCAACCAAACGTACTTGAAATTGTGTATAACACGCGCCAAGAATAGTATTGTGTATACTGAAAGTTAATACGGTGTGGTATATAGTGAAAGATAATCTTGGTGTACCATACAAAATATGATATGAAAAAAAAATTAAAAAGAACATATCTCATAAAATCTTGGGGTGTTACATTGTACAACCCTTAAAATGATTTTTTCCCTTGAAATTCATCAGGGATATAAAGTGTTTACTACATGAATATTTGTTTCAATGAAACCCACATCGTAAAAAGGAATACTAAAACAACATTTTAAAAAGAAACATTAGAAACATAACGAATTCCAAAAGTTACTCATCAAGGGGTTTCAACATAGGATAACATAGGTGAAAACATGGATATGGAAGAGAAATATTACCATCAAGTTCTGATGGAGAGTGGTAAAGAAAACGACTATGAAAAATCCAAAAATCCCAAATCCATCAATTTTTGATGATCTAAGGTACCATTTGATTCATCGGATATGAGGGTACAAGGAGAACATTTTTGGTTTTCAAGATCATTTCCCTAATTTTCATGAATTTTTTCATAAAGTGAAATACTTACATGATTTTAGTGTAATATCATTGTTGGTCATTCTATGAACAATTTCCACTTCATCTATTATTTAAAGTAATGACATTGAATTTTTCATTCTTAGAGTGTTATAAATCATGTGATAGAATTATAAGTTATTCTGTCTGTCTCTATCACAAAAATTTTTAGAACAAGTTGTTAAATATACATAAGTCCATCTATGCTGAGATTAATCATATATGGTTCCAAAAATGGACTTATACTTCATCTATCATACCACTTAATAATATAAAAATAATTATACTAACCAGGGACTTCCTGTAGGCTAGTGGTAGGCGATAAAGGCATGTTGCACATCGGTTGTGGGTTCCATTCCCACAACCTTGTCCGACGCGATGGGTTTTTGCCCGTCCTACGGGTTGTCCTTTTTCTAAAACTACACCATTATAACAATCCATAAATAATATCGAATTTTTTTTTTAGCATGAAACAATACTATCTGATGTCCAACTTAATCCATTCCAATTTTTAGTCTTCTCCAAAATACTTGTGTCCAGTCTCATAGTATAATGAAAAAGATTACTATAGAGGTCATATACCAAACATGTGAATACCATCATTTATCCCCCATATACCATTAGATATATCTTTTTGATCACATTCCAAACATGTGAATAACATAACCATGTATTCTCTTTAAACATGAATTACCATAAAACCTTAGTGAAAAATTGAATGCTGTCAAAAGTTAACTTTTCCACATACCAAAATCCCAAAAAATTTATATACTCATACCATGATATCACTTTTACCTTTTAACATTCATGAGATCCTGAATAAACATCTCATTATCTCTTTATCCCTTCATTATGCACATATCATCTAGTTTCCAAAAATATCTGAATAACCTTTCATGGTCACGGGTACCATTCAACATATACTTTTAAATACTTTAGAAAAAACTATAGTGTAACAATCCTTAGATGTTTCTTTATTCCATAGTACCATTAAGTTACTTATACAACATTACTCTTGATAAACATAAAATAATTCCACTACCTTCTTAAACCATTCACCAAACATTATCATTTTATTTCTCAACACTTCTTTCATCCCATATATCATTTTTAGTCTCTTTATCATCAACAACATAAATACTACCCACACAACAATGCTGATTCTTCTCATTAGGTTTTCCCTTAGGGGATGGGTTTGCATAATTCCCATACTTTCCACATCTAAATCATTTAACCGTTTTTGATGTCATATCAATACCATCGTCCTTGTCCATTGTGATAACTGAACATTTACCTTTGCAATTACTGGCTTTGTATACATCTTTTCCACACCCAAATCATCTTCCAGTTCATTTGATGCATTCCCCTTGATGCCACTTCCTACATGATTTACATGAGGAAAATTGAACTTCCATTCCTATATGATCATCATGAAACTCCATCTTCCTCTTATTAGCCGAGTGTGGAAACATACCTATGTTGAGATTATTGATCATATTATGAGACTACTGATTAGGCATAATAACGAAGTTACGCCTTCCAAATAATGCTTCATTTGGTTTCTCATGAAGAATATCATTCCATTTTCCATCATATTCTCCATTAACATGAATATTCATGTTTCCAGCAATATTCTAAAACCTAAAAAGAAAAGTGTGAGAGGGAAAAATCATACTAGGAGAACAACATAATCAAGGGGGTGCACTTTCAATATCTAACATCTTAGGTTTAATCATAGGTATTTTTGATCATTATCATAATTCTTGGATTGTGACATATACTTATAATTAACCTTAGGGACATCCCTTGACACACCTTAGAAATACCTATAGAAATCTCATTAAAGTATTCACAACCTAGTTTACAAAGGTTAACTAAACCTTCGCTCAGATACCAACTGTAGAGACACAAAGCTTGACGTACATAGACATCACATTACATTTTATGGAAAAATTCATACATGAAAAAAATAGACACCCAATGATCGTATTAGTTTTTTGTCTATGGAATCTTGGAACATAATCCTCTAATCCTAGTGAAAGATCTTCAACATCTGTCATAATGATCTTCACCTTTTGTTTTCTTACCTTACACCTTTCTTAATAACTTGGGGAAAAGATAACATAGAAAGGATGACATCAAATTCTCAGTAAGGGTAAACATGCATAAAATAAAACAAACCATATATATTTGAACATAAAAACATGAACATATTTTTTAAACATCAAAATCTTGAGTCGTGAAATAAATCTTGGCAGTATGTAAGGCATAAATCATAAAGGAAAATTAATCATGTTAAAATGTCATTGCAATAAAACATGTAATTGTGGAAAAACATTATACATATTATATGATTTCCATAGTATCCAAGGCATTGTTTCCAAAACCATAATAGTGGACAAAGTCCATTACTGATCCATGTTTACATGTTGTTCCAGCCCTGTATTACTGAACTGAATTTACTTGTTTTTCTCATCATGTCTATCACATGAGATATCAATCATTACCCAATGAATTGGAGGGAGATATAAGTCCCACCCATCTCATATTGAAATCATTCTTTCATGTTCCAGAAAAGAAACATAATTCATTCATCATAAAACAATGAATAAAATAGGTGACATAATCATCATCCCATCATAACATAATACATATAAAATAATATATATAATTTCATAATAATGAAAATAAAACCATGTAAATAATACGAATGTTATATTTCATGACCCACCTTCACCAAGATGGGAGAAAGGATAGCAGATTGCCAGACCCTTCTTTCTTCATGTCGATGGAGAGATAATGACCCCTCGAGACCCACCTTCAATAGGTCCGGAGTCGAGACTAGCACCAAGGGTATAGAATCACTCATAAGATGGAAGGAATTACCCTTTTTATTTTGTAGGATTAGGAGATTAGATAGTAATTCCAAACAATACCAAAGGTGAAAGTACAAGTAATGACAAAACAAACCATTTCTCATATGCATGTTCCAAAAATAATGCTACAAAAGAAAAGAAACCCCCAAAAAGAAGTACCAAAAGAACGAAAAATAGCAACAACAACATTCTAAATGTCTGAACTAGTACGCCCCCACATGATCCCTGAAGTCCTCCTATAAAGATAAAAGCAGTTTTATATACATAAGATGAGCATACAAGTATACTTAGTAGGGAAAACCAAAGACTCTCGTGCACAAGTGGGGAGAAAATATAATTCTCCATGGGAAAAGATATACCCAAAGCACCTAGCAAAGAAAACTATCCACCCATTCCTCACCAAGGCACAATCTAAAAATAATGTATGTCATGTAATGTATAGTAATACCCATCGATGATTGGGTACCATGCGCCACTTCCCCACTGGTTATTGAAGACATCCTACGCATCGATCCTCTCCCACCATTCTCACCATATTCACACTCCCATACCCCACCCTCACACACCTGAGATACAACCACACATCCCCCTGCAAACACCTGGGCCACACCCACCATGCGTAACCACGCCTGAAAACACCTCGGCCATAGAAACTACTTGCACGCCCTAAGATACATAGGCCTCATCCAGAAGACTCTTGGGAAATAACCTGCCCGCATACACCAGGGAAAACCACCACAACTACCCTGCCCAAAGAATCATGGGCTATAATGGACCTCAAGCTGTCACAGCCTGCCTGAGGAGTCACGGGATATTCAGGAATGGGAGAAGGGAGATAATAAGCAGCCAATCATAGGGGTGTTGAGAAAAACACCCTCGTTACTATTCATTCATAAAAGAAGGGCACAAAACTCATAGTCGGATGACAACTCATTCCCAAAACCAATTACCCATTTAACCCATTATTATTTTCATGTTCAAGTGATCCAATTGAAGTGAAATCAGCACTACTGGGTAACTAACTGACATACCTACAAGCCAGAGAAAGATAAACAACCAAATAACAATTTAATCATTCACACCCAGTTCAATTGTAAAGTTATAAGAGCAAAGGAATAAGTGAGATCCCTCAGAGTACTAGAACCAAACCAAGGCTTGAGATATAGCCCCATACGGCTTCAAATTCACAACAAAAAACCATGCCACAACAGAGGATTCCATCCTCATCCACATCACCTCATAATAATCTAGCAGTAAAACACCCCAACTACCAAACAGAGTAGGGAGACATCCATATTCAAGCACATCATCCATTCGGTTCTCCTTTCTGTTTGTTAATTGGGGTGACCACACAAGGATTGATGTTCACTAGTATCCATTTAATCCACCGAGATTACGTGATTATCCAATTTCTATGTTACATTCACTCAATCATCACAGAAGACAGGGGTTCATTAGTGCACAAGGAAAGACCACCAACGACCATGATTTTCATTGAGCATAATCCCATAAAATTCATAACATTTAGCAATAAAAAATTAGTACAATAGAATTTTCAAACGCAACCCATCATTTCTTAAGAATCTGTTTATTATATTTGTGAAGGTTTGGTTCCATCCCATTCCACAGAAACATTAGCTTACCCTCACCGCATGATACACGGTAAGGAGATATGAGGGAAAATCTCTACTTGGTTGATCATGGATTAATGTTCTTCTCCACATTCCAAGAACTTGGGATGTACAACATGCAGGGAAAGAATGTCATGGACTCCAAGGATGGGAAGAAAGGCTCCAACGAAGGTGCACCACTTTCCCTAGGAAGGGGAACTCCAAATGCATCGTGAAGAAAAAAGAAACCATCCAAGAGGAAGAATGAGGAGCAATTCCAGTGCGATATAAGGATGAGATCCCATTGTTGCGGGATATGGATATTTGAACGACTTTAAAGTCGGATTGTGGTTTCACCACGCAGTTGGGTGGTTACAAACCACTGAATTAATTTTTATTTAATAACTCTCATTAGGAAAAAGGGTGCTAACAGTTGTGACTTTAATGGATTTTATATAAAAATTGTGGAATGCTACGCAGACACATAGCCGGGTCCGTTGAGGGTCGCCCCACTCTTAAGAATTTTAACATTGATTATGGGGCTAAAAACGTTCTTGGACCACATCCCAAAAAAGGGTTAAAAATTGTGTTAAGAGAAAAAATGATGAATAAAATCTCGACAAGGATGTGTGACACTGATCATGATGCAATGATCGGTGACACACAGATCGGTGCGACCGATCGGTGACATGCCATTCGGTCGCACTGATTGGTGACACACCGATCGGTGACACAACAATTTTTTCATGCCGATCGGTCGCACACAGAAATGATGTCCAGCTACCGAGATGCCAACCTTAGGATATAGAATTTTGAAAAGGGATGTACCATGAGGGTCTGAGCCATTACATCAGATACCCCTCGAACTATTCTTTTCCTCGAGAATCAAATATGGACCTGAAGAGAAGAGAGGGGTTTGAAAACCCCTCCACAAAAGATACCCCTAGGGGGAAAACGACCACAAAAATCCATGCCGAACACAAGGTACAGATTTTCCTGACACATGGTTCCGGGATTTCCATCCTCCATGTCAAGAAACTATCTACTTTGTTTGGAACTAACTCACTCGCATGAGTATAATTGCATCCACCCTAATGCGTCTTGGTTAGGGATCAAGTCCTCCCTTCCCGACATATCAGGACCTTTCATAACATTTGCAAGGTAGGGAAACAAAACCTCTCATAAACCAACAAGGTCAGCATTACATCATAAATGAGTACAAAATGTAATAGAAAAAAACTCATAAGAGCTCTGGTTATTGGGCGTGAATCTGTGCCTCCCCTTCCCAAGTTCTCTCTTCGAGCCATCCATGCCTCCATAACACACGAACCAAGGGAATGGTCCATCCACGGAGCACCCTCTCCTCACGATCCTCAATTCTCATAGGTGCTTCCAAAAACATCACGTCGGCCTCACTGTTCACCTTCCCCCAGTCGAGGAAGTTTGATTCATCGTGTATAAATCGTCATAGTTGTGACATTTGGATGATTTCATATATTCTCAGTAGTGTTGGTGGTAGAACTAGCTCATTTCCCACTTCTCCGACCCACGAGAACATTTCGAAGGGTCCGATGAAATGTGGAGAATGATTACTCCCCCTACCGAACCTCTGTTTTCCACTCCGAGTGGAGAACTTCAAGAATACGTCGTCCCCGACCCCGAACTCCATGGGTATCCTCCTATTATAGGCATAAGACTTCTACTAGTCTTGAGCCACCTTCGTCCACTCCCATATAAGTTGAACCTTCTCTTTCGTTCTCTGCAACACCTCTGATCCATGAACACCTACTTCCCCAACCTCGGTTCAGAACATGAGTGAGCGACATGGCCTCCCATACAAGGCTTCGAATAGAGCCATGCCAATGGTAGAGTGATAGCTATTATTATAGGAAAAAACTACCACATGAATGTGTCACACCCATGATCCCCCAATGATTAGAATACATGCCTGTAGCATCTCTTCCATTGTCTGGATGGTACGCTATATCGGTCTATATTTCTGGGGGTGGAAAGCAGTGCTAAGATGTTGCTAGGTGCCAAAAGCATGCTAAAATCCTTTCCAGACCCATGAGGTAAACCATGCATCCTTTTCCAAGACTATAGACCTTGGAGCTCCATGAAACAGCACCACCACATCCATGTACCTTGGTGATAAGGCATCCACTACACCTGACCCCTTGATCACCAGAAAGTGAGCTGATTTCGTCAACCGATCCACCACAACCCAGAGAGCATTGCAGCATCCTTAATACATGGGTAGCCCTGTGACGAAGTCCACTGAGATGTCATCCCACTTCCATTTGGGGACGTCTAAAGTCTACAACAAACTGCCTAAAACACGATGTTCAACCTTAACCTACTGACACACTAGAAGCTTGGCCAAGAACTCTACCATCGCCCGCTTTACCCCGAGCAACCAAAACAGACTCCTCAGACCTTGGTACATCTTAGAAACTCTCAGGTGCACTGCTAGGGGTGAGATGGGTAACTCACAGAGAACCCTCTCGTACATCGCCTCTGGGACAAACATCTTCCCTCGGAAACAAATCTGATTCTGACCATACTCCGACCATCCTTCTAGTGCATTGCCTTGGTTAGCCCGATCGATTATCACTTCATTCTTTATGTCTACCCACTGAGACTCCTCCACCTACTGTAACAGAGAATACTGAACTGTCGTCTGATATTGGAAACATCTACCACCATCCATCCTCGCATCCAGGTGTCGGGCATCCAACTCTTCCATCACCTTCCAAGCATCTCCTGACTCTCGAACCGCATCCCTTTGAAACTTCCAGCTCAGGGCATCAGTCCCCACATTTTCTTTTCATGAGGTGTAGGAAATCATGATGTTGTAGTCATGATGGAACTCTATCCACCTTCGATTTTGTATGTTCAGGTACCACTGGGAGAATATATACTTAAACCTTTTGTGATCCGTGAGGACTATAAAGCACTCCCAATGAGGTAATGTCGTCACAACTTTAGTGGGAACACGACTGCTGCAAGCTCCAGATCATGGGTGGCATAATTACCCTCATGAGGACGTAACTATGTAGACCCATAAGAGATCAACCCTTGTCGTTGCATCATCACACACCCGCGACCTTGTCCTAAAGCATCACAGAACAACTTACATGATGCCCCTTCTCCTAGAAACCTTAGCACTGGGGCACTTAGTAACTTCTTCTTCAGATAGGTGAAGGATGCCTCACACTGCCCATTCCAAATGAAAGCCTGGTCACTCTTTGTCAAAGCTGTCAAAGGTGCTGCAACTCGGGAGAAGTTGGGAACGAACCTCCGATAGTAGCCTGCTAGTCCAAGGAAACTACGAACTTCTTCTATGTTCTTGGGAGCTGCCCAAGAAACAACCGCTTTAACCATTGATGGGTCCATTTCTATTCCCTGCTCGAACACCACGTGACCATGTAATTACACTTCTCGCATCCAGAACATGCACTTGGACAACTTCCCATAGAGTTGGTTCTGTTAGCAGACCAATAAAACCATTCTTAGGTTCTCAGCACGATCCTACTCTGATCTTGTGTATATCAGGATGTCATCAATAAACATAACTACAAACCGATCCTGGTATTCTCGGAGGACAAATTTCACGAGCACCATGAACATAGCTGGAGTGTTCGTAACACCGAACGGCATGGCCACAAACTCAAAGTGCCCATATATGCACCTAAAGGCAGTCTTTGAGATGTCACCCTCCTTCAGCCTCAGTTGGTGATATCCTAACCACATGTCTGTCTTGGAGAACAACCTGGCCTCATTTAACTAGTCGAAAAGGTCATCTATCCTCGGTAGAGGGTAACATTTCTTGACCGTTACCTGATTTAGTCTCCGGTAGTGTATGCACAGCCTGATACCACCATCTCCCTTCATTGTGAATACGACTGGAGCACCCCATGGTGACGCTCTTGGTCGAACAAAAGCCTTCTTCATCAAATCATCAATCAGACTCCGCAACTCCTATAACTCAGAAGGTGGCCATCCGGTAGGGAGCCATCGAAATCAGACGGGCACTTGGTTGCAAGTCTATCCCGAACACAACATCACGTTGAGGGGTTAGAGTCTCCACCTCCTCAGTGGAGACGTCCATAAACTCACTAACGATCCCTAGGACATCCACCATTTTTCCATCCCTAGACTCCACTAATAGTTCAGCTAACAAGAAAAGGAGGGGCTCCTCTCGCCTGCTGTTTTTCGGGCAACCCTTCTTGCTGATGAATGTTACACGTCGGCCGCCCAGATCTGAAAACACAACCCTTCATCGGAGTATTCAATGATGACACATACAAAGGACAACTAGTCGATGCCTAGGATGACATCGTATGGATGTATTTGTAATAGTATAAGATCCCTGATCAACTGATGTGGCACTATCATCAGTCTAAACCCTCAGTAATCATAAGACATTTTGGTCTTACCTCTGACTGGCGTGCTCAGCACCAGGGGAACTGGAAGTCTCTCAGCATCTAAACCCAGAGTGTAGGACACACTAGGTGTAACAATGGAGTGTGAAGATCTTGTATCGAACATGGCATAATCAAGAGTACTAAACAAGAAGATCATGCCTCGAACGAATTCCGGCCCTTCTAGAACCACTACCTCTATGGCATGTATCTGTCCATTTCCACCTTCCCTACACCTTGGCTATTGGACACCTCCCCGACCGCACCCTGGTCAATGTACCTAAGGAGCGCCCTGATGTCGGCCCCCTCTTGCAATGCCTGACCTCAGAGAATCTGGAGCTTGCAGCCCCTGCTGCTGCTGCTGAAAGGGCCTAGCTGGAAACTGTCGCTGCTGAGGTGGGCGTTGAACCCGCCCACCCCTGCCGTACTGCACTCTATTCAGAAACTGATTCCGAAGGTGCCCATGGCTTCCAATGATGATTCATCTCGACCCAAGGCCCTAACGAAAAGGGCGAGGGACGGGAGATCGGAACTGGAACCGCTGAGGCCTACTTCCAGCTGGTCGAAACCAAGATGGCCCTAACACTGGAGTCCTTCTGGTGGGGGATTTCCCCTCCGACGATCCCAACTAGATTCCCTCTTGCAATACACCTCCCAGTGTGTGCATCCTCTCTACCACTTCATCCTTCCTCTGGACCTCCAATTACATTGTTAGAGTAAAGGGAATAACAAAATAATGGAGAGAAGGTCAAAGTGCCTCCTCTAAATGTCTCGCCCAAGACTCCTAATCTGGAAAGAGGTTGGTAGAAAAGCAATGTAGATCCTTGAACATGATCACCAACTCTCTTAATGACATACTCCCATACTAGAAGGATAGTAGTTCCTTCCTCTTCTCATCCTTCAATGTGGAAGAGAAGAATTCCACTTGGAACTCCATCTCGAAGTTAGTCCACGTCACCTCAGCCTCCCTCTTCTCTCCAAGATAAAGCGTCCACCACTGACGCCTGGTTCCACACATTTGGTTTATAGCCAGAAAAACCCAATACTCTGTCGGAGCCCAGATCAAGCTGAAAGCTATCACCAACTCATCTAGCCATCTCTCTATCTCCACGTCAGAGATACTTCCCCCATACTTCCCGAGGGTCTACCAATGAAAGGCGCGAAGCCTCTTTTGCCACTGATCGTCCTTCTCCTCTCAATCAACCCTCTATCAATCAGCCAAGCCAACCTCCCAGGCCTCAATCACATGCACTACTCGTGGTCTTATCCTAGGTGCCATAACTGCAAGGTAAACAAGGAATTCCTAATCCTGAGTAGTGTATAATGTTGTTTTTAAATTTTCATAGACTTCTTATTCATTCTAAATACAAAAAACATACCCATGAATCATAAGAACACAAGTCATTATGATGCATGTACCTTCCCTAGGGTCTCTACCCTGCAATCAGTGTATCCTCACATTGTCGTTTAGTCGGCTCATAGTCCTTGCATCAGATCATGGAGGACCTAAAATCCCGCATCCTAGATGGTCTTCCCTGGAATATTTCACGCACCCGGATCACCCAACACCGTTTCCCTACCTTCCCATGCAATCCTCATTGTGCCTAACCCCAGATTCCATCCTATCTCTCAACAACCTCCCTCTGATACCATTATATCAGGTCCCACCTTCACTAAGATGGGAGAAGGGAAAACAGATTGCCAGACCATTCCTTCTTCATGCTGAAGGAGAGATAATGAACCCCCTGAGACCCGCCTTCAATAGGTCCCGGAGTGGTGACTAGCACCAAGGGTATAGGATCCCACATAAGATGGATGGCGTTAACGTTTTTATTTAGTAGTATCAGGAGATAAGATAGCAGTTCCCAACAACACCAAAGGTTTAAGTACCAAAAAAGCCAAAACAAACCATTTCTCATATGGATGTTCCAAAAGTAAATCTTCAAAAGAAAATAAAACCCCAAAATGAAGTCCAAAAATAAATAAAAATAGCTAGAGCGACTGTCCCAACGTCTGAGCTAGTATGGCCCTGCAAGATCCCTAATGTCCTCATGGACACCAGAAATTAGTTTTATATACGTAGGGTGAGAATACAAGTATACTCAGAAAGGAAAACCAAAGAGTCTCGGGCACAAGTGGGGAGGTATTCTAATTACCTGTGGGAAAAGATATAACCAAAGCACCTAGCAAGGAAAAATATCCACCAAGCCTCACCAAGGCACACTCCCCAAATAACACAATTCAAGAAATGTATAGTAACATCATATCGATGTTTGCGTACCCTGTGCCACTTCCCCCTAGATTATTGAAGACATAATACCCATCATACCTCTTCCTCCATTCTCACTGCAGTCCCACTGCCACAACTCGCCCGCACACACCTGGGCCACAACCACACATCCCGCTCGGAGACACCTAGGCCACAACAACCATGCGTAACCATGCCCGCAAACACCTAGGACAGAGAAACTTCCAGCATGCCTGAAGACACCTGGGCCTCATCCAAAAGACTCTTGGGAAATAACCTGTCGGCACACACTTGGGCCAATCACCGGAAATACCATGCCCGAAGAATCTTGGTCTATAATGGACCTCAGGCCGTCAAAGCTTTCCTGAAGAGTCTTGGGCTATTTAGGAATGGATGCATAAAAGGAGATAATAACCATCCACTCAGAGGAGTGTTGGGAAAAAACAGCCTTGTTACTATTCATCCATAAAAGAAATGCACATCACTCAAGGCCGAGTCACAACTCATTCCCAAAACCAATTCCCCATTTATCCCATTATTGTTTTCATGTTCAAGAGATCCCATTGAAGTGAAATCTTCAATATAGGGAAACTTACAAACATACCTACAAGCTAGAGAAAGAGAAACAACCATACAACAATTTAAGCATTCACACCCGATTCTCTTGTGATGTCACAACAACAAGTGGATTAGTGAGATCACTCAATGCACTAGAACCAAGAAATGCCTCGAGATATAGCCGCACATGGATTCATATTCACAACAAACAACTGTGCCACAGCAGTGGGTCTCATCCTCATCATCATCACCTCATAATCATCTACCAGAAAAACACACCCACTACCAAACAGAGTATGGAGACATCCAGATTCAAACACATCATTCATTAGGTTATTTTTTTCTTTTGGTTAACAGAGGTGACCACACAAGGATTGATGTTCATTGGAATCCATTTATTCCACTGATTTTACATGATTAACCAATGTACATGTTACAGTAATTCAATCATCACAGATGACAAGGGTTCATTAGTTCACAAGGAAAGACCACCAACATCCATGATTTTTAGTGAGCATAATCCCATATTGTTCACAACATATAGCAATGAAAAAAGAGTATATTAGAATTTTCAAATGCACCAAATCATTCCTTGATAGTCTGTTTGTTATCTTTGTTAAGGTTTGGTTCCATCCATTTCCACTAAAACAGTAGCTTACCCACCCCGTATGATACACATTATAAAGAGACGATGGAAAATCCCTACTTGTTTGATCAAGGATCGATGTTATTCTCCACATGCCAAGAACTGGGGATACACGACTTGTAGAGAAGAAACGTCGGGGACTCGAAGGATGAGCAGAAAGGCTCTGCTGTAGGCACACCACTTTCCTTGGGTAGGGGAACTACAAACGCACAAAGAAGAAAAAGTAAACCAGACAAGAGGAAGGAAGAGGAATTCCCATGCGATATAAGGATGAGATCTCATTGTTATGGGATATGGAAATTTGAATATCTTTAATGTCGGATCATGGTTTGACCACATGGTTGGGTGGTTACACATGACTGAATTAATTGTTATTTAATAAATCTAATCGGATCATGGTGTCCCTCTGATCGCTCGCACACTGAAATAATGTCCTGCTACCGAGATGCCACCCTTAGGATCCAGAATATGGAAAAGGGATGGACCATGAGGGTTTATTCCATTAAATTATACATGAAACATAACCATATTAATAATGTTATCTTATATGGAAAATATTTTTGATAAAACACATTAATTGAATTCCTGAGGAAAAATATCCTTTCTTCTTTCAAATCATTTTCTTTTCTCAAAATGTTGTGTAATTTGAAAAAAAAATAACTTTTTTGACAATAATCATGAAATCTTGTAGAGGAAGCATTTTTGAAATGAGGTTTTATGAAACCAAATAAATATGTTCATTCTATATATGTTAAAAAACATTCTCATTGTACCTTTACGAAAAAAGTAATAAAAGTACCTCGTATGGTAAACAAAAGAAAGTTCCTTACATTCCAAGGAGTAAAGGTCAAAAATTAGTAAAACAGACTTTAAACATACATGAGAACGTTTTTAGAAAACATGGACTTGGATGATAAATACAACCCCAGTAAATAATCATGAATAAACAGTCTCGAAAAAAAATAGATTGGAATATTTATCCCCTACATTAGGTTTGATATGCTTTGTACATATCCAAACCTCCTCTTCCTTTACATGCCTCTTTTAAAATTATTCTTAGGGCACTAGATTTGGCCTTTTGAGACGACCATAACCACTATGATATAACTAGAGATGTTGAGAAGTGGAATTAGAAGGGGTTCGCCGAACATGAAGGCTTAAAATGACGTGATGAGAAGAGCGAGGAGGTGCCCATTTATAATGGGGAAGAAGGGCACCTTTGGAAATCTCAAAAATATTAATTTATAATAAATTCAAACCCCACATAAAAACCACCAAAAATGGATCTATTCACAGATGAGATGAGATAGGATTGTAATCTAATTGTCCAATAAAATTTATACATGTTTTGAGTTTATATTGAACCTTATCATTTGGATTTATCCTTATTTTATCTATTTATTTTTATTTGTGGCAATTATATTCTAATTATTAAATTGTTATAAATACTTACTTATTTGTTGGTCTTTTTTCATAATTAGATACATTATTACATTTCAGACCATATAATTTCCAATTTTTAATTTTTAAATATTTATGATATGTTTAAAAAATTTAATAATATGTTATTTTTATAAAATATAAATAGAGTCAATTTTGACACTATTCAATTATTTGAATTTAAATAAAATCAATATAGATGATATATTCAAATAAATATAATTAATAGATTCCTAACTTGTCAAATTCATTTAAAAATTTCTTTTATCCCATTAATTTGTTCATATAATACTTAGTTTCATATTTTTAGTAACATTTATTTGATATTTCTCAAAATAAATTATTTACTACAACATTTTTTTATAAATATTTAATATACATATTTTTTGTATAAAAATTAATACTGAAATACTTTGATGCAGATAAATATAATATCTTCCATAGAAATACTTTTAGTGGATTTTATCTTCTAATACACCCAACATTTAAGATGTTATGTTTATTAAATTATGAAGACGAGAACTTTGACATCATTTAAAATAAAAAAATGTAAATGTAATAATCTCTTTTATATGGCAATAAATGGTCCCCAGGTTTCCCCTTGGATTTCTATGGTATTTATATACTCGACAAATAAGTTTTTGTCAAGTGTTTGGGCCTTTTGATGGGTATAATTAATTTAATAAAAACTATATTATTGATTATTCACTAAGAAAATAATTTCTTCACCATTAATGTATATGCTATTAAGGTAATTAAATATTTCATAATAATTAAACATAAATTACCATGATAAAGAAAAATATATTATCTTGAAAATTATTATTTATAATTAGATTTATATTCTATCTAATCTTTTAGTAAAAATACATTATTTATTAAAGTTTGAGTGAGACATATTTCACTTTCCTTTAAATAAAATAAACTAAAGGTGTTTATCACATCCAAGTGGGTTCCAATAGATTCTATTTCAACCCAAGTATGTTTTAGGAATAAATATAATCATCCAATTATATTAAGACAAGTGTTAGAGTAATTTTATAATATTATTTTTAACCTTAATTAACTAATTTACCATTAACTATGGTAAATAAAATTTAACGTAGTTACTATTCATAATGACCAAGAATAAAAAGTTTCTTATTAAAATAATTTTGACATAATGATTGAAAATATTGAATCCATTTTTCCAAAATCAAGATACAGATGTTGCAGAAATTAATTAAAAATTAATCCCTTTGTTGAAAAATGGTTTTTTGTTTAAAACATTGGAAAATATTGAATTGATTTTACCTAAGAATTCAATGTAATGTTAATGCTAACGACATAAATTATATTAAATGGTAAAAATATATTCTATTTATAATTTAAAACCATTAAACATTATTATTTTACAATATAAATTATCTCGATGAAATTTTTTGTTTTTAATTAAAATGTAGCGTGTTTTTAATATTCATTAAAATATGAATGTTATCAGAAAAATATCAAAAAATTATCCAAAGTAAATTTTTATATCCTGATTCAAAATAATTAGCCTATTTCGAAAACTTAACTTATACAAATTTCAAAAATTAGATCTAAAATGGGTGTGCCATCAAAAGGTGTCAAAACTGCATTTTTTTTGAAAAATACTTATTTTACCCAAAAAATTTATTTTGTTCTCATACCATGTTCTATAAAATATGTAATATTAGTGATAATGTTATAAAATTCAAAATTTAGTTACTACAATTCATAAAGGCTAGTATATAATAATATTATAATAATATATCGTTGGTTAGTGAAACTCGGTATTGCGTACAACCAACGCTATCAAGGATGGTCGCTCATGCATGTAATGCTACCCAATTCAGGGTTGCGTGTAGTTCTAGAATCTTTAGGTGTTTCGTATATCATAATAAAAACTTATTTATTTTATACATTGAACAAAATAAATACATAATGTTTCATAGAATAATTTCTAACTAACGAACGTGAAATTGTTTATAACACCAGCCAATAATAGTGATGTGTATACTGCAAGATACTAAAATGTTACATATAGTGCAATCTAATCTTGGTGAAGCATACAAAGGAAGATATAAAGGAAATTAAAAATAACAAATCTCATAAAATCATGGGGTATTACAGATCTAGTGCCTGGATAGTCTTCTCATATTGGCCATGAGTTTGAGAATGATAAGTAATAATGAAGTTCACCTCAGTATCCAGTGCATGTTTTAGACTCTTCAAAAACATAGAGGTGCATCTTGGATCTCAGTTAGATAAAATAGATAGTGGTACTCCATGCAGCCTTGACACTTCTTTGATATATATCTATGCTAGTTTTTTCAAAGAGAAAACCTCTCGAATTACAATGATGTGTGCGATCATTGTAAGATGATCCACAGAATCCTAGATAACATCGTTTACATTTGATGTCTTTAGATGTCTGGTGAAAAAATCCATATTGATGTCCTCCTATTTCGATGTTTTTATGGGTAATGGTTGCATCATCTCCATCGTCTTATTTTTCTCATCATTTACATTCTGACATATCAGTCACATTGATGAATACTCTGCAATATCATTCTTCATTTTATCCCACCAATAATTATCTTGGAGATATCTATACATCATTGTGTTTCGTAAGTGAATGTAGAAATTCAATCTATGTGCATTGTCCAAAAGATCCTTCTTAACTACATATTTTATGTAACACAAATTCTTGACACAAATCTCACAATTCCTTCTCCATTGAAATCTAACTCGAAGGATTTACCTGTTCTGATAGTTTCTACCTTCTTTTGAATTCCCACATCATTCTATTGAGCATCCATTAACCATTCCAAAAGAGACAGTTGAGAAATTATTTTTGAAAATATTGATGATGTTCCATTATTTATGATTTCCATGTCTAGCATCATCATATATAAGAGGATTATATCCTTTTCAATTCTCCTTAATGATAGAATCATTGCGTCCTTTCAACTTAGAGAATTTTCCACCTTTTTTACATTCACATGGTGGTAATTTATTGAGCATTCCTAGTCCATGATCTGCACTAACCGCCTTCATTGGAGCATGTTCAACTCATTATGTGTGAACATATTCATGAGGCTTTGGTGGTCTGTATATATTTCACACTTCTTCTGAAAGAGTTAATGTCACCAAATTATCAAAATTAAGATTACTGCAGCCTACTCCATATCATGTGTTAGATAGTTTTCCTCATGAACAGTAAATTTCCATTAATCATAGGCAATTAGTTTGTCAATTTTTATCAACACACATCCTAGACCCCTCATTGTGCATCACTAAATACCAAAAAATATATCCACTTGTGGGTAGTGAGACCACGAGCTCATTGATAAGCCTCCTTTTCAACTCCTTGACTCTCTCTTCATATTCTTCACTCATATAAAACATTACTACCTTCCGAGTTAGATTTGTATGAGGGTTGGAAAATCTTGATAAATTTATCACAAATCAGGGATAATATCTAGCTAACCCCAATATACTACGGATATTCGTTACCAATGTTGGCCTTATCAATCACTCATTTGTTGTTTTCTGGAACGAATCCATAGATATCCCATTGCTTATGATGATATGATCCAAGTTTGAGAACTCCATCAACCAGAAATCACACTTTTTGTACATTGCATTGAGATTATCCTTTCGCAAGGAATCTAGAACAGATCCAAGATACCCCTCATGATCCTCCTTGGTATTGGAGTTTATTAGAATATCATCTATAAAAACCACCACAAATTTTTTGAGGTAATCTCTAAAGAATCTATTCATCATGTCCATGAAAATTGATGATCATTAGTGAGTCTGAAATACATTACAATGAATTTATAGTTCCCGTACCTTGAATGAAAAGTTGTTTGGTGATATCCTTCTCCTTGACCCATACCTAGTAATATCCAGACCAAACATACACCATGGAAATGTATTGTTTCTCCATGTAGTTAATCGAACAAGTCATCAACTCGTCGAAGAGGATAATTGTTCATTATCGTGATTTTGTTGAGCTCACGGTAATCAATGAAAATTTTCATTTACCCTTCCTTCTTCATGATTAAGAGGATTGGTGCACCCCATGGAGAATCACATGGGAATATAAACCCTTTTTCTATATTCTCCTATTTTTTCATATGCTTCTTAATATCAACAAGAACCATTATATACATGGTCTTGGATATTGGAAACACCCCTGATATATGATCAATTGAGAATTCAACATCTATTCTAGGAGGAAGACCAACCAATTCCTTTAGAAACATATCACAAAATTTCCTCACAATTGTCATGTCATCAAGGATGGTGTCTTCCATTGGCTCAATAATATGATCTAGATATGCATGTTCAGAGAGCAGTAATATCCATGCTTGAGATGATGGTGCAAATTAATATTCATCTTCCTCATGTAGTTGTCAAGAATCAAGGGGTTGATTCTCCAGGTGGAGAGTTATTTCCATATCACAACTATTTATGTTGGATCTATATAAGGAATTCCAATCAATTCCATTAATTCCATCAAATTCTACCAGTGGTAGTATGATGAGGTTTTCTGGGAAGTTCAATCAACAAATTTTGATAGGGGTGCAGTTATTTTCAAGGGTTGCAATAATTTCTCCATTTTCCGTACTCACCAAAATATTACTTCCATGATTTGAGGTGGTGTTGGGACTATTATAATAAAAAATCTTGATAGAAAGGAATGCATAAAACTAGGATAAAAAAGTACATTAACTATTATTTAATTAATAACTAGCATACTTATCACCACATCGTTGTAAGGGTTCACTACATCGGTATTGAGGTGAAAGGCTCACCCTTTCCTCCTTGGAGGTTGATGGTTGCCTCTGAAAACCCATGTCTTATGGAACAAATTATCATGGTGCCCCAGTTCTTTGTAGTTGAAGTAATGGACAACACATTGTGGGTCAAATAGAGTATTCATCTCCTCTATCATAGCTTCATGTTTTTCTTTTCATTAGTTAATGGCTAGGTTCTCTTATGTTCCACACCAAAATAATTTCATTATCCTCTTCAAGTAATTTCAATGGTGCTTATTTCTATACCATTGGCATGTGGGGTTTTGGATTTTCATAGAACCATTGAATTTATCCATAAGACCATCAGAATTAATGTCCACTATATGCTTTATATCCCCTTGATACCCTTGAAATTCTGTGATCTCCATTTCGACCATCAGGGCACATTAAAAATTTTTTTTATGGCAATCAAATTCATGGATCACCAGGGCATTCTGTAATCTAGTATTGATGCTACCAAATAAGAGATCAACTATGAATTTGGGTGTAAGGAAAAATCCAGAGGATTATCATGAATTCCTTGATAGGATTTCCTCGTACGCTCTGATGGATTCATCGTCTTTTTTTTATGAGGGAACGAAAGTCCCTTTCAGTCTTAATTCAGAGAGTGCAAGGAAAATATTTGTTGAAAATATTTTATGGATATCATTCAATTCCAATGCAACGATATCCTCCTCAGGATTTTTATTTTCGATCAATGTCCACCATTGATCGAATTCACCTTCCATACGATATGAATTGAAAAGAACTTATTCTTCTTCGGAACATTGAATGATAGAGAAGTTCTTTTCCATGGATTTGATCCATTATTAGAGAATTAATTGATCATAAGATCCATTTAATGTAGGAGGTCTTTGTATCATGATGATCTTGATTTCAACTTGTTCTTTCATAGTGGGGGTGAACGTTCCTCTTGACCCGTGTTTCAATTCAAATCTTGAGTAAACTGAGATATTATCGTGATGAAGTTCATGATTCCTACTCCCATTGGATTTAGAATCTCATTAGAATATTCATCACATTGATCTTTGCATCAGTTGTTAGCCTGAGTCCTCATATTACCCACATTTTTTTAGAATAAAAGAAAAGATAGGGGATGCACATAAAGGGTAATCTAGGGAATCAAAACGTATGACTTATATATAAAATTTATTTCCTTATCTTATGAATCTATATGCTTCAATCTATGTTATCAAAGATATAAATCCCTTACATTTATTCTCAGGGGAATTTTTTTTATTCCCTAAAAAATGGTTCTTATAAGAATGTGAATTTACCAAAGGATATCCCCCAAGAGTGTCGTAACCAAGAGTGTATAAATTCTCATTATCGTGTACTAGGATACCCTGGGTAAATCATGAAACTCCTTGTCGTTGTTTTCACTCCTAGGTACATCTATTCTAGAGCCACTTCAACCTTCTAAAGTCTTGAAAAGGAATAATTTTCATGATAAACCACTTAATACTCACCAAAATTTATGGATGCTTTTATTATACTTATTCTTATCTCTAAGGATTTACTAATGTTTCCTAATCATAATATTAAATATAACTAAACATATCCTATTATACCGACTTTAATAACCTTGATCTTTATTACACATGTAATCATGATTTATTACAAAAACTCTTTACTTGATACAAAAAAGAAGATCGATAGTTCTAGTGTCTTTTGGTATTAGGAACATTACATAACAACATAAAACACAACATCTTTACTAAAAAATTCCTTTACATGACCACAACATTCGTTCACATTTAACATTGAATGGGATAACCATAGGACATTCATAAGAAAATGGTGAGTTATAAAGCCAAATAATGGAGTAAAAAAGGGATAACGTGAAGAGTGCAATACATGTTTGGAAATAAGCATATCAATGGATCATAAGACAAACATGAACAAAAAGGCATGATATAGCATGATTATCATTACATGGAAATGTGGAAACAACATTTAACATGGTATTAGCATGAGCCAAGGCTCATTACACATGGAGAATGAGTAAACCTTCATTTCAAAATAATTATCACGATTAAACCCTCATTAAACTTGACATATCATGATATTAGTATTCACCCAATGCATTGGAGAACTATAAGGGTGAACACTTCTTAAAAATTTTATTTCATGCATATTTTTGTTTTATGTATCAAACAACATGGAATAATTAAAGATCATCATTTATTCCATGATAAAGGAATGTGTAATTCATACATGAAACTGTATAATCAATAATTAAACGCATACAAATGTGAATACCTTTGATAGAGAAATGGTAATGATATTCACTACACAATGACGTTGTCTTGGTAAATTGCGGTGCAATTTCGATAGCATAACGACATGACATAAAAATTCACAAAAATAGATGATGTGAGAGAAAGGGGTTATAATACTATTTATATGAAATGGAATGTATGGTGGTCATATAGATACATGACCAAACAAATTTAATTGAATTTATATTCATAATAAAAAATAATTTCTTTAATGTAAATAAGGGATGATAAATTCCATACAGAATTTTTTCATGATAAGATGTGTACATGGGAGGCATTGATGAGAGTGAAAAGGGTATCTCATCATTCAAACATAATAAGGGAAGTATTGGAGAGGTATTAAATCACACCCACAACATTTTTAATTGAAAATAAAGGGGAATAACAATATTAATAAACATGGATAAAATGGGAAAGGAAGGAATACCTTAAGGAATTTCAGCATGGTAACGGGTGTACAAAAGTGAAATTTATGAGAGAGAAAGGGGTATCTCATCATTAGAAATTAATGAAGGAAATATATGGTAGGTGAGAAATCATACCCCAAAATTTATAATTTAAAATAAAATGGAATATCAATATTAATAATCATGGAAAAAATGAGAAAGGAAGGAATCCGTTATGGAATTTTGGCATGGTAATGGGTGTACATAAAATGGATTAATAAGTTAGAAAGAGGTATATCATCATTATAACACAATTTTGGAGTTAAATTTGAGGTTCTAAGTCATACCACAAAATATTTTATTCATAATAAAAGGGCATATCAATGTTAATAAACATGGATAAAATTATAAAGGACGGAATCCATTACAAAATTTTGGTATGGTAATGGGTGTAAATAAGAGGCACTAATGAGAGAGAAAAGAGTATACCATTATTAGAAAATAAGGAGGGAAGTATAGGGGATGCGAGAAATCATAGAAAAAAATTTATAATTGAAAATTAAATGGCATTTAAATATTATGAAACATGGATAAAATGGTATAATAAAGAACCCCTTACTAGGATGTGTGATCCGAAAGGATTGGGAGGGGCTTGAGAGAGGCTTCATGGGAGCTTGGGGCTCCTTGGGAGGATTATATAGAGTGATGGTAAGATTTTTTTTGGATACAAAGGCTTTGTTTGAAGACAATGTGGGAGCTTGGGTGGGTTTATATAGGAAAATAGAGGTAATTCATTATTATTTAGGTTTTAGACCCCACACATTAATCTAATAAAAACCACCAATCAAACCCTAGATTTTGCCCAAGTTTTTTAAAAAAGGGGAGTGGAAAATATTATTTTATATTTAATTTGGTTGACCTTCTTAAAATATTAGGCTTATTTATGTGGAGTTCTGTCATACTTTCAAGGAAATCAATATAATAACTTAAAATGTTTTCTAATTCTTGAAGGGACCACAACAGATTTGTAAAATAAATCAAATTAATATAATATAACATTATTTTAATATAAAAACAAATATAGGAGAAATATAATGTTTACAGTATTTTATTACATCACTATTGCGTCATTATGATGTCATAAAACAAATTATATTATTAAACTATTTTTAATACTTACACAAAAATTCAACAATCTCGGAAAAATATTAAAAATTCATCATTGGATAATTTTAAGATCTGGATTCCAAAAAAAAAATTCATTTATCTAAATATTTTTCAAAATATGTGGATTTTTACTTTTAAAATAATATCTGATATTTATCGAAATTTTATGGGTTTTGACAAAAATGTCTTTCAATCCTTAATAAAAATCACAATTGTATTCATAAAAATTCTATGATCATTTATTTATAATAAAGATTAATTTAGAAATAATAATTCTTTAAAATATTATTTAAACAAAAAATACATTAATTCATCAAAATAGATTTGTTAATTGAATATAAACTAAAAATTCTATTTTTTCGTTGAAATCTATTTACAAAGAAACAATAATAAAATGAATGTATATTCCCCATTCAAAAATATTGTACATAGTAATAGTGATAGGGTATTGTTACGTATCCCATTATAATTCCTGAATATTACCGTCATGTAAGGTGTGAGATGGTGATAGACTCTTGTAGTGGCTCAGATAACATTGCTCGGGTGGTAATCTTTATCAACTTCCTCTTCTCCTGTAGGGAGTTCCTCTTGACCATAATGTGATGAAGCTTGGCATGGGCTTGTCAAAGATCTAATCCTAATGATGCCACCGCCTTTCTGAGCTCCGAAAAATGGGCTTCGAATGGAGAAATTATACTATATGAGTTCATCGCTTCCTTTGTCTGAGTAAATTGGATTTCATAAAGCCCTATATTTATACTAATCATGATATCATAGTTTAATGGATATATTAGCAACAGTCACCATACATAATTGTATTATAAAATCAAAAACAAAAAAAAATTATAAATTTTATATATACATAATAATACATTTAATTATATGAAGATGGATTTTCATTAATGAATGTTTGTGTTGTTAAACGTATTACTTATTGGAAATGATATACTAGTCTTACAGTCTATTATGGAACGGTTGAATCAATGCCTCTTTATGAATTAATTTGGTGAGGTAACATATTTGTTTTATCAAGATCCATAATGATAGATCAATGTTATTGTAGTTCCTAAGTCAACGTACATACATTTATAAGGTACTGAATATATTCGTTATGGAACAATCCAGGAGGTGATTGTTTGAACATCACATAACATTCGTATGTAAATGAAAATTTGTCCTCAAACACATGATTAATGTGATAGAATTTCAATGAATATATATGAATCAGTGATTTGGTCGGTCATGTATTCCATGCTATGTACTAGGCTAGATGTTGCCTATGCATTGAGTGTGATAGGCTGATATAAAACTGACCCCGATGACCTCCTTTAGAAGGAAATCAAGACCATCCATAAATATCAGAGGCATACTAAGGATATTTTCATGGTGTATGGAAGAGAGGAGGAACTAATCATCTGAGGTTATGTAGATGCTATTTTCCAGACTGATCAGGAAGATATAAAGTCGCAAGTGGGATACATCTTTACATTGAATGGTGGTGTTTTGAGCAGGATGGAATCAAAGTAGAGTTTGGTCACAGATTATATAGTGGAGTCCATGTATATCGCATCTTCTAAGGCTACTAAAAAAGTATTGTGGATTTAAATCATCATCCATGAACTAAATGTGGTCCTGATAGTAAAGATCCCATCACACTATTGTGATAATACTGCAGTGTTGGATCTTTCCAAAGAGACATGGTTTAATCGGAAGATGAAGCACAGGCTTTGGAAGTATAATACCTTGAGGGAATTTTATCATAGAGTTGGAGTTACAGTGATCTATATTTCCATGAAATACATCACAGTAGACCCCTTGACTAAATCCATGACTCAGCAGAAACATGATCATCGTGTGAGGTCTATCAGACTGAAAGTTTTAGGGACTTGTCTCTAGTCCAAGTGGGAGTTTGATAGAGTTGGTTCCCTAGAACCAACTAAAGGTACATTGATTACATAGATATTTAATGTATTTAAATATTAAATATCTTATTACAAATTATTTATTGTTCTGTATGAATATGATGTAATAATGTTCTGGAGTATTTATTACGTTGATAAGGTTATGGGAGTTACCCGTTATGATGAGAGCCTTGAAATTCTATAACATTATTCTTAAATATAGTTCTATGACATACTATGGTGAGACACATATTATACATACCTTCAGGAGAGAGTACTCATAAGTGGATGAGACTACCTCTAATGAAGTTCTCACTTGGTAGTCTCCCAGAACAGATATTATTAGAACATACCTGCCAGTAGGAATTCTGTAATTTTTTTGTCATCAGATATTCTTATATGTGATCATGGATAATTGCCCTTAGACTTTATTATTATCATTAATATGTGTCATATCTTGATCACATTCATTTACTAAAAAAACCATCACGCCAAATATTAGAGTGATGTAGGGATTTTTGGGTGCATCATGAGTGGCATTTTATTAATGGATAAGTCAAGGAATGGTTCATCCCTTCCATTAATGGAAGTTGATATCATGGTCCATTGATTAAAATATAATTGTTTCCTGAAATTCCATGTCCATGGAGTAACGATGAGTTTATTTTAGGTAGTAAATTATTTACCTATCAAGAACAATGGTTGATGGCACTATCATGATATATTCTTGATGAGATATTAAGACAAAGGGATTATATTACACAGTTAGTGTTCATATATGGATTTTTTTGTTTCGAATTTTAGTTCATTATCTTGGGTGTCTTGACCCTTTACTAAATATTACTGTTGGTCTTTAAGAGATACATACTAATACCAATGGTAAATAATCCTAGAGGGTCACACACTATGTATTTTTGGTGGTCTTGTTAAATTCTATTTGAAATTAACTAATAAAATAAATATTCTTCTCAACACCAGGGGATAATTTTATTCAATTTAAAATGATTTCATAAATGATATAAATATTTATTCATCGTATTATGAGTAAAATATATTTATTTATATTATTGAACATTTAATAAATATTTACTTACTATTTTGTAAATAAAATATTTATTTAAGAGAATATTTATTTATTTATTTATTTGGGTGTTTAATGAATGGATGTGGAGTTCGAGAAGACCATGGATGGTCCGGTAGTATAATAATTAAATGAGAGATAGTAATTAATTATTTAATGGTTGGAAAAAGTTAAAATAATAATACTGCTAATATATTCATATGATGCAGAATTTTATTTATAATTAATTTTTGCGCAAGTTGGCAATCCATAAATACTAACGCGATATTATTATTAAGAGACTCAGTTTCCAATATGTTTATGAATGTATTTTATTGTTGTTACATAAATAGACATTGTAACTGAATCCCCATGTTGATAAATAGACAAGTACTTCTATTATTCCATGAACCGAACTGAACGCCCGGTGAAATGAGAATTGTTGAGCCAAAAAAATTCTCTCTTGAATCCTCTTCCCTTCAATCTCATGAATGAGAGACGTTCTCCAAGACTGAAGAACAAGTGATCATGTACGACTGAAATGAGACACTCGATTCTCCCCGCTAGCACCCGAAGAATGAGTGGTGTCAATCTAAGGCCATCAGAGAACATGTATACCCCTGCTAGAGGGATTCTATTTTGGATCTTCACAAGCACAAGGAGACAATCCAGAAGGGTCATTACATATAGTCAAAATCATCAAAAAACATTGTACCAAATATCTAGGTAATATTTTCGTTATGAAATCAACTAAATTAATAAAAAACATGATGTGCAAGATTATTTCTCTCTTGAATCTAACACCTTTATTCTTTTTTCTAAATCATTGATTTTAATTAGTGTATACTGATGTACATCATTGAACTAATCCTATATCTGTCATCAATTACAAAATGGAATGGTTATTTTAGTAAGTATTTTCAAAAAATACCTATGAAATTTTAACATTATAAAAATATGGTAAATCTCTTGTTATTTTTTACTAATATTCATCATTTGGAAATCATGCATTTCATGCGAGGGTGCATGAAATGGTCCTTAGATATAGTCCCATGCACAACAAATGCTGGATACAAAGAAGACTCCTGTGACATAGAGGAAATGTTGTTCTCCAGAGATATGAATGATTTATTAGATGAATGAACTTCTATCCAACAAAGGATATGGATGTTTAATTACTAGTGGTACGGTATTGATTAACTCTATGGTATTTTTGGTTCATGAAATCACCACATGCATGGAGGAATAATTCCATTAATTATGAATCAGATAACATAAATCCAGGAATAGTTTGACAAAATGGTTCAATGGAGGATATGACATGAACGAAGGCCTAGAATCATTAGTAAAATTCCCCATTTGGATAGGCACTCTTAAAATAATTCTATTTCATGGTGAGGCATCCTAAGAATCAAATTGTTCACAAGACGAGACAATGCCACTAATTATCCCAAAAAAATCTAAATTATTAACATGGATGGATGGTTATTTATAGCCCCAAAAAAATGACTACCCTCTACACACTAAAATCTATTTACAAGTTTAGGTGGTGATTTCTGCACCCTTAAAATTAAAAGGTCATTTTTTTTGAAGGAAATTATTTTGGAATCCCACAAATTAAGTCCCTAATTCCCACTTTAGATCACCAGTTATCCAATTATACTACTCCTACATTCTACTATAAAAACCCCATAGAGGAATGAGTGAAGAGAGTCTGAAAAAAGTGATTCAACTTAAATTAAAATATGATGAATGGATTGTGACGCACCATTCCCAAATATGTAAACCAATTGTATGAGAGTAATGTAGAAATGGTTTCACCTAACCATCCCAAAACCAAAAACCATTCTCGGACACATTCTCATGTGGGATAATGTTGATAGACCCTTTTCAGGTTGTCAACCTCTATAAGAAAATTTTACTTGGGCAAAGCCATGCCCTATATAGCAAAATAATATTTGGGTGGAACCCTACCGGATGTAGAAAAATTCACTAAGACGGGGATACATAAGCATGTGGGTAAATTTTCAATGAAAAAATCCCCCAAAACTACACAGAAACATTATATAAAGATGAATCCCCACCCCACACAAGAAAACACTATGTTAAATGGGGCATCCTAGGGTGTTCTACACATAATCTCCCATTTCATCCCTCTATTATATCATTCATCCCCACTATATCCACTCCCTAAACCTTATTAATGGTCTTAGGGAAATGATCTTCTAATGAAAACTTATATTTATGGTCAAATCATTTTCCACATTATTGTATCCCCTCAATTATATATACCCATGCTATACAGAGTTGTGTGGGAAACATCGTTAATAAGGTGGATCCTCATAATGTTCTCAAGTATATCTTCCAATGCAATCATGGGTCCCAAACCTAGAGGTTCTCAAATGGAGCTCACCGTTCAATGTTGGGAGGTGGAGGATCATAATAAACATTTCCTTTAATGTGTAATGTCATATTGTCCTCTATACCATCAGAACCAAATGGGCATCCCTCATGGAGTATTCCCATATTATTTCCTATTAATCACAGCAATTTTTCTCCTCTTCTCCAAATGGTACATAGATTTATAGACCATTAAATGTGACAATCCTTGTTACAAAAATAAATGTGGAGAGATAAAAACATTTAAATCCCCTTATCTCTCCCATTGGGCCTAGGATTCAATGATGAGATGGGATGAATGAAAGATCTCACTCCCTTTCCATCAAAATTTGGTCTAAAGACTCATAAAATAGGGGACATGTATTGACCCAAAATTCCTTGGTCTATTCCCTTTTGAATATATAGTATTAAGGGTGTTTTTTGAGGCAATGGTAGTCAATTCAAGATTTTTCAAAAATTTTAGTTTTTCTAACAGTGACACAGGGCATCAGTGTCGTCATGTCAGTGAGTTGATGACTAAGGGGAGTCGACATTAGTGAGTCAGGGGTGTTAGCATCAGTGAGTCGGGGGTGTTGTTATTGATGATTCAGGGGTATTGACATCGGTGAGTCCGGGTGTCGGTGCCAGGGCTTCGGTGTTTGTGTTTTGTTGAGTCATGGAATAATATATTCATTCCATTAGTAGCTCAGGGTTGGAGGATCAGAATCGATAGGCCGCATCAGTATCTCACCCTTCAGTGGATCAACGTTGGTGACTAACCCATCAGTGACTTATTTCCTATTTTTCCAGTTTTTCCTAGTTTCCCAGTTTAGATCCTCATATATGTTATTTGACATAAATGATGTTTAAATCCTTTTTGGAGTTTTCAAGTGATTTTAAAAGGATATTAAGAATATATTTAATATCATAATGCTCTGGGGGCATTATGATACTCAGACAATGGGATGTTGACCACAATTCCATGTAAATGGATTTTGAAACTGTTCTCTCTTTAATATATGATATGGCTATTAAAATCATGGATCTTCCTTTCCAAGTGTCTTTTCCACTCCTTCTTGGTGCACCTATATTGTGTCTCTCTAAATGAGTCATGTTCTTATTCCAAAGCCCCCTCATAATATGTTTTCTTGGAGTTTCCTTCTTCATGTGTGATCCCCTGTTCTTGGTGCAATGTGGAGCTTTGGTTCCCTATAGATTCAAGTATGGATTTATTGTACCACTATTTAATTGTTAATAATGTGGGGGCGTGGTTTTACTGATGATTCATTGTGAATAACGGGTGAATCAATTTATTATAATTAGAAATAAATAATAAGGTAACATGATCAAAAGACAAAATAGTTCAATAAAAAAACTAGTGGGGAGTGGATTGATGTTTGATCACAGATTTTATTTTTTTATTCTTGTTTCTTTGTGGATTTTTTTGGTTTTATGCCATCTGAAAATCGTGGTCGTAGGTGGTCTTTTCTTTCATTATGTTGTTATTATTTTTGTTTTTTTCATGATGTTTGAGAATCGGTTGTAACCTAAAATATTCTTCTTCTTGTATACATAGTTATTTAATAGGATTCCCCATGATCATACTTGTTCTTTGATCAAACCCTGTTATTTAAAGAATAACTAAATAACCCTTTTTAGATTAATCTAAATAACCTTTTCTTGATGGTGTGGTCATGTGTTGTTTTTTATGGTGTTCTATCCTTGTGTAGCATGTAGGTTAGGGGTGGAATGAGTTGTTGGCTCTGTGAGAGGTTGTGGTATTTGTGTGCAGTGGGGTTGTGGATTAATGGTAGTTGATGTGGACATGGTGTGTGGGGTTATTCGTGTGGTGTTATAGATTCTCATGTTGAGGGACTAAATGATTTCTGAATGGATGGAAGTTTAGGTAGTGGGACTTTCTTTGTTTGTATTGTGGTCGTCGGCCACCGTTGGTAAGTGGTAAAGTAATGTGGTTATGGTCTCGTTATGTAGATGGACTGGATCTGTGGTTTTGTTGTGTAGTAGGGCTACCATGTTTTGTTATGAGAGCAGGATTGTGTGGTATAACATTGAATAATGATATTTGGATGTGGTTGAATGTATCTTTGGGAATGTAGGGGTGTGATGTGGGACTAAAGGACCCCCATTATCGGTTGTTTTTAAGAATGGGTGTTAAAATAGAAATGCATTAACATGGTCTCTCTTCTCTTAAAGATGTTGTTCTTCATAGTATCCTTAAGAAGTGCTTCATAAAACCCAATTGAAACCCTTAATTTATAATTATCATGTTTTTGAATGAAAAAGGGGTTCAGTGTATGCTATAGTAGTGGCAATTATGTGGTTGTTCAAATAGGGGTAGCTATTTATGTGGTTTTGTGTGGGTAGTTTGTTTTATTGGAACATGTAAGTTGGGTTGCGAGTATGTTTACTAATATTTATAAATTTTAGTTCATCATGATTTTTAAACGCACCCCACCCTCATTGAGAACCATGTAATGAGCACCCACATTTTATTGGGGATGGTGTCTTTCCCAACATCCTTGTGGGAGGATGGATGGATTGTTACTGACTTTCAACCTCCTTCCCTCTTTACTGTTCATACCTCTTGAGCATATCTGTGTAGGTTACAATAGATTGAGGATTATCATAGTCCAATATAATTTAGTTGGTTTTGTATTTTATGAAGGGCCTAGCTTTTTTAGCGCCAGGATTATTTTTTTCTAGTGTCTTCTGGATGAGGCCTAGGTGTATTCAGGTGAGAGGTGTTGTTGTTGTGGCTCAAGTGTTTGTGGGTGAGATGTCTAGTTTGGTTGAGTCCCATGTGTGTGGGGGAAGGTTGTGGTAGTGGAACTATATTTTTGAATAATGATAGAGGTAAGTCGTTATCCATTAGGAATAGCAGCCAACGAGTGGAAAAGTGGTGTCGGGTACCAAAATTTCGATGTACTTATATTACTAATTTGCTTGATATGTGTTATTTGGCGAGTGTGCCTTGGTGAGGCTCTGAAGGTTTGTATTCCTTAGTAGGTTCTTTGAGGTTCTACTATCTTCTCACATGGTAATTAGTATGTTCCCCCAATTTTGAAAAGGTGGGTTTAATTTTCCTATTGAGTATAATTATATACTCACCCTACATTTATAAAACTATTTTTAGGTGACCAAGAGGACTTTGAGGATTTTTTTTTTGACATTACTAGCTCAGGAACTGGAATAATTATTGTTCTATATCTTAGTTATTTCTTTTGGTACTTGTTTTAGTACCTTTGTTGTACTTTTGTCATAGTTTATGTATAAATCATGCCTTGGTTGGATTTTTGTTTCCTTTATATAAAACCATGGTGTAGCTTGGGATTTTTGCCATCTTATCTCTAGATCCAATTTTTATTAAAAGGGTAATGCCTCACATTTTTTTGTGAGATTTTATACCTTTGGTTCTAGTCACCACTCTGGGGCCTATTGGCGGTGGGAATCAGGTGTCACTATCTCTCCTTCATCAAGATGAAGGAAGGGTGTGAAACTTTTTTGTCCCATACCTCTTCTCGAGGAAGGTGGGTCATGACATAATGGTATCATAGGGAGGACTGGGAGATAGGATGGAGTTCATAGTTAAGAAAAAATAGGATTTCATGGTATGGATGGGAATCCATGTTAGGAAATATTTGTGTGTGAAATAGGCCAAGGAATTCCGGTTAGGACATGGGATTTTTGGGCCCCTCATGATCCGATGCAAGGACTCTGGACCTAGTGAATGACCAAGTAAGGCTATGATGACTGCAGGGTAGAGACCCAAGAAAAGGTAAATGTATCCTAATGACATGTGTTTCAATTCCCCGACCCTAGTTACCCATCGTCGGTGCATTATTACATAACATTTTCATGATCACAAAAGATCATGTCTCGAAAGACCGATTAGTTTAGTAGCCTTGGAAACAATAGATACATTTATAAGTCTTACATTAATTCATAAAGTGAAAAAAAACAACATAGTCTCTATATTCCACACTCATATCCCCTCACACTATCCCTACTAGTCAGTCCTAAAATACTTCATCGCATCCGGGAAAAAATAAAACATAGAAAGGGGTGAGCTTAGATGCTCAGTAAGGATAAAAATATAGTGGAAACTTTCATAAATAAGCTTAAACATTTAAGGCAATGTATAACTAAAACAAAATCCTTTTAAACTTGAACATTAGAAAAATATAGCCGAAATAAAATGAAATAATGCCATCCACTTATTCACATTGATAATTTACTAGTCGAATAATCAAATGAAATATCAATAACCACTTTCATAATGATGGGATGCATAATACCAGACTATCATAACCACATAATCAAGGCATTGTGCCAATACTACAAATACGATTTTGTCAAGGACTTGTGCCAAGACACTTGATTGTCTCATGAGACATACCGATGCATCGAGGAGCTATAGCGGGCTCCACCCATCACTTACCAAGTCCAATGCATATCTCATATGAACAAGCTTAAGCATAACATAAATATTCGTATTATAACTAGCATATGAAATGTCACTAATTTCTCCATAAACCATTAATGGTATAAAAATAACACATCCACGGACAAACATATATCAAAACCTTCAATACAATATGGAAGTTTTTTATCATAACAAATCAACTTCAAATAAGAATAAAATCCATCAAAGGATGTTGACATAGATGAAATAAAAACTATTTGAAAGAAATATCTCTTCCATTCAAATCATTTAAAAGTCACATAATTATAAAAGAAAAAATTTACATGGAAATTATTCTTATAATCTTGTAAGGGAAGCTGCAACAATTTTATAACGGCTAAAATAGCCACACCTACCGTATAAGTTTAAAAAGACATTCTTACCATAATTTTGTCGAAAATGTTAAAATGGACCTTGTTTTGAAAGCAATGGAATGATTACATTATAAACATATTATAAAAAGTAAAACAAGGGTATAAATGAAATTAACCCATAGTCTATAATATATGAAGAATGATTTGAAATACATTATTAAGAAACATGTATGTATATGATAATGATATCCTAGTAGATAATTACGTATAAAAAACCTCAGATAATGAAGAGATTGTGAAATAAACCCTTACCTTGTACTTTTCCATATAAGGGGGTAGGTTAACCACCTATATAATAGTTAAATCATTGTTATTAAATTATAAAATAATAATATACATAAATATTATATCATATATGATCTTTTATTATTTTTTTGTTAATAATATTTTAGTATTATCGTCGTTTTGGGTGTTCACGTACTTGTTTTCTTTTATATGTTTTGTTACATAAGCCGTGTTTTTTATCCATAGGTTGTATGTTATTTATATACAGAATGATATCAAGACCATAGACAATGTTTTTAATCATCAAATGAATATTAGTATTGAATGGATATGATGGGTAATGAATCTCATCGCGTTCGTGGAGACGGTAGTCCGTACGTACCCACGAGTGAAAATATCATTCTTTTGATATTAAAATAATATATAATTGGATGGTGTATCATATATACAGAATCATTATCATAATATATTTATTATTTACATGAATTACACATCATTATCATACTCATCCAAATAATAATGTTTTGAATAACAATTACACCATGACATGGAGACGGTAAGCCATACGTACGCACGTATGGTGACATGTCATTCAAAGGGTGGATAGAATACTGAATACGGTCATACCATATTTATAATAACATCACAGTATATAGAAGATACTGAAGTTATTATTTTATAATTGAAATAACAATGATAGAAGAAGTGGAAGAATAAAGGAACTTGAAAGAGGGTGGTGAAATCATTATCTCTTCTTCAGGTTATTCCTTTTGATATGATCAATAGGGATCCTTTGGAAGGCATTCTGATAAAACTAAGGCCTCTAAGTTAAATTGAGAGTTTTTTAAAGAATATCTGGGTAGTGTTTGGCCGAACTAAAAGGATTTGACGGTATGAATTTTATTGAAGGGGTAGTTCCCCTTTATAAGAGGGGTGAGGGGCACCTTAGTAAAAACTTAAAATATTATTTTATAATAAACTAAAATTCAGTTTATAATTGCCCCAAATTGATTTATTTCTTAGATAAGGTGGTTATGGGTTGAAATACACTCAACCAATAGGTTTTATACAGGTTTGGGTCACTATATTAAACTTATTTTTTAGTTTTAACTCAAAGTTAATCAGTTTTCCATTTACCCTGTCTCTTTGTATTTTTATATTATATGGTTAATAAAAATATTATAAACTTTACAGAGAACCCCAAATGGTTCATTAATGATACAAAAATAATTATATAAGTCTATTTCTCAATCGTTATATTTTTAAGAATTTAATATCAATTTATAATATAATATTTGTTTTAAAAACTCTTTTATGTCAATTTTGACACTATTTGGTATTTTGTTTTTTAAAAATTCATAATAGTATTATTACTTCGAACATAATTAATTTAATAATCCCTAAAATGTAATATTATCCAATAAAATTCGTGGAATTCATTAAAAGTCTCAAATATTATTTATTTGTGTATTTATAATATCAATTATTCTAATATTCTACTAATAAGGTAATTACTGCATCATCATTGTGTCCTAAATAAATTAAATTATATAATTTATAAAAATTATGAATAAAATAATATTATGTAGTAAATCGTTTGAGATTTCTAATTAATATTTATAATCGAATTTATCTTATTCATAACCCTATATGAAAAATGTTTTATTCATTAAACATTTATTTTAACTCTTTAAACTATTCTTTGATTAAATAATAATAAATGTCTTAATCTAATCAAATCTGACCAAATAGGTTCATATTTTATTCCTAAGGTTGTTATTGGTCGAATTATACTTAGCCAATAGAATTAAGACATGTTTTATGGTAATAATAATATCATTTTTACCCTTAATTACCCTATTTACATTTAACTGTTGTAAATAAAATTAAAAAGTTACCATTCACCAAATATTATTTGTATCTTATTAAACCAAATTATACCCCATGATATTATTTGTGTCTCTAAGATTTTATAAATTCCACTCATAGAAGTGGTAAATTTATGTTTTATGTGAATTTGTAAATTCTCCTAGGATGTGGGTAAAAGATGGTAAAATTTTCAAATTTTTTTTATATATCTAAATTTATTCTAAACTAACTATAATGAATTACATTGAAATTACATATTTATTATGTATATATTTTTACATTAATAAAATTTAAATAAAATAAATTATTATTTAAATAAAAATTCGGTTTTAAACTATAACTCAGTGTTTTTCACTATTCATCAAAAATTGAAAGTTTTCAAAAAAATTCCAAAAATTCACCCTAGGCTAATTTCTATATTCAAAATCCAAAAATGAAGTCTATTTTGAGAGATAAAATTTATAATATTTCAAAAACTGTTTATTACTATTCATAACGGCTAGTTTGATTGGATGTGGTGTGTGTTAGAACTCAAAGTTGCATACATCACACACTACAGTATTATTCAAAGAAAAGTGTATTGTGGCAGCATGGGGTGTAACATTCTCCCCTCCTTCAATAAATTTCATCCTCACAATTTATGCTCTCTATTGGAAACATGGGGTTGACATTTCAATATATCTTAATTGAAATCCCACATCGTAAATTGATTAATGAGGCCTCTATTTAAAATAAACAGGGGTAAGTATGAAGGTTACCAAAAAAACACATACTAGGGTTCCATGTAGGAAAACATGGATATGGAGGAGAAATATAACCACCAATATCTAATGGAGAGTGGTAGAGAACATGGCTATGAAAATGACAACAATCACAAATCCATAAATGTTTGTTGATCTAAGGTACCATATTGGACAATATTTTTGTTCTAAGTTTAATTTTTTAATTTTGAGGAATTTATTTATGAGATTGGATAAGATCATAAGGAGATATACTTACTTTATATGTAGTGTTTTATCCATTAATAAATTTCTACCAAAAACTCATCTTTCCATCCAAAACATAATACAACTCAAACATACTCTATATATCCTAATCATATAGAGTTACAAATATAATTAATTTATAATTCACATATCAAACCCTAAAAAACTACAATATACCATCCAGGAAATTCACATAGTCCGGTATTAGGTGATAAATTCCAATCGCACTATGGTTGTGGGTTCGATTCCTGCAGCGCTGTCTGACGCGACGGGTTGTCACACGGTCTGTGTGTTGTCCTTTTATAAAAATCCAAAAATAACCTTTCAAACATAATCCATTCCAACCATTAGACTTATCCAAAGTACTAATATCCAAACTCACAGTCCAAAATTTATACAGAATTTAAAGACATAGAAGATCCATTTTTCCATGTAATAACATGTGAACACCATCATCATGCATTATTTTAAAACATTGTAACATCTTGAATTAACATAAAACCTTATCGATTGCATTCATGCTCCCTTATACATTATAGAATACAAGATATGATCCTTCTATCCAAAAATTTTGTAAACTCCAACGATGACAAGGCATTAATCAGTTTCAAGGCAGTCAAGAATATCCAATATAATTTGTTTAGATCAACCATCTCTTATTCCAATATCATTATCTCATTATCGGGGCCATATTAAGGATTAACTTTCCTTGAACCATGTATTTTACCAAAAGTGTTGCTCAATATTCAGTCACTTTTCTTAGAAATATATAGTCTCAAATCCTCAATAAAATAGTACAGCAACACAATCCTTATTTATCTCCATAATTCATATAACGAGTATATTGTTCATACAACACTCCAATGAAATAATCCTAAAATAACAACATAAGTACACTAGTCATTCTTCTTCATGTGTGGTAGTATCATAACATGATTATCATCCAATAGCATCATTTGGGTCATACTCTGATGATTTGGAAATTGGTTCGTGTAGTGTCCCAAATCTATACAGATGAAGCATTGTACATTTGAAACCTTTTTCTTACCATTCAAATCACGTACATAGTGTCCTTTTTCTCCATACTTATAACAAACTCACATTCCCTTCAGGCAAGATCCAGGGTGTTTCTTCCCACAGTTATCACATATGGGAAATTTCTTCTTTTCCCTCTTCTCTTTATCCATATTTCTCTCTTCCATCCTTTTCTTCTTTTTAGTCCCATCAATGTTGTAGGACTCAGCGAATTATTTACTTATCTTATTAACACATAATACTATTTCTTTATATGTTGATAAAACATGAGAGACTATTTCCCTTCAAAATGTGGGATTAATACCGTGGAAGAAGTGATCTTTCTTACACTTTGGATCATATGTATTGCTGGATTTCACATTCCTTCAACTGGGCACCATTTGTATACAATGGCATACTCTATCAATTTATGAATTGTAATGAATAATTCCAAACTTGTAAAATACATAACGTAAATTGAACAATTTATGGATATAATCCATAGTAATAAAAATGTTTTCTTTTAGAATGTATATACTCATAAACCCTTCCTAATGGATTGTAATGAAAATGATAATTTCCCTATGTATATCCCTGGGAGTGTCGTAACCAAGAGTGCTGCAAGGCCTGTTGTCGTGCACCATTTCCCGTTCGAGTCTATCTCAAAGTGATGGTTTCGGGTTTTACCCCTAGGTACATCTGTGCCAGAGCAACCTCTACTTGCTCATATCTAGACAGGTGTGTATTGCTCAAAAAACTCACAAAATCTCTACAATACCAAAATTCTAGGAATTTCTTCTATACTAATCCTAAAATCGTATCTTAGGGATATGTGCTCTAATCAGATTTTATCTAAATTTATCTTCCAAGGTTTGTACAAAGATTCCTCTGATACCAACTGTAATGACCCAACCCCAATTACCTAGAGCCAGTGCATTATTACATAACATTGCCATGATCACAAAAGAACATTTCTCCAAAGACCAATTAGTTTAGTAGCCTTAGAAGCATTAGATATATTCATAAGTTGTACATTACATCATAAAGTGAAAAAAACAACAATATAGTCTCCATAGTCCAAACTCATATCTCCTCAGACTATCCCTATAGGTCAGTCATAAAATAATTCTTCGCATCCTGATAAAAATAAATCATAGAAAGGGGTGAGCTCAGATGCTCAGTAAGGATAACAATATAGTTGAAACATTCATAAATAAGATTAAACATTTAATGCAATGTATAACTAAATCAAAATCCTTTTAAACATGAACATCAACATAATATGGAAAAAATAAAACGAAATAATTCCATTTACATATTCACATGCATATTCTACTAGTCGAATAATTACATGAAGTATCAATAACCACATTCATAATGATGGATTGCATAATGCCAGACTATAATAACCACATAGTCAAGGCCTTGAGCCAAGACTACAAATAAGATTTTGTCAAGGCATCGTGCCAAGATACTAGTTTGTCTCATGAGACCTACTGATGCATCGATGATCTATAGCGGGCTCCAACCATCACTTACTAAGTCTAATGCATTCCTCTCATGAACATGTGTAATCATAACATGAACATTTGTATTAAAAATAGCATTCAAAATGTCAATAATTTCTCCATAAACCATGAATGGTATAAAAATAACACATCCACAGTCAAACATATCTCAAATCCTTCAATACAATATGGATGTTTTGTATCATAATAAATCAAATTCAAATAATCTTAAAATCCATCAAAGGATGCTGACATAGATGAAATCAAAACCATTTGAGAGAAATATCTCTTCCTTTTAAATTATTTAAAAGATAGATAATTATAAATGAAAACACTTAATATGACAATATTCTTATAATCTTTTAAGGGAATCTTGGATGATTTTATAATGGCGTAAAATAGTCTCACTCGTCGTATAAGTTTAAAAAGACATTCTTACATTAATTTTTTCAAAAAGGTTAAGAAGGACCGTGTTTGGAAAACAATGGAAATATTACTTTATAAAAAACTTATAAAAAGTCAATAAAGGGTATAAATTACTTTAACCCATAGTCTATAAAATAATAAGAATGATTTTAATATTTTTTAAGAAACAAGGATGTGGATGGTAAAGAGGTCCCAGTAAATAATTACGTATAAACAACCTCGGATAATGAAGAGATTGTGAAATAAACCCTTACCTTGTACTATTAGTGTGTCTAGGGTAGGATAAACTCTTGTATAATAGTTAAATCATTGTTATTAAATTATAAAATAATCATATACATACATATGAAATCATATATGATCTTTTAATATTTCATTGTTAATAATATTTTAGTATTATCGTCGTTTGACGTGTTCACTTACTCGTTTTGTTTTATATGTTTTGTTTCATAAGACTTGTTTTTATCCATAGGTTGTATCTTTTTCATATCCAGAATTATATCGGGACCATAAAAATTATTTTCAATCATAAAATGAAAACTTGTCTTGAATGGATACGATGGGGAAGGAATCACATCGCGTTCGTGGAGACGGTAGTCCGTACGTACGGACGAGCGACAATATCATTATTTTGATATTAAAATAATATATAATTGGATGGTGTATCCTATATACAGAATCATTATCATGTTATATTTATTATTTACATGAATTACACATCATTATCATACTCATCCAAATAATAATGTTTTCAATAACAATTATACCATGACATAGAGACGGTAAGCCGTACGTACGCACGTATGGTGACATGTCATTCAAAGGGTGGATAGAATACTGAATATGGTCATACCATATTTATAATAAAATCATATTATATAGAAGTTACTAGATTAATTATTTTATAATGGAAATAACAAATAAAGAAGAAGTTGAAGAATAAAGGAACTTGAAAGAGGGTGGTGAAATCATTACCTCTTCTTCGGGTTATTCATTTTGATTTCATCAAAAGGGCTCCTTTGGAAGGCATTCTGATAAAACTAAGTCCTCTAGGATGAAGTGATGGTATTTTAGAGAATATATGGGCAGGTTTTGGCCGAACCAAAAGGCTTTTAATGTATGAATTTTAGAGAAGGGGGAGTTCCCCTTCATAAGAGGGGTGAGGGGCACCTTAGTAAAAACTTAAAATATTATTTTATAATAAATTAATATTCAGTTCATAATGGCCCCAAATTGATTTATTTCTAGTATAAGGTGGGGATGGGTTGAAATCCACTCATCGAATAGGTTTTATACAGGTTTGGGTCACTATATTATCCTTATTTTTTAGTTTTAACTAATAGTTAATCAGTTTTCCATTTACCATGTCTCTTTGTATTTTTATATTATATGGTTAACAAACATATTTTAAACATTCCAGAGAACCCCAAGTGGTTCATTAATGATAAAAAAATCATTATATAATTCTATTGTCTGAACCTTAGATTTTTAAGAATTGAATATCAATTTATAATATAACATTTGTTTTAAAAACTCTTTTATGTCAATTTTGACACTATTTGGTATTTTGTTTTTTTCAAAATTCATAATAGTATTATTACTTCAAAAATAATTAATTTAATAAACCCTCAATTTTCATATTATCCTATAAAATTCGTGTAATTCATTAAAAGTCTCAAATTATATTTATTTGGGTATTTATAATATCAATTATTTTAATATTTCACTAATAAGGTAAATATTGCATCATCATTGTGTCATAAATAAATTAAATTATATAATATATAAAAATTATAAATAAAATACGATTATGTTGGAAATAGTTTGAGATTTCTAATTAATATTTATAATCTAATTTATCTTATTTATAACCCTATATAAAAAATGTTTTAGTTATTAAACATTTATTTTAACTCTTTTAACTATTCTTTGACTTAAATAATAATAAATGTCCTAATCTAATTCAAGTGTACCAAATAGGTTCATATATTATTCCTAAGGTTGTTATTGGTCGAATTATACTTAGCCAATAGAATTATGACATGTTTTATGGTAATAATAATATCATTTTTACCCTTAATTACCCTATTTACATTTAACTGTGGTAAATAAAAGTAAAAAGTTACTATTCACAAAATATTATTTTTATCTTATTGAACCAAATTTTAGCCCATGATATTATCCGTGTCTCTCAGATTTTTTAAATTCCACTCATATAAGCGGTAAATTTATTCTTTATGTGAATTTACAAATTCTCTTAGGAGGTGGGTAAAAGATGGTAAAAAGTTCAATAAATTTTTTGTATATATAAATTTATTCTAAACTAAATCTAATGAATTACATTGAAATTAAATATTTATTATGTATCTATTTTTACATTAATTAAATTTAAATAAAATAAATATTTATTAAAAAAAATCGGTTTTAAACTATAACTCAGTGTTTTTCACTATTCATAAAAAATTGAAAGTTTCCAAAAAAATACCAAAAATTCACCCTAGGCTAATTTCGAGATTCAGAATCCAAAAATGAAGTATATTTTGAGAGAAAAAATTTATAATATTTCAAAAACTGTGTATTACTATTCATAATGGCTAGTTTGATTGGATGTGGTGTGTGTTAGAACTCAAAGTTGCATACAACACACACTACAGTATTATTCAATGAAAAGCGTATCGTGGAAGCTTGGGGTGTTACATTCTCCCCTCCTTCAATAAATTGTTTCCTCAAAATTTATACTCACTATTGGAAACATTGGGTTGATATTTCAATATATCTAAATTGAAATCCCACGTCGTAAATTGATTAATGAGACCTCTATTTAAAATAAAGAGGGGTAAGTATGAAGGTTACCAAAAAAACACATACTAGGGTTCCATGTAGGAGAACATGGATATGGAAGAGAAATATAACCATCAATATCTAATGGAGAGTGGTAGAGAACATGGCTAGGAAAAGGCCAATAATCACAAAGCCATAAATGTTTGTTGATCTAATGTACCATCTTGGTCAACGTTTTTGTTCTAAGTTTATTTTCATAATGTTGAGGAATTTATTTATGAAATTGGATAAGAACATAAAGAGATATAATTACTTTATAATTAGTGTTTTATCCATTAATAAATTTCTACCACAAACTCATACTTCCCCCTAAAACATAATACAACTCAAACATACTCTATTTATCCTAATCATATAGAGTTCCAAATATAATTAATTTATAATTCAAATATCAAACCCTAAAAAACTACAATATACCATCCAGTAAATTAACATAGTTCAGTTGTAGGTGATAAATCCCAATCTCACTATGGTTGTGGGTTCGATTCTTGAAGCTTTGTCTGACGCGACAGGTTGTCACACGGTCTGCGTGTTGTCCTTTTATAAAAATCAAAAAATAACCTTTCAAATATAATCCATTCCAACCATTAGACTTATCCAAAGTACTAATATCCAAACTCACAGTCCAAAATTTATAAGGAATTTAAACACATTGAAGATCCATTTTTTCATGTAATAACATGTGAACACCTTCATCATGTATTATTTTAAAACATGGTAACATCTTGAATTAACATAAAACCTTATTGATTACATTCATGCTCCCTTATACTTTATAGAATACCAAATATGCTTCTTCTATCCAAAAATGTTGTAAACTCCAACGATGAAAAGTCATTAATCAGTTTCAAGGTATTCAAGAATATCCAATATAATTTATTCAGATCAACCATCTCTTATTCCAAAATCACTACCTCATTATCGGGACCACATTAAGGATTACCTTTCCATAAACCACGTATTTTACCAAAAGTGTAGCTCAATATTAATTCAATTTTTATAGAACTATATAATCTCAAATACTCAATAAAATAGTACAGTAAAACAATCCTTATTTATCTCCATAATTCATATAATGAGTATACTATTCATAAAACACTCAAATGAAATAATCCTAAAATAACAACATAAGTACACTAGTCATTTTTCTTCATGTGTGGTAGTATCATAACATGATTATTATCCAATATCATCATTTGGTTCATACTCTAATGATTTGGACATTGGTTCGTGTAGTGTCCCAAATCCATAAAGATGAAGCATTGTACATTTGAAACCATTTTCGTACCATTGCAATCACGTACTTGGTGTCCTTTTTCACTACACTTATAACAAACTCACATTCCCTTCACGCAAGATCCAGGGTGTTTCTTCCCACAATTATCACATATGGGAAATTTCTTCTTTTCCCTCTTCTCATTATCCATATTTATCTCTTCCATCGTTTTCTTCTTTTGAGTCCCATCAAAGTCGTAGGACTCATAGAATTATTTACTTATCATATTAACACATGATACTATTTCTTTGTATGTTGAGAAAACATGAGAGACTATTTCCCTTCTAATTGTTGGTGTAATACCATGGAAGATATGATCTTTCTTACTCTTTAGATCATATGTATTGCTGGATTTCACATTCCTTATACTGGGCGCCATTTGTATACAATGACATACTCTTGGTCAATTTATGAATTTCAATGAATAATTCCAAACTTGTAAAATACATAACGTAAATAGAACAATTTATGGATATAATCCATAGTCATAAAAATATTTTCTTTTAGAATGTATATATTCATAAACCCTTCATAATGGATTGTAATGAAAATGAAAATTATCCTAAGAATGTCCCCTAGGAGTGTTGTAACCAAGAGTGTTGCAAGACCCGTTGTCGTCCACCAGTTCCCGTTCGATTCTATCTCAAAGTGATGTTTTCGGGTTTTACCCCTACGTACATCTGTGCCAAAGCCACCTCTACCTGCCTGTATCCAGACATGGATGTATTGCTTCGAAAACTCACAAAATATCAACAATACCAAAATTCTAGGAAGTTATTCTTTACTAATCCTCAAATCCTATCTTATGGATATGTGCTCTAATCAGAATTTATCTAAATTTAGCTTCCAAGGTTTGTACAAACCTTCCACTGATACCAATTGTAATTCCCCGACCCCAGTTACCGAGAGTCGGTGCATTATTATATAACATTTTCATGATCACAAAAGTTCATGTCTCGAAAGACAAATTAGTTTAGTAGCCTTGGAAGCATTAGATATATTCATAAGTCTTACATTACATCATAAAGTGAAAAAACAACAACAACATAGTATCCATTGTCCACACTCATATCTCCTCAGACTATCCTTATAGGTCAGTCATAAAATACTTCTTCGCATCCTGGGAAAAATAAATCATAGAAAGGGGTGAGCTCAGATGCTCAGTAAGGATAATAATATAGTGGAAACATTCATAAATAAGATTAAACATTTAAAGCAATGTATAATTAAAACAAAAGCCTTTTAAACATGAACATTTACATAATATGGAAGAAATAAAATGAAATAATTACATTTACTTATTCACATGCATATTCTACTAGTCGAATAATTATATGAAATATCAATACCCACATTCATAATGATGGATTTCATAATGCCAGACTATCATAACGACAAAGTCAAGGCTTTGAGCCAAGACTACCAATATGATTTTGTCAAGTGATCATGCCAAGATACTTGTTTGTCTCATGAGACCTACGGATGCATTGAGGAGCTATAGCGGGCTCCACCCATCACTTACTAAGTCCAATGCATTCCTCGCATGAATAGGTGTAATCATAACATAATGATCTGTATTAAAAATAGCATTCAAAATGTCAATAATTTCTCCATAAACCATGAATGGTATAAAAATAACACATCCAAAGTCAAACATATCTCAAAACCTTCAATACAATATGGATGTTTGGTATCATAATAAATCAACTTCAAATAATCATAAAATCCATCAAAGGATGCTGACATAGATGAAATCAAAACCATTTGAGAGAAATATCTCTTCCTTTGAAATCATTTATAAGATACATAATTATAAAAGAAAACACATAACATGAAAATATTATTATAATCTTGTAAGGGAATATTGAATGATTTTATAACGATGTAAAATAGTCTCACCCGTCGTATATGTTTAAAAACATTCTAACATTAATTTTGTCGAAAAGGTTAAAAAGGACCTTGTTTGGAAAACAATGGAAATATTACATTATAAAAATCTTATAAAAAGTCAAAAAATGGTATAACTAACTTTAACACATAGTCTATAAAATATAAAGAATGATTTTAAATTTTTTATGAAACAAGGATGCGGGTGATAAAGAGGTACCAGTAAATAATTACATATAAACAACCTCAGATAATGAAGAGATTGTGAAATAATCCCTAACCTTGTACTTTTACTGGGTCTAGGGCAAGTTAACCTCTTGTATAATAGTTGAATAATTGTTATTAAATTATAAAATAATCATCTACATACATATGAAATCATATATGATCTTTTAATATTTATTTGTTAATAATATTTTAGTATTATTGTCGTTTGAGGTGTTCACTTACTCATTTTCTTTTATATGTTTTGTTACATAAGCCATTTTTTATCGATAGGTTGTATCTTTTTCATATCCAGAATTATATCAAGACCATAAACATTATTTTCAATCATCAAATGAAAATTTTTCTTGAATGGATACGATGGGGAATAAATCACATCGTGTTTGTCAAGATGGTAGTCCGTACGTACGCACAAGCAACACTATCATTCATTTGATATTAAAATAATATATAATTGGATGGTTTATCATATATACAGAATCAACATAATGTTATATTTATTATTTAGAATAATTACACATCATTATCATACCCATCCAAATAATAACGTTTTGAATAACAATTACACCACGACATGGAGACGGTAAGCCGTACGTACACACGTATGATGAAATGTCATTAAAAATATGGATAGAATAATGAATATGGCTGTAACATATTTATAATAACATCACATTATATAGAATATACATGATTTATTATTGTATAAATGAAATAACAAAGAAAGAAGAAGTGGAAGAAGAAAGCAACTTGAAAGGGGGTGGTGAAATCATTACCTCTTTTTTGGGTTCTTCCTTTTGATTTGATCAAAAGGGCTCCTTATGTTGGATTTCTGATCAAAATAAGGCCAACAGGTTGAAGTGAAGGAATTTGAGAGAATATTTGGGATGGGGTTGGCCGACCTAAAAGGCTTTGAATGTATGAATTTGAGAGAAGGGGGAGTTCCCTTTTATAAGTGGGGGTGAGGGGAGCCTTAGGAAAAACGTAAAATATTATTTTATACTAAATTCTTATTCGGATAATAATGGCTCCAAATTGATTTATTTTGAAGTTATGGTAGGGATGGTTCAAAATCCTCCCAACCAATAGATTTTAGACAGGTTTGGGTCAAATTATTAACCTTATCTTTTAGTTTTAACTCTTAGTTAATTAGTTTGACATTTACCATGTCTCTTTGTATATTTATATTATATGGTTAATAGACTTACTATAAACCTCCAAGAGAACCCAATGAGGTTAATTAATGATACAACTATAATTATATAAGTCTAATGTTTAAACCTTAGATTTTTAGGAATTGAATATCAATTAATAATATAATATATTTTTAAAAATCTCTTTTATGTCAATTTTGACACTATTTGGTATTTTGTTTTTTATAAATTTTTAATATCATTAATTTTAAAGTCCTGTAAATTTCAAGGAAATTTCTTTCATAATTTTATTTGGAATTTTACAAGAACAAAGCTTCTGATGGAACCTGATTCCGAGGCCCGGTGTGCCCGAAATCATTTTTCGAAGTTCGGCTCCGGTACATTCAGTGAACGGACGCGCGAGTTTTTCTAACTTTTGAACCGGTTCCCGGAATCGAATTCTGAGGGCACCGATGGAATCGCAGCGCCAGTAATCTCTTAGAAACGCCTCTTCTGGAGTTGTGTTTGCTCGGGTGTGGTTTTTAATTTTCGGGCTTAAAGTTAAGAAATAAAATAATTTTACGATAACTTTATTTTATTTCACTTAAGCCACTTGGAAGCCACTTGAAGCCACTTAAAAACGGCTTAAGCTGAGTTGATCCGGATAGGATGCTATCCAGAAATATCCTACCCCCTTGGTTGGATATTTGTGAGGTGGGGCCCGCATGAGCCTCACCGTTTCTTTTCCCCTAAGTAACGCAACCGCGAAAACCCGTCATTATGAAAGTCAACTGACGCGTTTTCTTAAAATCATAACGCACCATTTAATTGGGTGGTTTATTTCGTGAATTAAATGGGCGGTTTCTTTTGTTGAATTAATTCTGCGAATTGATGGGTCGTTACTTACCTCTTTTTCGTTTTTTGGAGAAATAATAAAATAAGACCAACACGTCTTTTGAAGGATTGCACGTTGAGAGGTTTTGACAGAGTTCTTGAGCCTTCATCCTCCTTCGCGAAGAATGCGAAGAACGGGAAGAACGTGAAGAACACGAAGAACGTCGTCACCCTCGGAGTTTGACGACGCTTCACCCGATACGTTCTTCCCCGCCCCGATCTCCGATCACCAACTGCTTGAGGTAAGAGATCTCGGGTTTCTTTTTAATCTCCTTTGTGGTTTTTAACAAAACACCGATTTAATTATTTATAATTAAATCTGTTGTTTCATGGTCCGTTGCGTTCATCGACGCGACGCCAGATTCCGCGACGACGCGACGCCCTTCCGCGACGACGCGACGCCTTCCGCGACGCGACGAACCCCTCCTTCCGCGACGAGAAATTCCGCGAAGAACGCTCACGCGTGACGACTTGACAGGGTAGGGATTTTTATTTGGATGTTTATTTTTTTTCCGTGTTGTTTCCATTCAAAATGAAGAACCCGATTCACAAAACAATTTTATTTCATTAAAATTGTTTTCGGATATGTTTTCATGTGTTGAATAAATCCTCCGTTGTTTTTTTATCTAACGCGGAGGGTGCGGCCAAACGAACACGGCCCGACAACCCTCCGTTGTTCTTCGTGGTTGAGCGGATTTGGCGGGAGACGGAAAATCGTGACGCAAGGGCAGTTTGATGATTCCACAGTGAAGAACGAGTCCCTGGAGGAGCAGCAGCGCATACAGGAACAGAATCGGACCACCAGAGCGACTCCGGTGGCCCGCGGACTCGCGGCGGCGCGGGTCCGACGCACTCGGACGTGGCAAAGCCGCGTCCTTGATCCAGAGCAGCCCCCTCCAGGCCGCGGGGGCAGCGCCCCGCGGCGCACGGCTGTTCGGACACTCGACCGAACCGAGCTAGGCCGGTCCGACCGGCCGGGCCGTGCCCTGGCCAGACCGGACCGGGTCGGGTCGACTCGGTGCAGCCGTCCCCGGGGGGGGGGGGGGGGGGGGTCGGCCCGGGTCGGCCCGGGCCCGGACCCCCCGTCTTCGGACCGTTTTTGGTCAAATGCCCGTAACATGAGCTACGAGCCTCCAAATGACTCGCCGTTAGTGGAAACACGATACTTGGATCGAGACGGTCGTTTCGGTATATCGAATTCAAGGTTTCAGAATACTTTGAGTTCGGCCGGGTTGGTTCGTACACGAAACCAACCGGACCTTATGAGAAGAAACGCTCATATCTTGAGCTACGGACGTCTGGTTTACGTGCCGTCAGCTTTGATGTTTTCCTCTATGTGAGACGGATCTTTTGGCATATTCCGCCCGAGGTTTAGACGCAGGTGGAGTACGGTCGAGTTGGTTTTGCCTTAAAAACCAACTGGGCCCCTGGGACGAATAAAGCCAATAACTCTCAGACCGGGCGTCCGATTGACGCGCCGTCTGCGACGTTGAGTTCCTGTTGGCGATACTGAACTTTTGGATACATCAACTTTGGAATTTCTGACAGTTGATGTATCGGCCTCTCGGCTCGTGGAGCGGACCCTCCTGAACGAGCTTGCTGTGTGCGGAACCCTAGAGCTGGCTGCGACTGCTACTTCGACAGCGGCGACCGTGCAGAGATCCTCAGTGGACTGCGGCGATGACTGTGCAGAGATCCTCAGTGGACTGCGACGATGATAGTGCAGAGATCCTCAGTGGACTGCGACGACTACAGCACCCAGTGATCCTACGTGGATCAGTGCTACAGGTCATGTGTGGGCCCGATCATGTGTGGGTTCGATTCTGTGTGGGTCAGCACTCAGCGGTTCTGTGTGAGCCAGCGCCTACAGATCCTGTGTGGGCCCGATCCTGTGTGGTTCTATGCGGGGGTTAGTTACCTATCGATCCATTGTGGGTCCGACGACATAGATGGATCAATGATCATATTTATCGTCATTCGAAGAAGTATACCTGTGTGAGCTGAATCTTGAGTTACTCTCCTTTGTGGATTCTGTTGAGCTATCCTGTGTGGATTTACTATTTACTCTCCTTTTTGGATTGTGTTGAGCTATCCTGTGTGGATTTACTGTTTACTCTCCTTTGTGGATTGTGTTGAGCTATCCTGTGTGGGTATATGTTTGCTTTCTTGTGTGGACTGGGTTGTGCTTGGGCTCGGACGTTGGAGCCGAACGGGAATTGATGACTTAGGTATATGTATGGGCATATACCAAAGTCATGTCAGATGTTACTTCGTGATTGTATCTTCCCTTGTGGTTTATCCTTTGTGGATTTCGGGAGACCTTCGGGGGTCTCGGGGTCCCTACTGAGTAGCTAATACTCACCCCTGCACGGGCTATGCCCACACTTCGTGGTGTTGGTTGCAGACGACGGGCAACGCTGATCGTGGTGGAGGCTTACGAAGCAGGACGGTACCTGGAGGTGGAAAACTGGGCGGGACGTACTCGGAGCGGTTAGGTGGACCCGAGGAGCAGTGGAGGCTATCTGTACCCACCCTTCAGGAGGGACTTCCAGAGGATGGCTCTACGCTACGGCTTTTCCTTTCAGTTGCTGTTTTTCCTTTTTGTTGTACTTTACAGTTGGGCTTGTATTTCCGGCCCCTTTTACTTTCAGCACAGCTTGTACAGTTTTTGCTTAGTGTTTACTTTTCCGCTTGCTTACTATGTGGTGCTTGTTTACCTCTCAAAGGCAATGCCTTCCCCTTTTTTAGGGATTTACGCCTTGGTGCTAGTCGCCAACCCCTGGCCTATGGAAGGTGGTCTTGGGGTAGTCACGACACGAGCCCCGAGGGCGGGTCGTGACAAATTGGTATCAGAGGTGGTCGGTTCTATCGCAGACTCCGATCTTTCTTATATGTGAAGAAATAGTGTTTAGCATATTGGGTGTGGTTATCAGTCCAGGGAGTCCAGTGTTGGTGCGGTGGCCGACGTATCCGTACACTAGGACCCTGACTTCTGATTTCCGACTTAATGCAAGAAAACATTGATTGCTTGTGTGATTCATGTTTTATTTGTGATTACTTGTGTCAGCTCACCAGGTATACTATTATGACCGTGGCACACTTGTTTCCTTTTCAGGATGGCCCCACGATGGCAGCCAGCTAGGGTTCCGAGAGTAGAGCGCGACGATAGCCCGCCGAGCGAAGAGGCCTCGGTACAAGGCCCATTGATAGAAGAGGCACCGGCGGTACCTTTACCCGCCGAGCCCCCGATGCTTCCAGCGCCGATCGCTGACCATGAACGTCACCTCGGAGCTCTACACGAGTTCCAGCACTAGCGACCACCCAGGTTTCATGGGGAGACGGACCCCCAGGCAGCAGAGGACTGGCTGGAGGCGGTCGTATGAGTTTTCAGGCTAGTGAGGACACCAACAGTCATCATGGCGATCCTCGTGGTGAGCCTACTGCACGCAGAAGCAGGACGATGGTGAGGCTTGATGCTCCAGGTACACGATGAGGCCTCTCTCATCTGGATGAACTTCTATAGACTCGTCCGCTCAGAGTTCATCCCAACCACCCTCCGTGCGGTGTGCATTCAGGAGCTTATTCAGCTGCGACAGGGCAGCATGATTGTCGCCCAGTACGCGGCAAGGTTCACCGACCTTTCTCGCTACTCGACAGACATGGTACGAGACCCCTTCTTCCGGGAAGGGACCTTTGAGCAGGGTTTGAGACACGAGATCAGGGCATCGCTGATCTCCCTCAGCATCCCGAACCAGGCAGGAGTGCTGGAACGAGCCCTTATGATCGAGATCTTTCTGGGTGAGTCCACAGCGAGACCTACCGCAGGGCGGCATGTAGCAGAGTCTTCGGCAGTTGGTAGACAACAGATGACTCAGGGTTCCAGGCAGACCAGACCTTCCGGCAGACGACCTCGGGACACTGGCTTAGCTGTGCGGGGCACACAGCGTGGAGCCATTCTTCCAAGAGGCAGGCAGTGCAACGCGTGCGGCGGGCAGGGCCACGTGGCTCGTGACTACCCGACCCGCCGTACTGAGGAGCAGCAGACGGTGGAGGGGGCCACCCAGGCAGAGGAAGAGGGTCGACCGTGGCGGTCCGCAGGGAGGAGGCGGACGAGGCAGAGGAGCTGGCCGAGCAGCAGGTGGTGTGAGACGCTTTGAGGCTCTGCCACCACCACCACCAGGAGGTCTGCCCCTGACCACAGAGGGCTGGCGGGCAGAGACAGGCTCAGCTCCAGGCAGCGGAGGCCTACGACCACAGCGCGCCAGAGATGATTCGAGGTACGATCTGTGTCTATTACACCCTTGCTGTAGTTCTTATAGACACAGGAGTCATTCACTCTTTCATAGTCGCTGCCCTTGTTCGGAGTTCGGAGATTACGACCGAGCCGTTGGCTCGATCCTTACGGCTAGAGACCCCTACGGGAGCAGACTCGACGATTACGCACTGGTGTCGGCAGTGTGAGCTTACTCTAAGAGGAGATTTATTCGGCTGGGATCTTCTTGTAGCAGCGTCGAGGACATACGACGTCATCTTGGGCATGGATTTTTTATCTACAGTCCATGCTCAGATTGACTGTTTTAGGCGCAAGGTGCGATGTGTGCGCACCGACGGGAGTAGGTTCATCTTCACCGGCGAGAAGAGAGCCTTAGAAGCACAGGATGGACTCACGCAGAGGAGAGGATAGCCCATCACTCATCAGTTTGCTAGCCTCATCCTTGGAGCAGTTGACGTGCGGGGTCCTAGTTTCCCTACATTGGTGGATCAGTGTGCAGACGTCTTCCCTGAAGACATTCCAGGGCTACCTCCTCGCAGAGAGGTAGACTTTTACATTGACCTGTACCCCGGGACAGCCCCGATATCTACTCTAGCGTATCGGATGGCCCCCTCTTAGCTTCGAGAGCTACATGTACAGTTGGAGGACTTTTAGGGAAAGGGGTTCATCTGACCTAGTGTTTCACCCTAGGCTTCCCTGATATTGTTCGCCAAGAAGGCGGATGGGAGCTTGCGACTGTGTGTCGATTATCATCGCCTGAACCAGGTGACATTGAGGAACAAGTATCCACTACCGAGGATTGATGACCTCTTCGATCAGCTCAAGGTAGCATGGTGGTTCTCGAAAATAGACCTCAGGTCAGGCTATCATCATCTTAGAGTTCGAGACGAGGACGTGCAGATGACGGCCTTCAGGTGTCGGTATGGCCACTATGAGTTCTTAGTTATGCCCTTCGGCATAACCAACGCTCCAGTAGTGTTCATGAGCCTCATGAACAGGATCTTCCAGCCATACCTTGATTGATTTGTCGTGGTCTTCATCAACGACATTTTGGTGTACTCGACCACGGAGGAGGAGCACGCCTACCACTTGCGGGTTGTACTAGACACACTCTGAGAGCACCAGCTTTATGGCAAGCTCTCGAAGTTCCAGTTCTGGTTATGTGAGGTCCACTTCTTGGGGCACGTCATTTCTGAGGTGGGAGTTGCAGTGGATCCCGTGAAGATCGAGGCAGTTCTAGCTTGGGAACCACCCAAGAGCATGACGGAGGTGCGGAGTTTCTTGGGTCTAGCCGGATATTATCGAAGATTCGTGCCGGACCTTTCCAGAGTTTTGGAGCCACTCTCAGCTTTGACGAAGAAGGGGAAACCCTTTGTGTGGTCAGACAGATGTCTGCAGAGCTTCTAGGAGCTGAGGCAGAGATTGACCAGCACACCTATCTTGAGGTTGCCTGAGGAGGGAGTTGGATACGTAGTCTACTGCGATGCATCAGGGAGCGGACTCAGATGTGTCCTGATGCAGGAGCGGGCTGTGATCGCCTACGGATCACGTCAGTCGAGTCCACATGAGCAGAACTACACTACCCATGACCTGGAGTTAGCAACAGTGGTCTTCGCTCTGGAGACATGGCGGCACTATCTGATGGGCGAGCACTTTACATTCTTTTCTGACCACCAGAGTCTTAGGTACATCTTCTCTCGGAAGGACCTGAACCTGAGACAGCGGCGATGGCTCGAGTTCCTCCAGGACTATGAATTTTAGATAGTCTATACTCCTGGTAAGGGGAACGTGGTAGCCGATGCCCTCAGCAGGAGGACGGGCATCCAGCTACTTGAGGAGGCAACAGAGCAGCTAGCTGCTTTGCAGATATCCTTCGTGGATAGAGACAGAGAATCCTTCCTTCAGTCTCTCACCGTCTCTCCGCCACTTCTACAGGGGGTCAGAGAGGCACAGCATGGGAACACTGACTGTGAGATACGGTGTGCATAGATATCCTTGGGACAGGCACCTGATTGTTTCTCCCTTCGAGCAGAGCGCGACGTCCTGTTCCGAGGACGTACCTTGGTACCGGTCGCTTTACGAGAGGTGGTTCTGAGAGAGTTTCACACTTCTCCTTTAGCGGTACATCCTGGAGTGGCAAAGATGTACCAGGATCTTATTCGACAGCACTGGTGGCCGGGCATGAAGAAGGTTGTGGTAGAGTTCGTTTCACGGTGCCTCACCTGCCAGCAGGTGAAGGCAGAGCATCAGGTACCAGCATGCTTGGTACAGCCTTTGGAGGTCCCAGAGTGGAAGTGGGACGGGATATCTATGGACTTCGTGACTGGACTTCCACGAACTTCCAGAGGTCACGACTCCATTTGGGTGATTGTTGACCGACTCACCAAATCGGCACACTTCTTATCCATCTGAGAGCAGGGCTCAGTGGAGAGCTTGGGGTGTCTCTACGTTCAGGAGATTGTATGGCTTCACGTTGTGCCATCGACTATCGTCTCCGATCGGGACGCTCGCTTTACTTCCTGACTTTGGAAGGGGTTGCAGGAGGTGTTCGGGACGCGGCTACGTTTGAGCACTGCCTTTCACCCTCAGACGGATGGTCAGACGGAGAGGACCATTCAGACTCTCGAGGACATGCTCCGCGCATGTGACCTTGACTTTGGTCATAGCTAGGAGGACCACCTACCCTTGGTGGAGTTTGCGTACAACAACAGCTACCACTCCACCATCGGGATGGAACCATACGAGGCGTTGTATGGAAGGCCTTGCAGATCTCCTTTGTCCTGGATAGACCCTGGGGAGTGTGCACTTGTGGGACCAGAGATGGTCCAGGCCACGACAGAGAAGGTCCAGGTTATCCAGGAGTGGATGAGGACAGCTCAGAGCTGGCAGAAATCATATGCTGATAGGAGGCGGAGGCCACTAGAGTTCGAGGATAGCGACCACGTCTTCTTGCATGTCTCACCTCGACGTGGTTTGCGGAGATTTGGCCGAGGCGACAAGTTGTCTCCACACTTCATCGGGCCGTTCCAGGTCCTCAGCAGGATTGGCGAGGTGGCTTATCGCCTGGCTTTACCACCTCAGTTTCACAGCGTGCACGACCTCTTCTACGTATCTCAGCTGAGGAGATACGTGCATGACCTGACACACATCATTGACCATGGGGAGCTAGACGTGGATGATGGGGAGACTTTTACGGAGGTCCCGGTGGAGATAGAGGATCGAAAGGAGCGGGTCCTGGGTGGGCGATCGATTCCTCTTGTGCACATCAGATGGCAGCATGGGAACCTCCAGGAGAGCACATGGGAGAGGGAGGCTCAGATATGTGCTCAGTACACACATTTTTTTCCCTTGTTTATGATGTATATTTACGGGGACGTAAATCCCAGAGGTGGGAGTAATGTAAAGAACCTTAAATTTCAAGGAAATTTTTTTCTTAATTTTATTTGGAATTTTACAAGAACACATTTTCTTGACGGCACCGGATTCCGAGGCCCGGTGTGCCCAGAATAATTTTTCGAAATTTGGCTCGGGTACGTTCAGTGAACAGACAAGCGGGTTTTTCTAACTTTTGAACCGGTGCCCAGAATCGAATTTTGAAGGCACTGATGGAATCGCAGCGCCGGTATTCGCTTAGAAACGCCTCTTCCGGAGTTGCGTTTTCTCGGGTGTGGTTTTTAATTTTTGGTCTTAAAGTTAAGAAATAAAATAATTTTACGAAAAATTTATTTTATTTCACTTAATCCACTTGGAAGCCACTTGAAGCCACTTAAAAGTGGCTTAAGCTGAGTTGATCTGGATAGGATGCCATCCATAAATATCCTACCCCTTGGTAGGATATTTTTGAGGTGGGGCCCGCACGTGCCCCAACGTTTCTTTTCCGCTAAGTAACGCACCAGCGAATACCCGTCATTATGAAAGTAAACTGACGCGTTTTCATAAAATCATAATGCACCATTTAATTGGGAGGTTTATTTCGTGAATTAAATGGGTGGTTTCTTTCGTTGAATTAATTCTGCGAATTGATGGGTCGTTACTTACCTATTTTTTGTTTGTTGGTGAAATAATAAAATATGACCAACACGTCTTTTGAAGGATTGCACGTTGAGAGGTTTTGATAGAGTTCTTGAGCCTTCATCCTCCTTCGCGAAGAATGCGAAGAACGCGAAGAACTCAAAGAACTCCATCACCCTCGGAGTTTGACGACGCTTCACCCGAGACATTCTTCCCCGCCCCGATCTTAGATCACCAACTGCTTGATGTAAGAGATCTCGGGTTTCTTTTTAATCTCCTCTGTGGTTTTTATCAAAACACGGATTTAATTATTTATAATTAAATATGTTGTTTCTTGGTCCAATGAGTTCATCGACACGATGCCGGATTCCATGACGACGCGACGCCCTTCCGCGACGACGCGACGCCTTCCGCGACACGATGAACCCCTCCTTCCGCGACGAGCAATTCCGCGAAGAACGCTCACGCGCGACGACTTGAAAAGGTAGGGATTTTTATTTGGATGTTTATTTTTTTCTGTGTTGTTTCCGTTCAAAATGACGAACCCGATTCATAAAATAATTTTATTTCATTAAAATTGTTTTCGGATATGTTTTCATGTGTTGAATAAATCCTCTGTTGTTTTTTATCTAACGCGGAGGGTGCGGGCCAAACGAACACGGCCCGACAACCCTCCGCCATTCTTCATGGTTGAGCGGATTTGGCGGGCGACGGAAAATCGTGACGCGAGGGCAGTTTGATGATTCCGCAGTGAAGAACGAGTCCCGGGAGTAGCAGCCGTGCAGACGGGAATAGAATCGGACCACCGGAGTGACTCCGGCGGCGCGGGTCGCCGGCGCAGTGGCGCCGGTAGTCGGGAGCAGCGGCACACGTGGACCCGTGGCCGCATGGGTCCGGCGCACTCGAACGCGGTAAAGCCGCGTTCTTGATCCAGAGCGGCCCCACGCGGGGATCGCGGTACCTCCATGCCGCGAGGGTAGTGCCCCGCGGCGCACGGTCGTTCGGCCGCTCGGCCGAACCGAGCCAGGCCGGTCCGACCGGCCGGGCCGCGCCCTGCGCGGACCGGACCTGGTCGGACTGGGTCGGGTCAACCCGGTTTGGCTTCCCCCCCGGGGGGGGGGGAGGGGGGGTCGGTCAAGCCCCGGACCCCCGTCATCGGACCGTTTTCGGTCAAATGCCCGTAACTTGAGCTACGAGCCTCCAAACGATTCGCCATCAGCGGAAACACGATTCTTGGATCGAGACGGACGTTTCAGTTAATCGCACTCAAGGTTTCGGAATACTATGAGTTCGGCCGGGTTGGTTCGTACGTGAAACCAACCGGGCCTTCGGAGTGGAAACGCTCATATCTTGAGCTACGGACGTCCGATTGACGTGCCATCAGCTTTGATGTTTTCCTCTATGTGAGACGGATCTTTTGGCATACTCCGCCCGAGGTTTGGACGAAGGTGGAGTACGGTCGGGTTGGTTTTGCCTTAAAAACCAACCGGGCCCCAAGGACGAAAAAGCCAATATCTCATAGACCGGGAGTCCGATTGACGCGCCGTCTGCGACGTTGAGATCTTGTTGACGATACAGAACTTTTGGATACATCAACTTCGGACATTGTGACAGTTTATGTATCGGCCTCTCGGCTCGTGGACCAGAACCTCCCGAACGAGCTTGCTGTGTGCGGAACCCTAGAGCTGTCTGTGACTGCTACTTCGATAGCGACGACCGTGCAGAGATCCTCAGTGGACTGCGGTGACGACTGTGCAGAGATCCTCAGTGGACTGCGACGACGACAGTGTAGAGATCCTCAGTGGACTGCGACGACTACAGCACTCAGTGATCCTACGTGGATCAGTGCTACAGGTCCTGTGTGGGCCCGATCCTGTATGGGTCTGATCCTGTGTGGGTCAGCGCTCAGCGGTTCTGTGTGAGCCAGCGCGTACAGGTACTATGTGGGCCCGATCCTATGTGGGTCTTTGCGGGGGTTAGTTACCTATCGATCCTTTGTGGGTCCGACGACGTAGATGGATCAGTGATCATCTTTATCGTCATTCGAAGAAGTATACCTTTGTGAGCTGAATCTTGAGTTACTCTCCTTTGTGGATTCTGTTGAGCTATCCTGTGTGGATTTACTGTTTACTCTCCTTTGTGGATTGTGTTGAGCTATCCTGTGTGGATTTATTGTTTACTCTCCTTTGTGGATTGTGTTGAGCTATCCTATGTGGGTATATGTTTGCTTTGCTGTGTGGACTGGGTTGTGCTTGGGCTCGGACGTTGGAGCCGAACGGGAATTGATGACTTAGGTATATGTATGGGCATATACCTAAGCCATGTCAGATGTTACTTCGTGATTGTATCTTCCCATGTGGTTTATCCTTTGTGGATTTCGGGAGACCTTTGGGAGTCTCAGGGTCCCTACTGAGTAGCTTATACTCATCCCTGCACGGGCTATGCCCGCACTTCGTGGTGTTGGTTGCAGATGACGGACATCGCTGGTCGTGGTGGAGGCTTGCGGAGCAGGACTGTACCTGGAGGTGGACCATTGGGCGGGACGTACTCGGCGCGGTTAGGTGGACCCGAGGAGCAGTTGAGGCTATCTGTACCCACCCTTCAGGAGGGACTTCCATAGGATGGCTCGACGCTGCTGCTTTTCCTTTCAGTTGTTGTTTTTCCTTTCAGTTGTACTTTACAATTGGGCTTGTATTTCCGACCCCTTTTACTTTCAACACAGCTTGTACAGTTTTTACTTAGTGTTTAATTTTCCACTTTCTTACTCTGTGGTGCTTGTTTACTTCTCAAAGGCAATGACTTCCCCTTTTTTCAGGATTTACGCCTTGGTGCTAGTCTCCATCCCCTGGCCTATGGAAGGCGGGCTTGGGGTAGTCACGGCACGGGCCCCGAGTGCGGGTCGTGACATTAATACTTATAACCTAATTCATTTAATCAACCCTAACATGTCATATTAACCTATAAAATTTTTGGAGTTCATTTAAAGTCTCAAATTATATTTATTTGGGTATTTATAATATCATTTATTTTAATACACCACTATTAAGATAATTACATCATCATCATTGTGTCATAAATAAAATAAATTATATAATGTCTGAAAATTATAAATAAACTACCATTATTTAGTAAAACTTTTTATATTTATAATTAATATTTATAAATGAATTTAACTTTTCTATAACCCTATATTAAAAATGTATTAGCCATTAAACTTTCATTTTAACTATTTTAACTCTCTTTGAATTAAATTATAATAAATGTACTAATATAATCCATGTGGACCAAAGAGTTTTATATATTATTCCTATGGTTGTTTAGGGTCGAATTATACTTATCCAATAGAATTAATACAAGTGTTAGTGTAATAATAATATCATTTTTACCCTTAATTACACTATTTACATTTATCTGTGGTAAATAAAAGTAAACAGTTACTATTCACCAAAAATTATTTTTTTTATTATTGATCCACAATTTACTACTTGATATTAACCGTGTCTCTCGGATTTTCAAAATTCCACTCACAGAGGTGGTAAATTTATATTTTATGTGAATTTTCAAATTCTCCTAGGAGGTGGGTAAAAGACGGTGAATTGTTAAAAAACAAATTTATATATCTAAAATTATTCTAAACTAACTCCAATGAATTACATTGAACTTATATATGTATTATGTATCTCCTTTGTCCTTAATTAAATTTAAATAATATAAATAATTATTTAATAAAAAATCGGTTTTAATCTATAACTCATTATTTTTCCTTATTCATCAAAAATTGAAAGTTTTCCAAAAAAAATCTAAAATTCACCCTATGATAATTTATATATTACAAATCCAAAAATGAAGTCCATTTTGTGAGATAAAATTTATAAAATTTCACAAATTGGGTATTACTATTCACAACGTCTAGTTTGATTGGTTGTGGTGTGTGTTAGAACTTGAAGTTGCGTACAACAAACACTACTATATTATTCAAATTGAAGCATAACGTGGAATCATGTGGTGTTACATGTGTTCTTGTGTGTCTTGGTTGTTTTGGTAATTTAATTAAACTAATTTGTTAAAATAATTCATAAAAGAAATTTTATTCCATACTACCTAGGCTTATGATTACCTTGTTTAATCTTTTCAGATATGGCACATGGACATTGACTGCATGTGGTACGAGTAGTTGATGCCTAGAAGGCTGGCCCATTTGATCATTAAGGTCATAATAGAGAGGCAGATTGTGACCCATGGAAAAATACCCTTCGTTCCTTCTAGTGGAAGACTCTGGGAATGTATGAGGACAACTTTTGATACATGGATATTGAGGTTTTTCTCGAGGATCTGGTGATCACTTTCATCATGATCAAAGCCATGATAGAGCACTAGGTTCTTGTGGTAGTGAGCCTTATGCAAGGTGTGGCATGTTAGTGGTGGATGATTTACCTTGAGGAGAGTAATGAGACTATTGTCTCATGGGTGGACTTTGAGAATGATTTTCGATCAGAGTTCCTTTGCTCAAAAATGATGATCTAGCATAGGTAGGAGTTGTTCTCCCTCTAAAAGGCAAGTATTTCGGTGAGGGAACTGAGAATCGTGTTCAAGGATCTCGTGCACTTTTCATTAGATCTCTTACCAAATGAGGATTCATGGACTAAATGAATGGAAGAGGCACTCCGACCTTATCTTTAGTATATCGTCACACACTTTACTCTATTGATATACATATATGTTCTGAAGAAGGATGAATTGGTGGATATGATGCACTAATAGGTAGGTGTACGATAATAGGGGATCCAACCGAGTTCTTCAAAGGGGATGTAATTACAATTCCAGTCTCTGGAATTAGGGACTTCTATGTTTTGGCCAGTGGGAAGTACGTCACAATAATTCAATTTATGTTCTCCTCTTCCTCGAAAATTCCCCATAAACCTAGGACTGGTTTTCTTTATCTGTGGAGGCCATAGAAATCATCAGAACCAGTGCCTAGTTCAATCGCAGTACTATGGGGGTGGGAAGGCTAAGCACCCACCTCAGTATAAATAGTTGTCGATCATGAATTTTACTACAGCAGGGGTTGTGATCTCCTACTTCTCCAAGGGTGGATGGTGCTGGAGAAGTCCAAATACAGGGTTCTTTTCGTGGACCTCATCCCGGGAAAGGTTGGGGAGGCAGTTTATAGAATATGGGTAGAGGAGCTAGGTGTGGGATGTTTCACGATGTCAAGGCAGCAATTTTAGGGGTTCCATAGGTTGATTGGGGTACAATCACTATATTTTCACTCATTCTTCCACTTATATTGATTTAGGATCATCACATTCCTTTTTTACAGCTGGTATATCCCATTATCTAGGACTAGAAATTGAGAGTCTTTTCATTACATGCTGTTGAGTATGCCATTTGGAAGACATACATGTTTTTTTGATGTTTTCCAAGGATGTAGACTGATGCTTGGGCCATATCAGTCTATTGGAGATCGTTTTATACTAAATATCTAGTCATATGATGTCATCCTAGGAATAAAATGGTTGTTTTCCTTGCATTCTGTAATCAACTACATCCGAAGAAGTGTTGTATTCTCAGGTGTGGATGACCAACATATAGTCTTTGTTGGTGAGTAGAGCAACCCGGTGGGTAGTCGGGGTGTAGAGCATCTTCTCTCCTTGACGGCCGACCCGTCAGTGGGATCAGTAGACATAGATATGGTAGAGGTTCTGGGGGTTTATATATAGTTCATGGATGTCTTCCCATATGAGGTTGAGACCCCATCACTTTGTTGTGACGTTGGGTTCAGAATAGACATGCAATTCAGTGCCTGTTTAATTTCATTGACTCCCTATCAGAAGGAACCATCTAATATGCAAGATTTGTGTATTTTGGTTGATGACCTGTAAAAAAAGGGTTTTATCTTTCCATGTGTGTCTCCATTGGGTGCTCTGCATTAAATCACAATGAAGTAAGATAGTGGTCTGAGGCTATGTATAGACTACAAAAGGCTGAATAAGGTATTGAAAAACAATCGTAACTCTGCCCTCCTCTAAGGATATATGATCTTTCTGGCCAGAAAAAGATATAATGTTTCTTCTCTATGATTGATATATGGTATGGATATCACTAGTTGAGGGAGAAGGAGGGTGACATACCAAAGATTTCTCTCAGGTGAATGTATGTGAACATTGAGTTTGTGGTCATGCCCTTCAGCATTATGAATGCACCACCCGTGTTCAAGGGTCTCATGAAATTTTTCTTCCGAAAGTCCCTAGACAAGATCGTTATTATGTTCATCAACAAAATCCAGATTTACTCATGGTCTTAGGAGGAGCACGTTGATCATTTGAGGACTATCTTAGAGGTCCTCCGACACCACAAACTCTATGTGAAGTTGTACAATTGAATGGTCTAGACCCTAGAGGTGAAATTCGTGGGACACATGGTGTATCAGCAAGGGATATTAGTGGACCCATCAAGGGTCGATGCAATTGTTTCTTTTGAATAACCCAACAATGTGGTAGAGGTTTTCCGCATCCTACATCTAGAAGGCTTTTACTGGAGGTTCGTACATGACTTCTCTTGTGTTGCAGCTTTTTGATGACATTTTCAAGATGATAAAAAGCCTTTGTGTGGAGTAATCAGTATTAAGAAGCTTTTGGATATATGAAGGGGAAGCTGGTTGATTCCCCAGTGCATAGGTTACCAAAGGAAGGAGTGATGTTCGTGGGGTTCTGTGATGCATCCGGTCTAGGATATAGAAATGTGATTATGAAACAATTAGTAATGATATCTTATGGGTCTAGGAAGTTACATATAAATGAATGTAACTTTTCCACCCATGATTAGGAGCTTGAAGTGGTTGTGTTTGTGCGGATGTTGTGGTGACATTACCTCATCAGGGAGTGCTTTTTTGTCATCAAGGCTCACAAGAGTTTTGGTTACATCTTCCCCTAGTGATACATAAACTAGTGGTAGAGATGGTGGATGGAGTGTCTTTAGGAATTCATCTTCGAGATCCATTACCTCTTAGTAAAGGTGAATATGGTGGCAAATACAGTGATCAGAATGTGGAAGAAGAAGGTAGTTCAAAAATCCACAAATTCATGATGTCAATGGAGGAGTTGGACGATTTACATCTGTATATTGGAGTGCATGATGATAGAGGATATCTGTTTCAGATTATAGTTTAGTATTCCTTTTTGCAGAAGGTGGAGGATTCTCATTGGGGATACTTAGAGACTAAAGTGATATATGATCGCGTTGACTAGGGTGATTCTCATAAGGGATGGTTGTAGGAGAGTTATAATTAGATGTTATTCCATAGAAATCTGTTCCTCTTCATAGAAATGTGAGAGTTTTTTACACATGTGTTCCATATATCATCCCTAGAGGTGTATCCAAGAATTTATTAGATGTACTGTGGCTTGAGGGAATAGTTTTGGTGGCCCGTGATGAAACAGGCAGCGTCAGAGATGTCTAATGTTTCCTGGTGTGTCAGCAAGTGAAGGATGAGCACCATGTTCTCAATGTCCAATTGCAGCCCTTAGAAATACCCGAGTGAACGTGTCATGACATCTTGATGGATTTAATCACAATATTACCCAAGACTTTAGGAGGATGTGATGCACAATGGGTATTAATGGATTGGTTGACAATGTCAGATCACTTATTGGAGATCATTGAGTCGAGAATAGTGTATGCCTTTGCACTGTGGTATGTGGAGGTGGTGGTGCCACTACATGGAGTTCCAAGATTTTTTTCTGGCATTAGGATATAGGTTTCAAATCATTAGTATAGAGGAGATTGAAGCATGTCTTTGGCACCCAGTTACGGCTCATCACTTCTTTCCACCCTCAGATGGATGGGCAGACAGAGATGACCATCCAGATGATGGATGACAAGTTATAGGAATGTGTTCTAGAATTCATGGGGTCTTAGGTGTGATATTTGAACTGGATAGACTTTTCATAAAATAATAGCTATCACTCTTCATTTGGTATGGCTCCATTCGAAGCTTCATACCAGAGGTCATGTCATTAACTCTTGCATTGGACAGAGTTTGGGGAGGCATCTATTCATGGTCCTGATTTTGTGAAGAGTGTGACATAAAAGGTGCCCCGTGTCCATGAGAGGATAAAGTTACCACAAGACTAATATAAGTCGTATTCCTATCATAGAAGAAGGTCTTTCGCATTTGATGTTTGAGACCATGTTTTCATGATGGTTTCCCCTTGATGGGGGAGTGGAGTTTTGAAAGAGGGAGTACGAATTATACCTAATTTTTCAGACATTTAAAGGTGTTGGGCTGAGTTCGAAAAGTGGCATATCAACTAGAATTTCCACCGTGATTGGAGAGGATCAATGAATTCTTCCATGTCTCTCATTTAATTTAATAACTAAATGATGGATCCCATGTTATTTACTATGGATATTTGGATATCGAGGATGAAAAATTGTTCATGGAGTGACTTGTAAGAATTGAGAATTATGTGGAAAAGGCACTTAATGGATGAACCATTTTTTTGGTTCCAATGTTGTAGAGGAATGGTGGTCTCGAGCAGAGTACTTGGGAGTGTGAGGCACAAATGTGTTCCTAGTATGCAGAGCTCTTCTATGTATTGTTTCATTGTTTTACATTTTTGATTTTCTTTATGATGTAATGATAGACCTTGTTCATTATCAAATGAGTTGATTCCTTATTCTCTTAATATGTTTGAAAAATGTACTACATATGGGGAGGGGAGGACCAGATCCATAATTGAAATACATTAATAGGGATGTGAAGAAACCCATTCAGACAAGTTAGATCCACCCAAATAGAACTGTGTCTTAACATAGATAAAGGAACTACCTAATCTATGGCTCTAGATTTGGGGACCTTTTGTGTTTGTGTGGTTGTTTGGGGAAGTGGGGAATGAGTGTTTATATAGTTGTTCAAGAGATAGATGTTAGGGAGGTTACAATATATTTCTAGGTTTTCACTCTAGTTTTCGAATGATGCTGGGTATTTTGTCCCTAAGATGTATCTTATGGGGTGGTAGATTGGACTTCTCTTTTACTAAGATTGGTTTAAAATTCTCATTGATGAGAATTGTTTGGAAGGTATCTAATGTAATGACCCATATTTCCACCAGCCATTACCTTATGAAAATCCAGTGTTTAGGTGTTTTTTGACGCAATAGTATGTCATTTCAAGAGTTTTCCAAATTTCCTATTTTCCCAATAGTGACTCAGGGAATTGGTGTCAAGGAGTCGGTGTCAGGAAAAATGTTAGTCATAGAATTGGCGAGTTTTTGTGGTGGCAGATCAGCTTTGATATCTCAACATCAGAAGGTAACATTGGTAGCTCAACCATTGGTGGCTCAGCATTGGTGACTCAATTCCAGTTTTTCCAGTTTTTCCCTTTTTTCCAATTTCACCCCGCTTACATCTTATTTAACATAAATTGAGTTTAAAGAGATTTTGGGAATTTCTATTTGAATTTTAATGGATATTAATTATATATTTAATATCCTAGAACTTTGGGGACAACGAAATACTCAAACCATATGATATTGACCATGATCCCATGTTAATGGATTTTAAAACCATTCTTCCTTTAATATATGATATGGATCATCAAATCACAGATCCTCCATTCCCTATGTTTTTTTGTTCCCTCTCGGTGAACCTAAATATATTCTCTATATAATAGTCATTCACATTGGATAGTTCCCCCTAATGCCCCATTATCTTGGAGTGTCCTTCTGCACACATAATACCATGTTCTTGGCTCAAAGAGGATATTTGGTTTTCTATTGTCTCATATAGGTATTTCATCAACCTATATATAATTGTGTATCGTGCATGATGGGTGTAGATATGATTCCTTATGTATAACGGGTGAATAAATTTTGTAAAAATTTAAATAAATAATAATATAATATGATAAAATGATAAAATGGGTCAATACAATAACAAGTAGGTAGTTGACTGATGTTTTATTGCCTGATTTTGTTTGTTATACATGTTTCATTATAGATATTTGTGGATGAATTCCTTCTAAAAATCATGGTTGTTAGTGTTATTTCCTTCTGCACTGGTGGTGTTTGGTTTTTTTAATGTTGTTTGATAATTGATTGTAACATGAAATATTCATAATCACATAAAATTGGCTAATTAATTGGGTGACCTAACATAAAAAATGTTCCATGATCACCCAAGTTATTTATTGTAGCGTTAAATATCACTTGTTGAATAAATATGAATAACCTTAGCTTGATGGTATGACCATGTGTTGTATGTTTTATAGGGTTTCATCATTGTGTATGTTGTGGGTAAACATGTGGAAAGAGGACTTGGTTATGTGAGAAGGGTGTGGTATGTGTGTGCTGTTGGGATGTGGTTAAATGGTAGTTGTTGTGGGATTGGATTTTGGGGTTGTAGGGGTGGTGTTTTGGAATATTAGGGTGAGATACTGATTGATTAGGGAATGTATGGACTTGTAAGTATTAGGACATCCATTGATTGTGATGTGGCCATTGATAAATGTTATGAAATGGGACTGCAATGTGGTTATGGGATTGTTATGCAGTGGGACTACATCTTTGGTGTTGTTGTGCCACAGGTCTATAGGGTTTGGTTGTGAGATCTGGATTGTGAAGTATAACACTAGAGAATGAATGGTGGAAATGGTTTAACAGATGTCAAGGGATTAATGGGGTGTGTAGTGATACTGTACATTGATCATTCTCAGTTTTTTTAAGAATGGGTGTTAAAATGGAAATGATTTACCTTGGTACCTCTTCCCTTGTAGGTGTTGTGCTTCATAGTTTCTCCAAGTAGTGTTGGAATAAACTAAAGTGAAACCCATAATTAATAAATATAAATTGTTCAATGAAAAATGTGTTGAGTGTATGCTTTAGCAGTGGTTGTTGCATAGTTGTGCATATAGGGGTAGCATCAAATGTGGTTCTGTGTGTGTTTTTTGTTTGTTTTGGAACACGTATGTTGGGTTGAGTGTTTCTATTCTTATATATAAAAACATTAGTTCCTTATGATTTCTATACACACCCCACCCTCATTAATCACCACGTGACAAACACCCCCATTTCATGGTGGGGGGGGTGTATTTCCCAACATACTATTGGGAAGATGGATGGTAGGTTAATGACTTTTATCCTCACACCCACTTCTATGTTCTTACCGATCGAGCATATCTGGGTAGGATGTAATGGAATGAGGTTTACTATAGTCTAAGATCCTTTGGTATTTTTTTTGTGGATGAGGGGCCTAGGGGTTTGCAGGACATGATTTGTTTCCCACGTGTCTTCGGGGTGACACCCAAGTGTCTTTTCGCGAGAGGTATGGTGGTTGTGGCTCAGGTATTTGCAGGGGAGATTTGTGGTGTGGTGGAGGACCAAGTGTGTGTGGGAAGGTTGTGGTAGTGGGTCTATGTTTTGGAAGAGAGGTAGTTTCATGACGTTAGCCATAAGTAATAGTAGTAAACAAATGGGAAATTTGTGTGGGGTTCACAAATGTTGATGTTCTTATAATACTACTTTACTTTACATGCATTATTTGGTGATTGTACCTTGGTGAGGCTGGGCTAGTTATTTTTCCTTATTTGGGGCATTGTGGTTCTACTATTTTCTCATAGGGGAATTAGTATGATCCCCCACTTGAGCGTGTGTGGCTTTAGTTTTCCTACTTGTTATACATGTATAATCACCCAATATCTATAAATCTATTTTCTAGTTTCATGGAGGACTTTAAAAATGGTACTGGACTTTACTAGCTCGGGTTCCAGGGAATTTGGTTTTATGCTACCTAGTTTATTATTTTGGTACTTGTTTTAGTACATTGGTGGTAATTTTGTTCTATTTTACATTTATATCATTCATGGGTTGGATTTTGGTTTCATTTCCATAAACCCTAGGGGTTTCTTGGGTTATTTACCATCTTATCTCCTGATCTTATTTTCATTAAAATAGTAATTACTTACATTTTAGTGGTAGATTTGATACCCTTGGTGCTATTCCCCACTTAGGGGCCTACTGGGGGCGGGAATTGCGGTTATTTTCTCTCTTTTATCTTGAATAATGAAGGTCTTGTAACATTGTTGTCCATTCACACATCCTGAGGAAGGTGGGTATAAAATCCAACCTTACCCACTCTGGGTATTTCAGGACTCCTTTGCAAAAATTACACGCCATCCTTAGCCATTCACCATTCCATTTGTGCCTTTTTTCATGAAGTAAAACAATGTGGTTTTTCCACATCACATGTCCATAAAAGGTTATGTGTCCAATTAAGTGGAACTGAAATATGTGGGCCCCAATTCCATTTACAATTATACATAGGAAGCCTATTTCATAGGTTTGATTCCATCTTCAAAACAATTCTCCACCCATAGTTGTGGATAATATATAAAGATCCCCATTACATGGCTTAAAATGAGAATCATAAAAAATTAGGACCAAAGGGTCTCTCGTCCAAAAGTAGAATTGATAGTGAACCTCTAATTCAAATAGATCCGACTATTGACGGATAACATCATACACAAATAGGTGATCCCAAACCGATGCATGAAAATAATCAATTGATTATTTTGGGGGTGACCCAGGTCATACATGGGAATGATAAAAATAGTCACAAATATGTCTTAAATATATAAGAGAGACCCAGAGTAGAGAACAGTTCCTCCCCTAAAGGTTGGTATGATACCAACATTCTATCCTCTCATCTAGTGTGTTTTATTAAGTGTCATTGTCTATGTTACCCAAAAAATTCATGCATTTGTAATAAAGATAAATACATCATCACTGATATAAGATCCTTTGGTTGTTTCTATATCCACAAACAATCCTTGTTAGAGTCTTCATGGATGTTGTGTTCCCGATGTGAATGACTGTAAAAAACACAACCACATACAATAAATTTTCAAGGTCATAATTTTTTCTGATACAAAATAGTAAATCCAAATTGAATCCTTATGCAAGGTTGCAATTTCACTAACCCGTTATGCCACTTTAAATCACAAAATGAAAAAATGAGAATGTAGAAATCCATGAAGCATGTATTCATATATAGAGTTTTTACATTGATGGCTATTATTTTGGTGTGTTAGTCAAATATAATGAATGATATATCCACCAGAAGTATCTTAAATCCAATGGTGTGTCACATGTTCTCACAGACAAGCTCAGTAGCCATTGCATTGGGAAAGTCCTTGACTAGGAAGAGGACACCATCACCCTTACGACATCATTAACATTGGGTTTCAAATTAATTGTTTCATGATTACCATTTAAATGGTAAACTCCCAACCTTAGAGGTATCTTTACATGACATTCAGTTTATGAATCCCTACCATCCATCCACTCAATGATGGTTGGTTGTCCATAACTAAATTACCCCAAGAGTCCCCTCCTACCATTTTGGGAGCATATCCCCAGATAATGACAATCATTACCTACCATACCATTGGTAGGCTGATGAATTGGCCTTTAAAAACTTCATGTCAGTAACATAGTGGTCCCTCCAATGGGCCCCTGCCAGTAATGATCACCAGCCCTACTATGCTACTGAGCATCCCCACCATGAAGAGTATATGACCCGATCGGCAACAACTAAATTCATGTGAACCTATATCCCTAGGGTTGATCGAATTGGTGACAACAAAACAAGGTTGAATATGTCAACATCCTTGTTTATATTGACGAATGACACCAGTAAAACATGATGGACCACTACAAGGAGAATAACGTTCCTTCTCATTCTTATCACGAATTTCTATCTAATACAACATAAAAACATGTAGATGAAAATTCATGTGGATGAATATCAATACCACCAGTCAAATATAGTGGAACCTAATGAAAATATGAAAATACAAGTTGATTAATATCCATCCTAGTAGCTAGATATAGTGGAAAACTACTAGAAATTCTAGGATACTTCTTATTCATATCAAGCCAATCAGTAAAATACTGTATAAACCAATGATTATATGAGAATTCCTACTAATCGATATGTATTCCATCAATAAAATAATGAAAAATTCCATGAAAAGATTCAAATCAAAACTATATAATATCAATTTCATTAGTCTAATATTATAAAATTCAATGAGAAGATACATATTCCTACATATTTAGATCGATATTTTTAGTAAAACACAGTGGTAAATGGAGAAATAAGCTTGTGTATCGTGGTTTTAAATTAAGGAAAGATTATTTTCTCTACCCCCACATAGGAGGACAATCATTATTCATTAATTTTAAATAGAGGAAATAATTAGGCACATATACCTTCTCTTACAACATAATGGAAATATATCATATGTTCCATCCAAAAAAGAATCTCGTCACATATATGTAATGATGGAGGGTCAAAAATCAATCCCTAACCATATCTTATAGAATTTCCAATATGTAATCATGTGGTTGGAAATTTCTAGTATCCATTCCCACAACCCCACCTTCTCATGTGGGGTGACTCATCGACACAATAAGATTTGCACCCAAGAGTAGACATGCATCCCTTATCCCATATAAGAGGATCATCAAAAATATTCCTTCATAAATTACCAATAATATTAGTCAGAAATACGTGTTCCAACATGGGGTCAATGGTATACTCTAGTATCCACTCCATGGAACACATATATCCCTTCTGTAATTATAAAGTGTTATTGGTACATCCCATCATCATCATGGGATCCAATTGAATAGAAACTAGTATATTAAGGCCATTTCTTATATTATGTATCGCTAGTCACCACAAAGAGAGTGCCTAAAAAGATTCCTCACCATATGAGACTAAACAATTTTGTGTAGACTCATTACCCTCATCTATAGGAGGATAGAGTTCTAGGTTTCATAAATTATTTATAATTGGTGGTTATACATCCAACTGGTCTATTAAAAAATAACATAAATGGAATTAGATGTTGAGATGGTCCTCCTCACAATAATGTTACCAATATATTTGTAGGTCCTACATAGAGGATGTACTATGAAGTCTTCCTTCCAAGCGACATACTGGTAGAGCATGAGAGCTTATCCCCTAATGATAATCATAGTATCCCTCCTCATGGCCAGATGTCCAAATATCAATAAGGTCCTCCTCTTACCTCTATCAACCCTAGATCTCCTCCACAGTCTATAAATTTTATAAATTCTATATATAGTCAGATATTTATTCCTTATAATGTTAGGATTCACTACAATGTTCCTCCACACAGTGACATTTTATTTCTGAACAATATTCCTCCCATTGTAGTAGTTCACCCCCAAGGGCCTCCCCAGGGTATACGCTGCATGAATTGGCCCTGTAGTTATAAATTGATCTATGATGGTAGTCCTCCCCATGGTAGTATTCACATAAAAATTCAACATCATGGTGAAATTTCATTCTGTCAGGAACAACCACAAGTTTTTGACTCTATGAAATGAAATACCTTATGTTCGGTGTATTTTGGAATGATGGGCCTGGTCATACCTGATACCCTAACAATGAAAAATAACATCCTTTATCAACTATAATATATCCTAGAGAAATAGCCATCCTTCAAACAACCTTAATACTATAACCATGACAACAAACCCTCCACTAGCCCCACTGCATTGACAAAACACAAAATAAATTTTCATGATTGGATGAACAAGTTGGGAAATACTTAGTATAAGAAAAATACGATACATTAATCATGAGAACATAATTTTCTAGGGATGACATAAAAATATTTATTTGGTCCCTTGTTACTTCTAAGCACGACGTGCCAGATTTATTTTAGAAGAGTGCATATAAAACATCCATCTAAATATCTGGAAAACTCTAATCCACCTAAATGAATTGATTTTACCTTACAATTTGTATGAAGATCATTTAAATATATTGGGAGAAAATCATCATGAAATTAACATAGAATCCCTTCTTTATTTACGATGAACACAATCAGATATGTGGAAGAAAGGTCCTCAGTTGGAATGCCACAATTAATTGGATGAGTGGTATAATCTAGTTATCGATGTCACACATGGTTTTCATATCCGAAGAAGTGGGAACATGGAGAATTTCATTTCACCTCACGCCTCATTCTGCCAAACCCACGAGAAATGACATCCAATAATGTCATTACAAAAAGAGGGATATGATGTTGGATCTCTGATTAAGAGTGATTGAACATTCTATAGTAATAAACATTGAATATGTCTTAAAAGCATTAGGCTATATGAGAGAAGTCCATCCAAAATCTCAAAAACCAGTAAAATAATAACATTAAGAAGACTAATCTACTAAGATAAGAAAATCAAGAAGTAGTGATAATGTCCTATATAGATAGAAGTTCACACAGAAACCCCAAAATACACCCATCTCATGCTTGAAAAAGGATGTGTGAGACAGAAAGATAGGTGGCAGTAGTAGAAATTATATCAGAATGGTATCAACCGCATCTAGCTGGGTTTCAATTTTGTTTAAAATGTTACCCAATATTACCAAAAAATTTAGCATCCTCTACACTAAAAAAATGGGAGCATCTCTTTCCTATTAGGATATGATCATTTTTATCTCAATATCCACTTAAAATATAAATAATCCTTTTCCTATATAGGGAGGACAACAAGATGCAAGGTCTAATAGTTCATCCCATCTCTTGACCCATTTCCACTATGAGGGAAGCATAGGTCCATATTGATTGGTGTTTTACACTAAGTTAGTCATATCCCAGAAGCTCGAAGAGGACCTACAAATGGACATGATAGGTCTAAAAAACGGTAAAAACAAACATACTATGATTTTATATTGACTAGGATGCCTAAAATGTGTTATGCATTGGTGAACATATTGGAATCCAATCTTTTAGAAGAAACTGACATCAATTTCAATTTAGGTGAGAAAAGAGGGCATTATTCAATTTGAAATGTTTTCCATCATGAAGCATGTATAGGTAGTGTGCATACCCAGAACTAGATAAACAACAGGAAATAGTGTAGTCCTTGACCAAATCTATTACATCCTCCTCAGCAAATATCTACCAAATAAGAGTCGAAATGTATGGTCACAGATGACACTCCTTTATAAGAGTTTGAAATTATTATACTTGGAAAAATATTAACTCGGTTGGAGGAAGAAATAAAATATTTTTGAATACTGTATGTAGTTTTTCGTTTATTAAGTCTTCTTACATAATATTCTTTATTAGTAGAGCCTCAACATACATATCCAATAGTTGTACCTGAACCAAAAAAATTATTCAACTGATTGACGTAGTTGTAGGATATCTACCCATCCAAGTTCCTCAAGCATTAGATTTCCTAAACAAGATTATAGATGGATATCAAGATTTTCCTCCATTAGTGAAATAATAATAACAGATTTAGGAAAACCCTAAATGATTTTCCTTTTTAGACATCAACTGAAAATATTAATAGATGCATCATGTCAAGTCTTACGTATTACAAAACATATCTATGATCATATTCAGTGAACATTATTATATGTATAATCAATACCATTTAGTCATTGGTAGCTCTATTGGAAGTTGTGGAGGAATGATACGTATAGCTAAAACAAGAAACTTACCCGAACTAGGTGATTGACATTCTACTGTCGAAAAATTTAATGATTCCAATTTTTATGACATTAAATAGATTAAGAGACTATGAGAAACATATGAAACACATGAAATACCATTGTGATCCCCAGATAGAAACTCCCCCGCAATAATTACTGAATCTGAGATAATTTTTATAAACTTTTCAAGGGTTTGGTTTCATTTAGTACATTGGTTTTCTAACATGATTAATCATGTGATGGGAATAACACCATAAATTGTTACTCATTTAGTTAAACACAATAATGAAAAATAAAACAATCATTGACCTAGAAAATTGAAAATATTGAGATAATTATATCTTCTTAGATTACATTTTCAGATTGAAAGTGTTTACCTAATACCTGAACCAACCACTTTCCCATGAGTATCTTCTTAATCGTTGAATTGGGACCCTTCATGATGACATTAAAATGCCACTAATCATGGATGAATGAATAGGTTTAATTCAATATTTCACCACCATTAACCAATTAATGTATGATTTCATATAGGGGACTAAGGGCATGCCTGGGGTAACATCATCGTTCTTGGGGAATTGTGGAGGGAAGGTGGATTCTTCAACCATCACACCTATGACAACATCCTGGATAGATCCAACTCAAAAACTAGAAGTATGTATTTTATCACCCCATTGGTGTCAAGATCAACACCCACCACTCTAGGATGAGTAGAGAAGACCCATGAGAAATAAATTATTTTAATGAAGGAATAAATATTACTTGTTCATAGATAAAAAGATCAAATATGCTTTATAGTAGTTGTGGTTTACAACTTTTTCAACATTCTAGAATCCAATAGGAATTAAGATGTCAGTATATATGACTATATATATTATTTACCATTAAATTGGACTTTTGGGAACACCATTTCGGAATTCCTCATCATTAAGGTCATCCAGATAATGATTTTTGACATTGGGAATATGATGTCAGGGGAATCACCAATATATGTGGATTGTGTTTCCACTACTACCCCTAAATAATATAATGTAAAAAAGTTGTTATAAAAATCGGGAAGAAGATTTATTGTTGAATTAGTCCCATGATAATTAACATGTGTCATGGTATTCTCCATGCCTAGTTAATGAAAACAACTATTCCCCCAACCATAACTTCTACATAGTGAATACTATATGCACCACAATCCTCTAATAAAAAGGCACTACCTTGTCAATTAGTACCACTAGAAATGACCAGATTGAAAAATTCTTCATGAGATAAAGAATAATTATTTAATTACATTAATTTCATTAATTTAATGGAACCCCTCTATGATGATGATTATGACTGTGGACATTATTTCTCGGCACCTGATTAGGGAACTGGAGGAAGAGTTCAGAGGAGACATGGGTACATGGGAAGATGTGGTCATGGAAGAAAACAATATACCAAACCACCACAACACGAACTGTAAATGATACCAAAACTCACAAAAGAGTCCTTTAGTGATTCCAACTAGAAAAGTGAAATCCTTCAACATTTTCTCAATGGAAAACCAAATCGATTACTCTATAATATCATTTTAGGGGATGACATGTATCAAATGTCTCTTAGAATGCAGACAGACCTACATGGACTCACCTCACACGGAAGGATCACTAATGATTCTTATTTTGAGGACTAATCCTTCTACAAAAAGTAATTCATCCTCATAATACCCATTTAATGTACATCCCGATGTTGGGAGGCATAGGCATTTAGACCAAAATTATGATATCTATAAATAGTAACCCCTAGTTCCTCCAAGACTATCGATCCTAGATTCCCTCATATTATTAAAAGACCACAATGAATCCCCCATAGATGATTTGTTAATCCCCTAGGAATACAAATCTAATGCTTCCTTCAATGAAATTTATCATATAAATACCAATCAAAGAAATCTACCTATTATTGTATCCATTATAGGACAAGATGAAGATTCTTTTATATCGGAAAAAACGAACCACTATATATGTTTGGAAGGTATGTGGTGAAAATTTCTGAATAATTTTCATTGTAAATGGATATAGATTTAATCTCACTCTAGTACATGCAGATTTCTAGCTGGGACACAATGAAGATAGCAGACGACATAATTCTCGAACACTACAACAATATGAAAATGGTGTTAAAATGTCGATGGGAAAATTAAATATCAAGGATAAATTTGGTGACCTCATATATAAATTTTAATTTGAGGTAGTTAATTTGGATATGAGCTTAAATGTATTTCTAAGAAGTTCCATGTTTAAACAACATGTGGAAATCCCCTAGACCTACCCTACATGCATCAAAAACTACATTACTGAAAAAACAATTGGTTGTTTATTTCGGATAAGGCCCCATTTGAATCCAATGAACCATGTTATATCGATGTAGGATTCTATCTATGGGAATTGAAATGTCCCCTGGTTGAAATGTTTTTTGGTAATAGCCCCAAATAGTCTAGAAAGGATGCCAAGAATCCCATTAAGACAAATCTACAATGAATATACAATACCGATGAATTAGGTCAATGTCATGATCCAAAACTCTATTGAATATTGAATGATCTTCAGGATATCAATCCTCGACACACAGTCCATTAGCGTTTAAAATTTATTTGACTCCCCAAATAATTGTTTAATACTAAATGAAAATTCCTTCATTCCATTCCCAGAACTCCATTACATCCATTTCTCAAAAGACAAGGTTGAATATGTCATATCATAAAACAAAAATGTTGAATACAATCATTCTCCATGCCTTACTCCTTCCTATAAAATGTTTCTAGTAAATTTTTCACTATTAGCTGGGTATGAGGAAGCCGCTTAATCTTTTTAAATTTGATGATATCATCTCCTCTATTAATTCTAGAGTCGTTACACCACTAATTTCACTGCCCATGGAATAGAAGGAAAAATGAAGATGATGAAGAATAAGAGGAATAAGACCTCAGAGATTCACTTCATCATTTGTATAGTATGTATCTATAACCATTAACGAAGTATGAGAAATAAATATAGGAATAGAATTGGACCCATGGACCAAAAAAATTATATCATCCATGAAATCCAAAAACTAGAGGTATATTCCTCCTTTTTGAAGAATCATTAGATTGTCTTCTTCCAAAAATACATATAAATGTCTGAAGATGAACACCAGGTGGCCAATCCCCACTAGGTCTCACTAGATGATCACTTAATATTCATGAAGGTATTCATAAATAGACATCAAACACACATTCAAAATTTTAATCTATATTTAACAATATCATCATAGCCTACTTCATATAGTTTTCCAATACTCTAAATATCTATCTTAAATATTCCATGTCAATAAGAGGGATTGGAAAATCCAATTTGTCTTTGCTTTTTGATATCTCAATTGGTACAAATAGATGGATGATTTCACATTTCTGATCATAGAGGTACTGATAAATGATATCATCATATATTAGGTCCTCTCTTTCATAGAATCCTTTTTATGGTACAATAAAATCCATATTTCCAATGAAGATAAATAATAGAATACATTTATGACCCCAAAATGAGTATTTTAAAATCTGTTAATACCTTTTGGCATTAATAATGCCAAAACTACATTCCCATATTCCATGAATATCATATTCAATCCCTTCTTGGTAATATTCATAAAATTCTATATTGATATTCTCTTAGATAAATATTGATATTTCTCGGACTACCTAGATGATCTAGACACCATTTTCATCAATATACATCATCATATACAAAAAATTAACCCCTTAAAATGTTCTTTATAAATTTCCACATGGAGATTACTCAAGATTGTTTCATGAGATCATGCCATAAATGTCAACCCTGAGAAGTATAAGGCCTTTATGAGAATTTATCCTCCTTATAAACTCAATGATTTGAGAGGACTTCAAGGACCCTTTTCTTACACCTTATTCTTTATATCCAACCTCATATGAAAATTATACCCCTTATCCAAGTTGATAAAAGGGGGTTATATGACTAATGATTTTAAGTATTCTTTGACAGTATAATGAAATAGCTCTTGTTTTCTCTAGTGTTGATGGTACATTGTGAAGGAAGACTACTCATTTTATTTGTGACATTATTATTGTGGTCACTAGGATCCTTCCATGTAAAAAGAATTACACCAAAAATGAAAAAACATTTATTAACTTATCAAAAGCATTCTTAATCAATAGAATCATTATTCAGATATCATGTAGTTTTCTCTAGTGCAAGAATTTGTAGTACAGATACTGTGGCACTATGTGAAGCATCATAAAGTCCATTTGGTCTCTCATAGAAACCCACTCAAATACATTGTCTATTTTCCAGTGATGACATGGCATCTGTAATAGTGGGTAGTCATCCTAATGTAATTCTGTATTAAATTAATTCTATAGAATGAGGCCAAGGCCTTGGAATTGGAAAATTTTCTTATTTAAAATACCATTGTATAAATGACATAACTAAATATTTTATCTCTAGATGAAGTGGCACTCTCTTTTCTAGAAGGCCCCAACATTTGGGAGTTTTATTTTTATGTTGCATCCCAGATCCCAATATGTAAGTGTATGCATATACCCCATGCTCAGAATTGATGTTATGGGAGTCATGATAATTTATCATTAAAAATAATACTTCATATTTTCAATCCTATTATTGGATGGACTCAAGACCAAATAAGTATAATATTAGTATCTCATTACAGAGCTAGATATGGTACTTTAGGTACAAGGAAATAAATTGAAGGTAAAGGATATTTGTAATTGGTCATTAATAATTTCATGAGTTATTACATAATAAAAAAAGGAATATCTAAAATTGTTGATAAAACATGTGTGAGGATATGTGGAAGATTTCCATTTGATGGTGACATTTACTAATGTTCCATGAAAACAAAATTACTAGTTAGATGTCCTAAAAAATATAGCCACATCTCTAGATGATCCTGAATCGGATCAAACAATCATCATCATTTCACATAACCATATAGTCTCACCCTTTGTTCAAAATAAAATGGATGATATTGAAGAAATTAGTCCCATCCCTATACCATACCGAACTACTAATAACTAGATGACACCCAGTAGGGACATCCTTTAAAAGGGTGTACTCCCATTAGAGAAATATGTGAGAGACAATTTTTGAAAATGAGAAATTAAATATTTTATATAGGATAAAATAATAATTAGAATGATACATATAATGAAGGCTTAATGGGATATTCATAGGTGTGTTGATAGAGAAGAGCCCAAAAATTCGATGAAAGAAGTTAACACTAGAGCCTATGGTGACCACATTTCAGGATTCAAGTTGTCCTATAAAATCCAATGTCTTGGGTCCTACTGGCCAACTATTACACCTCAATTATCTAAATTTACCCAAAATATCCATTTTATCCAGGACGATGCCAACTTCATTCATCAACCCCCAATGTTTCTAAACATATTCATATACTAATGACCATTTTTTGTATAGGTAATTGATGACATGTGACCATATCCTCCATATATATTGAACTAGTAATAACATATTCTTATCACAACGAACTTCTTCTCCATGTAGTCTGACATTGTACCCCTCAATGAAGTTGGGGAAATGAATATTTTTAGCTTCATGGATTTAAAAATTATCACTTGAATTAGGGTCCCAAAACAATACTGAAGGAAAAGAACTCCAATTTCTATTATACTAAATTTGTGAAGCCATATCAGGAGTATATCATCAATTCCAATCGTACATACCACTACCATGTAGCAGATGAAAGATAGATAGAGACCTTGAATAAGTCGCAATATAATTTACTCTAGAAGATGGTAGATAAGGAACAAATACCTGGTCTGACAATATTATACATTCCTCATGGTATTACAAGACGAAAACCCTCATATCCCCACAGAAAACCCCATACCTATTGTTATATAGAACATAGTTAGTCCAACCCATCGATAATCAATTTCCATTACTCAAATTACCATATGTGATCAATTATCATTGGATTAGAAATCCTAGATATGGATGGATGAATTAGAGAGATTGGATGAGAATAAATTTCATACCCTGAATAATTTGGAATTCCATAAGAACAGGATTGTGCGATCCTTTAATGAATACTTTCTCCCTAGATAAATCTTTAAGGGAATGATAGTGTTAGTCCCCATGAATATAATTATACTTATAATGAAACACCAAAATATAGAACACTTATGATAGGCACATTACACCACACACAAGGTCCAGTCAAATAGATCACATTCTTTGATATCTATGTATAAAAGTTTATCACAACCCCCCCACAAAAAAAGGTTTATGAAGAAGTAAATCAAGAAATCACATGAAAAAATCATACCGATCTCATGAAATCAAACTACATATAAAATCATCTCAATTACATGACATTAAAATTAATAGTAATTATTTTTCACTTGACTATAAAGTTCATGATATCATTTTCAATGAGAGAATACAATAAACTGCATGGAACCAGGGTCTTTCATTCATGAAATTTAACTAAAAAAATACCATATTTTTCCCCTTGAGATGACATCACCCTTATCATTGGTCATCTACGATGCCATATTCAAAAAAAATGGTTGAATTGATTCCTATCATAATAATAAACATAGTGATTCCTATACCCTTTGCATCACGCCCATACACAGAATTCCCTATGTTCATTAGGTTATTTTAACTCTCCATATGCCGCAATGCCTATATTGATGTTGTGATTTTGTTTCTTATCAGTCCAAAAAATAATCATTCCAATAACTAAAGGGAATCATCATCCTAGTTACATGATGTTAAACTACATGGTATTAAATCCTCATTGTATAACAATAAACCTCATAGCACATACATCCATGTCGCAAAATAATAAACTACATGAAACCAACATCCATTCCATAAGAAGACAAAATTCATTGCATTGTCATCCTAACTGTATGATATTAAACTACATGAATGTGTCCTAATCAACTAGTGTTTTACTACACAACAATATTCATCTCATTGATGGTCTAACAAACATGGAAAATATCTATATAAAATAAATATGAAATACCCTTGTTCTTATGTCAATGTCTAGTCCACATAGGGAATATTTTCATAAAAAAACTACATGTGGCTTGATTATTATTATCACATGATAGATTTTGATTCCCAAACCTATAATCTTATACCCAGCCATAGTAGTACATTATTTCTCTAATGGGTGAACAATATCCTTTCTGCAATACGTTTAACTACATGGCTAGATGTCCTTTTCCTAAGACATCAAACTACAAACACGATTCCCATTCTACATGGTATTAAACTACCTCGGTCCTAAATAACTATGATTGGGTTCATTTTTATCATCACATGATATATAATGACAGATAATCCTCAATTCTAGGTCTAGTTTGAGAAATATCGAAAATTCTACATCCCCTACAAATGAAACAAAATCGATATAGGGAACTCCATAATGGGTCCTCTCAATTATAGGACTTTGTTAAATAAAATGACCCCTCTCTTCACAAGATTAATATCAGTTCATGGAATACTTTTTAGAACTATATGTCTTTGGATTCCTTTTATCACAAGGTACATAAGGAAAAATAGATCCCATTTACTTATTCTAGATGCAATAATCATTGGGAAAACTCCCACTCTACATGTGGATTATGAATACATGGAGAGTCTCCTATTTAAAATTAGGTGTTCCTTTACTCCTATTTTCATAAGACAAATAGTGACAAATGAAAGTCCAATTTCAGGTTCATCCACCAGAACTCAAAATTCCCCATCCCTATGTGTGGGTCATACCTACATGGGGAACCAATTCTAGAACTGCATATGATTTGATTATCACAAGAAAAGGTGCACTAGATATCCTTACAACATGAAATTAAACATTATGGTTGACATATGATCCAAAAATATTATAGTATTGATTACTGATATCACAGTACATGTGGTGAATCCTAGATCCTTCATCATGGTTCCAACTACAATATTTTCATTTCTTGTCAGGGAACTGAAGTCCTTCCCACATGAATTTAAATTACATTATCTATCAGGATCTACATGGGCCATGATTTTCATGCTAACGAGATACATATTGATGCCTAGACATCAGGTCCTAGTCCCATATATGTGGTCAAAAAAACAATGTCCCCACCTCATGAATACAATCAAAGATCTATGAAAGAGATATTAAATTTTAGTCTCCACTCAAGTATCCATCAAGTAAACAATAATGTCCACTCCAACATGTGAGTATGATTTATTGGAGGAACATCACAAACCATGGAAAATCTTTGTTAGAATTATTTATATGTACTCTGACACATTTATTCCATTTATCAAACTCTGTTTCCTAGAAAATTTGGATCACCACAATCTTATTCTATCTGTTGAAGGTAGAGGGTAAATTTCCTGAGGTCACATTTTTTAATATATATAATCTTCCATTTTCCACCATTAATATGAAACTAAAAAAATGGATTATAAACAAATTTCATATTATTCCATAGTCGAGGACACTTCTATATCTATAAGCATAGATTGATGTTTTTTCACATATCATTTATCTTGATCTGAGAAACACTAAAATCAAGATTTACACTATATTTCCTTCTCACATCTAATGAATTTCAAAAAATCCCTAACCAATGAGCCTTTTATTAATCATATCTTATATGAAATATGTTAAAAAACATTTGAAATAAAAGTGAGGGACACTATGTCATCCTCATTATATGATGTTAAACTATAAAACCAAATCCTCATATAATGATGTTAGAATATTTTCCTACCATGTTTAACAAGAATAATATTCCCTAAAATTTTTTCTCAAGAAGCCTCATGTCATGAGAACGAGATTAATCCCATAATCAAATTCATTCAATTTTATGAACCATTTATGATACCTTTTCAGTTTCTTTTTCACATTTAGTAACCTTCATCCTTACATCATGACGTTAAACAACATGGTAAACAACCCTCTTACTCAATGATAAAATTATATAACCACATCTATATTTTTTTCTGTCATCATTTGATATGTAGGGACACATGAATCCTAAATTTTAGGTCCATCAATAGTATAAATATATTCCACCTTTTTCTTGTTTGTGGATCATACATCAATTGAAAATTTTCACATAAGAACTTTGTATGATCCAATTCTCATTTTTATGAGATATTTAGTGACACAAACATCCCGTATCAGATTTTGGACAAAAAATAGAAAATTATCCCAACTCCTCTATACCTATGTTAGATCCATATAGGAGGGTCAGATATGAATCTCACCCTCTATGGGATCTCGTATTAAAAAATATTCTCCTTCTACACACAAGAGTTCAATCGATGTGTAGGGAATACTTCTTAGAGGTAAAAGTGAATTAATTCATATTTGGATGAGATATGTAGTGTTTCCCAAACCATATATCTCAGTCCTACACATAAAAACTCATTATTTCTTTTTTATGTGTTACACCTATTGGAGTAAACAATTATTTCCAATTCATGGAAAATTTTGACTTGAAATACACCTTTCACATTCATTCAGTTCACTTACACAAACCAATCTCTATGTCCTGAGAAGGCCAAATCAGTGTTGATTTAGTTTTCCATCAGAAATGGAGGTTCAATGTCCTAATGATATCCTTTTTGACTATGCATAATATTCCCTAGTTTTCTATCCATATATTACCAAAAAAAGGCCAATCAACCATTGGAAAAATGTGTCCTAATGAGAGCCCTCTTCCAGCTCCATACTCCCCAATGATATTTTCCACCTACATCCATTTCAAATTTAGAATCTAATATGTTAATTCTAATAAAAAACCCTTTCATGCCTAAGGTTGATGAAGTATTCTTGGATATATTACCATGATAAGGCCAGGATGAATAACTCTCTGTTAACGGTAAATAGACTTAAAGTATTTCCCTCAAATTCCCTTTCTATAATACATTAAACAATATAGTTAATATCTCATTAACATGAAAATAAACTATACCATGATCTAACCCTCTATTTGATAAGACATTTTATTAGGGGTGGTTTCTCATTCATCAATAATTCTGACACATTTGTATTTATCATTTTTAGGTATGACTCCCAAGAAAAGCAACCCATAAAGGTCTTTTGAAATCCAAAATTTCACAAACTACTTGGCCATCATGATTGGAGGGCTAGTTTCCTAAGGGAACCACTTTTTATATATGCATAGTATTCCCAAGTTGGCACTGCATATGTCACTGAGAAAAAGGCTTTCCACCCAATGGAAATTTTGTTCATTAGAGAGACCTCTTCTATCTCCATACACCCCTAAAACAACTTGTTGGATAAATATTTTTATAGTCACTTACAATTATATTTTCCCATATCACACATTAGGATAAAAAATAAATAATTGTATCAGTTTCATCATCATAATCACTTTCACTTTTTCTAGATCAGAGAAAATTTCTACATGGGGAATTTTTTTGGTCTTATAATCATCGCATGAAATGAAAAAAAAATTCCATGATTTTTTTAAAATTATAAAAATACAAAAAAAATTTGATGAAAAGTGTTTATTACGTCTATTATTGAAATGAAGACTTGGTGTCGTTTTGTAAAAATCATTAAATAGTCCGCCTCTCTACACGGCGTTCCACCGCTCTATGAGGATGTTGGTGAATGAAGACATTTACATGACAACATGGTACTTTCGACCTTTAAGAATTAACAAATTTGTTTTTGGGGAACGATGGTGATTTATATCCCATGTGGATGACCAAACCCTACAAACGAAAATTGCATTACATGGACATGTGTTGATTTCCACCCTCACAAATGAAAAGGACATTTGTGGGTGTGGGTTATTCTTTTGGGCTCCCTCAAATGATTCTCATGTGGCCCAATGTGGATGAAAGGATATCCCACTACATAGATCATATTATTTACTATAAAAACCCATAGGTTAATGTGAGATGAGAGCCCAAATGAGAGTTTAAACATGGATGAAAATTGGATGAAAGGTATAAGTTCCACCATTAATAAGCATGGTAACCCACCACATATAATTTATTTATCAAAGGATACATTTGGCCATATGAAACCCCAAAAACCCTTAACGGACATCATACTATGATGCATACTGTGGATTTCTACACTTCAGTCCATCAACCAACATATAAAAATGCTACGTGTGTGGAACCCCATCATGTGTAGCAAGACACTACATGAGAGGAACCCTTTACCCGTGTATAAAAACACTTTGAGTAATGAACCGGAGACCATTTATCACTTCACTAAATGGAATTATCCATCAACCACATAGAATCATGATACGTGTTAGGAAAACCACCCCTATAAGAACACATTATGCCTAATGGGTAATCCAAGGGTTCTCTTCTCTCAAGATCCCATCACATCCCTCAGCTGATCTATTCATCCCCACAATGTTCCCTCCACAAGTCATGCTAATGGAATTAGGGAAAGGGATCTTCCAAATCCACTTTATATATATGAGAAAACATTTTGGAATGTAATCATTCCATCATGAGACTACATACCCCTGGTAAGAAGAGTCAAGTGGAAAACACCTTAACAAGGGGATGCATAGAATGTTCATAAGTCTGCATTCGCATTGTAATGAGGGTCCCCACCTTGGAGTTTCTAACATGAACATCCCCATTCTATATAGTGTGGGTGTAGGATCACACTCAAAATTCCATTTTAGGTTTAATTTTGTATCCTCCTATCTTCCCCAAGAAATAAAACTACATCTCTAATTGGGTAAGCCCCTTGCATTTTTGTCATAGGTGGAAATTTCTCTCATTTTTCATATAGTGCCATACCTGGATAGATCCTAGTATGTGACTATCCTAGTTACCAAAAATATATTTGGGAGATATAAACATTCAAAGACCTCATTATCTCCTTTTTGGCCTAGGATACAATGACTGTAGGGGTTGAGCACAAGATCCCACTCTATTTACCTCTCTATTTGGGATTAAGACTTTGCTACAAATAAGTAGTGGGTTTTGTGAACGTAAAATTTTCTTATTAATCTTGTTTCTCACCCCATGAAAGAATCATGTTGGAAAAGATGTAGTGGTGATCATGATGTAAAAATGGTGCAATGCACCAATGGGCCTCCTATATTGTATATTACCCTACCATACTCTAGTGAATGGGACTCCAATATAGTATAACTTCTAAACCATACCTACTCAGATGGGAATCCTTCATTGTATAAACCCCAAAACCAAGTCACTAACCTTAAAAGTTCCATTATTTAAATTAATAATGTTCATGGGGATCCCCTGTAGGTGTAACCCCAAATCTTTCTAAACTATGTTTGGTTTAATTCTTAACAAATTGCGATATGTAGGAAGCCTCCTTGAGATCCAAACCCATCATCCAAATTCACTCTAATGTTTAATAGGCTATATCCCCAGTAAGGTCACATCCATCCTAGAGTTCCATATTCCATATAAGACTATTTCATTACCATCCATATAAGATTACATACTCAGTAAGATATCGTCCCAACCTGGAGACCACAAATCTTCTTGGTCATTTGGGACACATCTTGGTAAGTCGACATCATCCTTGGCCAAGAATCATTCACTTGGATCTCTTTAAACTGTGATGTGAAACTACATGTAATAGTACTTTTCACGTGTCCTTAAAAGGTGACACGTCTTATTAAATGGTACCTAAATATGTGTGTTCTAATTCCTTTCACAACAACATGTATGAATCACATTTCATGGGTTCGATCCACATATCCAAAAAAACATCTTCCCATGGATGATGATAAAATCAAGAGTTCCCCATTTTGTTTCATAAAATTAGTTATATAATAATAGATGACCAAAGATTCTATGGTTTGTGGTTACCATTGATAGATATCCCTGGAATCATAAATATTATTTTAGTGGTGGATATCGTCTAATACAGAGAGTTGATCCAAAATATATGATTGATAATAATTGATTGTCAATTCTAGGGTGACCCATGTAAAACATTCGAATGAATGATGGATTCCCAAATATGTCTTAAATCAATAAGAGAGACATATCATAGGAAATAATTCCCCAAAAAAGTATTATGATCCCAGATGCCCATTATGTTAACCAATGTGAGTTCTCATTTGTCAGTGGCCATGATACCTATTGAACAACAATCATTGAAATGCAGTACCCTGATTCATCATAGATATAAGACCATTTTCATGTTTCCAGATCCACAAACAATTCCAATAGGATACTATTCATATGGTGTGAACCTGATATGAATGATTAAAAAAAAGTACCCCATGTAATCAATTTTCAGGTTCATGATTTTAATAAGAAACATACATCTAATTTTTTTCTAATAATATAGCTTAAAATTATTTAATATATTCTCATGTTTTAGCATTCCTAGATTTATTCGTTATGTTATCCTCTAAATTTTTCATTCTAAATGCTCCTTTTTGAATGAAAATAGACCATATCCACTGATGGCCTAAGTTTCATGTCATTATATCTAGCTATAAAAAAAGGAATTCATTATCCAAAATATGATGATTATCATTTTGATATTCAAAATTGATGGGTTGACCAATTATCAAACACATATAAATTCTTATTGGAGATGTGTGTCTTTCACTATGCATGAAAGAGGGTGATTTTTATTAAATAGTGAGTGGGATCCTGTACTAGGAATGATGGTGTTAGACCTATGTTCAAATGGAGATGTCATAAAAAATGTATTAGGCTTAGAACTCATAGAAAAATTGGTAGTAGCCACTTATATCATTCCTCTAGTATTTTATCATTATCAATATACCATGGAAGATGTATTATTAGATCTTCCCCCGATTATTGGAATTGATTTTGGGATTTTTCATGTTTCTAGAAAACTACCTATATTGAATCCTCATTATCGTTTGACACAAACTATTTTGAGAATGTTGAAGGTTCAGTTATAGCATATGGATGCATTGGTATTTATCTGACCGATTACATATCTGTATTATTCTCAACGGTTGTTTCCAATAAAGTATATAGTAGTATATTTATCTGTATTGACTATATGAATATGAATTTGGTAATAATGAATAACATTTATTCTTTAACTAGTATTGAATATTTTTTCTATTATTTAATTGGAGATCCATGGTTTTCAATGGTCAAGAATCATTCTAGATTCCCTTTGTTGTGGATAAAAAGATATGATATTACCAAAGAAATGATTAATAGTTGATATGGACCATATGAGTCTATAATCATTCCATTAGGGAGGAAATTGATCAATTTTTCTACATAAATCTCATAATTATTATATTCCATACATTCATTGACTCTATCATATTATTTGTGAATGATGTCCGTATATATTCTATGAAATTAAATATGAATTCTAGTAACCATGAGATTATATTGAGTACACATAGTGATCATTAAGATTATTTGAAAATGTAAAAGTATCACTTCTGGGATCATGAGGTGTCTTTACATATGAATGTTCATTCGGTGTAATTAATTTTAGTAGACCCATAGAAGGTAGTGGTCATGAAGTCTTGATGAAATCCTAGAGAACTATTAATGGTCGGAATATTCATTGCTGATTTGGTAATTATTGACGCATCATCCAATACATATACTATTTGGACGAACCAATGAATGATCTATTGAAAAATCTTGTGATGTTGTAGTATTATTATTGTTTTTCCTAGTGTTTAAGTGGATATTTAGAACAACACAGGTTTTGATACCCCAAGATCATGAGATTCATTACACATATACATTTGGATTCGTCAAGTATTGGACTATGAGTTTTGTTGATGTAGGTATATCTGGTAGTCACTTATGGGACACCATAGTAGCGACCCCATTAGAATAATTTCCCTACACGTGATATAGATTTGTTAATTGTGGTATAAAATTTAAATGTTCACTGAGACTATCTCTTTTGTGAATGGTTTTATTTCTACAATGATAAGTAGAACCTATGATATATCTTATCACAAGGGGACCATAACATGTGGTAGAGTATTTGGTTGGAGTATCAATAGACATTTTACATTGAGATGGACTGTTATCTTGATAAATATAATTTTATCTTATATGGTCTCAAGTTGAAGATGTTATAGAAACACGAGCATGGAGAGTGTACATCACATGAGGAATGATGTTTGATGAGTTTGATGGCTGAGTAGATTTTGAATACATTAGTGGATCCTAGAGTACTGAAATATCCATCATTCTTTGTCACATTTTTTAGTGTAAAAGTTAATGCACATCCAAGCGGTGGATCGATAGTGTGTTGTAACGTAGTAATTCATGGAAGCGGATGATTCTATATTGGTAGGACCTAAATGATGAAGACCTGATCTACATTCAATAGAGGATAGTTATACCATATCTCCTGATCGAGTTTTTGATAATAGACTCTCATGATCTAATGTCTGTGGTGAATAAAATGTTGTTAGAGATGTACTATGTCAACTAACATCATTTTTAAAGGAAAATTATGAAGAGAGACGACAATGGATTTTTTTGGGTACCTCTCCAACTGGAGGGATATTGTTTGGAATCATCATGTTAGAATTTTTGTTTAGCCATGTCTGGTATCATTGGGGAAGGTAGAATATGTGATGATGGATTTTTTAAATGGGTTTCATAGGAAACCATAGAATCATTAAAACATTTAGATTTTTTTGTTCATATGGTGAGGGTGGATCATTTCTTTATAATTCAAGAGACCATTTTAATAGAGGATCTGGGGAAACTATTTATAAAGGAGACTTTATTCATAATTAGGGTTCCATTGAGAATCATATATAACATGGATACATAATTAATTCAATGGTTTTGGAAGGTATTATAGAAGGCATTGGGTACCCATTGGATACTAATCAGTACATATATTCTATATAACAATGGAAAATCAGAGCGCATGATGTATATTTTTTGGATATATTTAGGGAATGATTTTTGGACTTCGGTGGAGCATGGGATGATTAATAATCATTGGGTGAATTTACATAGAACAATATATTGTAGGCTTAAAATCACAAGTATAATCATGTGACTCTATATATCAGATGATGTATCTCACTAATGTGTTGGTATGAGGTGTTGTAGGAAGCAATTGTGGGGACTTGTATTGTACAAGACATCTCATAGATAGTGTAGTTAATATATAAGTATTTAGAAACCACATATATTAGACAATGATCATATTAATATATGAAGATTTGAACATCAGAATTCACATTGTCCAATGGGTTTTTTTTACGGGTGCCTCCTTAGTTAGGGAATCAACAGTTTTAAAAATTGGAAAATATATCATTGAGATTCATTTTATTTATAGGATTGTAGAGTGTTTCTGTATAGTTATAACAACCCTTCTCTTTATTACACACTTTAACTTGATTTATTTCATAAACATCCCTTGATACAAAATATGATATCGAGAGTTCTAGTGACTTTGGGGTTCAATAACATTACATAACGACTTAAAACATGAAATCATGTCATCTTTATTTATAACTTCTTTTACATGACAACTACATTCCCTCGTACTTATATCATTTCATGGGATAAACTGAGGATATGTATATGGAAATGGTGAGCTATAAAGCCTAGTAAAGTAGTAAACAAGATATAAATTGACGAATACAATAAATGTCAGGAAATAGGAAAATCATTGGACTGAAATACAAACATGAACATAAAGGCATTATATAGAATGATTATCAGATCATGGAAATGTAAAAACAATACTTAAAATGGTATTAGCATGACCAAAGGATCATTGCACATGGTTCTTGAGTAAACCCTCATTTCACATGAATTAGCATGAGTAAATCCTCATTGCACTTGAATTAGCTTGAGTAAACCCTCATTTCACTTGATGTATCATGCTACAAATTTTAGCTCAATGCATTGAAACACTATCAGGGCGCACCCCTTTAAACATTTCATTTTATGCATAAGTGTGCCATGTGGATCATACAATATGGAATAATTTATCATAATTTATTCCAGGATAAAGGTATATATAAAATATACATTAATCATTATAGTAAATAAGTAAATGTTCATTAAGTTGAATAGCCTTGATAGAGAAATGGGTATGGTATTCACTACACTATGACATTGGTAGGGAAAATCACAATGTAATTTAGGCAGCGTAATGGAAGGACTTATGAATTAATAAAAATGGTTGATGAAAGATAAAGGGGTGTCTCATTCTATGTACATTAAATATACAGTAAGGAAAAAATATAGATACATGTCCCAATTTATTTAATGTACTTTAGATTCATAATTCAGAATAATTTCTTGAATGTACATTAGGAGAAATAAATTCCTTACAGAATATTTTCATAGTAACGGGTGTACATGGGAGGCATTAATGTGAGAGAAATAGGTATCTCATTATTTGAAAAACAATTAGGGGAATAAATGGGAGGTGGTAAATCCTACACCAACAATTTTAATTGAAATAATTAGGGTATTACAACCTAAAGGAATTAGGATCAAAATAAGAATAGAAGAAAATCTCTTACATGGAAGTGATATACCAACGTCATGGGAGAGGTTTTAGAGTGGCTTATTTGGAGCTTGCAGAGCATTGGGAGGATTCTAGTTAGAGGTGGGTAGAGGTTGTTAGATCTCCAAAGTCATTGAGAGAAGAGTAAGTGAGAGCTTGGGTGGGTTCATATTGGAAAGTATAGGGAATTATTTATTATTTAGGTTTGGGACCCCACAAATTAAACTAATTCAAACCATAAACCAACCCATGGTTTTTTCCCATGTTTTTTTTCTAAATGGTATTGGAAAAAAATATTTTATATTTGAAATTTTAAAACATCAAAAAATAATAAGTTTTCTTATGTCGAGGTGAGTCACACTCTTGGGGAAATAAATTTAAAAAATATAATGTTTAAATAACTCTTGGAGGGCCCAAAAAAGTTTTCTAAAATAATTAAAACAATCCCAAAATCAAATTATTTTAATTTTAAAACATATATTGGCCAAACATAATTTTTATAGTATTTTATTACATCACTATGTGGTCATTATGATGTCATAAAACACATTATATATTTAAACGATACTTAATTTTTTACCCAATAATTCGACGGTGTCAGAAAAAGATAAAAAATTCAACGTTGGATAATTTCGATGTCCTGATTATAAAAATAAAAATCCTTTAATCAATTAAATTTTCTAAATATATGAATTTTTACTTTCAAAATTAAAATTGATATTTATAAAAAAATCATGGGTTTTTACCTAAATAGATTTTGAACATTAATATAAATCACAATAGTATTCATAATAATTATATGGAAATTTATATTATATAAAATGTAATTTAGTAATAATATTTAATTAAAATTCAAAAATACATTATTTCATCAAAATTTATTTCTTAACTGTATATTAACTAAAAATTCTATTTGTGCTACAAAAACTATTTGTAATGTAACAATAATAAAATGAATGTATATTATTTGTTATATACAAAAATAATGCATAAAATCATAGTGCTAGTGTCTTGTTACATAAACCCTTATACCACCTACATAAGATGGAAGGGTAAGGTGTTCAATTGTGACAGACTCTTGGGGTGGCTTTCATAACATCACATGGGTGGTAATCTCTATCAACTTCCACTTCCCATGTAGGTGGTTCTGCTCAATCTTAACATGTTGATGATTGGATTGGGATTGGTCAATAGCGAAGCCCTATGATGTGACCTCCTTTAAGAGCTCTAAAAAAATGGCTTTGAAAGAAGAAAGTTTATTAGATGAGTCCATCGCTTCCATTGTCTGATTAAATTGGATATCTTAAATACCTATATTTATACATGTCGTGTGATCACTATTCAATGACTATATTAGTAATGGTCATAATTCCTAATGGTATTTTAAAATCAAAAAAAGGTAAAACCAAGAAAGTGAATATATTTTACATAAACATTTTAAATAATAAAACATTTAATTATATCAAGAGGAATCATTACAAATAGAAGATTGGGTCGTTAAAATATTCCCCCATATGAAATTTCACCCTTGAAATTTTCAAACATGTGGATTCATTACAACACCTTGACGAGGGGGATTTTATTATTTCATATAACATTTTCTCTACAATTCAAGATCTTCCCTAGTGGATCCTTTTAATAATGATGATCCTCTAAATGTACTGCCTCTGAAGAGAGTACATTTGAAGGGTCAGGTATGTACTTCCTTAAGAGGGATACAACAAGGTCATCATGTACATTTTCCATGGTAGGTGGAAGTGCTAGTCGATTGGCCACATCCCTGACATGATCAAGAATCTCGAAGGGCCGATGTACCTAGGACTTAACATCCCTTTCTTTCCAATCCTCATGAACATCTTCAAGGGTGATATTCATTGAAATACAATTTCTCCAACTTTGAACTCAAGGCCTCATCGAAGATTATCTACATAACTCTTCTATTGACTTTGGGCTTCCTTGATATGCTACTTAATGGTTTTCACCTTATCCAAAATTTCATTAACAATTTCATGTCCTAGAAGCTTATTGTCACCTACTTCATCCCAAAAAACTAGTGTTCTACATATTTTCCCATAAAGGGTTTCATATGGTGCCCTCTGAATTCTCGAGTGGAAACTATTATTGTAGGAGAATTGAACTAGTGGAGATATTGGTCCAATGATATTTTTACTTCCATATAACATGATATTAACATATCATCAAGTGTATGAATATTTTGTTCATATTGGTCATCAGTTTGAGGATGATAGGGTGTACTGAAGTTCAGTTCAGTTCATAGAGCATGTTAGAGACTTTTCCAAAACTTCGAGATGAATCTCGGAACATAATCAGATACAATAGGTAGTTGTTCAAAATTTATCCTTAACACATCATTTTTGTAAATCCATTCAGTTTGATCCAATGATAATTCCTCTCTAACCGTGTTAAAGTGAGATGTATTCAAAATAATATCATCAATGACCCATATAAAATTATTTCCTCTGGATGTCCTTTGAAGTCTAATGATAAGGTACATGGTAATGTTGTCCCACTTCCATGTTGGTATGGGTTTTTTGTTCATCATCCCTTTAAAATTTTGACCCTCAACCTTCACATGCTGACATACCTGCCACTATGATATAAATTTAGAAATCTACCTTTTCATATTGTCCCACAAAAATTTTTCATGGAGATCTCGATACATCTTTGTGATCCCTGGGTGAGTAGAGACAGTTGAGATATATGAGTCATCCAGAAGCTCATTAATTATATCTAGATCAGATGGTACAAATAATCATGATCAAATCTCACAATTTCATCCAAATCATCCATGAACTCTGAGGATTTCCCATTTCTGATAGCTTCCACCCTTTTCAGAATTTTCACCTAATTTCATTGAGAATACTTTATTTTCTCTATGAGGTATGGTTGAGAAATAATTTAGAAAGGATTTATGATGTTCCTCCCTTAATGATTCCCATTTCCATCCTCTGTAAATCTATGAGGATTGGATCCTTTTCAATTCTCATCATTGATAATGTTGCAGGATCCTATCTACTTAAATAATTTTCCACTTTGTTTTCCCTACCGGGATAGTAGTGGATTGAGTAGTCATAATCCTTGATGAGCTATATCCTTCTTCATTATCTCATATTAAGATCTTTTTGTTTGAATATTTATTTGAGGAACTTTTTATAAGTATTTATCTCACACTTCTCCCCATAGAGATAATGCCGCTAGATTTTCAACTCAAAGATCGCAGCTTCCAACTCCAGATCATGTGTGGGATAGTTTTTCTAATGGATTTTCAGCGTCCTTGAGGCTTAGGCTATCACATTATCATTCAGTATCAACACACAACCCATGACCTTCTTTAAAGAATAACTAAATACCACAAAAAGTTCTGCACTTGTGGGTAGTGTGAGCACATGCACAGTGATAAGGCATATTTTAAACTCATTGATGCTCTCAAAGAATTCATCACTCCAAGAAAACTTTACTCCCTTTAGAGTTATCTTGGTAATAGGGGTGGAAATACTGAGAAATTTATCACAAATCAGCGATAGTATCCACCTAACACCAAGAAGCTTGAGATCTATGATACCAATGTTGGCCTCGACCATCCCTCAATTGTAGTTGTCTTGGAGGGATCCACTGATATCCCATTACTTATGATGATGTCACCAAATAAAGAGACCTCCTTCAACCATAAATCTCACTTGTTGTACATTGAATAAGGCTTATCCTTTTGCAATGTCCCTATTACAGTTCTTAGATGCTCCTCCATAGTTTTTGAGTATATGAGAATATCAAATATAAATAGTACCACAAATTTGTCGAGGTAATATCTATATACTATATTCATAAAGCCTATAATGATTTATGGAGAATTAGTGAGTCCTAATGGAATGACTATGAATTCATAGTGCCCCTATCTTGTAAAAAATTCTTCATGGGGATATCCTTCTTCTTCACAGTTACTTGGTAATATTCTGACCACAAACCCACCTTGGAAATGTATTGTGGTCAACATAGTTGATTAAAAAAAGTCATCAATTTGTGGCACATGTTACTTGTTCTTTATAATGATAATGTTGAGCTCACGATAATCAATGCAAAGGCACATTTACCCATCCTTATTATTGACAAAAAGTACTGGTGCACCCGATGGTGAAGCATTGGGGCGTATAAACCCTTTATCCAGATTCTTAATTAGTTGTTTCTTTAGATCCTCAAGATCTTCAAAAGCCATTCAATACAGAGTCTATTATATTTTCAACGCTCTAGGTATAAGGTCAATTAGAATTAAATATCCCTTATAAGAGAAAGGTCAAACAATTTCTTAGGAAACACTTAAGTGAATTCTCTCATAATAGGAATGCCTTCTAGTATGGTTTCCTCCATAAACTCAATCATCCGAGCCAGATACACATGATCATAGGGAATTAATATCCACACTTGAGAGGATGGTGGTAAATTAGATTAATCTTCCTCCCTGAACTTGTATATAATTGGGGGTTGATTCTTTATTTGGAGAGTGAATTCGCTCCAACATAATTTATGTTGGATCTATATATGGATAGCCAATCCATGCCAATAATTGTGTCAAATTCCACCAGAGGGAGTATGAAGAGTTTTTCCAAGAATTTCAATCCAAAAATTATGGCAAGGGATGAGTTATATTCATGGGATAAATGATTCCCCCATTTTCTGCACTCAACGTCATCTTTACATCCCTGATTTGTGGTGGTGTTGGGACTGTTCTACCAAACATTCGAGATACAAAAGAATACATAGAATGAGAATCAAAAATTGTGTTCGCTATTATTGAATGAATAACTATAATACCTTTCAACACATCATATTCGGGGTTCACTTTAGCAGTAGAGATAGAAAAATATCTCCCTTCCTTCCTTAAAGGTTGTTGGTTGCCTCCAAAAACCCTTGGCATAGGGTAATAATTTGAAAGGTGTCATAGTTCTTTTTAGTTGAATAAATGAACAATGCATTGAGAGTTGAATGTATTGTTCTTACCCTCTATCGTATTCATTGGTTTTTCTTATCAGAAGTCAACAACTAGGTTTCCTTCCCTTCCACACCTAATTCATTTCCTCATCCTATTCAGTCAATTTATGGGGTGATTCTTCATGTGTCTTTGGAATGTGGGGTGATGGATTTTCATAGCATCGTTTGATTTATCCATCAGACTGGATGAATTAAAATCCATTGTATGCTTCTTATCCCCATGATACCCCTATGATTCTCCGATCACTATTTCGACCATGAGAGAACATCTAAAAATTTTATCATTGTTGTCGAAGTCACAAATCACAAGGGCTTTTCACATGCTAGGTTTCTGCAAAAAAAAGTGGCATTCACACTTGAATTCATGGGTAACGAACAAGATGTAGGCATATCATGCAATCCATATATTGTTTTCATCATACACTCTGACGGATTCATCATCTTTGTGATTGAGGAAATGGAAGTCCCATTCCATCATAGGTCGGAGGGTGCGAGGAAAATATTTATCAAATAACATTTTCTCAAAATCCTTCCATTCAAATGCCTCGATATCTACCTCAAGCTTTGTATTTTTTATAAATTTCCACCATTGATTGGGTTCACCCTCCATGTGGTAACCAACCATAAGAACCTTATTTTGTTTGGAACATTGAATGATATAGAAGATCATTTCAATAGAGTTGATCAATTGTTTGGTGATTGTGGGATCATATGATCCATTAAAAAAGAAGGCATTTATCTCATTATGCTCTCGATTACAACTTGTTATTTCTTATGTGGGGATGAATGTTCACCTTAACCCATGTTTATATTCTAATATTGTGTTAATGGAGAGGGAATCGGGAAAATTTTTGTGATTCCATCTCCAATAAGATTGGGAACTTCATTATAATAGTCATCATGTTGATATTTACATCGGTTGTTAGACCCAGTCATCCTATTACCAACCATTGTCTAGAATAAATGAAATTTTAGGGGTAACACCAAAAGGGAAATCCAAAGAAAAAATGGATTAATTATAAATAAATTTTGTTTCCTTAACTTATGAATTTGTAGACTTCAATCTATGTTATCCAAGACCTGTTTCCCAACATTTATTCTAAGAGGAAATTTTTTATTTCCTTTACAATGTTTCATACAAACTTGTGAATTTATGAAATAATATCCCCCCAACAGTGCTGTAACCAAGAGTACAACAAGGACCATTTTTGTGTTCCAGGAAACCCTAGGTTATGTTCGAAACTCCTTTTCAGTGTTTTCACTCCTAGGTACATCTGTGCCAGAGCAACCTCTACCTACTCGAATCCAAACATGGATGTATTTTCTTGGTAAAACATTTACACAATACTCACCAAAACATAGGCATTTCTTAATTATACATATTATTGTCTCTAACACTTCACGAGGTTTTTCTAATCCTATTCCCAAAAATAAATAAACATATACTTTGATACCAACTACAATCACCATGCCCATTATTACACACATAAACAATATATATTAAATAAAATTCCCTAGATAAAACATATGATATCGATAGGTATATTGTCTTTGGGGCTTAGTAGCATTACATAATTACATAAAACATGAAAACACAACATATTTATTGAAAACATCCCACACAAGACCACTACATTCCAACATACGTAGCATTGAATGGGATATCCGGAGGACATGAATAAGCAAAGGGGAGCTATAAAGCCCATTAAGGGAGTAAACAAGAAATAACATGTAGAGTAAATTACATGTGAGGAAATAGGAATATAAATGGAGTGCAAGTGAAACATGAACATAAAGGAATGATATAGCCTTATTATTATATCATGCAAATGTGGCAACAACACTTACCATGGTATAAGCATGGGATAAGGATCATTGCACATGGATCATGAGTAAACTTTCATTGAACATGAATTATCATGATTAAATACTCAATACACATGAATTATCATGAGTAAACCCTCATTTCACTTGACGTATCATGATACTAATCTTTACCCAGTTCATTTGATCGCTATCAGGGTGCACCCTCTTAAACATTTCATTTCATGCATAAGTGTGCCACATGGATCATTCAACATGGAACCATTCATCATAATTTAATAAATAAAAAATCTATGTTGAATATATAAATGAATCTTTTTAATCAATATGTAAATTTTCATAATGTTGAATACCCTTGATAGATAAATGGGCATAATATTCAATGCACAATGACATTGCCTTGGAAAATCAAGTTGAAATTTCTTAAACGTAACATCTTGACATAAGAATTAATAAAAATAAGTGATTAGAGGGAAAGTGGTGTATCAAACTATTTACATGTATTGGAAAGTAGTGGGTTTATATAGATACATGTCCCAATTAATGTAATGGATTTTAGATTCATCATACAAAAGAATTTCTTGAATGTAAATGAGGAGAGAGAAATTCCATATGGAATTTCACATAGTAACGGGTGTACATGGGAGGAATTAATGAGAGATAAAGTGGTCTCAATAATTTCAAAGATAATATGTAGAATATAATGGGGGATAGAAATCATAACCCAACATTTTTAATTGAAATAAAAATGATATTACAACAAAATGAACCATCGATAAAATAATAAAGGAACAAAATCCTATTCTTGGAAGTGTGATCCCAAAGGTCTGAGAGAGGATTGAGATAGGATTTCTTGGGAGCATTGGGGAACCTTGGGAGGATTATAGAGAGAGGAGGTAAGGGGTTGGTCGATCTCTAAAGGCTTTCATTGAATAGTAAGTGGGAGATTGGGTGGTTTTATATTGGAAAGAAGATGGAATTATTTATTACATAGTTTTGCGACACAAAATATTAATCTGAAAAAACCACAGACCAACCCATGGTTTTTTTCAATGTTTTTTTCAAAAGGTTAGTGAAAAAAATATTTTATAAGTCCAAGGTCCTAAAGTCATTTACTAATAGGGTTGATTATTTCAAGTTGATTCACACTCTCATGGAAATCAATTTAAAAAGAGAAAATGTTTTATAACTCTTTGAGGGTCAACTAATGTTTTGTAAAATAAATCAAACAAACACAAAATCACATTATTTTAGTGGAAAAAATATATTTTCCTAACATAGTGTTTATAGTATCTTATTAAATCACTATTTGTTCATTATGATGTTATAAAACACATTATATATTTAAGTGGTACATAATTTTTACCCAAAAATTCGACTGTCTCAGAAAATGATGAAAAATTCAAGGTCGGATAATTTCGATGTCCTGAATCCCAAAAAAAAATTACTTTTATCTAAATAATTTCCTATGTATTTTAAGTTATTACTTTTAAAATAAAAATTTACATTTATCGAAAATTAATGGGTTTTGACATAAATAGATTTCATACCATAATAGAAATCATACTAGTATTCGTAATAATTATAAAGTTATTTATATTATATAAAAAGAAATTTATTTGTTGTATTTAGTTAAAATTAAATAACACATTAATTAATTTAAATATATTTCATAATTGAATATTTAATAAAAATAGTATTTGTGATCTAAAAACTATTTAAAAAGTAACAGTAATAAAATAAGTTTATATTAATTTTTCTGTATGAAGATAAAGCACTTAATCATAGTGTTAGGGTCTTGTTATATAACCGCTCTGCATAAGAAAAAAGGGAAAGGTGTGTGACAGTTACAGACTCCTGGGGTGGCTTAGATAACATCACTCTAGTGGTAATCCCTATCAACTTCCACTTCTCCCATAGGTAGTTTATCTCGAGTATAACATGTTGAACCTCAACATGGGATTGGTCAAGAGTAAAGCCCAATGATGCCACCTCTTTTTCGAGCTCTGAAAAAAGAGCTTTGTATGGAGCAAATCTACTAGATGAGGCCATCTCTTCGTTTGTATGAGTAAATTGGATTTATTAATGCCCTATATTTATACTAGTCATGTGATCACATTTCAAAAGCTATATTAGCAATGTTCATAATTTATAATTTTATTTTAAAATCCAAAAAAAACAACAACAAGGATGTGAATATGATTTAAATAACCATTTTTCATAAAAAGTCATTTAATTATGTTAAGAGGAATTTTCATTGATAGATGTTTGGGTCATTAATATAGTTTTAAACAATTAATATTTTACTCCATGGTGAAGATTTATTAATGATTTATTTCATTTATCTCAACTTCAAAGGTTTCTGAATGCTCCTACTCATGTGATTGACTGGAAGGATGTTGAGATGGAGACGGATGAATTATTTTTGGATCACATAGTGCATATCATCAACATGAGAGTGAAATTGTACTGAGGGAAGATAATTACACTAGTCTTTTTTCTATGGATGAATTAATGGATTCATGATGAGACATGAGAGTGTACATCTATTATGAGGTTTTAATTGTGTGTGTTACTTGACCATTACTACTAGAGACACATATTAGGGATGGGAAGTTATTAGGCAGAAGAATTGTAATTCACTAAAAAATGAATGAACTATTCTATTTAAATTATGATGTACACTAAGATTATCTCCAATTGACATGGTTATTTTATAGGTAATAATGTATAGAATTTTTAGTTTCATTTTTTGGAGTATTAGTCAGTTGTAGGATGGTTGAAATAAGGCCACCAGCTAGCGACGGGAAAGCACAGTCCAGCCAGTGGTGGTAGAAATGGGATATTTATTTATTAGGATCCCACATTACAACTATAGGATGATATATTTGGGTTTCATTATTGGGTTTTTCATCATTCGACACCATTTTTAATATCTGACTAATCCTATCCAAAATCTGATCTTATTGTCGGTAAAACCTCTTTGAAGACTCTACCATGGTTTCTGTGCATCTCCTTTCTCTATTATTAGAATGTGTATTCTATGATTGAAATGGTCATTAATTGAGTTTAGATTTATTCATTTCAGACCTAATACTGTGACTTTCTTTGGATATGATCATAGATATTAGAGATATTGTCTTGATATGAAGATCTCATCTATGATCTGATGGATATTTCAAGATTTATTGATAGTTAGTCATTGGATCACACAATTTGGGGAATACTGTTTGACTTATCTGAGAACTACTATAAATGGGAAATCATCTTTAGTATGATTTATTAGTTTCCATTTCTTATAATGACATTTTCATAGAACACTAATTACAGTTAATCAGTGATGAAAGTTTATTTCTTTTTTTTGTGAATGGTGCTGCATGTGTGTGATTTCAGTGTTGTTCTTTAATGAATCTCTGATTTAAACTTCATTAGAGTAATGGTATGAAACCCTTAAAATAATGGGTTCCTTCATGTTTTTTTGGAATATTAGGTTTATTTATATTCTTATATTAGAGAACCATACATGATAGGCTTCTTTGATGTGTATATGGTGTGTCATGCAGTCATGCTTGACTTTGGAATCTAAATCATGGTTATATAATTTACTACTTGTGTGATATTTCAAAGAATGTAGAATTTTTTATATATTACATTACTTTTTATATTATTCCTTATATGTTTTTTACATGGCTAGTATAATCATGGATCAAACATTATGTAGTCTGGTGGTCCTAAAAAACCTAACCATCTCATTAGGGGGGAGCATGGAGGATATGGCTAATTCGTAGAGTTTCTGCATAGGATAATAAACACATGATCTTGGTCTAATTTATCTATTTTGAATTCTATACACCATTAAATCTGTGTCCATATATAATGATATAACCTAGTATTGGGTGTATTTCTTATATATGATAGGGATTTTAATTTTTGGGTGTGCAAGTATTCACACCATCACTAATGAGTAGGTAATAAAGAAACATTTAAATTACTTTTAATTTAAAAGTCGATGGAGTTACTTATCTTGAATTATGTCATGTAAATCACTATATATGACTCTATTATAACAAGTAACTGTATCACGTATGATTAGGGATTGTTCAATATTGGATAGCGCGTGTTCCCGTGGTAAATTATGGATTATATTCTTTTCTATATATTTTCTTTTCCATTATGTCATACACTTCTATATACATGTATACCTATATAAAAGATACATTGGTGATATCCTAATAGGCTATGATAAAACCCTAGATGGGCATCTTAGTTTTCATTTAGACATAAATGGTAAAGGATCCATTGAAGGATAAATTCCTTGGGTCTAGTTCCTAAGGTGGTTGGAGTAGTGAGGTAGAGGTTGTACCGGGATATACTCTAGGTGGATGTTAACGTACATTTTCTCTTTTATTAGTTTACATGTTATTATATTAATACTTGTTGACCTGCCAAACTATGGGATTATTATAGTATACTTACATAACATTAATTTCTATTGTTTACACATTTCATTGTAATACCATTCTACTATAATGTTTTTATTGATTATATTCTTGTTTGTTATTATATTGTATTTAATATTATTATTGATGGTATAATCTACCCACATCACTTTAGATCCTCTCCACTAGTCAGAATCCTATTTCATAGGGGGATATGAACATGATATTATGTGTCACTTCAGCTAATACCATGTTCTTTAGGTTTGGATGTTACTACAACACTTTCATTTTTGTGTTCGTTTTACATATTTCCTACTACATACAACTAATCTAGCTATATGATTGTACATTGTTTAGGTACATGCACTAAATTCTTGGTTCTGTATGTTTTCCCATAAATTTATTACCCAAACAACATCATCTTGTCTCCATAAAAACTAACTTTCTCATACTATTTTTAGAATTCCATGATGTAAATTTTAATTCTAAAATAGAATAACATCGTTCCACTTGGTTTTACATTATTCTTGATACTCATGTCTATTCTCAAATAAATATCATTAATTTTCATCAAGAACATAAATTTATTTTATTCTAAAGTTTTCTTATCTTTTTCACTCTTCTCTTACAACTTATTTTGTATCATGCTTTCTTGATTAAAGACAACATGTTTTTTCGTTGAAACCACCATAATAGAAAATATCATAGAGATTCTACATTTAATCGTCTTTTATATAAAAAATGATTATTACCATTCTGTTGTGTTCTTTACATCAACTTGGAATTTCACAACTTTAATATTTTCATTCATTATCTTCTAGGGATGGAGAAACTATGACAACATTCAAGAGACTTAAGGATGAATGTTTCATAGCACCAGAAATAAACAACCAATATTGTTTCCCTACATTTATATTCATTTAATCAAGTATTGTCACTTTTAAATGGTCTTTTATAAGTACCTTATTTTTTTCAAATTTTTGGGAAGAATCATTCATAGATTTACGCACATATTCTATAAATTAGTAGGAATTGTTTCCCAATTTTTACATATCCTGGATTTTCTAGATTTTAATTTAAATATTGAACATCACATGTAAATTGATTTACTGAAAATAACATATTATGGAAATAAGTGTACCTCATCACATGGGATTTCATGAGATTTTATATTGGTTGTTCTTTCTTCTTATGTTACATATATATTTCCAAATTCAAAATCCAATTGTAAAATCTTTATACTGAGAATATATGATTCATTCTCTACAAACATCATTCAATCTCCACTGCCTCTTTATTTTATCAATGTGTTTTTCATGTTATCCATGAATTATACTAATCTCTTTCTCCAAATTATCACAATCCTTTATCTTTTCTAATTTAATTAGCATTAAATATATTTGACATTGATGAAATCCTTTTTCTTTTTTTCAAATACAAGGAACTTTTTCACATTCACTTTAAAGACATATTATTTTTCATGGAATATCTTTAGAAACTAATTTTATATGATTTTGTGAATAACAAAAAGGAATACATTAATATAATTTTAAGAATCACCTAGTTAATTTTGATTTATACATGAAAATATATTTTGGTCCATTGCTTCCACCATTATTTAAATATATTCCTGAATTTGGTAAATCTTCTCCTTCATGTGTCCAAGAGTGTCAAAAATATAATAAATAACTTATTTAATAAAATGTATAATTATTTTCATAAAAAAATAAACATGAATAATCATATTATTTTTCATATGATTCTTTAGAGATGTGATATTCATTTCTTTTACATAATTAATCAATATAAAATTATGGATAAAAATAATTACTTACACATAATACATATAAAATGTGTGAATCATCAATTGTAGAATTTTTTTTATCTTCTAAATTAAATATTTCCATCCAATTTAGTTTTAGTTTTTTCTTATATTCTATTGACAATTAGTTTCATCAATGGATGGAAAAGATTAAACAAGTACTTTAAAAGAAGTGACCATCTTAATGAAAACAGAACAAGTGAAGACGTACCCTCCACACCGGAGCAACACGCGGCCTCTACAAGCCATGTGGTCGTGCAACCCCCTTGTGTAGTACTAAAAGACATTCAGGAATTCACTTCGTTCTAGTATCCCAAATGTGAAAATACAACCCGCACACTAAGGTCGTTCACATAGGGTATCCTTTTTTATTATAAATAGTATTCTTGAGATACCCATTTGGACAAAGAAAAATTTGGATAAATCATTGGAGATCCCAACACACAACCCCTTTTCTCATCTCCATCATAAAACTTCATGATAATTCTCTAATGTCTAGAACTAGAGGGAATTAAATGGTGGAATGATTGGATCATGGTTCCTTCATGTGTCAAACATAAGACAACATTATTAGAACTCCTCATTCCGTAGTGAAAAAAGCCATTTCCAAGGTACATTCCTCATGAAAGGACCCACATGATATCAATTAAAATATTCTTGAGGAGACACTTGAGGCTCAGTAAAAAGATATTCCAATTTATTATGTATGAGTTTGTCCCAATATCAATATTTTTAGTATTTCACAGGTCCAATGGATGGCCTCTGTATGGTGTGTCATGACCCCAAGTCTATGCAGCATACATGCGCCCCACATCTTTGCAAGAAAACATTGTGAAGCACATTCTCGGGCAACATTCAAGCCCTCTTCAGAGACACTCTTGATATGTCATATGATTCCATGGATCCCTTTGTTAAATGGTACAAAATTGACACCAACACTGAGGCCTCCTAACTTATAGAATCATTGGAAAGGACACATTAGTGTGTCCCTTGATTGAAATTAAATTTAAATTGTTAGAGGTTTCCCACACTTCTCCAGTTGTTTGGTTTGGTTGCATGGGCTCTACATGAGTCTGAATAGCGATGGTCTCCAGGACCCCAACATGGAGACAATTTCAAGAATTTCCTAGTTATGTTGGAAAAGGTATGACTTTTCCCCTTCTCATCTCTGAGACCGAGAGGCACATGTTTGTAGTAGAGTTTGAAAGGAACAATATTTCTTCTCCTTTCACATCGAATAATATCTTCCTAACATACTACGAAACAAAAAACATGTCATCATATGATGTAATCCCCTATACATTCTTGTAGGATGTTATAGTCTTGATCCACTCTACATCTAGGCAACCAGAGGGTCCTGCATCAATCACCATAATTCATTCCTCATAACATGAATATATGTAAGGGTCATTGCCATGGAAACTCCCACCTTTTCCCAGGAAATAAACAGATGGCCCACTATACATGATTAATCTATGTACGAAAAAAAATCTGTGATGGGAGGATAAAAACGATTTCCCTCTATTATTGGTATTTATATCCATGTTCAACAATATATTAATGTGGATTGTGAAATCTTTTAATCTATTTCTAACTCTTGTTTCCCACACAGAGCATGAATCACATGGGATTAGACGTTTGTAATGATCACACCATCTCCACAACCCTAAATCACCATTGGAATCCTCTAGAGGAGTAATCCTCAACTATCTAACTATGAGAAATTATATTTGTGATCTAACCTAGATATCTCGGACTCCAACTCAAAGATCAAGGTAACATAGGCCTCCACATTGGTAAAAGATAATTTAATTCCCCGATGTAATCATTTATTGGGGTATGTCCCAAAATTATCCCCCCAAAGGTCCATATACCGCTATGGTTCCTTATTTCAACAGCCCTCATAGGGTAGGATCCTTATAAAATAACTACATGGGTTTTAATTAATTTTGCATTGATACGTAGGAATCCCATTCCTAGGTCTAATAATGACATCAAAACAAGTCATGTCATCATAGATGACAATACTCCAGGGTACACCTCTATGTGGCATAGAAACTTGCATCGTCATAACAATGACCTAATAATCTCTTTGTGATACATAGAAGGATAAAATCAATAGAGATTCTCGAATAAATACAAGTGCTTCACATTGATTGAGATCCTATGATACATACAGATGATTCAAATATTCCACAAATTACTATATTTTAAAATTATTTCATTTTCTATTCACATCATACATTGGATTTTAAAAAATATTTGTGAATATGTATTAAATCTATAATAGATTCCCAATGTATGATATAATTTCCCCAAAAGGATGAGATGAGCCATAACTCTAATCCACTCAATCAATGTGAGTTCTAAAGAAGCGTAGGCCAAAAACCATGATGAGGGCCTATCATTGGAATGTAGGTCCTCAGGGATATAAAACCATTGGTTGTTTCCATTTTCAAAGGGGAAACAAAAAATGATGAACCCGATGATAATAATTAACCAAGATTATAATAACACCTATATGTTTGGCTCCACATCACTCTCAAAATAATGAGGGACATGAAAGACTGTCAATTATGCATGTATTCATATAAATAAGATGTGTAATTGATTCGGTTTTTTACTTACATAGGAACACCATTCAATAAAATATCATCAATCCAATGACATCATTCAATAGTTAACTAACCAATGCACTGGACACAACTAATGTTGGGACATTATCACATTATATGACACCATCAGCATCCAAGATTATTCAACCCTAGCTATAAATTTTTCATGTTAGTGAATTCCATCATAATGGTACAATCACAATAATTTAGGCCACTCGAAAGGCCCTCTAGTATTTTAATCCCCTATGGATGTCTAAATAATGACAATCGGTGGCCCAGATGAAATGATATAAACTATCACCTTTAATATTTTTGGGATCCTACCCCTATAACATGGAAACTAGTTCCTCCACTACCTAAGGGAGGTGGACCTTAAGTCCATAATTGGAATCGTTTGGAAGATATAGGGGTGTTTGAAATAGGCCCATGTCAAAAATCTCTATGGCTAGTACGACATACTAGTGATTTCTCAACATGTCTTGGGTTCCTACCCCTTCCCTTTGTCCCTAGTCATATCATCCCGAGCACATAAGATGGCCCACATGGGCTAGCAACATTAATCTTTGGAGAATCCCATATCTGTATCACAAACTATGAATATCATAAGTCAAATATAGTTTCATTTTTTGGATGGTAAAATATACATAATTACCTTAATTCTACAGGATAGTAGACTCCTCTGGACGTGCCAATGAAATACCTCTATTCAGATCTAGCTTCCCACCATGAGCAGACACATACACCTTCCCATACCTATAAAGCCTACTGATAGAATAGTCTACTAGAATTTAGTGAAGCCCAAAAACATATTTTAATGATAATTCACACATAGGTGTGCAAAACTTCCTGTATTCATCTTACATACAAGTACAATCATCTAGAAGTGGCAGAAGAAGTCAATTTGAATGTCTTGATTACAAATGGAGAAGAAACCAAACTATTTGTCCTTGCATATGTGTATAGTCGGTATTCACAAGAAGTAAAGGTAGGATATAAGGAGGAACATAAACCTACTGAAGCTATAGAATGGTGCTATATCATAGTTCCAATTTTTTAATCCACAATGCACATCATGAAAATGGTGAAATGACATATGAAAATCCCTACCCATAACTTACAAAACTATCAGAGTGTAATTATTGTTAAAAAATTAGTTCTCGAAGGGTGGTAACATGCATTAATCCCCATGAATAGGTTGGTTTTTCAACCAATAATAATGGAGAAGGAAAATCCCTCAACTCCCATCCACATGTTTCATCATGTGTAAAATTCCCCAATTATATATAGATATCAGGATGAGGAATATATACCCGCTCAATTTTGAGGCAACCTAGCAATCTCAGATGCATATCCAAGTCTATAACAAATACCTAAATATAATAAACACTTCCCCAAAAAAGTGGTTATAGTCACTAATAATATTTAGTCTAAAAATAATCATCACCATATATTACTGGAAAATGAGGACCCTATATACGATCCCTCTTCCCTTAATGATGGATTTCATGAAAACCTTAGGCACTTATCTATGGTAGATAATGTTTCAACCATCACACAACCAAAGCAATTTGAGCTATTGTAGTAATTCTAAAGGACCACCTTAGAAACTTCACCATGAAATCCCTCTTCATGTATATTATCCAATCAATATATATATCCCATATTTTGACAACAGCCATGAAAACACATTTCCAAGATACAATATCAAGCAATAATTTCATCATTACCTTATTGGAACCTACCACTATTTTCTTCCCTATAACAATGTTCTCTATGATATTTCTATCCACATTAGTGATTCATGCTCCGAAGAGGATCCCCATGGAAATTTACTGACAATAATTCCATCCTATCAGGAGGAACTACAAAATTAATGTCCAGCTATGCCTAATACCTTATTACAAGAAAGTGAAAAACATTCTCAACTAGAAGAAATCATGAGGTGATATTCATTCTATGAAAACCCCTCAGATTCCATTTCATCCAACATGATATAGGCAATCAACACCAATTTTTTTCCATTTCTAACAGAGTAGTAAGAAAATGTTAACTCTTTAAGAAGAATGTAAAAGAATATCTAAAAAAATATGGGGAAGACAAAATAAATATGAGAAAAAATAATCTAATGATGATATACACTTAATGTATTAGACATTATACAACCCTTAGTATAGTATTTTTTAAAAATATCGGATGATTGTGAACATGAAATCCAACTAAATATATAGAAGACTCTCCATCACCTGAAAGTCGAAGAATTTATTTATAAGGAATACCAAGAATACATAATTGCAGTGAAATTGTTTCATTTCCAAATTGACTTAGCTTGCATACTATCTATGAAACAACCAATACAAGGTAACAATCATATATCCCCTCAATGAGAATTACATAGCATGATAACTAGAATGTGATAACTAGTCACTAACACCCCATCAAATGTTCACACCGGAGGAAGAGATGAACATGGAGCGTTGCATTTTATATAACACAACAATTAGAAAGGTATGTTAAATGTCATGTCATGCAATGTGATACCATCATAATGACCTTAGTAAATATATTATTTTCATGAATTGAGATATGCACTATAGAAATAGGCCTTATCCTGGTCTCACCAATATCAAATCATAAGGGAGAAGTCTATTAAGGCATTGTTGTGCATGCATATAAGAATTTTGAGATAGCCTCCCACTTAGTGGATGTTTATTGTAAAATATAACAAGTATGTCATATATATCCCAATGGTGTATGAAGTTGAGAAATACAAGGTCATACAGAATGATACACCCAACCCATGTCCAAATAAGATTACGTTAAATTAGAACGAAGCCACTATAGTTGTAGTTGTAGTAGTTCGGATGTATCCCCATCCCCTAGGGCTGGTATTTTCAACATAGACATTTTAACCCATTAAAAAATATACTGAGTTGTGGAAATGAAATAGGAACCACCCCATGACTCATGGTTGGGGAATTTTTACCCACAATGACCTCCCGATTAGTGGAAATCATTTTTAACCATATATGGGGAAAATCCACAAATATTATCCTAACAGTTAGTCTAGTCTCATTATTAAGTACCCACATTGGGGGAATGCATGACCAAACTATGTAGACAGACCCTTAATGATTCTATCTAACAACCCCCCCCCCAAGAGTCATAAAGGATAAGAAAATTCCTCATGGAAGGCATCAAAATAAACATTCCATCCAAAAAACTGACAGAATGTCTACAATGTGTTATGCATTAGTGAATGTTGTCAATGATTCCCTTATAGACCCACCAACACATCAATATAAATCGATGGAGGATCCATAGAATTAATTCATTCTCTTTGATGTGGTCCAAACTGAAAAAAAAATTAATGTGGAGTACATAATCGAAGATAGAGGAATTCCTTAAACTTGGGAACTCACTCAGAAAATCCACCATTACCACATCGAAAATAACATAACCTGTGTAAGGGTCAAATCATTCCTCACCTACCTTCTAGGGAAGATTGACCCCTTTCACTCAAAGAAAAAGTTTCTTAGTAGGAGGATAAAATGGAGGAGTTGAAAAGACTAAATGCATAACTACTCTAAAGTTGTATTTTTCTGAATACACTATGTATCCATGCCCTAAAATCCGATAATCAGCTGATGTAACTCAACATAGAGTGTCTTATGCAATGTATTGAATTATTCAAGAGCATATTCCCAATGTGAACTATCACAAACCAATATATATGGATTATACAGTAGTATAGTAGGAGTCCCCTCTATTGAGGGTGAAACTAGAATAGTGTCATGTACATGCTTACGAGACTGCCCCTATAGGCTACCAACATCAATTACAAGTGATACCTCTATCGATGGCCATACCAGTAGCCACGCCTGTTCAATCCCCAATTGTTACAAATTTTTAAGCTCCAACACAACCACAATGTCACCAAATTATTATGAACATAATTGAGTGATTAACAGATCAATTGGATGTAATGGAGGAATGAATAGCCCCTATACTGTTAGTGAAAAAACCTTATCCTGAGTAGGTAGATCCGACTCCTCTACAAAATGTTTTAGTAATCCCATGTTTTCCAGATTCAATGGGTTGTGAGACCAAAAAGAGAACACGAAACATTTTATCTCCCAATGTGGACAAATGATGGGGACCCCATAAAAATAGAATGTAGGGAAACTCATGTGATTTGAGAAATCACTATGGGGGCCATCTTATGTATAGTACACCTGCTTATCATCTTGTTCGATTACAGGATTGGAGGAACTCTAGAAGAAGTTTTTATTCTAGTCCAGAAAAATTCTATAGGAGATAGCAATCCTCAACCTCTCAAACTACATGTAATAAGATAATGAAAGGGTCTTAGAAATCATTACTTAGTTGAAAGGATTGAAATATTCCATAATCCATCTGATTCCATAAGAATAATGATTACCTATGTGTATAGATTATCTTCATGATGAGTTTAAGAGAAAAATTATCCCTAAAAAATTAATTGTTGGTTTTCAAGACCATAAGGATAATGCACAACATGTGGAATATTCCATCATTATGATCGAAGCTAAGAACTGAGTAATTACACTCACCCATGGATGGTGGATTCAGAGTGTAGAGGCCACCATTGTTAAAGTCAAACCGCCCCCCATAACTGCTCCCTCTCTAAATCCAAATCCATGTCAAGGAGTACCTGCTCCTCAATTCCAATAGAAAAAACCACCTCTTTAAGATGTTCATAGGGATAGAAGCTGAAAAATGTTTTTCAAAATGATGAAAAGTGTCTATTCTGGTTGGAATTACTAATCCCATGGTTACTTCATCTCGACCATAGAAAAAAAAATTCACATTACAAAAGCATGGGAAACTACTTAAAGATGGTGATAAGGATCTTCCAAACTACTACCAATTCCCATAGGCATTGGGACACCAAATCCTAGATTATTTTTTCCTGAATGACATCCTGCAATATATGGTGGATTATGGGAAAGTGAACCTAAATGATTCTTCTCCTCATGTGTATTTTAATTTTGTTACCGATCTGGGTGTTGATGGTAAAATGAAAGACGGTAACATCCTATGCAAGAAAAAAATCAGCAAATGGATGATCAGGAAAAACATCACTCAATCTCATGTTATCCATTGGACACATTAAAAATATCCAGATGAGTATTCAACCACATCCACTTCAACATGGATGAGTTCATTGGTGACATAGCCCATTGAAATCCAGTCCTCCATAAATTTAATTGTTGTAGAGATTAAGAAAAAAAATAAAGGTAGATGAGCCAGTTCCCAACCAAATTAAAATTGCACTCTAGAAACCATCATGCCAACAATTTCTAGAATATAGGCCTTGCCCCAACAATTGATGCAACAAGAGACAATCCAGCATGTAGAATCCTCAACAGATGAAGAGTAGATATGCAGCTCTGTTAATGTTACTAACTTAATGGATCTATCATCAAATGATGAATGTTTGTATGAATCTGAATTCTTTATAGTCAATGGGTGATATAGGGAAATAGGAAATCAATGTTGAGGTCACATGGGATGATGTGATCATTCTATAAGTCAATATTATAAACGTTTCCTTTATTAGAGAGTCTATCTTCCTTAAAATTATGGAAATTACCTTCAATAGGCTCAACAGGTACAAGAATGGTTTCCCTCATGTGGTAGTATCTACCCTGACATGATCACCATTGAAAAATTATTGGGGGTATGTTATCACATAATCAACCTCAATTTATGGGAAGACCTAGATTACCACATCTATCAAGAGTGTAACCATCCTCAGTTTCCATTAAAAGGGTTGTCCCATCCATTTCTGGTAAATCATCTCCTAATGCTCCTATAAGAGAACACTCCCATGTTGGGAAATGCAGGCCTCTAAATTAGAAATATGTTGTTCTAAAGTAGCTATCCATGGTAATGGCCATGTTTTCAAATGTAGATTAATTTATTTTATCAAAAGGCCTATGGGAACCACTTGTGAAGGATTTTTCAAGCCCTCAAGAAGTTTACGTCGATGAATCTGATGTTGGGGTTTACTGTGTAGAGAATGATCCTGCAGAATGAGACACAATCATCTATTTTACTGATTAGTATGAGTATTATATCATAAAAGGTCATGTTAGACCCTTCTATATTTATAAAAAAAATAAGAAAAACATCAATATCCCATGAACCTTAATAGAAAATGGCTCAAGATTCAACCTCATCACAATCCAAACTCTCCATCATGTAACCCTCAATGAGTCTCACTTGTCCCTATCCACTCTAATGTTACATGGATATGAAAAGAATTATAAAATTAACTACTTACCGTAATTATACTCAGATCTCAGTTCAAGGATATTGTTTCTAATTTAGAGTTCACGATGGTCTGACATGATACAAACATCGATTTTTTCATAGGAATAAATTTGCTAGATGAATATGTAGTTATTCACTCATCATACCACTATTGCTGTAAATATTTCTTCAATATTCAAATATAAATATTTAAGGGTGAAGAATATCCTTTAACATCCAAAATATTAACGTATATTAATGTGGTATTTTTTCATATGGAGGGTAAACACTCCATGAATTGTGATGTTTCATATATAAATACCCCAAATGGCCAAAAGAAAAATCCAGAAAATCATTTTAAATAGCTCAATGCCTTGTATGTGTTTCCCATCAATCAGGTGGAAATAGCATTCCAAAATTCAATCCATACCATTGAGTCCCATATGATTATTTTTTTCTAAGAATGATTTCAATATAATTAGAGATACTGATATCTCTTCATGCAATGATTAAAGATTAAACGAAAATGTCTCTATTCCATTCAATAAAGTGCAACATATTCTTTCTCCACTATCTAGGATAGAGGATCCTCAAATATAAACAAGATGTAAAGTTTATTATCATTCTTAATCCCTTGATTCCCCTTCATATATTTGGGGAGTCATTATGTCATCAAGTTATACCATGATGGTAGCTTCATATCTCGAATGCCTGTGTAATGTTTCCTCCTTTAATATTCAGAATCATGCTACACCTCCCACTTCTATGATAGATTAAGTGTTTTAAAATCATGGTGAAGAGGAAGAGAAAGATGTATAAGACCTCAAAGACACCACTTTATCATTTTATAATGGTTTCTATACAACTATGGATGAGCACATGGAAAAAAACCTGAGTACATATGAAGATCCAAGGCCCAATTTTCTTAGTGTAGGTATGACTAATAAAAGATCAAGAAGTGTATTCTTATTTTGGTAAATGGAATATATACATGTTTTCTTTTAATTATATAAATATTTTGGGCCTCGATCATGATATTTCCATCCATCATTTGTGTTTTCTAGAAGATTACCTAGGATATATAAAGGCATCCAAATGGGCACATTTGATTCCTAACTCAAAAATATTGGTTGAATAAGACAATCATATCAATGAAAAAACATTCCTAAAGTTTAATACCCAAAATGTATAGCCAATATCAACCTAGTGATGAAGAAAATGGGAATGTTAGTGTTTTCATTAAGTTCAAAGATCTCAAATAGGACTATTTGAAAGATGAATTATTAGTTCCAATCATAGAACTATGGATCGATGTGAATTTTTTTATCAAGCCCTCTCCATCATGTATGGCTATTTAGGGTAAAAAAAATTTTAATGGACCTAGAGGATGATAAATCAACTACATTCAGAGTCCTATAGAAAATATTCTTCTATCAGATAATGCAATTTGTCTAGAAGGATTATAGAACCACCTACCACCACACTATGCATCACATCATCAAACAATTCATGGTAACGTTTATTGAGTGATACATTGATGATATAGTGGTTATGTCCAAAAAATTTTATGATCATGTAGTTATCATGGAAACCATATTCATCAAATTGATACAATATAGTATGAAGATAAATGCCTTGAAATTTTCATCTTGGGTAAACTCATGAAAGTTCCTCAGTTTCATCACACATCATCATGGAATCAATGTTCATCTTAAGAAGATAGAATCTATCCTTATCATGTCCACCCATGAAATGATGAAATTACTCAGAGGTAATTAGGTACACATAACTTATATTTATCACTACATATCCATTATTTTTAGAAATTGTCAAACATTAATTTAATTAATGATGATAGGGGTGAAATATCAGTGAACGTATGAATCTTCAGAGGACTTTGAAAATATCATGATGCATTTACTGATCACATTAGTGATAATGCCTCATGTACTGGGAAAAAAATATCATTTGGTATGTGAAATCTCTAGAGTGATTAATTAGTGATTTCCACACATATAAAATATATTTTGTGACTAAAAACATTTTATAATCTAATTCATATATTTATTTATTATGATACTCATTATTCCGATATATAGAAAATGTTCCTGGAATTAATAATTGTGGTTAAAAAAATAATACACTATCGACTGCATCATATAGGTCAATTGGTATCTCATAGACATCTACTGAAATATATTGTAAGTCATCCTATGATGGCATGACATATTGCACGGTGGGTAGTTATTATAGTATAATTTAATGTCCCATTTTGTGAATGATAAACTAGTAAAAGGCTATGACATAGAAAATTTCTTTTAAAAACATACATATGAAGAATATTTATCTTTGAATACTAAATTTCTAGATGTATAGGTATTCTATATTCACGATGGCCCCAAAATTAAGTTTTTATATTTCAACGGTGTATCTAGAAGCTCAATAAGGAATATGTCATTATAAAAGAGAAGTTAATTCCCCGATGTGACTATTTCATAGTTTTTATTGATGAATTTCCATCAAAACCAACAACGACTCATGCCCACTAATCATTGAATTCCCAGGTCGATGCATTAGAAATTTTTTAATGCATTAGAAAATCCAAATTATGATGAAATTTTAATTACCATTTCTCATCACCAAATCATCTTAACCTTTTTTATAATTAGAAAAAAGGAAATTAATTATGTTAATCCCATATCAGATTCATATGGTTTTACCACTATATGGGTGATTCCAATCATGAACATCCTTCAATATGGAATTCTCTTACCATATATTTCTATAAAAGAACAAATCTGGCAATGAGAATCCAATTTCACTCTTTTTTATGGCAAAAATTTCTAGAGAGTCCCTTAAAAATGAGGCATTGATGGAGTTATACCATGTTTCATTGATGGGGAAGAGACAACTATTATAATGAGTGAGGTAAACTTACGAGACCATAACACCCATTATTAATGATAAATTCTCTCTAACCAGATTTTGAGGCTAGGTTACTACTGGCCCATTGTGGCACGCAATTTGTAATGATTAATTATTTAAATACGAAATTACATTACTTTTGAAGAATATGTAAAATATTAAAAAAATACATGACCAAAGATAGTATTATTTTAGTGTCTTTGGAAACTAGGAATACATTCTGCAAATTTGGTGAAGGATCTTTGAAATCTTTCATAATGATATTCAAATTTACTTTTCCTACATAAAACACTTATTTTTTCCTAGGGAAAAGATAAAAGATAGAAAGGGTGATCTCAAATTATTAGTAAGTGTAATAATGTAAAATAAAATACAAAACATAAAAATAATAATGTAAAAAACAAGAACATACCATTTCAAAACCATAACACAATTAACATATATCAAAATCCTGAGTTACAAAATTAATCATGGAATTTCATAAGGAATAATTACTAATGGAATCATGAACATGGAAAAATGGGAATAGGAAAAAAGCATGGGGTTTTGGAAAACACATAATCAAAGAAAATAATTATTATATTAGATAATATTTTTTCAAATACCGTCATAGATAACATTATCAATTACTAAACTAAGTTCACTTCTTATTCCATCCCTGTATTAGTCGACAAGATTTAATAGTAATTTTAGTCTTATTTATCTCATCAAATATAAATAATTATACAATTTAATGGATATAGATATTGGTCCCAATGATTTCATAATTAAATCTTTCTCACATGTTTCACAAAAATATAAATCATTCAACATAGCATAACCCATGGAATAAATTTTTTTTCTAAAACATCATTCCATCATTATGTAATCCATGTAAATCAAATGGATCCCATATAAATAATTCCATCATAAAAATAATAATACCATAGGATTTAAAGGTATATTATATTTGAAAAATATATTATTAAACTATTTCATGTTATGTTGAATATAATTGTGAGAAGACAATAGAAATTAATTATTGAGGAAAATATCATTTCTTCTTAAAAAATGTTTAATTTTCTCAAAATGTCATGCAATTTTAAACGAAAATAATTTATTTGAAAATAATATTGGAATATTTTAAATTAAGACTCATGGAAATATGGAATTTTGAAAGTATAAAAATCTGTTCATGCCATATAAGTTAAATGAAAACCTGCTTCCTAGACTTTTTTCAGAAGTTCAAAAAGTACCACATACCAAAAAAAGATTACTTTCATACCATTTAATAGAAATTAACCAATGGGTAAAATTGACATTAAAAAATTTTATAATGATAGAAATAATATTTTCTATTACATATTTAGAAATCATGGACATGGATGAATAATATACCCTCCTAAATACAAACATATAAATAATCTCAAATAATAATATGATTGACAAAATTATCCTTTACCTTATGTATGATTTCATATATATGTATCTAAGCCTTATATATAATGATTTAAATTATTTTATTTAATTATTATAGAATCATATTTAATTTTAGGACATTATATATGATCATTTTGTCTTCAGTTTGTTAGTAACATGTCTTTGTTACTCATTATTCAAGTATTAAATGCGTTATGTTTTTCTTTGTTTTTTCTAAATAAGATCTGGTTCTCCTTCATAGGTTGTATTTATCTATTAAAAAATAACACTAACATATTATAGACAATATTTATTAAATTTTTATAATTAAATATTCTTCATTTAATGGATATCATGTATAATTGGTCTCATCACATCCTATAGAAGGTATGCCCAACTTGAGCACAAGCTGCAATATCATTTCGATAATTGGGAAATTGTATGGAAATGGATGAAATATATGTTTTTCAGAAAACCATATAATATTATAATAATCATATATTTTAAGTATTTTTATCATCATATTTATCAAATTAATTTGGTGAAGAAGTAGCTTACACCATAGCATGGAGACGATATTTCGTATGTATATAGGGGAGGTGATTTAGTTTTTCATATGATGGATAAAAGATAGAATATGGCTATTTAATAAACATTATAACATATCATAATATAATTTATATTATATGTATCAGTTTATAATGGAAAAAACTCATCAATTGAAAGTAGAAGAAGAAATAATTTGAATGAATCTATAGAAGATATTACCTCCCCTTCAACGATCTCCCAATAAGTATCCTCTTAAAGGTACTAGAGTTGGCCTTTTGAGAAGACCAAAACCTCTAGAATTTGAAATGGGATGTTTATAAATGATATGGGTTAGGGATGGATGATTATAAATGATCAATGAGAAGTGAAGAAATGTGGGATGAGGTTCCCTTTTATAATTGAGGTGAGGGGATCCTTTTGAATCTCTCGAAATATTAATTTATAATAAAATCATAGCCCATCCAAAAACCACAAAAAATGGATTAGTTGAAAATATGAGATGCGATAAGGTTGTAATATAATAAACCTGTAATTTCTAGACTTGTTTTCATTTAATTTTAAAACTTATCAATTCAATTAACCATTAGTTATTATTTTCAAATTTTAACGAAGGTAAAAAATATTTATGTACTAAAATAGTGTTGTTTTTACCAATTTGATGTCAATTTTTCAATAAAAAATTCATCAAAAAATTTATACCATATCATAATTATTCAATATATTTTTAAAATTCGTTTTTTGTTTTTAAAAAATTCATTAATACTAAATTTTTAAAAACAATCAATAGAGTCAATTTTTCAACTATTAAATTCATTGATTGTCAAAAATATAAATATAAGTTGTTATTATTGATATAACTATTATATAATATCAATAAGGGCTCAAAGCCATCTAAAAAAATTATTTAACTTTTTAATTATCTCAAATTATTTCAATTTTAAAAATATTAATAACATTTATTCGGTATTTCCCTTAATAAAATAATGACAACATTAATTTTGTGTAATTATTTAATAAAAATATTTTTTGAATAAAATATAAAAATAAAACAAATTGATGAATTTCAATAAACATTGATTCATTAAAATTCTTTATGTCAAAAATATAATTGGAAATTTCATCATTAAAAGTGTTATAATTATTATAATATTAATGTTACATGTTAATCATCACATTAATTATAATTATAATATATGTGTGATAATATCTTTTATAAGTCTACAAATGGTGAATAAATCTAGAGTTTGATGATTATGGTCAATATATAATCGATCAATTTGATTATGTCAAATTTTGTGGTCATTAAATAGTTATTATAAATTTAATAATAATTATTTTATAGATATTTCATCAATTATGTTATTTCTCCTTTATCAATATATAAAACTTTACAGAGATTATTTAGTTGCAAAAAATTACAAATTAATTGCTATAATAAATAAAACAATTATCTATTATATGTGTATTAAAAATTGAAATTATTGTTTGTATAACAATGTATTAAAAATAATTTATTAATAAAAACACAAATGTGAAACCATTAAATTTTAATTATATAAAAAATTATAAATACCATTATATCTCTCAATTGACCCCAAAATGAAAAAAATAAATTTATATTATCGAAATTTATTTATTAAGCTCAAAAGGTTCATTTATATTCATTGATACCACCAATTTTTACTTATATGGAAACATAATATATATTAAAAATAGGGAAAATGATACTTTAAGTCTTTATTTGATTTAAATATTATTTAAGCCAATTTCATTGATTAGTGTCCATTAAATGAAATAATATACATACTTATGTGTTAAGGGTAGAATTGATTTCATCAAATATTTTTTTAAATTTTTTGGTTTTTTTCATAGTCTTTATAATTTTATTTTTTATATAAATTACCTAATTTAACCTTTACCATGGTATCAAAATTTACCATGGATATTATTCATATTGGTCAAAACAAAAAGGGACCTACTTACCAAATTAGGACATCCTGAATCAAAATTTTACATCAATCTCAATAAATTAAAATAATAGAAGATTTAGAATTAAATTTGAAATAAAATTGGTAAAATGTCATGAAAATCAGTGTCTTTTTAAAAACTATCCTCTAAAAATGGAAAATATTTTTATAATAAATTCATTTATAATATATATTTCAATTTTTTTTTTAATATTATAGATTAAAATTAATTAATTAAAATTTAAACAAATCCATAACTTAATATGACCTTGTAAATACCTTAAAAAATTCATTTTTAATAAAAAACTGCATTTTCATTATTCCTCAAAAAATGAAACAAAAAAATATAAAAAAATTTCCTCAAAATTAATAATTTATACATTGATTCCAAATAAGAATTTTATTTTGTCAAATATTACATAAAAAAGTCTCAAAAGTAAATTTTAAATAGGTAAGCCATCAAAAAGAAAACAAAATTGATCTTTTTTTTATGAAAAATACTCTTTTATCTGAAAAATTAATATTCTTCTTATATCACGTCTTTAAAACATATAATATAAATTTTAAAAATTATATTGAACATATTGAATATATATATCAACAATTAAAAACCTCAATAGTGATTTTATTATTTTATAAACTCACTTATTTTCATTTAAATATTTTTTCTGAAGAATTTTTCTACTCCCCATACCCTCCATTATAATTCATAGGTTACAAGGTAACTTGATAATATTTATTTGTTCACTTCAAATCAGTTTTTCGTGAAATTAATTATATCAAACTAACATGAAATTTTTTGTAACTCAAGATAAGCATAGTATTGTGTATACTGCAAGCTAAGCTGATGTTCTATATAGTGTAGGCATATCTTGGTGTAGCGTAAAACAGATGATATAAAAGTAATTAAAAATATAAAATTTATCTCTGAAAAAATAATTGTTTGTTACATTCTACCCCCCCCAAATGAATTATTAACATGTAATTAAGTGGGGTTATAAATGGATTACTACTTGAAATTATCCTTCATAGAAACCCACATCGTAAAAGGAATAAAAAATTGCAGAGACCATGTTTTTACATTTTAAGACTATGGAATATTTCTACGAATATTTCCACAGCTATAAACTGAGACAACATTCAATTATGAGGCCTAGTGTTCCCGAAATTAGTTTTATAAATATATTATATTTATTTTATAATATTCATGTAAAGGAAATTGGATATCTCTTAATCAATAGGTCAGATAAAAAATCTGAGGACACGATTGAGTTCAGTGTATGGTGTTTACCCTAGGTAGATATAATTTTTTATGGCACGAGACTTCTGTAAAAAAAAGTCACAGTGAGAGAAACAATAAAGAAAATAATTAAATGAAATTATTTTATCATAGATTTGATGCCATATAAATTTTGAACAGAGTCTCAGATTAGAAATCTGAGACAACCATTGAGTCTCTAATGGGGTATTTTACATGAGCTTGACATAATGTGAGGGGGTACGGGAGGTTCAAATTCCACAAAAACTGGTGGTTTCCTATAAATAAGAGTTTAAGGAAATCAGCATGGGGTTTTTCTCTTTTTCCAAGGAAATATTTGGAGATACATCCCATCGTTATGATGGTGATTCTATGCCTAATCTATGACATATCATGATGAAACATCATATCTAGGTATATCAGAGCATAGTGAACTATGTGAAGGATCCATACTCTTGGTAGGACTATTCTATTTAGATTCATCATTTTCTGATGGATGTTTTTGTTGTTGGAATTGCTTCATTATCATTTCGTCTTCCATTACAATCATAATATATTGAAATACTAACACAACCTTTGACCGATTAGACATTGGATCTCTTGTTCTTTGTGTTCTTCGCCGATTCTGTGCGTTCTTCATCGAATAACATTTATACACATTGAAATGACATTCAATCATCGAGAGAGTCAAAGTTTTATGAAGGTTGTGATCCATGGATTCTAGATATACAATAGTTTTGAGTTTCATATTCTAGAGGAGGTGAAACTATGAGAAAAAGTGGAGGCTACATTTCGGCATGATGAAATGTTGATCCACGAGCAAAGGCCATGTTTGTGAAGACATTGTCGCAAGGATCGCTGATTTGGCATAAAGATAACTTTTAGGATTAAAATAAATTTGTAGTGTATTTTGGAAGGAGATAGTGGCATAGTTCTGAAGAAGGTTCCACACTTTTGGCTAGAATCATGGAGCTATGAGGATTGGCTGAGCATCGATGAAGATTCTGGAGATGGATAGAGTAGGTGTCGTTAATGGTGCCATGGTGTGTGGGGAGTGTAGCATGTAGGACTGCCGTAGTGGTGCAAGTGTAGGAGGTGGTGCGACACACAAGACAGAGGAGATTTCAGGCCGATTTGGGAGTAGGAAGTGGGTCGGGAGTAGGCTATAGGGCATTTCCACATTATAGGGCCACATGTTGGTGAGATGTGTTGGACAAGTTAGACCAGACCAGCTGGAGTAGTCCGGTCCAGTAGGAACGGGCACGGTCAAGATGTTGGCACTTCAATCCCCTGTATCATTCAAACTAGATTTCCATTTTATGTGCCTCTTATAACCACATAGAACTACATTCAAGGCAATCCTTTTTAGGCTACTTTGAGATCATTATTTTTTGGGCACGTGGCTCAGTGGCATGAAACATTAACTTATAATAATAATTATTATATTATTATTATTATCATTTTATATCCTTATATCGGATTTTTCTCTAGAAAAAAACATCTGATCGTCCCACCTTCAATGGCGTCATGACCATGAAATTGTGGTTGACATCTCAAGAATGATTTTGAGTGATTAAACCAAAATCAAGGAATTGTACCCCTGAATCCCTTTTCAGATGTGCTACGGAGAAATGAGACTTTTTCACCAGGTTTCCTCTCTGTATGAATGAAGAGCCAATGCCATGTGTTTTTTCTAAGAGGATCAAAATGGTGTAATATGTATAATGTGTTCTACAATCAAGGAAAGAGTTCCACGAAGAATTGTTCATGTACGACAATGAGAGATGAATTTTTTTCACTGGGTGATGGATTTGAGTGAATGAATAGTCGATCATATGAATTTTTTTTCAAGGATTGTGATGGAGTGATATTTTTGGATATCTAGAGATATATGGGGAGGAAATTCAGTTTGTTATGTTTTTCACCCATTCAATCCCACAATGAGAATCGTGTTCTCGTTATCCTTTTGACTGGATGTCGCATGTACCCTCTAAGTGGAGTGTCATGCTTAGGGTTACTATTGAACAATTTTGTACCTGATTATTTTTAGGTACATACACCAGTGAGGTGGTGGCGTAAAATTTCATATGGGTCACACACAAACCATGTTCCACTTTATGAATCTCATACCATTCATATTCCATTTTTATGTACAAATATTTTTCCCACGAGTCACATATTATGAGTTTTTTAATGTATAATTTGATAGTTCCCACCATAGTGTCTTTCGAGATATAATGCGAGATGTTATGAGAATGAATCCTAACCAAGGAAACATTCGATAACGGTTGTGATCAGATAGAATTACCAGAGGATTATAAATGGAATACTCCTATAGGGTAGTGTGTGGGTCCTCAATGATATGAGAGTGGAATCCCAAATCATCAAGGGCATGAGTCCAATATAGTTAATTTTCAGTGGATTCCCCCTACACACTACGTCATTGGTCCATGATGATTTACAGTGGAATCCAATAATTCACTGGGGTATGGGTCCTCTACAATTTCTTCTTAGTGGAATCCTACTGACACATAGTGGTGTGGTTCTTCGATGATGTAGGATTGAATTCCCCATATGTACTAGGGAACGAGTCCACTAATATTACTACTAGAGTGGAATCCACCTATCTCACAAGGGAGTGGGTCCTCTATTTCTAGTTTTCACCTTTCAACGTTGTGGTTCAATGAATTGACATGGATTGACTTACCTTTGGACTCATGAGTAAGAGGTACTATTTTCCCACCAATACATGCCCTTGTGATGCAACCTAAAACCCTTAGGGTGAGAAAATGATTACAAAAGAGGATATTATCAAGGTGTGGTAATTGAGAACCTTTGACATGCATGTTTCAGACTAACGTGAGGGTTGTTGGGAATCGTTGTTGAAATTTATAGATCTTTTGGAGACTTTTTTCCTAGGATGACCTATGAGATGGAGATACACTTACTCCCTTGTTTGGTTTTCTTTGACTAAGCACACACACACACACACACATATATATATCCTATTTCATACCCCACTCCTTGGGGTTTGGTTAAAGTCATTCCCAGAGAGACGAAGATGCATGGGGTTTTCCACAAGCATTATATGTCTAGATTTTCAATGACGGATGATATTACCCTCATACTATAGGCAGTGAAGACCCGACAAGAAGTTTATCTTCTCAAAATATCTATATCCTTGTGTTTTGATAATCTTACATCACTCTCTTATTGGTTTGATCTATACTCTTCTAGTGTACATTATTCTATCAAATTATTTCTTCTTCAGTTGTATATCTTACTTCTCTCCATTCATGTTTTTATGGAATCCTACTGAGTATTATTATAATAACCCTCTTCATGGGAATTTCCAACATGTGTCATTCCATATGAAGATGATAGATAGGTTGATCTTGACATTAGATGAGATTAGGGATACATGATTCTTGGACCACATACAGTGGTTGTATCTTGGTATTTAGTGAACACTGAGGTTCCGTAATGAGAAATATTGTTATGAATAATAGAATTGGTAATAGTCACTGGTCCACATGTTTAGATTTGATTATAAACAGATGCCTATGATGGTGGATTTACCATCCAGTCTCTCCATGGAGTAGTTGGGTGTTAAAGGAGTCTGTCTTCTCAGATGCATGATGAGTCAGTACCCTCATGAGATTACTTCTCACAGCTGTTCTATGAGATGTAATACACAAATTAAATACAATATGTTCAGATTTAGGAGATTCTAGAGCATTATAATGGAGGGATGGCAATGGTAGAGTATGATTATAGGTTATTATACATGTCTCAGTACTCTCTAGACATGATCTGTGAGGAATACTTCTGAATGGGGACATTTGACCCAAAACTCTACATGGAAACCTATGACAACATAGTGTTGCTGTGCATCCCCACATATTTTGGGGAGCTAGAGAAAGAAATTTTGATATAGATAATTGTTTCAATGGGATTCCAATTAACTAGAACTGGTAGTGGGAACAACAGAGCTAATTGTATCCCATAGTTAGAAGATGTCAGTTTGTAGGTCCACAGTGTTGGAGGCATACCAATTATCAGACTCATGCATATGGTTAGGGATAACATAGATCACTTGACCCACCAAGAGAGGGATGGTGCTACGCTTGTTATGGTTGAGTTCACGTAGAATTTGGCTACCTGACTAGACATTTTTATCATCCCTTCTAGATTATTAAGAGGAATATTGGTCATGAATGACACTATGATGTCCTTCAACCACAACTGTCGGTTAGCCCATGTCAGGCTCAGGACGCTTCCAGATGGGGTTATGAACAACTACACACTTTGGATATCTACAATACTATAGTTATTGAGATTATATGAAGTATACCCTATGTCTTCTATACTTTTTTAGTATCTATTTCCATATGTTGGGTGATTTAATATTTTCTACATACTTCTTTCCTGAGGTTTTACCTGGGTGGTGCTTGGATTCATTGTAACCTAATGTCAGTGTTGTTTGACGTAGCATTGAATGATCGATGAATATGGGTCCTTTCCCCACATATGTAGTTTTTGTGTTGCAATAAAACCAATGAGGTAGAGTTAGTTCCAAACAATGTGGATAGTATTTAGGTGTGGTGGTTGAGTCCCTCTGACTTATGCATTCATGGAAGGGTAATGTAGTGGAGTGTTAGAGCAGGTCCTAGAATTGCAGGTGGATTCTTCCTACTTGACCGCTTTTTCATTGAAATTAAACAATTGGGTATGGTAGAGTGTCTGGATGGGGTTACTATATATCCATTATGGGTAAAGACATGAAGGGTATGCCACCTACTTTGTATGTCTACCCTATTGCGTATGGATGAGTTCACTCACATATACAATTCGCTAGTACCTTGCATGATGAATGTCAATATAGATATTGTAGTTATAAAGTATAGGACAAGGTTATGGAGACACAATGAACATAATTATATGACTAAAAACATGGTGTTGGAAGTATAATTACACACCCTAATTATTTTGAGGCACATCATTATAGGATGATGCTTTGTGGTTTTCACAGACCACCAGACACTCTTGTACGTTTTCACACATAGAGACTTGAACATGATGCGGGGAAACTTGTTGAAAATCCTACAGGCCTATGATGTCGAGATATTATATTCCCTAGGAAAGGGAATCATTGTATAATATGAACAAAGTTGGTCATCCCAGTGTCACTTTGTGAGGAATGTTTCAGAGTTGTTAGCATCCCTACAAGTGACCCTACAAGATCAGGAGGGTATAATTTTCTTCAACTAACCATGTTGACTCATTCTTCTCTAGAGTGTGTGAGAGATTACTATCTATGAGACATCGACTGTGATATATTGTGTGACTCAAATATCAGTAGTCGATGCACAAGGAGGGTATTCTGAAGGAGGGAGCTGTGAGATCATATTTCCAGGAAGAATAGTTGTTCCAGTCACATTGCGGGATTAGGCGATGCAGGAAATCCACACTTCTCCATTAACAGTACATCCTATTGTGGGGAAGAGGTATAGGTATATTCATTGGTTGTTTTGGTGGTCTAATGTGACATGAAGCATAGTTGAGATCATGTCACTATACCTCCCATGGCATCTAGTGAAAGATCGGCATCCAGTTTCGGTGGGTTATTACAGGTTCTTGAAAATCCTTGACAAGAAATGGGATAATATATATATAGACTCTATCCCAGGGATTCTATTCACAACAAAGGTCCATGACACCACCTGGGTGATAGTAGACTGCCTCATGATGTAAGACCACTTCCTTCTAATCAGGGTAGAATATTTAGTTGAGTGTCTGGAGAAGTTTTATGTATAGAGATTAACTCCCAACATGATGTGTCCTTGATGTTTGTATCTGATCGTGAAAAACATTTTATGTAATGTTTATGGAAAATAATTCATGAGTAATTTGAGACCTAACTATATATGAGTATATCCTTTACCACCCAGACTGATTGGAAGAATGAGTGCACCACCTAGGTGTTGGAGGATATGTTGAGTGTCCCATGTGAGTTTTCATCCTTGGAGGAAAGTTATCCAAGATATTTATTGGGCCATTTCTGATTTTGAAGAGGTTAAGTGAGTTTCCTTCAACTTTACCCTACTATAATAGTAGGAGAGGGTTCACAATGTGTTCTACATGTCATAACTAAAGAAATAAGTGAATGATCCTACACAGGTCATCGACTCGAGCGGGCCATATGAGAACGAATAATCATATGTGTTCATGTGTAGTTGAAGCACAGAAATGTGAATGTGATTTCTTATAAGCGGGAGGGTTATGTTTGATATATGAATCATTTTTTGATTCCCTTGTTTTCTTTTTTAGGATGAAAATATTGATGGGGAAAATGATATAGAGAACTGGTTTTTTCTTTGTAAGACATTGGATTATTTATACGAATATTTAAAGTGCTTGGCCCTGAGATGCCATTTTATTCTAAGGCCTGGTGTCTGTTGAATTACTATTATAAAAATTTGAAGTATATTTTATAATACAAGCATAATATAATGGGATTATCTCTGAAATGTTAGATCAGATTAGAAATCTGAGGACACTATTGAGTCCAAAGGGTTGAATTTGCACAAGATGGAACATATGTTTTTTCTTCCTAGGTTCTCTGTATAAAATTCCTATGAGGGGGAAACAATAAATAAAATTGTAAAATAGTTTTTTAATATTTATGAAGTTGAACCATAATATTTTTTAATGGAGTCTAGGATTTGAAAACTGATATAACCATGGAGTTCGCAATTGGGTATTTTACCTATGACAAACATAATGTGAGAGGGCACTGGAGGTTCTGATTACACGACCACTAGGGGATTCCTATAAATAGAAGTTTAAGGAAATGGGAAATAGTTTTGGATTATTACATCCGATGGATGGTGGAGATCCATCCTATTTTTTTATGGAGATTCAATTCTTATTCCCTGATTGAAAGTGACCAAAATTTATATCCAAGTAGATCAGATCACAATGAATACGATGGTGGATCGAAACTCAATGTAGGATTCTTCTTTAGTACTTTTTATTTCCCAATTGGATTTTTTGTTGTTGTTATTGATTTTTTATCATTTTTATAGATTTAATGTCATCTTTGATGGTCATACAACCATGGAAATTAACATATTTGAGTTTGGATAACTTGTTCATCATGTTCTTTTCCCGTATTTTAGGTTCTTCATTAAATAACTATTAAATAAATTGAAATGAAATACGTTCTTTGAGAAGATTGTGGTTTTGTGAAGGTCATGTTCCAGTGATTTAAAATCCATGAAGGTTATGATTTTTTGTAACCGGTTGGAGGAGAAGCCATGAGAAGAACCAGTAGATACCTTTTGGAATGTTGAACATCAATGGATCAACAATCATAGGTTGTTTTTTGAAGATAACATTTCAAGGCTCATCGGTCTGTTATAAAAATATTTTTCATGCTCCAACTGAATTCGTGGTGGATTGTGGAAGAAAGCTGTAGTGTGGTTCTGGCTAGGGTATGACACTGGTGGCTAAAGGAACTGATTCACTAGGTGTGGCGGAGTGGTAGCAGAGCCATTGGAGGTAGCTAAAAAAAGGTACAATGGTAGGGGATGGGAGCATGGGGTGTGCTACATGAGAGAGCACCAGGGAGGAATGGGTGAAGGTAACGACATGGAGCACCAGAGAGTGTAGGCGGTAGGACATGATGTGAGCATTCCACATTCCGGGACCAGGCTGCAGCACTGGGCTATGTGACTAGGCTGTGGGTTGTCGAGATGGACCAGGCTAGTCAAGGCCGCCATCCCAGGTGGTGTGAACCAACGAGACCAGGATAACCCATCTGGAATGGGCCAGGTCGAGGTTTCGGGACTTCCAACCCATGTATCTTTAAAACCATTCTTTTGTTATACATGTTTTCTACGTCCATGTCACCCTAATTCTGAGATGGTCTTTTTAGGCTGGTTTGAGAACATTAATTTTTATGAGTATTGAGGATGGGTGTCATGAAAAATATAATAGTAATAATAATATATGATTATTATCATATGTAGATTATTGTATAATGTGTATTGTAACGACCCGAAATTTTGAATAAATCTTGTTTCCTAATTTCATGTGTTATTTTTTATACTCAAAAAAAATGTTTTATTTGATAAACATGATTATAAATAAAATGAGGCCATTGGTTTTTGAGTGTTATATGACCATCGGTCAATATGACCACCGTGAACAAAATGTATTGATTATTGTCTCTATATTTAAGTAATCTTGGTTAATTATTATAGAAAGAAGATTTGATGGCCTCACCTAGTAGCCTTGGGCCGATCGAAGCCCATCTAACATAGATTGGGAAGGAGGTAGCACCATTGGGCTTTGTTCTGGACCAAATCCAAGCCGAACTTCATCATGTGAAGCTAGAACGGAATCGCCTTCGCGAGAAGTTCAAACTGATAGAAATTACTACTCGGGCAATGTTGACTGAGCCGCCCCAAAATTCTATCACCCTAGCACACCTTACTCTTAGGTCCTATGCTGGTATTATAAGGGGTTATGTAACGAGACCGTAATTGCCTTGTGTAATCTTCTTTTTAAATAAAAATTTGGATTTCTTCTTAAGATGATGTTTATGAATTTTCAAATGACCGGATAAATATTGTATGCATATTTTTGATGAATTTTAGAAAAAGGATATTTTAAAAATGGTTGTGTAAACCTTAAATAATTAAAAATGTGTAATGATTTTTGAAAAATGGTCTTCTACAATTATGTTCAGTACGAAATTTAGAGTCTAATAAGATCAACTTGATTTTTGATGAATAGCAAATTATGAATAGTGATTTTATGATTAGGATTAGTAATATGACCAAATGGATTAGTAATCTCACTTAAAGAAAGTTTTAAAATAATCTAGGCACCTTGATTAAGTAATGTTATTCAATAAATTAGTTAAATAACGGTTTCATTAATTATTATTCAAGTATTAGTTTTTTCGGGTGAATAGTGTTTTTTAATTAAAAATTTAATTAAAAATAATTAGAAAATTATTTTTATAAAAATGACTTTATTTTTGAACTCAGAGCATCGATATTATGTTATGGTAATTTTTGGGGGTTTTTCTGAAAAAAATGAATTTTCGATGAATAGTGTTTTTATTTAAAAATTAAATTAAAAATATTTAGAAAATTATTTTTATAAAATGGAGTTCATATTTGTAATCAGAGCGTTGATATTTGGTTAAGGTGAAATTTTGGGATTATTCTGAGAAAGTTGAATTTTTGATGAATAGTGAAAATACAGTTTTTAAGTTACGGGTGTTTAATGAAATCATTAAATGATGTATTAAGTTTGTAATCAATATGTTCGAATTATGAATAGTGAGATAAGGTATGAGGTGTCCCAAGTGGCCAATACCATGGGCAAATACCATGGGCAAGCCCATGGTTTTGCCAAAACCACTAATAAGGTGTCCCTTTGCCATTAATGCCTTGTCCCCTCACTTTCCCTATAAATACCAAGCCATCCTCTCATCCATTCGACTCCCCACTCTTCCCCAACGAATTTCTGGTCTCATTACCTCCCAAGGAGTCCTCCCAAGGTGCCCCCAAGCCCTCAAGGTCCCAACCTTTGAGGTTTAAGAGTTACATTTTAAGGTAAGGGATCCGACCCCTCTCTTTCTTTTCAAGTGATCTCTTTTATGTCATTCCTTTTATGCTCCATGTTCTTATTTTGGAGGATGTTCTTTTATACTCCTCTTACTGCCCTTTTTATGTTCATATGATGAAAGACCCCCTCTTACTCTCATCATTTCGTTTTAAGAAAGTTTAAGTGGCGCCGTTAGGCTGCCGAATTTTCAAGGGATTCATTCACCTCTCTCTTTTTCAAAGTTCTACTTTCATGTCAAGTCATTCAAGTTCATTTTTATTATGTTGGGGTATGATCTCTATATTTATCATACTGGTCTTTTATGATCACATGATGAGAGACCCCATTTGATCTCTTCAATTCATTATTTTGATTTCTTAAGTGGCGCCGTTAGGCTGTCGAATTTTTAAGTGGTTCTTCACCCTTCTCGTTTTGAAGTTCTACTTTCATGTCAATTCTTTCAAGTTCCTTTATATTATGTTTGGGTATGATCTCTATATCTATCATAATGGACTCTTATGTTCATATGATGAGATACCCTATTTGACCTTGTCAATTCAATTTTTTTGAAGTTTAAGTGATGCCGTTAGGATGCCGAATTTTCACAAGAGAAATCTTGTTTTGTTTTCTTCCTTTCATGTTCTTCATTTCATATGGTATATTTTCAAATTTCATTACCATGTTTATAAATCAATTATATTTTGTCCCTCTACTGTATGGTGGGTCATTTATGAATGTTTTACCCATGTCCCCTCTTTTCTCAATGTTTTCTAAAACCTTGTAACATAGCCGTTATGCTGCAGAATTTTTCCCCTCAAAATGCCTCTCTTTTTTCTCAAAAATTATTTTATGTTATAAAGTGAATACTCAAAGCTCTTATTTCTACAAGGGTATTCACATATATATCAAAATGTCCCATTTTAAATTCTGGGATTTACATACATGAGACCCGCTTCCCTTTCCGTGGGTTTAAAGTGCCGTAAAGATCTTGTCATTAAAGCAGTTTTTAAAATGTTATGATTATGAAATGAAACCCATTTATTTTATGCTATATGGGTTATTTATGAAATGTTTGATGATGATATATGTGGCTCACATGATAATAAAGGCGAATTTAAGGGTGCACCCTGATAGCGCTCCAATGCATTGGGTAAAGACTTAATCTCTAGAGATGACCATTTTAACGACGCCTTGGTGAATAACCTTGGTAATTTTTTTAACGACACCTTGGGGATGGACCTTGGTGAAACGAAACGATTGCCAATATTAAATGTTGCAGCCACATCTTCAAGTTATGAAAAAGTTTTATTTTTATTATGATATGCCTCATGATTTCATTTTCATGCCTTAAAGTTCTTTTCATGACTTTATTGATGTATCCCAAGTTCATATGTAAAATGTTTCACTTGTTTCCCTTGCTGGGCCTTCTGCTCACCCTTTCTTTGATGTATTTCCCCAGGTTATGAGATTCAGTAATGAGACTAGGGTGAACATGAGGAGAAGCCTTTCAAGTGTTTAAGAAGAATTCTTTATGTTGTTTTCATGTTTTAAGTTCCTGGTTTCCAAGACACTAAACCTTAAAGATCCTCGGTTTTGTAAAATGTAATTAAAGTTTATGTGATAAAAAGGTGGGATGCTATAGTTGGTATCAAAGGATGGTTTAGTTATTTGTGTAAATTAGGATATGAAAACTCTAGGAGGAACCCTATAGAAAAGTTTAATATAGGAAATCTTCCTTGTATTTTGGTGAGTATTGAGTAAGGGGTTGCCAAGCAAATACATCCCTGTCTGGATACGAGCAGGTAGAGGTGGCTCTGGCACAGATGTACATAGGGGTAAAACCCGAAAACACCGCTTTGAGCTAGACTCGAACGGGAACTGGTACACGACAACGGGCCTTGCTGCACTCTTGGTTACGACACTCCCGGGGGATATGCTTTGGTAAATTCATAAGCTTGGTATGAACCATTATTAAAGAAACAAAGATAAAATAAAATAAAGATTCACATAAGAATATATGATCATGGATAACCTAGATGGGAACCTAGGGGATCACAAGTTAGGGTATACTTTTCTTCTACAAGTTATCCTTATATGCTTTAAGTTCCTTTTCATGATTATTGGTTAAGTATTTAAGCCTCTAATTATACTTTATCTTCTTAGTTAATGGTGGGAAATGGAATAACGTGTCCCAAAAACCAATGTGATAGGAAATGCGACAATTTCCGTATTAATATGTCAGAGTTGATTAGGGGATTAAAAGATGATTATTATTTTGGAAGGCGTTCACTATTTTGGGGACCCTATATGATCGAGGTAAATAGATTACTATAGTATTTTCATTGAGGAGTAAGGTTGACTTATATTTTGAAGAATTGATGAATTTAAGGTGGACTTATAGTAATTTAGGTTACTTTTGGGAATGATTAACCTATCTTGGGTAAAATATGTTTAGGTTAGCTACTTTTGTTATAAGATGTTAGGAGTGGTTGATGTTGTCTGGAGATGAACAATGAAGTTGTTTTGGAAGACTATGTTATCAAATCCTTCTTGTATTTGGGTTTCAATCTTAGTTTGGTTTATTTTGAGGAATTTTAAGGACCGTTATTTATGGAGTGGTCTATGATGAACGTTGGGTAGTACCATGGAACTTTGAAGATTTAAAAGTAGGTTCTATTCCTATGGGATTCTTTCTTTTTGAAGAGTTGTTTTACCTTAACCTTTATGTTTTTGGGATAATGTTTGAAGATAGAAGAAATAGATAGTTAATCTTTTGTATATTATGTGATTCTATAGAAGATGATTCTTGTTCTTTTATGAGACCAAGTGTTTTTGAATTCTCATCATTTGGCGAAAAAATTAGTGTTGGTAGGGACTTGTTAAAGGATGAAACTCTACTTGAAGGTAGGTATATTTTCTTATGTTTTTGTTCTATGTAGTAAATGAAATCCTCAAAATTATGAAAAGAAACGTAAAACAAAAATGTTGTTGGTTTACGTTTCCTACTAGGTAATCAAAGACCGTTTACACACATCATAAGTTTGGGATTTTCTCATGGTTAACTTTCTCCTAATCATGTTCTCTATCACTCTCTCTCAGAACTGACCCTTTTTTTTCCTCCATGTCCATGTTTTCCTACATGGAACCCGAGTGTGGGTTAACTCGGGTGGCCTTTGTACTTCCTTTTCTTTCTTTTAAAGTAATGGTGTTACTGACTCTTTTTCCGATGTGGGACTTTCAATGAAATTTCAAAACCCAATTTAAAAAAATTGCGAGGACGCAATTTCTTAAGGGGGGAAGATTGTAACGACCCGAAATTTTGAATAAATCTTGTTTCCTAATTTCATGTGTTATTTTTTATACTCAAAAAAAATGTTTTATTTGATAAACATGATTATAAATAAAATGAGACCATTGGTTTTTGAGTGTTATATGACCATCGGTCAATATGACCACCGTGAACAAAATGTTTTGATTATTGTCTCTATATTTAAGTAATCTTGGTTAATTATTATAGAAAGAAGATTTGATGGCCTCACCTAGTAGCCTTGGGCCGATCGAAGCCCATCTAACAGAGATTGGGAAGGAGGTAGCACCATTGGGCTTTGCTCTGGACCAAATCCAAGCCGAACTTCATCATGTGAAGCTAGAATGGAATCGCCTTCGCGAGAAGTTCAAACTGATAGAAATTACTACTCGGGCAATGTTGACTGATCCGCCCCAAAATTCTATCACCCTAGCACACCTTACTCTTAGGTCCTATGCTGGTATTATAAGGGGTTATGTAACGAGACCGTAATTGCCTTGTGTAATCTTTTTTTTAAATAAAAATTTGGATTTCTTCTTATGATGATGTTTATGAATTTTCAAATGACCGGATAAATATTGTATGCATATTTTTGATGAATTTTAGAAAAAGGATATTTTAAAAATGGTTGTGTAAACCTTAAATAATTAAAAATGTGTAATGATTTTCGAAAAATGGTCTTCTACAATTATGTTCAGTACGAAATTTAGAGTCTAATAAGATCAACTTGATTTTTGATGAATAGTAAATTATGAATAGTGATTTTATGATTAGTATTAGTAATATGACCAAATGGATTAGTAATCTCACATAAAGAAAGTTTTAAAATAATCTAGGCACCTTGATTAAGTAATGTTATTCAATAAAATAGTTAAATAACGGTTTCATTAATTATTATTCAAGTATTATTTTTTTCGGGTGAATAGTGTTTTTTAATTAAAAATTTAATTAAAAATAATTAGAAAATTATTTTTATAAAAATGACTTTATTTTTGAACTCAGAGCATCGATATTATGTTATGGTAATTTTTGGGGTTTTTTCTGAAAAAAATGAATTTTCGATGAATAGTGTTTTTATTTAAAAATTAAATTAAAAATATTTAGAAAATTATTTTTATAAAATAAGTTCATATTTGTAATCAGAGCGTTGATATTTGGTTAAGGTGAAATTTTGGGATTATTCTGAGAAAGTTGAATTTTTGATGAATAGTGAAAATACAGTTTTTAAGTTACGGGTGTTTAATGACATCATTAAATGATGTATTAAGTTTGTAATCAATATGTTCGAATTATGAATAGTGAGATAAGGTATGAGGTGTCCAAAGTGGCCAATACCATGGGCAAATAACATGGGCAAGCCCATGGTTTTGCCAAAACCACTAATGAGGTGTCCCTTTGCCATTAATGCCTTGTCCCCTCACTTTCCCTATAAATACCAAGCCATCCTCTCATACATTCGACTCCCCACTCTTCCCCAACGAAGTTCTGGTCTCATTACCTCCCAAGGAGTCCTCCCAAGGTGCCCCCAAGCCCTCAAGGTCCCAACCTTTGAGGTTTAAGAGTTACATTTTAAGGTAAGGGATCCGACCCCTCTCTTTCTTTTCAAGTGATCTCTTTTATGTCATTCCTTTTATGCTCCATGTTCTTATTTTGGAGGATGTTCTTTTATACTCCTCTTACTTCCCTTTTTATGTTCATATGATGAAAGACCCCCTCTTACTCTCATCATTTCGTTTTAAGAAAGTTTAAGTGGCGCCGTTAGGCTGCCGAATTTTCAAGGGATTCATTCACCTCTCTCTTTTTCAAAGTTCTACATTCATGTCAAGTCTTTCAAGTTCATTTTTATTATGTTGGGGTATGATCTCTATATTTATCATACTGGTATTTTATGATCACATGATGAGAGACCCCATTTGATCTCTTCAATTCAGTATTTTGATGTCTTAAGTGGCGCCGTTAGGCTGCCGAATTTTTAAGTGGTTCTTTACCCTTCTCGTTTTGAAGTTCTACTTTCATGTCAATTCTTTCAAGTTCCTTTATATTATGTTTGGGTATGATCTCTATATCTATCATACTGGACTCTTATGTTCATATGATGAGATACCCTATTTGACCTTGTCAATTCAATTTTGTTGAAGTTTAAGTGATGCCGTTAGGCTGCCGAATTTTCACAAGAGAAATCTTGTTTTGTTTTCTTCCTTTCATGTTCTTCATTTCATATGGTATATTTTCAAATTTCATTACCATGTTTATAAATCCATTATATTCTGTCCCTCTACTGTATGGTGGGTCATTTATGAATGTTTTACCCATGTCCCCTCTTTTCTCAATGTTTTCTAAAACCTTGTAACATAGCCGTTATGCTGCAGAATTTTTCCCCTCAAAATGCCTCTCTTTTTTCTCAAAAATTATTTTATGTTATAAAGTGAATACTCAAAGCTCTTATTTCTACAAGTTTATTCACATATATATCAAAATGTTCCATTTTAAATTCTGGGATTTACATACATGAGACCCGCTTCCCTTTCCGTGGGTTTAAAGTGCCGTAAAGATCTTGTCATTAAAGCAGTTTTTAAAATGTTATGATTATGAAATGAAACCCATTTATTTTATGCTATATGGGTTATTTATGAAATGTTTGATGATGATATATGTGGCTCACATGATAATAAAGGCGAATTTAAGGGTGCGCCCTGATAGCGCTCCAATGCATTGGGTAAAGACTTAATCTCTAGAGATGACCATTTTAACGACGCCTTGGTGAATAACCTTGGTAATTTTTTTAACGACACCTTGGGGATGGACCTTGGTGAAACGAAACGATTGCCAATATTAAATGTTGCAGCCACATCTTCAAGTTATGAAAAAGTTTTATTTTTATTATGATATGCCTCATGATTTCATTTTCATGCCTTAAAGTTCTTTTCATGACTTTATTGATGTATCCCAAGTTCATATGTAAAATGTTTCACTTGTTTCTCTTGCTGGGCCTTCTGCTCACCCTTTCTTTTGATGTATGTCCCCAGGTTATGAGATTCAGTAATGAGCCTAGGGTGAACATGAGGAGAATCCTTTCAAGTGTTTAAGAAGAATTCTTTATGTTGTTTTCATGTTTTAAGTTCCTGGTTTCCAAGACACTAAACCTTAAAGATCCTCGGTTTTGTAAAATGTAATTAAAGTTTATGTGATAAAAAGGTGGGATGCTATATGTATCACCAGTAAAAGATGCCTAATTGACATGTCATCAATAGAATCACGAACTAGAAAATGAGGAGCAAATTTCATGGGTAATGTTGAGTTTTTATACTGTAATTGATGCATGGGAACAATCAACCATGTTTTTTGCATGTTTCCGCATTTTGTGACATTTTATTCATGTGTATATTGTGGATGAATGAATATTCTTCCCCCTATTTTTTATGAGGATCAAAATATTACAATCCATATGATGTGTTATGGCATTGAGGCATGGGTGGAACAAAGAATTGTTCATATAAAACACTGGGGGATGCATCCTTTTACCTGGTTGTGTGCTTTCATTGAATGAACAATTGATCCAATGCATTTTACCAAAATGATAATGATGGTGTAATTTATTTTGGTATATGGGGAATTATATGGATGCATGTTTGTAAGTTAAATTTTGTACCTTTCAGAGAAGTGATGAACATCATGCCCTCATCAACCTTTAAACTAGATTTTACATATACTCTGGGAGTGTAGTGGAATGCCTAGGGGTATTAGTGAATAGTTTAGTACCTGATTATGGATATTTACATGAACATATGATTAGGTTGGGTCACACGTCATATGAGCCAAACACACATCAAGTACCACTTTATGAATCTTCAATATATCGTATCTCCCTCTACTAAAATCTAATTTTGGCCTGTGAGCATCCAATACTGAGTGTTTTTCTTTGTAGAATGTGATGGTTCCATCTATAGTGGCTGTGTATATAAGATGTGAGATTTTTTGAGCATGGTGCCTAACATGGCTGATGGACAATGATGGTTGTGATAAAGAATTATTATTAGAGACATCCAAGTGGAATCCCCCTACTAGGTAGGGCGTAGATCCTTGACGATACCAGAGTGGAATCCCCCATTTCATTTGCATGGGTCCTCTATAGTAAATTTGGAGTGGAATCCCCGTGATGCACTATGGTGCAGGTCCTTAATGATTAAGAGTGAAATCCCCTAGATGCACTATTTAATGGGTGTTATATAGTTTCATCCTAGTGTAATCCCCATATTGAATTAGGGTGAATGTCCTCGATGAAATTGGGTGGAAACCTTCTGAAGTGCTAGGGGTTGGGTTCTCCTCTTTGATTTTCCTCCTATTGTATATATAATTCAATGATGAGGCTGGTTTGTTGTACCTTTATACTCACGAATAAAAGGGGATCCTTTACCTCCATGATGTGTCCTTATGCTGCATCCTAAAATAATGAGTATAAGATAGTGCCACCAAATGTTGATAGTTTCAAGGTGTGGTGATTGATCCTCTTTGATTGTCACTTTTATGAAATATTTAAGGGATGTTGGGCATTATTGATGGGATTTCTGGAACAATTGATCACTGTTTTCCTGGGATGAGGTTTGTGATGGAAATCATCATACTCTTCCATTTGGGTTTATTTGACTTATAATATATATATATATATATATATATATCATATTTCATTACCCACTCCATGGGTTTTGGTTACTCTCCTTCCAAAAGTAGAATAGACACAGAGAGTATTCCATGTGCTTTCTATGTCTAGATTGTCAGGGTTGGATGGATTTATATCCTTTTATATGTAGAAAAGACTTGGAGAGATGTACATATTCTCCCCATCCAAAGATCCTTGTGTTTTGATGAGCTTACGTTAAATTCTTATCAATTTGAGCTATACTATTTTTTTGTACTATCTTATATACCCTAAATTCTTCATTAGTTGTATCACTTAATTCTATCATTTTTCCTTTTTTGGGAATACTATAGATTATTTTTACACTCAAACATGTATGATATCTTCATGAATGTGTCATTACATATGAAAACAATAGTCAAGTTGATAGTGACATTATAGTAGCTTTAGGATAAGGGTGCTTGGACTGCGTATGGTGGTTGTAGCTAGGCATTCAAGAGTAGGGCTCTCTCAGTTATTTTAAATTTTTAGTTACAAACTAGATGTGGAAGATTTCATGTTGGGAATGTATTTTTCCCTTTTCCATATAGTTTAGTTTATAGAACACATAATTGTACAATTTATAGGTTGATACATATATGTGGTTTATTTATATCAGTTTAGAATCTTTTGCATTTTCATATGAAATTTTTCATTGGTTAGCTATGTGCAAGTGTATAGGTTCATAGGAAAAGGCATCCCCCAGTTTCTTATGCATTTGGATCTAATCTCCACCCACTGGATAATAGAGGCGGGATTAGGGTAGTTTCCTTCTGAGCCACCGTATGGGTCGGGCCATGATAGAAAAAATCATTATACAAATGGAATTTTATAAACATAACTATTACCCAATGTGACTAATCACTGGGTTTCAATATTGGAGAACATAGGAGGGAAGTGGAAACATGGATATGGGAGAAAAATATGACCATCGTGTTCTGATGGAGAGTGATAGAGAACTTGGATAAGAAGAAATAATAATAAAAAATCCATAAATCTATGATGATCTACGGTAAAATATAATTAATTAGACAATATGATACTATGATAATTTTTTCTAAAGTTTCTTTTCCTATAGTTGAACATTTTATATGACAATAAAAACTTACATGATTTCTGTATAGTCTCACTGATGGTTGTGCCATGATAATATTAAACATCATCTCTTATTAAATAAAATGAAGTTGAATTTATAAATTATATAGCATTAGTTGATCATGATATCTATAAATTGAGTGATATTTCATTCCAGCTATCATTACCATATTAAAAATGTTAGATAAAGTTATTAAATTTTCATAAGTACACCTATGGTGAGATAATTAATTATTCTAAACAACTCTATCCAAAGTGAATCATAAAAATTAAATTAATTTATAATAATTCAATCCTTCTAAGATCTAAAAATCCAATAATTTAAAAATAATCATAATAACTCGGATGAACATTTATCCCCATCATATCATAAGGTATATCTTTTTGGTCACGTTGAAAACATTAGAATACCATCCTCATTTATTTTATTAGATCTTGGTATTAACATGAATTACCATAAAACCAATATGAAAATAAGTATTATTTCAAAAATTAACTCTTTCAACAAACCAAAATTCTAAGAAATTATATATTCTCAATCCTTGATACCATAAATCAATTTTCCCTTATATCTGTAGTGAGTTCATTAATACTATCAAAAATCCCTTTATCTCTATATAATAATATTATGAACATATCTTGTGTTTTTCAATAATATATTCCTCACTTTTCATGGATTTCTGTACCATTACATACGGAAAAAACACAATGGACTAGAGTAATTTCCATATTTCATAATATAATAAAAGAGATTCTACAGCATAATTATAGAATCCCATTACATAAACACTTAATAATTCAACCAATTCATTGTTATACTCAACACCAATAATAGTGATCAGATGTGATTTTCCTTTATCTTGGTCCTTAAGAGGTTTTTTACTACAATCATCATCTATATAATTGGATTAGGGAATTGGTTAGCATAATTCCCCATTTCCTTGAACATCTAGCATTGAATTGTTAGTGGTTCATTCTTTATATCCTTTTCGATTACCCAATTTTCCAAACAAAAAAAATTTACTTGTACTTTTAATACAATATCCAATAGGCTTATTTCCACTCTTTGTTCATGATGAAACAGTCATCTTATTTTCACTATGGTTTTTTGGATTTTCCCTTAAACCCCATCTTTCATTTTTTGTCAAAAATGTGAAATTAAAATGTAACAAAAACATCCATTTCTATCTAGATAGAAAAAATGATATCTATTTATATATATAAAAGTGTATCTTATAGGTAATTACCTTTGAAGACAATGTTTTACATGAATGAACAATTGACCGAATATACATTCTGGTTGGATGATAAAGACATAAGCATACCTATCATGTTTTGAAAACATTTCGTAATATGTACCATTGGATTCATCACCCTTATTCATAATATCAAGTAACTCCTTATCAATCTCTATTTGAAGAATATGAGAAAATTACTTATTAAAAAATAAGTTATTGAACTCATCACATTCCACAAATTCAATTTAATATTCCAGCCTCATATTCGTGATTACTATCAACCATTGGTTTGCTTCACCTTCTAATCAATAAACTAAAAAATTGAATTTTTCATGTTTTGAACATCAAAGGACAGAAAAATATCTTCTCTATTGTAATGATACATTTTTATACAACTAGTGGATCAGAATACCCCCTAAAATTATGTGTATGTTGCCTCATGAATGAATCAACAAAATGTTGTTCCCTTCTATGATCATTTGGATATCCATAATGATTCATAGATTGTGTTTTTATAGTGATAAGATTTTTTATTCCTTCTCCCATACCATTTGTTTATTCAGGAGGAAAATTATTCCATTTCCCATTCCATTGATCCATAAGATGGTTCCTTTGGGTTCCTAGAATCATCTAAAACCCAAAGAGGATAGTGTGAGATGAAAAAATCATACTTGGAAAACAACATAATCAAGGGTAAGTACATTCAATATCTAACATCTTAGGTTTAATCCCAGGTTAATGATGATCATTATAAAAATACAAGGAGTATAACCTATATTTAGACATAACATTAGGGACATCCCTAGAAATATTCATATAAATATATATTGGGATCTCACTATTTTTTGAACCCTAGTTTCTAATGGTTGACTAAAACTTCTCTCTAATACCAACTGTATTGAATAAATATCAACATAAATGGAAATTATAGTACATTTATAGAAATATTAATATATTAAAAAAATTTAGTTACAAAGACAATATTATTTTAGTGACTTTGTAATCTATGAACACATTTTTCTAATTTGGTGAATGGCCTTCAACATCTTCCGTAAATATATTACCGTTTAGTTGTACATCTTAAAACCATTATTTATATCGTATAGGAAATAAAACAAATGAAAAAGTTAGATCAAAATCTCAGTAGGTGTAGTTATGGAAAATATCATAAAAAATAGGAACATAACCATATAAAAACATGAACATAACTTTTTAAAACCATACGAAATTAAACTTATACCAAATCGTTAGTCATAAAATAAATCTTGTTGGTTTATAAGGCAAAAATAATAATGGAATCATGAATCATGAAAATATCATGGGAATTAAACATGGAATTATGCAAAACATGTATTAATAGAATATCATTTCCATATTATCAAAGGCTCATTTCGAAGACCATCATAGTGGATAAATTCCACTACTAATCTAAGTTCACTCCACATTTTAGCCCTATATTATAGTATCAAATTTTCTATCTGCTCTAGTCCTATCTATATCATGAGTTATAAATCATTACCCAATGCATTGTATGGAGACATAGGTCCCACACAACCCATAATGTAATCATTCGAATGCATTCCCCAAAATCATAAATGATTCATGATGGCACAACCCATGGAATAAAATATGTTTCTTAAGAATTGATCAATCATTAAAAAATCCATGTAAAACAAATGGATTATATAAATATCATTCCATAATAAACATAACCAACCAATATGAATAATAGGGATAGTATATTATAAAAATTTCCAAGAATACCATGAAATGCTAGATGAAAAATAATTGTGATAAAACACATGAAATTAATTCTTGAGGAAAATATCATTTCATCTTAATAATTGATTACTTTTCTCAATATGTAGTGAAATTTTTAATGAAATGAATTTATTTTGAATTTTTTTTGAAATATTATAAATTAATATTCACGAAAATATTTCATTATGAATGTAAAAATATCTATTCATCCCATATATGTTAAATGTGAACATTTTTCACGTAGTTTTGTCGAATGATCGAAAAGTATATCATATAGAAAATGAAAAAATATTACTTTTATACCACATAATAAACAATCAACGATAGTTAATATTGACTTTAATTTTTTTATTAGGATAAAAATAATATTATGGAATTCATATTTAGGAATCATAGATAAGGAAAACAAATATAACCCAAAAATACTTACGTATAAACTACCTAGGTTAATAATGAGATTAAAAAAACTATCCCTTACATTACGTCTGATATCCTCTATATATATCTAATCCTCATGTATAATGATATAATCTATTTAATTTAATTATTATTGGATCAAAGTCATTTTTTTTATTTCATATATGATCATATTATAATTTTTGTTGTAAATTTCATTGTTACTTGTTATTAATGTATTAACTACTTTATGCTTGTATGCAAGTTCAATCGAATAAGATCTTGTTATCCTTATTAGGTCATAGTTAAAATATTACTAAATGATATTGACAAAATATATTCCATATTTATTCATTAATTACATTTATATAATCATTATTTAAGGGATATCTTTTATAATGAATAACATCACATCGTAGAGATGGTAGGCCATACGTATGCACAAGAGATGGTATCATTATAATAATTTTGAAATAATATGGAAGTGGATTGTATATATGTTTTTCTAGAGTCCATATAATGTTATAATAATCAAATATGGTTATTATTTCAATCATTATATCCATCCAAGTATAATGGTAAAATTAACATACACCACGACATGGAGAGGGTAAGACATACATACACGCGCATGGTGATTTTTTCATAGGATGGATAGAAAGTGGAATATGGTTGTTCTATTACCATAATAAAATATCAAAATATAATTTATACTAGTATTATAACTTTATAATAGAGAAAACTCATTGAGAGGAATTATAAGTAGATATAATTTAGATGAATCTTAAAAGGAGATTACATCTCCTTCAATGAGATCCCTCTACATATCTTCTTAAAGGCACTATATTTGGTGTTTTGAGAAGACCATAGATTCTAAAATGTGACTAGGTAAGTATATAATAGGAATGGATATGTGATATATGAGATTGAATATTGTATGTGGATTGGAGGAATGAGGGAGGATGTTAATTTTTATAATTATGGTGATGGAACCTTTGGAATCTCCAAAAATATTAATTTATAATAATATCAAAGCCTATACGAAAACCAAAAAATATGTTTGTTTTAAATATGAGATGATAATGTTTGTAATATATTTGGAAAATATTTTTTAGACATTTTTTGATTCCATTTTTAACATTATCATTTCAATTAACCCTTAGTTATTCTTTTTTATATTTAACTAAGTTAACAAATTGTACAATATTTAAATACTGTAATTTTTACAAATATGGTGACAATTTTACCATAAATGAAAACTTTATAAAATTTTACAAAATATTATAATTATTCTATATTTTCTTCAGAAAATGGTTTGTGAATTTTATGTAATTTAATAATACTTATTTTTTTAAACAATCAATTATTAAAATATTGACACTACTCAATAAATTGTTTTTTAAAAATATCAACATATGATTTTATACATGAAAAAATACATTAATATATCCTTATTGGGTAACATTTTTCTATAAAATTCATTTTAAATATTAATTTCCTCAAATTATATTTATTTTAATATTTTTAATAACATTTATTAGATATTTCGCATAATAATATAAATACAACATCTGTTTTTTGTAATTATTTAATAAACTTTTATGATGAATAAAAGCAAAAAATAAAATAATATGATTAATATTAATCTACCATAAATTAGAATAATACTTTTAGTATAATATATCTTATAGAAATTCCATCATTAAAAATTAGATTATAATATTAACGTGACTAGTTAAACATCACATTAACTAAAATAATTTATGTGTCATAATATATTTTATAATGTTCTAAATGGTCAATAACTCTTCCCTTGGATGATTATGGTCAAGATGTACTTGATAGATAATATTTTCCAACATTGTTGGTAAACTAATGGATATTATCATTTTGATAAACTTTATTTTTTTTTATTTTTAATCAATTAAATTATTTATTAATCAAAAATATATAATCTCTTTGAGTAATTATTTTTTTCCTAAAATGTATAAATAAATTACCAAGATAATGAAAAAAATTAGGTTTAAAATGATTATTCAAATTTGTATTTATCTTAAGTATAACATTATATTAAAAACGATTTATTATTTAAAACATGAATGTAAAATCATTAAATTTTAATTAAATAAAAATATTATAAATACTTAAATATATACAAAATTACCCCCAAACCTCAACAATAAATTTTTATTGTTGAATTATATTTAATTAATGAAAAAGGATTATTTATATTCATTTATACACACCATTTCTCCTTATGTGGACAGATAATATATATTAAAGGCAAAGAAAATGACACTTTATGTTGTTTTATGAATTAAATATTATTTAATTAATTTTCATTGACAAGATTCAGTTAAATGATATTATTTACATACATAAGTGTTTTGGGTCGAATTAAATCCATGAAATAATTTTTTTTAAATTATTTTGGGTCATTTTATAGTCATAATAATATTATAGTTAACATAAATGACAAAATTTACCCTTTACATTGGAAACAAAATTTACCCTCATTACTATTAATATTAGTAAAAAACAAAATTAACCTATATACCAAATTTGTATATCATGAATTAAAATTCTACATCCTTTGGTTCAGAATTCGAAACATTGATGTTTCAAAATTAAATTTAAAATAAAATCATTAAAATGTAATGAATAAATTTTTTTTTTGAAAAAATTACCTTTGAAAACAATAAATGTTTTTTTAAAATAATTATTAAATGATATACATTTCGAAATCCAAAATATTAATATTTTATATTAAAATTATGTAATTACCATTTAAACTAATCCAAAAAATAATTTGAATATGTAAATACCTTAAAAGAAAATTTTGTTTTTACAAAAAAAATATGCATTTCACATTTCATAAAAAAATGGAAGTTATTATAAATATAGAAAAATACCATTTATATAAATATTAATACTTCAATTTCAAATAGGAAGTTTATTTTGTAAATTATAATATAAATAAGTTTCAAAAAATATATTTCAAATTGGTACGCCATCCAAAAGCATTAAAACTACATTTTCTTAAATATATATTTTAACCAAAAAAACTAAATTTATTCATATATATTGTTTCGAAAACATATAGGATGAATCTGAAAAATTATATTGAACATACTACATATATATTTTAATAAAAAAATCACTTAAGAGTGAATTTATTATTTTATAAACTCACTTATTGTAATTTAAATAGCTTTTTAAAATAATGTTAATAATTTTCACACCCACCATTATAATGACTAGGTTATATGGTTACAAAATAATATTTAGTTGTTCAATTAATCTAAGTCTTGTGTGAAATGAATTCTCTCAAATGAACCTGATATTTTTTTGTTACAAAAATCATGTATAGTTTTTCATATACCGCAAGTTAAGTCGATGTTGGTATAACGCAAGCTTATCGTGGTGTATCATACAAAAAAAGAAATAAAAATAATTTTAAAAACTACACCTATCACAAAAAAATCTTGTGGTTTTATAGGGTTTCATCAAATTAACAATGAAATGTCATTCTTTTTAGGTCTATGAATATTTTATCCATCAACCCCTAAATATATTTCACACAAAAAATAATCCTAACTCTTTTAAATATGGTGAATGGATGTGGTGAGGCCATATCCTCAATCCAAGTCAAAAATGTTCAAATATATATTCATTATAAATTTTTTTTTCTCCAAATTGGATGAGGAAATACAATAAAACTATTTACTTACAAAAGGATCCTTAGCTTCATCAAATTAAATAGAACTAATATAATTAGTGTCCCTCATGAGATATTGATGAACAAATACAGATTTCAAATCCACCGAATTGGAAATATTATATCAAGAGTAAAATACTTATACAACCACTCATCCCACTATCACGCGATGAACAATGGATATATAAAATAATTCAACAAAAAATAATTAACCATTATCCAAAAGATGGTGGATAATGATAAAAATTCTTGGTGAGAAATGATCGTTTATCATTTATGGTCTTATCAGACTTTGACTCGGACATCCACATAGTAACCACCATATTATCTAGTATACATGATAAAACAAGTCAAAAACATTGAATTCTAGTTCCCATGACTATGTGTCCCCATTTGTGATCAATTTTCCAAAGCCCAACAACCTCACAAGTGATTGCATTAATTATTGATGATTGACATGTGAAGACCACACACCTTGCACCATATGGAAATCTACCAAAATCATCTAGTACACACCTTTAATTAAAATTACTACCTCCATTGAATACTGAAAAAAGAACACGTTTTGTTCCTTCTAAAATTGATTACACCTAGAAATAAGCCTCTAACATTAGAGACAAAATTGTAAAGAAATTACTCCAAACACATCGTCTACTCTCACGATGACTATTCATTGATTTAAACTGATGGGGAAATCACCAAAACCCCAACCAATGAAAAATTGATGATAAAATAATTCATATAAACTCATTAACTTCCTCATCATATCCACATGAATATAAACAATATGGAAATTTTTTAGAACTACATGGGGGTTGATTATCATTCAAATGAGATAGGAAGGAATGCTTAGATCTCCAATATCGGGTCTAACCATAAAAAAATTAAATTACCATATTCCCTGCATGTGTTTCCTTCATGTTGTGGATGAAATAACTCCCATCCCTTAATTCTCACACCGAGCATAGCTCACATTGGATTAGGATTATTGGTAAAGTAACACCATTTAAACATATGGAATGTTAACTCACATTGGGCCTATCTTCGTCTTGAAAAAAGGTACATAAAAGGCAACAAGATGACATTGGTGAATGACATTAAATTGTAGAACCCCCTTGACATATGATGATAAAATACACATCATCCTGATGTTCTCGATGGAGGGAAAAATTTATTTGGAAATTTTCACCTACCATTCCATACTCTAGAAAAATGTATTGCATGATTATCATTCTAGTGAGATATGTAGTGACACCTTGATCTACTATATCGTCTCCAGCTATAACCAACCGAAAGAAAAATTCCCCCACTACTTGTGGACGAGACCTCACTTGAATAGGTAATATTTATCAAGAATAATGTGGTTGTTTATTCTCACACTTATGATATATGTAGTGATGCATAGATCCAACATTCCAAGCCCAAACAAAATATCCCTCTCTATTTCATGCTAGAATCACCTACATACTTTTCAAATTAAATTAAAATGCAGGATAACATGAACTATATTTGGATTGATTTTCAATCCAATGAGATACAATGTGACATACATTTCATTATTTCTGGTCCCAACTATGAAACATCCCCTCATTCACATTGGTTCATCTTCGTACATAATGATATAGGTCCTGATTATCTTCATAATGGGATTCATAGTAATGTTCAAATTTTCGTTGTGATAAAATAAAATAATATTTCCCATGCCTGTATGTGAGACCACATTCAGAAAAATCCACATTGATACTCTAGACATGAATGTGATCCGCATGAAGGAAAATTTTTTAAGAACTACATATGGCTTGATTTATACTTTTGACTATTCGTAGAAATTTCCAGATAATTTTTCTCCAAGACCAGCCAAAAAATTATTTCATCACCTTATTCAAATAGAATGTATGGTGTTGTGTGGGACTCCTCATTCCTAATTCATTGGGAGTGCCCAATGTCTATACCAAAATATGATAACATGCATTGGAATAATTTTAATCCAATGTGTTTTAGCTAAATATTACGCCATAGGTAAAAAAGAAAAATACTCCACATCAATGTTTTATATTCTTATTAGATGATCCTTCATTGAATCAAATATTCTTTTTTCAATAAAAAATGATCTATTAAAGGGATTCTAAAATTTATTTGAATGTTTTATCTATGATTATAAATTATCTTACCATATCCCAAACTTCTATGTTTTGAAACTTTTAAATCCTCTCCATCTTCCTCAAGAATCTGTTGATAAAATGTTCAAGACCTAAAGGATAATTTACCAGATTATGTATTATGTGTCCCCATGTTGGATATTACTAATTTTTTCCATCATCAGTCTTTCAGCATAATGATATTGTATTATGACTATAAAGCATGTTACCCTAATTTTCCTAGCATGAAATAGCTCCCATAATGTTTTTTTTTCACAAGTGGTAACATCATCCTTGGGAGAAACCTCTTGTATCCTCATAAGTACTAATGATGATATTTGAGAACCCATGATTTCTAACAATCTAGATTCATCCTATGTACTATAATAATATCTTCAGCTGATATAAGAATCTCAAATTCTTTCAATTACCATTTTCTCATCCACATATATAAATCACCTCAAAATTACTTTGACCCATTTGGGATTATATCATAAAATATTTACATTATTCCATAGTCCTATTTATACGACCTAAAACTATACACACCAAACCTCCCATGATTGGGTCAAACATATCTAAAGGGTCCTTTCACCCAAATCATTAGTAATATTTACGTTTAATTCCTATCCAACATTTAGGTCATATACTTCCAATAATAAAAATCAATTCCTAGGAAAATGCAAATCTCCATATGCTTCCTCTTGTCATAAACGATGGGATGTCAGAAATCTTATATTCCACTAACTGACATGGAAGTTTATGCTCTCAGTTTTCTTAGTACAAAATACCTTCATAATGGGTTTGTCCACTTGTAGTGACTCCACGTCTAACAAAGTCCCCCTTTCTATTAGCCCTTCCCTTTATATACAACTATTTATATTTGGAGATCCCAATATTATATTTTACAACATTTTTTCACCCTCATTCAGAAAATGGGAGAAAATTATATTAAAAATTAATATTAATGGTTGATTTATTGGTTTTTGGGTCTAAGTTATATTCCTTAACATACACCCCCATGATGACCTTACATCATGACAATAAACATCACAATATAATGTCCTTACTATATGATTATAATGTACTCAACAATGTATCTTTTATCAGAACATGGGGTTCCTCCTTTGAGTTCTTCCATATAACAAATTATAAGCTCCTTGATGCAATATAAATCCATGCAAGAGTGGTTTCCCATACTTGGACAATGCTGATGAAAGTATTCACCCCATTATCACACATCGTCCCTTAAAAAATCCACATACATTGACCTTGAGGAAACTGAATCTCTATAAAATTCCTTTGGTTATGAATTATGGAATGATAGAATTCCATGAGTGGTTTTGAAATAACCAAGAAGTATGTGTTTATAGTTTTCTATGAATATTTCACACATAACACAGTTCTTTTAGCCAATGTCTAACACTACATGACTATATAGTCTTTTCCACCAATCAGCCATGCATAAAATAACGCCATACCAGGATTTTCAACAAGTGGTAACTTCCATCTCAAAGAAGACATCCCCTATTCCAATAAATCATATTTTAGATAATAAATTCAGAAAAACTACATTATGATTCCCCATGAGGATATTTGAATTATTTCAAAACACTCATTACCATCGAATACCTATTTGAATAATAATATCATGATTTGGTCAATGATTTTGACCTAAAACACATGATTATGTAGTCCATAATTCAAGACTCTAAAATGACCATTAAAATAGGAATAAAAATGTTAGGATAAAAACCCAAAAAGGGTATTATGAAAAAATCCTCATCTCACCTACAAGGTCTCCATATCATGATTATGAATAAAATGGAAGAGACATGAAAAAGGACATAATGATTGTAGGAATTTTCTATGAAAAAATATAAATAGTTAATACACACTCTCTAGGACCAATAGATTAAGAAAAAAAGTAAACCATTTCATCATTTTTTTGTCTCATCACGATTGGATAAATCAAATTCATTTGGTTATATAAAACTATTTCAATGTCATTATATGATTATAGAATTAAAATAAGGATGATGGTTGAAATATATTATTGGAAACAAATCCTTTTAATTTAAGAAGTAAAAATTGGAGTATTAACCAAAAAATGGAGTCTCTCTGTCAAAATTTATAAGAGGATATCAACGTAATAGTTGATATGTTGAACAGAATCCCAAGTACTGTTGGACACATGATGAAGTTCATACAAATGATTGGATTCAACCTCCACAACTTGAAAAAGTTCTTCTACCATATATGACAAGACAAATAATCATTCAGTAGGGTACTCATTATGTGTCATTGATTTTTTCATTCTCCTTCAGAATAATATCCAACTCACGAGGAAGATGCGTCATTAGAAGGGTCTTCTCTCTAATATATAACATTAATTTCTCTATTTTTATAGTATTGTTGTACTCCCCATGGGACATGGTAGCTTGAAAATCCACATCGTTATAAAATAGTTTGGCCTTTAAAATTTAATTCTAGAGCTTGTTCTCTAGTTCCCACCCATTAATAACCTCATTGACATCAGAATAGATCTAGAAGTAGTAAAATCCATTAAAACCCATCATATTGAATAGGGATAAAGACAATCCAAACTTCTAAGGAAGGTCTCATATAAGTTTCTTGGATATTATTTTCTATATGATTCTCTAAGTCCTCTGACTTGTGATGCAAAGAGAATTCTATAACTATAGTTCGTATTTAAAGACACATTCAGGGGAATGAACATACTCCAGAACTAGATCACATAAAGAGCTACTCTGTTATTCTCCCTCAGAGATAATGACATCCTTAATCCCTGGTGTTTGTGGAATAATGCATAATCTCAACCTTCAGGCCTAGTCCCCGAAACAAATAGTTCTAAAAAACGCACCATCATCATTGTTAACATCAAACTAATGGTGTACCAAAACAATTGGTGATACTAATACAATTATTTGCATTCACCCTATAACAGGTTAGAAGGATGGGTTGATTATACCTTAGAATCAGTAACCTCAATGGTATGATACAATCCTTCTTGGATTTAAGCACCCTATTGAACCAACTCATCCCATGTGACCAAAGGATCTAAAACATCACTTAATTTTGGGATCTGAACCAAAACTCATTCAACCAAAGGAGTAGATTGGATTTGGATACCTCATTCATAAAGGTACTTGGAAAAACATATTGAAGACAATGATGTATAAGTTGAGTCGAAAGGTGAAATACTCAAAAAAATAACCGTTACTATGTATAAAAAATAAAAGTGCATGAAATCTGACATCCATCTAGTTCATCATATAATTCCCCAAACTCTCTAATAAAACCTTGATATAAATTATTTGGTTAAGAGAATCCATAATTTAATGATGTATGTTTTAAAACATCCCACATTCCTCTTTATAAAGAGAATCTATGACATGTTACATAGTACCTAGACTATCCCCACATCCAATCCCCTATAATGTCTCCTCAACCAGTATAATATTTCCAGGCCTCAAGTGGATAGAGATGGCAAAAACACCTTTCTCAGAAAATCTAGGATCCATTCCCTCACCCCTTGTGGTAACAATGGGATCAATACTAACCATATTCTGCCACTATAGTTCAAAACAGTAATCTAATATTTTATGAAGAGAATAGAGTGAAAAATATGGTGTGACATCACGAAAAGAGAATTTTACATTACCATGGAACTCTTCCCCTTATAGTGGTATGGAAATATGATGTTTCCTCCCAAGTCACTTCATCCGACAATATGGTATATATTCCACCATGAGACACCCTCTCTATAGAAATAGATTTAGCCAAAATTTTACCTCTAAATGATTCTCCTGATAGACAAACTGAGTCAATAACTTGGGCCTATTCCTCTCCCATAGTGTCCACCATGATCCTCGAAGGACCGGTACTAAATCCCATAATGTTGGAATGTGACATAGATTCTATAAAAAGATAATCATGGTAAAAAATTATGTCATTCTATGTCATGATTCTAAGAAAATGATACATATAACTATTATGGCTCTTGCATTGGGATAAATTTAACACCCTTATTTAATTTTTCTCTTGAGATGATTAAGGTCCCATATCAGTCTCCATAGCAGATGGCACCTGAGGTGGTGGATGAGGGAATTCTTTCCTCCATCTCCTCCACCAAGGTCTTTAGAACCATAGATGGTTCTGGGGTCCCTAAAGCCTCTTCAAAAACCCCAATTGGAGTACCTTTGGCCAGATACCATTAGAACTCTTTCACTGCTTATGTTTATCTTTCCCTATCTACGCGTTATCATATCTCAAGCTTTGATGTCAATCCCTCAAGTATAACCATGATTGAAAAAAGAAACAAATGATGACAATAAAGGGAGATACCTTAGTAGGTTCAACCATGATATCCTGGTCCTTAGTAAGATAATGATATAACCAATTATTTATTCTATTGTTCAACATGTCACACACATGTTTGGTATATGTAATTTTCTAATCAATAGCATATATGAAAACCCCCAACCAAAGAAATACATGGTTAAATCTAGAATATTTCAATAAGGATGAAGGTTAGAAGGATCTCTCACATTGCCAAGTCTATGAATTTGTAGTATATCCTAGTTAAATTCCTATGAATCCCTGGCATCATGAATCATGGTTTCCCAAAAATTATTTTATAGGCGACACATATAATTTATCTTTGATATTGCATACCATGATGAAGACTTCCCACCTTTTGACTGAGAGTCATATTCATACCTCTTATAATATTTCTAGAAACTAAGGGATGAATAATAAGTATCCTCATAGTGATTGTGTCCAGATCACTTTAGCATATGAGGTGTATAATTTCTATCTTGAATGAGATAGTTTTGACGGCTCTGGAACATAAATATCATCTTATATAACCCAATAATTATTTCATTGCATTTTGTGACTTGTGGTTGTCTTGGAAATGACCTAGTATATACCATTCATTAATTCCCTATGATGATATGGAGAGATTCATGCCCTGTAATACCTATCCAGATGCATGATCGATGAATCTGATGAAGGAAATGTGATAGATATTTGAGATACCTACATAGAAAAAAATATACAGAGTTGGTCGGATACCTCTGGTTGAATTTCATGTGTGATGTACATGGTAGGGGAGACTCTTGATTGTTAAAGACATTTGTACTCCTGGTCGAAATGATATTTAGTGCAGGCCTCAAAAAAGATTTTTCTCATTCAATATGAGTTTCCAGTACCCTATCCTAGAGGTCCATAATGTATGAACAAACATCATAATTCTTCTCATTTTCATTTTCAATAAATGTCCCTAATAGTGGGTCACGATGTGGGAAGAATATAAACTCTCTAGACACATTCCACATCCTCAGTACATCATGACATGTCGATTTTGGAGGTTGTATTACAAAGATATCAAGAATCAATGTGAGGAATTATTCAACAGTGATCTTAACCATGTTGATCTCCATATATAAACTGATATGCACCGCAACCTAATGTAATAAAACATAAAATGGTTCTGTAATTCAAAACAGGGCCTTCCCATTATATTTTTGCAGTAAAAACTTGTAAATTTTCACCAATAGATGGGTACCCAACACCACATACCTACCCTATGCTAGATATTCCATAATGAAAAAATTCCTTCCCCCTCTAACCACCCTTGGATCAAAAAATTAGTATAAAATAATTAATCATCCATAAAGTGAGGAATCCTAATATGTCGAATTTGGCATTGAATTCGGGTAGTGATTTTATTTCCCCCATCATATAAACAATCCTTTTTCAAATAAAAAAATTTTTATGACAAAATGATTGTCGACGGTGGGGATATTTCTGGGTGCTTACATTTGGGACCATCCCCTTCATGTTTAAGTAATGAATTTGTCCCTAATTCAGAATGGATGTCACCATTAGGGAGGGAATCCATGGTCACCACCTTCTTCACCATCTTAAGGATATGAAGAGATAAAGGCGGTCTCCTTTTTGGATCCTCAAAAAAAATGTGGTATGACAAACTCATCATACATATCCTCGAGAATTGGAGCACCAAGATTCAGGTATATGTTCCACTAGGTGATACTATCTTTTCCTTAGGTTAGATATATGAAATTCCTCTCTAGCCTCCATCGATTAAGAAAATCATCAATAAAATCATAGTTCATGTAGAAATATTTCTACCCAATACAGATATATTCTTAGATATAAACATCCTATAACTCCTTAAAATTGAGATAGGTATGGTGCACACAAATTCCCATAACCATTTATCTCTAAAACCCCCCTAGTAAGTAAATTCTCTTTAGAAATCTTTCCCTATGTTTGATGTATTTATGAATCCCATATATTTTAATCATAATAATGTGGACTATGTTCCTGAATGTGGGTTTTATATATTGAGTATAATTGATTTGATGCACAAAACAACTAGTAGAAAATTTCCCATAATTGATTAAGACGCCTTTGGAAGAGAGGTTAGAATAAGGTATGTTTGTATTATTCACAAAGCATAACTTTGGTGAGTACATTGCAGGTTCTAGGATGATCACATGTACCAATATTTCATGACCATATAAACATTGGTAGTCGATTTGTGTGTATTCTAATTGAAACTATATAAAATGCTTTCATAATTATTGTATGGTGGGATTGAACATACAGTAGTAATCTATAATTATAGCTTTGATCACCTCATAGTCCCATACAGTGGCATGTATATAATTAATATTTGAATAATACATTTTACAACTTCAAAATCATCCAAATTCTTCATTAGATACAATTATTAACTCTGATATAAATTTAAATTTTCAAGGGAATTTTGGAAAAAGACATCTTGCATTAAACCCCTCGTGACCAGGCATCGGGTGAAGATCCTTTGACCATATCCTACTTATAGCCTTCACAACCATATCCTTCACGTAGTTCTATCAACCATTTTTTGTGCTTAGGTTTCTGAAATGACGCCAGGCTGCACTATTTCACAGATAGTCAAACTGAAGAATTATCTACAGGCGACATGTGTAAAAATAGTAACGTGGAATAGCTATGTGGAAGCACGATGTATCTAGAGCGGAAAATCATAGATTGGGAGGAGGAAAACGAAAAATAGTTTAGGGTATTTATAGGCATTTCTGACCAACATTTCATATCTTCGTTGTCAACCTGTATGCCCATCCTCCATGACATACTTAAACAACTGAAGTCTATGGTTAATGGCGCAATGTTTTACCTATCTTACCTCAATGATAGATGCCCTTTTTTGAACAAGATCCTCTCATGAGTGGGGAGGGGTATTTTTTTAAACTATGTTTCAAATAAATAATGTAAAATATTACAAAAATATTCTAAAAAGTCATAGCGTTGAAGAAAAAATCAATGGAAAAGGCCTATGAATGTTAGAGTTGCGCACAACCTCTATACAACATACATCCATGCATCCCCTTAAATAGTACCAAAATTGTCTTAGGACTGCATGCCATTCCTATATCCCATTCATACATGCACCACATCCTTGCAAGTTTCCTTCACCTAGTGTCTCCTATATACCAATATATAGGACTCTTGGGCTTCCAATTTGAAGAAAAAAAATTTAAAGAAGTACCATGAGATCTAGCCTCAGAACGCCTTAACTCAGGTCCTACAAAAAACTATCATGTAGTTCTCTAGTATTCAAAAATTTAGAGAATTAGAGGTCAAATTGTTGGAACATGGTCCTAACAAGAAAAAAATATGACATTTGTATGAGAACTCCCCGTATCCTAGAGGACAATGACCTATTTTAGGTCCTTTCATTATGTAGGGACCAAAATGATATCCATTAAATGATGACTAAGGAGATAGTTGGGACTTAGGCCAAATCCATTCCTATGTGTTGTGTCCCAGGTATCCCCTTTTTCAATACATTCAGTCTTCCTTAGGAATTTGATGGGGGTGTTTGCAGTGTTAGTTTTGTGTAAACAATTTCGAAAGATTTAAGTGTTACTATATACTTATTATATTTTCCTATTATTTCTTACGCACCACAACATGAGTCGAGTAACCAGAATGAAATCCATATGGGTACATTGGTTATGCATGTTTTTCTCAATGTCTAGGTTATATAGGGAACACATATAGAACCACTCTCTCTTCCCTTCTCCCCCTTCACACTTAGTATAAGTTGTAATGGCACACAGTTGGTGTATATATATGACCTATAATAATTTTAGGTTTTGGTGTATATATATTCTTTTTAACATGATTATGTGTATTTGGTGTGGATACATAGTGGGGGTTCTACATTATAGGAGGAGAGTATGATGTTTATGTTCTTCATGTTCACGATATCATAATATGATGAGGATTTGATGTGGGGTTGTGATGTGGATATGGTTTTTTTATGTATGTGTGACATGTGTATGTGTGGATATATGGTTATGAGATTATCTAAAAGGGGTTGAAGCATAATAAATATTCCATTAGATTGTGAGAATGACCAGATTTGTGGGGAAGTGGATGTGGGGTAATTTATTAATATATATTCTTTTAATATTACACATAAGAGGGAGTTTGGAATTAGACAGTCATTAGGATTTTATGGGATGATAGGTCAATAATATTTGTTAAAATTTTCATATGGAATAACATGGGAGACCATCTATGACACATGTGATCATTCCCCTAGGATTTAAAGTATGTAACATGAGCTTACCAAAAATATCAGGCACGATGATATTGAATGTAGGGCAGAGACCTAGGAGTCGTATGTATCATCCATGATTATTCATATGTTTGGAATAGGGTGATTTGTAGAAACAATAATTAATATAAGTAATTTTATTTAATAAATTCCATGTTGTAGAGATTATGAGAATCCTTTCTTTACTTATAGAGCTGGTTACTGGTTTTCATCCAAATGTATTTTAGGTAGGAAGGGTATAAAAGGATGGAATACTAGATATTAGAAGGGTTGACCTGATAGAAGAGGATGAGAAATATAGGATGATGCCGTGTGAGTATTACCATATATGATAGAAGTGATTATCCCCATGAACCCCTTTGTGTTTGGAAACTGTGTTGATTTTGATGGGGGTCCATCCTGTTTATGTTGATTTCCAAATCATTATTGGAAATGGTTAGGCTCTATTAATCTACAATTTTTAAGTGTTTTTCTTCTACTATATTTTGAAGTCATGTTTTGTGTATTTGAATCATATATAGTAATATTTGAGATTCAAATACTATGGAGATGAATAAACATTGGATTGATGCTAATCGTTTGACAATAGAGTTTGACAACGGAGTGAAAGAGTTCATAATGTTTGCAAAGGATCACGCAAGGGATCCTTCTCAAATACTTTGTCTATGTTTACGTTGTTTTCATTCTAGACAACTTACACTAGAGGAGTTAGAAAAACATTTTATATGTCATGGAATAGATCGATGTTATAAATGTTGGAATAAACATGTAGAAAAAGCGAATGTAGCAGCTGTATGGGATAAAACTGTGTTTTATGGATCATCAGATATGAATAAAAATATTGGTAATGAAGAAGAATGTATGGAGGATGTGATTACAGATTCCAATGATGATGAAGATCATATTTATGAAATAACAATAACAATTGAATATGAACTTCATGATTTCCCAAAAATGTTTGACATGTTAAAGAGATGTGAAAATATGCCATTATATGTTTGTTTCACTACATATATAGCATTTTGAGCTGTACTGATGTTGTATAAATTGGAAGTAGGAAACAAATGGAGGGATTCCAGTTTTATAGAACTACATGCTCTCTTGATTGAGATTCTCCCAGAAAATAATGACCTCCCAAGCAAGACATATGTAGCTAAACGAATGTCACCCTCGATGGGTATAATTTCTAAAATAATGCATGCCCGCATGAATGAAAATAAATTGTTTTGAAAGGAAAATAAATCACTTATGAAATTTTAAATGTGTGGTGGTTTTCAATACAAGAAATATGAATCAAATCCTATGAAATTTTTATTATACATTCCTATCAATCCATTGTTTAGGCATCTATATGGAAGTGAAGAAACTGTAAGACAGTTGTCGTGGCATGAAGATAAAAGAAATAATAATGGGAAATTACATCATCCAGATTACACTCCTCAATCGAAGAAAATTGATCATGAGTATCCTAAATTTGGTAAACAGACGAGAAACCTTCATCTTGAGTTATCTACAGATGGAGTGAAACCTTTTGGTTTTCAAACCAGCACTCACAGTACATGGCCCGGTATGTTTATAATTTATAACTTCCCACACTGGTTATGCATGAAGCAAAAATTCATCATTTTATCTATGCTTATATCCGGACCAAAAATACTAGGTAATGATATTGATGATTATTTGGCTCCGTAGATCGAGGATTTGATGTTATTGTGGGATTCATGTGTTATTTTCTATGATTCTTATAAATGTGAATACTTCATGTTGAGAGTGATGTTGTATGGGACACTAATTGATTTCTAGGCTTATGGAAATTTTTCAGTCTATAACAATAAAGGAACTCAAGGGTGTCCCATGTGCGAAGAAGATACAGAATCAATTAGGATGAAACAATAATCAAAATCTATGTTTCTAGGACATCATAGATTTCTACCTCGTCGGCATAAGTACCGATCATGGATGACATCATTCAATGGATGTTCAGAACAACGCGCAACACCGTCTCTACTAATAGGTGATTAGCTATTTGAGAAAGAAAAAGATGTGAACTCTTTTTTGGTAAACCATTTCTGAAAAACCATACGCTAATCTGTTGTAAAAAGAGGTCAGTTTTTTTGAATTACTATACTTGAATTGTTTGTACGTCAGAAATTTTCATGAGGTGATGCATGTGGTAAAAAATGTATATAACATATGAAAATTTCTAAATTCCACTCTCAAAAAAATGATGGAATTAAGGCAAGATTGTACATGGTTGATATGAGAATACGAGAAGAGTTGGCTCTCGTGAAGGTTGAAAATCGAATGTTTTTTCCACCAGCTGCTTATACTCTTTCTAGGGATCAGAGATATCAGTTTTTCAACTTCTTCGATGATGTAAAGGTTCCATAAGAGTATTCATCAAATATCAAGAACAGTGTCAATGAATTATTTGAGGTTAAAAGAAATCACATGAATTCCATGTTTTGATGCAAGATATAATTTCTATAGATTTACATTTCATTTTTTCCAAGAATATTCATTATATGTTAACAAAATTTTTTTCTATTTCAAAGCTATATTTAGCAATGTTTTATACCCAGAAAAATTACCAACTACGGAAAAATAAATTTTCATCATATTATGTGAATTAGAAATGTTCTTCCCTCCATCATTATTTGATATGATGGTTCATTTGATGATTCACTTTGTGAGAGTGATTAGACTTTGTGGTCCTATGAACTATAGATAGATGAATCCTATCGAACATATATGAATATTTTGAAAGGGTCTGTCAAAAATCGAAGTCACCCAGAGGGTTGTATAGTGGATCAATATATTTTTGAGGAAGCCATTGAATATTTTACCAATTAACTATCTGATGGGGAATGCATTGGTCTCCCAAAATCTCATCACACTAGACACATTGAGGGTGAGGGAATTTCTGGATGATATTTTCTGATAATCAGTATTACAGATTGGGAGCAGACCCACATTTATGTTTTTCATAATAGTTGGGAGTTGGATGATATGTTGTGACAATCAGTATTACAGACCGAGACTAGTTTATATGATGGTTTCAGGACCACATTTTTAAGGAGATGAATGAAAATTCAAATTCAATTTCGGAATGACTACAATGGCTAGCCGTCAGACCAAGTGTGTATGTGTTATCTTGCAATGGTTATGTATGTAATGGTTATAAATTATATACAGATGAACATGATTAAGATAGTACCATGAAAAATAGTAGTGTTACACTTGTAGATGAATCGCTGCATGTTTATGGTAGTAAGGACAAAAATATGATTGATGTAAATATTTCATACTTTGGCATTATCAAACAAATATGGGAGTTGAATTATACAACATTCCAATTGCCAATTTTTCAATGCAAATGGGTTGATATAAAAAGGGGTGTTAAAATAGATGAATGGGGATTTTTGAAAGTTTATTTTATTAAAGAAGTGTAAAAATATGAATAGTTTATAATGGAATCACAATAGGTACATTTTTTTTATGTTCCAGTTCCCGCAAAATGAAATTGGTCGATTGTTATGTTATCATCCAAAACAACTGAATGGTCTGATGAAAATTCAGTTGAGGACGTTCTTTTCAATGTTATGTAACAATCATTTCGTAGCGGTCCCAATTTAGATGATGTTTTTTATGTTAGAGGAGACCATAATGAATGGATTTAGATAATCGGTAGATGTGTCAAATCCATTCAACCTTTGAAGAAATGAAAAAGAGTTCAATAAAAAGGTTATATATTGTTTGTAATATAGATCTTCTTATCTCATGTTGTTGTATATCATTACTAATTTTATGTAATCAAATTTAAAAGTTCAAACACTTTTGCAGATAATGACTTCTATATGTTCTGGTGCTCCTAACCTTGAGGCTGAACAAGTCTCTCAAGCTGCTGCTGCTACTGCTCCTACTGGGGCAGCTCACAGTGTAGAGCAACAACATGTTTCTAAACCTGTTGTTTCTCCTAGTGTTGAGGTCCAACAACCATTATCACATTCTATTGCTACCATTTCTGATGAACATATAGATGATGTTAATATTGATGAAATGGTCGGGGATGAAGGACCAACATCATAGAAAACACAGGTGCATCGTTGTTTGACAGTGTTATCCAAAGTTCTTAAGGCAAAAAGAAAAGGAATCAAATTTGACGTCAAGTGAAATGCATGAGGACAACATATAAACCCTAACATGGATATGTTTAGTAGTTACATTGGTGTTGTCACTCTACAACACTTACCTATTGACATAGATTTATGGCACCATGTTTTGTTCGGGATGATGTCTGTGATTCGGGAAGAAATTATGGTAAAATTTTAAAATTAATTCTATAATTTACTAGAAAATAAAATAATGAAATAATTTCTTACTCTTCTCAATCTCTTACAGAGTACATTTATAGTAGATGATTCACACAATAATTATTTACTAAGGCTTGTAGGAAAAATTCATTGAGGATTTTGAACTATTTTAACAATATTTCACCTAAAAGATTCTGAAGGTAAAAAAACTGACACCCCCCCATTTCTACCCTCACCTGATATCTCAAAGAGCATGGGATGCATTTACTAGACACTATAAAGATGAGAAGCTTCAGGTAAAATGTGGGTGATATTTTTTTTTTGAGGATACGTTTATTCATCACATTGATTGTAAATATTTCATTTAAGAAACAAAAACTTTGTACTGAAAATAAGGAACATGCCTCAAAACCAACATACCCCTATCATAAAGTAAGGAGGGGGTACACTTCACTAGAAAAGAAAATTGTATGTATTTTAAATTTACAGTAATATTTTTATGTGACAATAAGCAACATCTTAATTATCATTCTATATTTATATGTAGAATGGTGATTCTAAAACCAAAGACACATTCATCCTACATCATGTGCTATGGAAGGAGGCAGATGTGAATAAGGAAGGGAAGCTAGTATATGAGAACAAACAAATAGTGTGGGAAATATGTGTATGTATGGCACGATGATAAAAAGATTTTTTTTAAATTTCTATTATCTAAAAATAATTAGTTATTTTCCTATATTTGACATTCACATGAATCAGCTACCCCTGTAGCAGATGCAAGCCTATTATCGATAGCTTTGAAGTAGCCTGAACAATATGGGAATGTCAGAGGTGCAGGGTTTGGTGTGACACCATGAGTATATTATGAGAAAAAAAATAAACAAATGAAAGAGATGAAAAATTGAAACAATTGAATGAATGACTAGCAACTCTTGATGAATGATTGCAATGGTAGGGAGAGTTGCTATCAACTTTTATGAGTTAGAAGCAAGGAAAAGACACCACTCAGGAACAACCAGCATGTGAAGATCTCACCCCACCCCAACCAGCATTGAGGCGAGCCATTCCCCTCAAACAGCTATCTTAACTATGAGAATCAATATTCTAGTAATTGTTCCCATGAAATTAGATTCAGAAAAACTATAAAACATTCCTTGTACTGATCTTTTATAGGGTAATAATTACTGTGATCTATATCTGTCAACACCCATCTATCACCTTGTAGCGAGGGCTACAGTGTTCAACATCCCAGATGACAAGATACATAATAGACAACTTCGGAAAGATCATCTGAATGTGATGATTACTGTAGCTCATGAGCCAAATGCAGAGCTACATATTCCAGTTGATGATGATGATATTCATACAGTCAAAAAGGATATTAGTACATTCATTTCATGGATGTCACAACTTGTAAGAGTACATGCGGACAAAGTGGTATTTATTTCCTTTTTTCCATGCTAAACCTTTAAAAATTGATGAAAAAATGGGTAGAACCAATGAATGTTATTATAGATGGAGAAATAGAAGGGGGTGACAAATGTCAGCTTAAAACCATTTAAAGGATCTTCCAACAAATCCCAATGAGCTACTTAAAGCACAATAACACCACATGTTCTCTATCAACATTTACTAGCATTAAAGACTCATGTGGATACGAAGCTAAGAGGTGGTAGTATAAATATAGTGGTTTTAGAAAAGAATATATATGGAGTGGAATGTCAAGATTTCATTTGTGCAGAAAATGTAATTGAGATCCTTGAAAACGGTTGGCTAGGCGTCATAGTTAAAAATATATATATGGGGTATTTTTTCATGAATTGATTTTCAAAAAGCTGATCTATCGTGAAAATAATGACTAAATGCATTTTATATTATTTTCAGACGTATATATGAAACCCAGTTGAAGGAATTTTACCATGGGACAAAATTCGTACTTGTTAGTCCTCATACCACATCAACACATCTAACAAAATTAGATCCATTAAAAAATAGTGAAATAGTGAATGGATTGTTGAAATCATTAGAATGCAAGATTACAGATGAAAGACACTTCCTAAAACCATCCATCCAGGGTTAAAACTCTACGATTAAAGCATATAAATTATATTTTCACTTCTTTTAATACATATTTTTTTTGTGTTTTTAGGCAACATTGGATGATAATTGTGGTGAACATGGATACTCTAATGATTTACTTTCCAGATTCAAAGCAAGGATATCCATCAAGCTGACCACACATGATGGAGTTTTCTAATCTATAAGACACTACATCCTACGTTTTATGTCTAAAAATTAGGTAATATAATTTATTTTATCTTTTACTGAGGATTATGTTAGGATAGGGTGTTGTATCATTATGTTCAAAAAAGGAATGAGGACAGGGGCTAAGCATTAGGAGGAGAGAAAGTACTACGTCTGGGCAAATATCAGGGTATACAAAATAAAATTTCACTATCCAAACACATATCAACTCGATTTACATAGTTTCCTAATGATCTAATTTTTTTTATTTTCCAAAACAAACTATCGATACTGATTGCGGTTATTATGTTAGTAAATTTATGAAAGAGATCGTTTTTTATCAACAAACTTCCATCACAAAAGATGTATTTTCAAAATCAACTACTATTTAATTTAATCTATTAATTAATTATTTATTTTTATATTTTTCATCACTACTCAAACTACGGAAAAGCCTCATACTCACAGGACAATATAGATTTGTTCAGAAATGAGTGGGCCGCATACCCGATGGCAGATTGTACACAAAGAGCATGAAGATCTAACTTGGTGATGTGTACAATTGGCGGACATTTCTGAGAGGGGTTATGGGTATGAAAAGATGAAACATTATTGTAAGTAAATTTTCATAGGAAAATTATAATTGTTATCAAATAAAACATCATTTCTTTCAAATGAGTCATTTCCCATTTTAACAGATGAAATGCACCAGCAACATGCAATAATGATGAACCATTTGGACTATCTTGATCCTTTATGAGAATGATACATGGGTCATTTTTGACATGTATGATTCAACCCCACCTCAATATGAAGCACATTGTGGCTGGTATCACTCAAAGGGTCTCTCTTTGGTTTAAAATGGACAAAATTTTAATTTAAAACAACAACTGATATACGAAAATCTGAACAATCACATTCGGATTGTGTTGATCCATTAGGAGAACGATCCATGTGTCATTTGTGATTTTTTTGAGTCAACACAACTTCAATCTAAGGCATGGTGTGGCTGGTATCACTCAAAGCCTCTCTCTTTGTTTTAAAAAGGACAAAATTTTAAGTGAAAACAACAACTGGTGTATGAAAATCATTCCAAACGAATTATGGTTGTGTTAATACATTAGGAGAATGATCTATGGGACATTTTTGACATGCAAAAGTCAACCTTGCCTCAATCTGAGTCACGGTGTGGCCGGTATCACTCAAAGGGTATCTCTTTCATTTAAAATGGACATAATTTTAAGTGAAAACAACAACGAACGTATGGAAATCCATCCAAACACATTTAGATTGTGTTGATCATTTATGAAAATAATACATGGGTAATTTTTGATGTGTAAAAGTCATCCCCACTTCAATATAAGGCATGGTGTGGCCGATATCACTCAAAGGGCCTCTCTTTTATTTAAAATGGACAAACTTTTATGTTGAAACAAGAACTAACGTACGAAAATGCAACCACACACATTTGGATTGTCTTGATCCTTTAGGATAACGATCCATGGGTCATTTTTATAGTTTAAATTTCAACCCTTCCTTCAATCCGAGGAATGTTGTGTCCAGTATCACTCAATGTCTCTCTCTTTCATTTAAAATGGACAGAATTTTATGTGAAAACAACAACTGAAGTAGGAAAATATAACCAAACACATTTAAATTGTGTTGATCCTTTAGTAAAATGATCCATGGGTACTTTTTGATGTGTAATATTAATCCCCACCTCAATCAGAGGCATGGTGTGGCCTGTATCACTCAATGAGCCTCTCTATTGTTTAAAATACCCAAAATTTTATATGAAAACAACAACTGATGTACGGAAATATGACCAACACATTAGGATTGTCTTGATCAATTAGGATAAATAAAAATTGGCTATTTTTTACATGTATGAGTCAACCCCACTTCAATTTGAGTCACATTGTGGCCTGTATCCCTCAAAGGGTCTCTCTTTTGTATAAAATGGACAGAATTTTACGTGAAAATAGAAACTGACGTATAAAAATCAGACCAAACACATTCAGATTGTATTGATTTTTTTGGAGGATGATCCATGGGTCATTTTTTACATGTTTGAGTCAACACCGCCCCAATATGAGGCACATTGTGGCCGTATCACTCAAAGGAACTCTCTTTGGTTTAAAATTTATGGAATTATAAGTGAAAACAACAACAGATGTACAGAAATTTATACAAATGAATTATGATTGTGTTGATTCATTAGGAGGATGATCCATGGATAATTTTTGATGTGTAAGAGTCTACCCCACCTCAATTTGAGTCATATTGTGGCCGGTATCACTCAAAGGGTCTCTCTTTCATTTTAAATGGAAAGAATTTTAAGGGGAAACAACAACTGACGTACGAAAATCCATCCAAATGAATTAGGATAGTGCTTATCATTTAGGATAATGATCCCTGAGTCATTTGTGACATGTATGAGTCAAACCTGCCTAAATACAAGGCACAATGTGGCTGGTATCACTCAAAGGGCCTCCCCTTCGTTTAAAATGGGAAAAATTTTCTGTGAAAACAAAAACTGATATTCGGAAATACAAGAAAATTTATTGGGATTGTCTTGATCCGTTAGGATAAAGATCCATGGGTCATTTGTGACATGTAAGAGTCATCCCAACCTCAATCCAAGGCATGGTGTGGCTGATATTACTCAAAGGATCTGTCTTTCGTTTAAAATTGACAGAATTTGATGTGAAAATAACAACTAACGTGATGAAATCAGACCAAACACATTCGGATTGTGTTTATACATTATTAGAAAGAAAAATATGTAAATTTTTAAGTGTAAGAGACAACCTCCCCCCCCCCCACAATCTAAGGCACGATGTGTCCGGTATCACTCATAGGGCTTCTCTATTGTTTAAAATGGACACAATTTTATGAGAAAACATCAACTGACGTATGGAAATCTGAACAAACAAATTTGAATAGTCTTGATCCATTATGATAACTATTCATGGGTCATTTTAGATGTGTAAAATTCAACCCCGCCTCAATCTGAGACACGGTGTAGCCAGTATCACTATAAGGGTCTCTCATTCGTTTAAAATGGTCAAAATTTTAATTGAAAACAACAACTGGCGTAAAGGAATCTGGAAAAAGTCATTAATATTATGTTGATCATTTAGGAGAATGATCCATGGGTAATATTTAATGTGTATGATTCAACACCACCACATTCTGAGGCATGCTGTGGCTGGTAACACTGAAAGGTCCTCTCTATTGTTTAAAATGGAATGAATTTGAAGTGAAATAACAACTGAAGTACATAAATCCATCCAATCTCATTTGGATTATTTTGATCCTTTAGGATAAAGATCCATGGGTCACTTATGACGTGTAAGAGTCATCCCAGCCTCAATCCAATGCATGATGTGGCTGGTATCACTCAAAGGGTTTCTCTTTCATTTAAAATGGACAAAATTTTAAATGAAAACAACAATTGATGTATAGAAATCTAATCAAACGGATTCGGATTGTGTTGATCCTATCGAAGAATGATCCATGGGTGATTTGTGACACGTAAGAGTGATCCCTTCCTCAATATAAGGCATGATGTGGCCAGTATAACTCAAAGGGTATCTCTTTGGTATAAAATTGACATAATTTAAAGTGAATACAACAACTGTTTTATAGACATCTGATCAAACGCATTAGGATTGTGTTGGTACGTTAGGATAATGATCCATGGGTCATTTGTGACGTGTAAGATTCAAAACTACCTCAAGCTAAGGCACGGTGTGTCCGATATCACCCAATGACATCTCTTTTGTTAAAAATTGATAGAATTTTTAGTGAAAACAACAACTGGCATACAGAAACCAGCCCACCCCCCCTGAACCACCCCCCCTCCCCACTCGTGGATGCCCCCCCGACACCCTGGACACCATCCCACCCCCTGGACACCCCCATGGATATCCCCCGCACCTTAGACACCCCAACCCCTAGACACTCCACCACCCCCTGGACACCCCCCACTAGGACATCCCATTCCAAGAAACCACCCCACCACCAAGCCACCCAAACCCTCTAGACACCCCTCCCTCATGGACAGCCCCCACCAACAACTGGACATGACCCCTCCTCCTTGGACATCCCTCAACCTCCAGGACACCCCCACCACCCTAGACACCCCTATCCCCTCGGACTACCTCGGACACCCCTACCCCCTGGACAACTACCCCAATCCCCTGAGCAGCCCCCCAACCCCCTAAATTCAGAATTGATTATTTATGTATTTAATTAACTTATGAATTATGTTGGGTATACTTGTTTTATGGGTATACTTGGTGTAATTACCTTATGAATTATGTGTTAATTTTTTATTGGTATACTTGTTGAGTTGCTGAATTTTTTTCTGGTGCAGTTTGGGTGTGCTGCTTTAGAATTTTTTGTTGTAGGAGCCACGACATTTATCCATTCTTTTAATGCACTGATAATGAATTCCTTTATCAGTGCTAAAAAATCGCTGATAATAGATAGCTTTATCTGTGCTAAAATATCACTAATAAAGGATTAGTTTATCAGCACTAAACGAGAACTGATAAAAAGAAAAATTATCAGCACTTTTTAGCACTGATAATGGGTTTTTGTATTAGTGCCTTTTAAGCAATGATAATGTCTTCCTTTAGCAGTTTATTTTGAGCGCTGATAATGGAATCCTTTATCAAGACTTTTTTAGCACTGATAATGTATCCATTTATCAGTTCTTAGGTTGTAATATTGTTTAATCGTTGAAATTGGAAACACCAAATGGGTCTATATCCATGTGTATATATATTTGAAAGATAAGTTCTTATCATGGTTTTTTCTAATGATAATGAGGAACACACATTATATAATGAGTTCATTATCAATTACCTTTCTTATTTATTTTTCATGTTTATAAAATCATTACTAAATATTTTCAGTACAGTTTCCTGGATGTGGATCTTTTTTTCATCAAACAATATTCATTTCATAAAGACATTGAGAGAGAGACTCAAAAAATCAATTCATTTAATCATTCGAATATTGAAAATTCATAAGAGTTAGGTAATTATCATTGATTCCAATTTTAATGACCATATGTCCATGTAATTAAAATGGATAGAAGTGAATCAATATGTATATGTTTTTCATCAATTAACATGTTTTTCATTTTACCCCAAAACATACATGATGGTTTGATATAACTTTATCTTATTCACTCACTTGGATTGTATATATTAAATGATAATTATAAAAAATATTCAATATATAGCACAAAAATTTGTTAATTAGGCTCACCTCTAATGTGGATGGATACATCCCTAGTGTATATTTGATGTTATGTCAAACACTTATTCCTTATCTTCTATAATCATAATGAATCATAGAAATGCATATATCCATGAGCATGTTTTAATTAATCAAACCTGGTTACATGGAAGTGGAAACTTGATATCACAAGGATCTAGAATCAACAAAGTATTACCATTTGGAAAAAAAATTATAGGGGTTCACTTGATGTGTGATCAATAGATTAAACACATGCCTTCGGTGGACTCAAAAAAATTTATCTACATCCTAAAATGAAACAATCATCAAGGATACCTCCAATAAAAACACATAATTAACTTCATAACTTTCTTATTCTGAATCTACTTTATCATTAATAGAAAGAATGTATGTTTATATATCTCTTTTCATCTTTGTATACAACAAAAAAATTTAAAAAACATAGGCCATTGGAAATACTCACATTTCATAAACATAAAGGATAACTTTAATTATAGCAGTGTTCAGTATATCTCACATTTTCTACCTTTTTTACAATTTATCATTTCCAATCATTGAATAATATCACATTAATATTAATTCTATAATTAAATTATCCTAAATATATTAATATGAAATTCACATTCTAGTCATTCTTGATTTTCTTATTCAATGATAGGTCAAATGTAACCATAAATATCAACTTAGTAATTTTCAAAATTTCCATATTTAATACTCTACATTCCAATGGTTAACTCATCATAAATAAAGGACTATTATTCCTTATTTAAGTCCAAAATAAGGAAAATTCTTTTAATTCATAATAAATAATTAGTGAATAAATATTTCCTGGTAACTATTAATATAATATAATTAAATAGCTTAAAGATCTCGATATTATATTCATTTTCTTTACAAAAAACTTTTATTAATCTCTTTGTGTGTACAAGGACACACACAAAAATTATCATTATCGGGTTACAATATCATTCACAATGCATTTTTATTTTTCTTGACTTAAATTTATTATTAATAAATAATACTATAATAATAACAATTTTATTTAATTCAATAATATAAAATGAAATTAATATCTATTCTAATATACTCCATTTAAAATATGAATCCAATTATCATATTAAATTACATGTTTATAAAAGTGATAACTTTTAAATATCACTTAAATTAAATATTGTATGATTCTAAGAATATTATATATCATATATAATAACATTAATATCCTCTAAAATATAATACATGCTCTGGTAAATTATTGATTTGGTCGCATCTCAAAATTCACATATTCTTCTTAAAAAAATTGACCTTAAGTAAGAATAACATATCTTATGTATAACAGTAGAATGGTTATGTATAGTGATAAAATTAACTCAAAATCTCAATAAAACCACCATATAACACTAAAAGATCTTAAATATCAAATAATATCTTATATTTGACAATGAAGTTATTCCTTTATTTCATTTCAGTCAGATCTACAAAAAATATCATTTGTATGTGATTTATTAGCATACATATATCATATAAAAACTTATATACCATAAAAAATGTTTATATCACATTTTTTAACTCAAAATACTTTTCAATGTTTCCATAATCCGAATAATATTACATATATAATATTTTGATATTTTTATGGAAATATTAATTTCAAATCCTGGTAGAATATATCATTTTCCTTCTCAACATTACTATAATCATTTTCTTCCACAATAATAAATTGAAAATTGATTTAAATAATTCCAATATATTCCAATTCCATTATAAATTACTTCAACAATATTCTATTTCACATTTATAAATAAATGATATCAGGATTACTTTAAATTCAACCAAATATCCACTAATGGATCTCCTACTATTTTCAAATAAATGCATTACTTTTTTGAAACTCAAATAAATTTCTTCAACATCATGCACGTGGATTTAAAAATGATATTGAAATCCATAGGTTAGATAATTTCATTAATTAATATCATATATTTCTATAACATGTTTTGAATTATTTATTCAAAATAAACACAAGAACATTTGTCATAACATTAAACCATTCCTATATGTGAAAGGATATCCAATAATACATCTAATGATATAAATTTTATCATATTCCGTGATAATAATTCCTTGTAGCACCAAAATCACATCTCCCCTCTTATGTAAAAGTTTATTGAGTTTGGATCAATCTTGTGGAAACCATAAAATCTTTCAACAATGGTTTTTTAAAAATTGGTTAACACAGTACATGCTGAAAACCATTATTCGGTTCTCTAACCGTATACTTATCACAAACTTTTCATGTGATAGGGTACATTAATCTTCTTCCATGATTCTACTATCTACACATATTAAAATGATACCTGTCGATAAAAATGGAAAACCAAAACCACTTATTTTCACCAAAGTAACAATGTTTAATTTACATCCCTTCTTATGGGGTACATTGTTGACATCAGGTTATAATGAAAACTACAATCTATTAACCCCATGTATAATAATGGAATATACGTATGAAAAATTTTATAGTATACTTAATTTTTATTATTCACATCTAAGAATTATATATTTTACTAATGAGTGAACGTTTTATCATTATATAAAGCCTTAAACATACTAATTATAACATATAATCACTTTCCAAGACATTCCATGAGGATAATCAATTTAGGAAATATAAATTATTTCCTCTGAGAGGATATTTATCATTAATATGTCCTAAAATAATGAATGATAATTTTAATGTTTCCATTAATTATAAAATTATGTAAAATTGTATAATATAAAACATTTTATCATATGATATAATGTTGGGACTTACAAAAAATAAATACATTATAGTTCTCCGAAATTATTTCTAATAAAGAACACCATTATATTCACTTCACAATTTTGTTATGATATTTTTTATTAAATGGTTCATTACATAATACAATATATAAAATCGACCAAACATTAAATTATTACTCAAACTAAACTTATTAATTGAAAGGAATTAATGAAGAACATGTTTGAATTTTAGATAGAAACTTGGATACCAAAAAATATCAATCAATATATCTACTGTAAAGACCCTCAAATTTCAAGGGAATTTTTTTTTTCTTAATTTTCTTTGGAATTTTATAAGAGCGCAGCTTCAGACGGCACCTGATTCCGAGGCCCGGTGTGCCCGGAATCAATTTCCGAAGTTTGGCTCGGGTACGTTCAGTGAACGGACGAGCGGGTTTTTCTATCTTTTGAACCGGTGCCCGGAATCGAATTCTGAGGGCACCGATGAAATCGTAGCGCCGGTTTTTGCTTAGAAACGCCTCTTCCGGAGTTGCGTTTGCTCAGACGTGGTTTTTAAATTTCGCGGCTTTAAGTCAGAAATAAAATAAAGTTTGTGCGGCAACTTTATTTTATTTCACTTAAGCTGCTTGGAAGCCACTTGAAGCCACTTAAAGACGGCTTGAACTGAGTTGAACTGGATAGGATTCTATCCGGAAATATCCTACCCCCTTGGTAGGATATTTGTGAGGTGGGGCCCGCACGAGCCCCGCCGTTTCTTTCGCTAAGTAACGCACCCGCGAAAACCCGTCAAAGTAACTGAAAAGTCATCCGACGCGTTTTCTTTAATTCTTAACAGACCATTTAATTGGGCGGTTTATTTCGTGAATTAAATGGGCTGTTTCTTTCGTGAATTAAATGGGTCGTTTCTTTCGAATTGATGGATCGTTTCTTAACCGGTTTCGTGTGTTGGCATGTTTATAAAATAAGACCAACCTAAAAATCCTTTGAAAGGATTTGAGAGGATCTTGTTTCTTCATCTCCCCGCGAAGAACGCGAAGAACGCGAAGAACGCGAAGAACGCGAAGAACGCTGGCAACCGAAATTCGACGACGCACACCGAGATCTGCGACGTCGACGAGCTTTACCCGCGACGTTCTTCGGCGACGCCTCTTCTTCCGTAGCCGATCCTCATTCGGCAACTAAGGTATGAATCGGATCGTTAATTCTCCCTTTTTAAATTTCAATAACAACGGATTTAAATTAATTAAATCCGTTTGTTCTTGATCCGGAGATTGGCGACGCGACGCCGGATACCGCGACGACGCGACGATCCCCCCTTCTTCCGCGACGAGCAATCCCGCGACGATCCCTTGTTCGGCAACGACAGCTGCGAAGTAAGGGTTGTTGGAATTCTTTTTTTTAAAATCCCGTGTTTATTCTTTTGAAATAAAGAATCCGATCACGAAACAATTTTAATTTATTTAAAATTGTTGATTGGTTTCTTTCTTGTTTCTCCCGTTGATTATGACTAACGCGGAGGGTGCGGGTCTAACGAACAAGACCCGACAACCCTCCGCCGGTCTTCCCTTTTGTGCGGATTTGGCGGACGACGACGAACCGTGCGGCAGGGGCGATCTGTTGATCCCGCAGTGAAGGTCAGCCCCCGGGAGGAGCAACGGCGCAGACGGGAAAGGAATCGGGCCACCGGAGCATCTCCGGCGGCCCGCGGAAGGCGGCGGCGGCCGGAGGCGGCGGCGCCCGGCGCGCCGCCGTGGAGAAGTTCCGCCGCGGCTGAAGCCGCGGCGGCGGCGGCCGGTTCCGCGGCTGCGCGGAACCGGGGAGGGACGCGGCGGCCCGGCCGCGTCCGCGTGACAGGCGGCCCCCCGCGGGGCCGCGTTTTGCTTGAGCCGCGGGTCAAGCCCGCGCCGCCCTCCTTCGGCCGCTCGGCCGAAGCCGAGCCGGCCGGTCCGGTCGGCCGGGCCGCGCCCAGGCCGGACCGGACCCGGCCTAGCCGGTTCGGGCCGGGTCGGGCCGACCCGGTTCGGCCGACCCCAGGGGGGTTCGGGCCGGGTCGCCCCGGGCCCAGAACCCCCGTTTCGGGCCCTCTTCGGTCTTTCGCCCATATCTTGGGCATGGGACCTCCGATTGACGAACCGTCAGCGGCTACGCGATCCTTGGATCGAGACGGTCCTTTCGGTATATTATACTCAAGGTTTTGGAAGACTTTGGGTTCGGCCGGGTTGGTTCGTACACGAAACCAACCGGGCCCTCGGAGCGGAAACGCTCATAACTTGAGCTACGGACGTCCGATCGACGTACCGTCAGCTGTGGTAGTTTTCTCTAAGTGAGACGGAACTTTTGGCATACTCCGCCCGAGGATCGGATACAGGCGGAGTACGGTCGGGTTGGTTTTGCCCTAAAAACCAACCGGGCCCCTAGGACGGAAATGCCAATAACTCTCAGACCGGGCGTCCGATTGACGCGCCGTCTGTCGCGTTGAGATCCTGTTGTCGATACGGAACTTTTGGATACATCAACTTCGGACTACGTGTCAGTTGATGTATCAGCCTCTCGGCTCGTGGAGCGGACCCTCCTGAACGAGCTCGCTTTGTGCGGGAACCCTAGTGCTGGCTGTGACTTCGACGACAGAGCAGAGATCCTCCGTGGACTGCGACGACGGCAGAGCAGAGATCCTCCGTGGACTGCGACGACGGTAGAGCAGAGATCCTCCGTGGACTGCGACGACGGCAGAGCAGAGATCCTTCGTGGACTGCGGCGACGACTGTGCAGAGATCCTCAGTGAACTGCGTCGACTACTGTACTCAGCGATCCTACGTGGAAGAGTGCTACCGAACTTGTGTGAGCTGAACCTTCTTTTTTACCTTGAGTGGTGGAGCGCTTGGGTGTAGCGGCGGACCCGTGGTACTTGACAGTGGTGGTGCGCTTGGATGCAGCAGCAGACCCTTGGCGGTGGGGCGCTTGGTTGTAGCGGCGGACCCGCGATACTCTACGGAGTGTGTGCGCTTGGTTGTAGCGACAGACCCGCGACGGTGGAGACGTGCGTGCGGAGTACGGAGACCGTGTAGATGACTGAGACCTGACGACTGCTTGACCGACTCGACTTGGAGTGAGTCGACTAGCCCAGTGGACGGAGCGCCCAGTAGTTGGCAGCAGACCCACGGCGGACGGAGCGCCTGGTAGTTGGCGGCAAACCCGCGGTACTCGACAGGAGGAGTACCTCAGTAGGCTATCTGGGTGAGCGCCCGGTATTTGGCAGCAGACCCTCAGCGGACGGAGCGCCCGGTAGTTGGCAGCAGACCCGCGGTACTCGACAGGAGGAGTACTTCAGCAGTCTTAGGTTAGTGAGCAGTACCTCGGAGTCGTGACAGGACCACTGTACACTTCAGAGATGGGGCTCTTCAACTTTTACGGTTTCGATAATGAAAATCCTGGTTGAGCTGAATCGTATGTTACTCTCCTTTGTGGATTGTGTTGAACTATCCTATGTGGATTTTAATGTTTACTCTCCTTTGTGGATTGTGTTGAACTATCCTATGTGGATTTTACTGTTTACTCTCCTTTGTGGATTGTGTTGAACTATCCTATGTGGATTTACTGTTTACTCTCCTTTGTGGATTGTGTTGAACTATCCTATGTGGATTTTACTGTTTACTCTCCTTTGTGGATTGTGTTGAACTATCCTATGTGGATTTTACTGTTTACTCTCCTTTGTGGATTGTGTTGAACTATCCTATGTGGATTTTACTGTTTACTCTCCTTTGTGGATTGTGTTGAACTATCCTATGTGGATTTACTGTTTACTCTCCTTTGTGGATTTGAGTCTTGCTTTCCTATGTGGATTGAGTTGTTCTTGAGCTCGTGAGCAGAGCTAGAAGTGGGGACTTAGGTATATGTATGGGCATATACCTAAGTCGAGTCAGATGTTACTTCGTGATTGCATCTTTCTTTTGTGCTATATCCTTTGTGGATTTCGGGAGACCTTCGGGGGTCTCGGGGTCCTTACTGAGTAGCTTGTACTCACCCCTGCACGGGCTATGCCCGCACCTTGTTGTGTTGGTTGCAGACGACGGACATCGCTGATCACGGTTGGGGCGTGGAGCAGGACGGTACCTGGAGGTGGACCACTGGGCGGGACGTGCTCGGAGCGGACGTGGGACCCGAGGAGCCTGGAGGCTATCTGTACCCACCCTTCAGGTGGGATTGCCAGTGGACGACACGAGGCCGCCGTCTTTTCTTCAGTTGCTGTACTTTACTTTTCAGTTGTACTTTACAGTTGGGCTTGTATTTCCGGCCCCCTTTACCTTCTGCACTTTACTTTCCGCTTGCTGACTCTGTGTGGTTGTTACTTATAAAGGCAATGCCTTCCCTGTTTATTGGGATTTTACGCCTTGGTGCTAGTCGCCAGCCCCTGGCCTATGGAAGGCGGGCTTGGGGTAGTCACGGCACGGGCCCCGAGGTCGGGTCGTGACAAATTGGTATCAGAGGTGGTCGGTTCTACCGCAGACTCTGATCGTCTTTTCTTTCTATATGAAGCAATAGTGTTTAGTGTATTGAGTGTGGTTATCAGTTCAGGGAGCCCAGTGTTGGTGCGGCGGCCGACGTATCCGTACACCAGGACCCTGACTCCTGATTTCTGACTTAATGTATGAAAACATTGATCGCGTGTGTGTTTCAAGTCTTCTTTGTGATTACTTGTGCCAGCTCACCAGGTGTACTGTTCTGACTGTGGTGCTCTTGTTCTCCTTTTCAGGATGGCCCCGCGACGATAGCCAGCTAGGGTTCCGAGTGTAGGGCGCGACGGCAGCCCACCGAGCGACGAGGCCTCGGTGCAGGGCCCTTTGCCAGCAGTGGCACCGGCGGTAGCTTTACCCGCCGAGCCACCGATGCTGCCAGTACCAGACGCTGACGATGCACGTCGCCTCAGGGCACTGCATGAGTTTCAGAGCCAGCGACCGCCCAGGTTTCGCGGTGAGGCGGACCCCCAGGCCGCCGAGGACTGGCTAGAGGCGGTGGTACGGATCTTTAGGCTAGTGAGGACACCAGCGGATCTCATGGTGATTCTCGCGGCGAGCCTCCTGCAGGCGGCGGCAGGACGATGGTGGAGCTTGATGCTCCAGGTGCACGATGAGGCATCTCTTCTTTGGACGGACTTTGAGAGCCTCTTCCGCTCGGAGTTCGTCCCAGCCACCCTTCGTGCGGTGCGTATCCAGGAGCTTCTACAGCTGCGGCAGGGCAGCATGACGGTCGCTCAGTACGCGGCGAGGTTCACCGACCTTTCTCGGTACTCGACAGACATGGTACGGGACCCCTTCTTCCGGGCCCGGACCTTCGAGCAGGGTTTGAGACACGAGATCAGGGCATCGCTGATCTCCCTCAGCATACCGACTCAGACAGGAGTACTAGAGCGGGCCCTTCTGATCGAGAGCTTCCTTGCTGAGTCTACACCAGCACAGAGACCCACCGCAGGGCGGCACGTAGCGGAGTCTTCGGTAGCAGGTAGCCGACAGATGACTCAGGGTTCCAGGCAGACCAGACCTACCAGTGGCCGACTGCACGACTCAGGCTCAGTTGTGCGGGGAAGCCGGGGTGGAGTCAGAGCCAGGCATGCCGAGAGTGGGCAGTGCTACTCCTGTGGCGGAATTGGTCACATGGCTCGTGACTGCCCGACCCGCCATGCGGGGGAGCAGCAGACGGTTGAGGAACCACCTAGGCAGAGGCAGAGGTTCGACCGTGGCGGTCTGCAGGGAGGAGATGGACGAGGTAGAGGAGCTGGCCGAGCAGCAGGTGGTGGACGACGCTTTGAGGTTCTACCACCACCACCACCAGGAGGTCCACCCCGACCGCAGGGGAGAGCTCAGCTTCAGGCAGTCGAGGCCTTCGATCATGGAGCCCTGGGAGCTGATGGACAGGAGCAGAACTAATGGATACATCCTTTGTACTTCTGGTTCCTTGTTGCTTTTGTGTAGCGTCTTGTAATATGAGCTGCAATAATAAAAGATGCATACCTTTGTGATATTTTCGTTCCTGTCCTCTTTCGTGATGTTACTAGGAGATTCCAGTTTTGGCTGTTGACTTGACCCTCACTTGTGAGACATCTACTGGAGGAGACCCAGTTACCACACACTGATGCCGACAGTGTGACTCAACCCTTGGAGGCGAGAGTAACAGTTGAATCTCTTAGTAGTAGCGTCGAGGCCTTACGACGTCATCCTTGGTATGGATTAGTATCATCCATGTTAGGATTGACTGTTTTAGGCAAAGAATGTGGTTCATCCAGGGGATGAGACCAGATTTCTCTTTTCGGCAAAGAAGAAATCTTGCAGCTCTTGTGGGACCTGTGATGGTCCAGGCCACGACAAAGAAGGTCCAGGTCATCCAGGAGCGGATGAGTACAGCTTAGAGCCAACAGAAACCATATGATGACAGGAGACGGAGGCCACTGGAGTTCGAGGATGGCGACCACGTCTTTTTGCGTGTCTCACCTCGACGTGGTCTACGGAGATTTGGCCGAGGCGGCAAGTTGTCTCCACGCTTCATCGGGCCTTTCCAGGTCCTCAGCAGGATAGGAGAGGTGGCTTATCGCCTGGCTCTACCACCTCAGTTGCACCGGGTGCACGACGTCTTCCACGTGTCTCAGCTGAGGAGATACGTGCACGACCCGACGCACATCATCGACTTTGGGGAGCTGGACGTGGACGATGGGGCGACTCTTGCGGAGGTCCCAGTGGAGATCGAGGATCGACAGGAGCGGGTCCTACGTGGGCGGTCGATTCCTCTTGTGCGCGTCAGATGGCAGCACGGGAACCTCCAGGAGAGCACTTGGGAGCGGGAGGCTCAGATGCGTGCTCAGTACCCCCATTTGTTCCCCTAGTTTTTGATGTATCTTTACGGGGACGTAAAGCCCTGAGGTGGGAGTAATGTAAAGACCCGCAAATTTCAAGGAAATTTTTTTTTTCTTAATTTTCTTTGGAATTTTACAAGAGCGCAGCTTCAGACGGCACCTGATTCCGAGGCCCGGTGTGCCCGGAATCAATTTCCGAAGTTTGGCTCGGGTACGTTCAGTGAACGGACGAGCGGGTTTTTCTATCTTTTGAACCGGTGCCCGGAATCGAATTCTGAGGGCACCGATGAAATCGTAGCGCCGGTTTTTGCTTAGAAACGCCTCTTCCGGAGTTGCGTTTGCTCAGACGTGGTTTTTAAATTTTGCGGCTTTAAGTCAGAAATAAAATAAAGTTTGTGCGGCAACTTTATTTTATTTCACTTAAGCTGCTTGGAAGCCACTTGAAGCCACTTAAAGACGGCTTGAACTGAGTTGAACTGGATAGGATTCTATCCGGAAATATCCTACCCCCTTGGTAGGATATTTGTGAGGTGGGGCCCGCACGAGCCCCGCCGTTTCTTTCGCTAAGTAACGCACCCGCTAAAACCCGTCAAAGTAACTGAAAAGTCAACCGACGCGTTTTCTTTAATTCTTAACAGACCATTTAATTGGGCGGTTTATTTCGTGAATTAAATGGGCTGTTTCTTTCGTGAATTAAATGGGTCGTTTCTTTCGAATTGATGGATCGTTTCTTAACCGGTTTCGTGTGTTGGCATGTTTATAAAATAAGACCAACCTAAAAATCCTTTGAAAGGATTTGAGAGGATCTTGTTTCTTCATCTCCCCGCGAAGAACGCGAAGAACGCGAAGAACGCGAAGAACGCGAAGAACGCTGGCAACCGAAATTCGACGACGCACACCGAGATCTGCGACGTCGACGAGCTTTACCCACGACGTTCTTCGGCGACGCCTCTTCTTCCGTAGCCGATCCTCATTCGACAACTAAGGTATGAATCGGATCGTTAATTCTCCCTTTTTAAATTTCAATAACAACGGATTTAAATTAATTAAATCCGTTTGTTCTTGATCCGGAGTTTGGCGACGCGACGCCGGATACCGCGACGACGCGACGATCCCCCCTTCTTCCGCGACGAGCAATCCCGCGACGATCCCTTGTTCGGCAACGACAGCTGCGAAGTAAGGGTTGTTGGAATTCTTTTTTTTAAAATCCCGTGTTTATTCTTTTGAAATAAAGAATCCGATCACGAAACAATTTTAATTTATTTAAAATTGTTGATTGGTTTCTTTCTTGTTTCTCCCGTTGATTATGACTAACGCGGAGGGTGCGGGTCTAACGAACAAGACCCGGCAACCCTCCGCCGGTCTTCCCTTTTGTGTGGATTTGGCGGACGACGACGAACCGCGCGGCAGGGGCGATCTGTTGATCCCGCAGTGAAGGTCAGCCCCCGGGAGGAGCAACGGCGCAGACGGGAAAGGAATCGGGCCACCGGAGCATCTCCGGCGGCCCGCGGAAGGCGGCGGCGGCCGGAGGCGGCGGCGCCCGGCGCGCCGCCGTGGAGAAGTTCCGCCGCGGCTGAAGCCGCGGCGGCGGCGGCCGGTTCCGCGGCCGCGCGGAACCGGGGAGGGACGCGGCGGCCCGGCCGCGTCCGCGTGACAGGAGGCCCCCCGCGGGGCCGCGTTTTGCTTGAGCCGCGGGTCAAGCCCGCGCCGCCCTCCTTCGGCCGCTCGGCCGAAGCCGAGCCAGCCGGTCCGGTCGGCCGGGCCGCGCCCAGGCCGGACCGGACCCGGCCTAGCCGGTTCGGGCCGGGTCAGGCCGACCCGGTTCGGGCCGACCCGGTTCGGCCGACCCCAGGGGGGTTCGGGCCGGGTCGCCCCGGGCCCAGAACCCCCGTTTCGGGCCCTCTTCGGTCTTTCGCCCATATCTTGGGCCTGGGACCTCCGATTGACGAACTGTCAGCGGCTACGCGATCCTTGGATCGAGACGGTCGTTTCGCTATATTATACTCAAGGTTTCGGAAGACTTTGGGTTCGGCCGGGTTGGTTCGTACACGAAACCAACCGGGCCCTCGGAGCGGAAACGCTCATAACTTGAGCTACGGACGTCCGATCGACGTACCGTCAGCTGTGGTAGTTTCCTCTAAGTGAGACGGAACTTTTGGCATACTCCGCCCGAGGATCGGATACAGGCGGAGTACGGTCGGGTTGGTTTTGCCCTAAAAACCAACCGGGCCCCTGGGACGGAAATGCCAATAACTCTCAGACCGGGCGTCCGATTGACGCGCCGTCTGTCGCGTTGAGATCCTGTTGTCGATACGGAACTTTTGGATACATCAACTTCGGACTACGTGTCAGTTGATGTATCAGCCTCTCGGCTCGTGGAGCGGACCCTCCTGAACGAGCTCGCTTTGTGCGGGAACCCTAGTGCTGGCTGTGACTTCAACGACAGAGCAGAGATCCTCCGTGGACTGCGACGACGGCAGAGCAGAGATCCTCCGTGGACTGCGACGACGGTAGAGCAGAGATCCTCCGTGGACTGCGACGACGGCAGAGCAGAGATCCTTCGTGGACTGCGGCGACGACTGTGCAGAGATCCTCAGTGGACTGCGTCGACTACTGTACTCAGCGATCCTACGTGGAAGAGTGCTACCGAACTTGTGTGAGCTGAACCTTCTTTTTTACCTTGAGCGGTGGAGCGCTTGGGTGTAGCGGCGGACCCGTGGTACTTGACAGTGGTGGTGCGCTTGGATGCAGCAGCAGACCCTTGGCGGTGGAGCGCTTGGTTGTAGCGGCGGACCCGCGATACTCTACGGAGTGTGTGCGCTTGGTTGTAGCGACAGACCCGCGACGGTGGAGACGTGCGTGCGGAGTACGGAGACCGTGTAGATGACTGAGACCTGACGACTGCTTGACCGACTCGACTTGGAGTGAGTCGACTAGCCCAGTGGACGGAGCGCCCAGTAGTTGGCAGCAGACCCACGGCGGACGGAGTGCCTGGTAGTTGGCGGCAAACCCGCGGTACTCGACAGGAGGAGTACCTCAGTAGGCTATCTGGGTGAGCGCCCGGTATTTGGCAGCAGACCCTCAGCGGACGGAGCGCCCGGTAGTTGGCAGCAGACCCGCGGTACTCGACAGGAGGAGTACTTCAGCAGTCTTAGGTTAGTGAGCAGTACCTCGGAGTTGTGACAGGACCACTGTACACTTCAGAGATGGGGCTCTTCAACTTTTACGGTTTCGATAATGAAAATCCTGGTTGAGCTGAATCGTATGTTACTCTCCTTTGTGGATTGTGTTGAACTATCCTATGTGGATTTTACTGTTTACTCTCCTTTGTGGATTGTGTTGAACTATCCTATGTGGATTTTACTGTTTACTCTCCTTTGTGGATTGTGTTGAACTATCCTATGTGGATTTACAGTTTACTCTCCTTTGTGGATTGTGTTGAACTATCCTATGTGGATTTTACTGTTTACTCTCCTTTGTGGATTGTGTTGAACTATCCTATGTGGATTTTACTGTTTACTCTCCTTTGTGGATTGTGTTGAACTATCCTATGTGGATTTTACTGTTTACTCTCCTTTGTGGATTGTGTTGAACTATCCTATGTGGATTTACTGTTTACTCTCCTTTGTGGATTTGAGTCTTGCTTTCCTATGTGGATTGAGTTGTTCTTGAGCTCGTGAGCAGAGCTAGAAGTGGGGACTTAGGTATATGTATGGGCATATACCTAAGTCGAGTCAGATGTTACTTCGTGATTGCATCTTTCTTTTGTGCTATTTCCTTTGTGGATTTCGGGAGACCTTCGGGGGTGTCGGGGTCCTTACTGAGTAGCTTGTACTCACCCCTGCACGGGCTATGCCCGCACCTTGTTGTGTTGGTTGCAGACGACGGACATCGCTGATCACGGTTGGGGCGTGGAGCAGGACGGTACCTGGAGGTGGACCACTGGGCGGGACGTGCTCGGAGCGGACGTGGGACCCGAGGAGCCTGGAGGCTATCTGTACCCACCCTTCAGGTGGGATTGCCAGTGGACGACATGAGGCCGCCGTCTTTTCTTCAGTTGCTGTACTTTACTTTTCAGTTGTACTTTACAGTTGGGCTTGTATTTCCGGCCCCCTTTACCTTCTGCACTTTACTTTCCTCTTGCTGACTCTGTGTGGTTGTTACTTATAAAGGCAATGCCTTCCCTGTTTACTGGGATTTTACGCCTTGGTGCTAGTCGCCAGCCCCTGGCCTATGGAAGGCGGGCTTGGGGTAGTCACGGCACGGGCCCCGAGGTCGGGTCGTGACATCTAATACAGTTTCATGTTTACCATACTATAATATATTGAAGAATGAAGATTTTTGAACATGATATTTTAGGTTGAATTTAAAATTTTAATAGATATCTTGAATTATATTTTTTTAGCATTAAATACTAATCCATGTAATTTCATAAAAAATAATTCTAAACATCCTAAGATCATGATTAAAATTTTATTGTGTCACAAATATTTTAGAATATAACTCATTAAAATTCAGTTATTATGGTATCTAAATGTTACAAAACTTTTTAATTGGTTAAAATGTTATATTTCAACACAATTTTATTTATTAGACTAAAGAAATGTTTTCCCCCTTAGATAATTATGTTCCCCCAAAATGGGTACTCAACGTGGGGGGGGGGGGGGTTGATTCCATGTTGTAGGTATGTTAAAATATCATTTACATAAAATTCATACTTCATGATCTCATAAGATTCATCCATCTATCAAATAGAAATTATCCAAACCCAAATAATTGAAAATATGAAATAAATGCATGGACCTAATTTTTTATATGGTTTGATCAAAATGTTGGTAAATACTCCTTATTAAATTCAATTTCTATCATGATTAAAAGACCTTATACTAATAATGAGTCACCAATTAAATTTAGATAGTCTAGGTATTATTTTGTATCCTTTTATTTCTAAACACATACACAACAACCCACTAGAGTTACAACATCATGCTATATATTATATGATCCATATAAACTGAGTCATATCACTTTCTAATTTAGGTTTCTTCTGTAATAGTTGATAATATTCATCTTTGATCCTTAAATAACTTCATAGTTACAGGAGATCACATCAACAAGATATTAAACCAGTAATATCGAACAATGACCTCAGATCAGTTTAAATTGACCATATAATGTATAAATATTAAATTTACACCATCTTAGTGTTAGAATCACTAAATGAATAGGATGATGAAAAACATTCAACTCTCTTTTGAAGTCCAAAATTAGGCACAATTTTTATATTTTTTCTCTTTCCCAATAATTATTACAATCTCACTCTTGGATTACTGCCATATTTAACAAATAATCAATATTTCATAGTATATTTTCCTTAATATAATCTAATAACATATTAACATTTCAAGGATCCTAATAACTAAATGATACATTGAAATAATTAGTTTGTTTCATTACACAATTTTTTCACGATAATATACCCATGATCACAAAATATTCAATTCAATATTTTACATTTGTATCATTTACAATTATATAAATAATCATCTTCAATTTTACCCACATTTCAACAGCTTAATAAAATGACTTGGAAAATCATCAGCTACAATCTCTATTTAATAAATTCATAGTTAAATGAATTTTTGAACTCCATAATATTCATATAATGATATCTATCTTAATTGTATCATTTTCTATTTTCATCTTCAATATACTCATGGAGTGAAGTATCTCATCTCAATTAAACAATATATCTATGAAAAAATCAAATTATAACTCAGAGACATGATAATTCATAAACATTATTAATCAACAAGAATCTTTTCGTGACCATTTTAATGTAAATTTTGAAATAAAAAATTATTCAATTTTATCCAATTTTATATTTATAATAATATTATGACATTTCCCAGTTAATAGAATTAGTTTTTATTAAAAAATAATTAATCAGTTGTTATCAAAATATGATGTCATTATATATGAAATCTAGATAAAAATATCTTTGTATGAATTGAATCATTATTCATTTGTGATGATTAAATATTTTAAATTCAATTTGAGAAGCAACAAACTTTTTTTCCCTTTAGAATATTTAATTTAGAAATATCTATTTTTTACAAAATTATGAAATATAATATTTCATAAGGTGGTGATCCCTATGCCTGAAAAATGGTCCTTATATTTCCGTGATTATCCATAATGAACATAGATGTTTCACAAAATTTCAAATTTCTAGAAAACTGGTATTTTGTAAGGATGAATGAATTTTGTAGAGTCACATTCAATCCTTATAGACTATGGTTGAATCATTAAAATGTGAATTAAATATCACTAATTATGTCCTAAGTCATTATTCCTTTATCAAAAATCTCAACTGAAAATTGTTATAATAATCTCAAACATATATAAGGAAAATATATAATCACTATTGGATTCCCTAATTATCATTATTGATTCATGAATAATCCATAAATACTAATTATTTGTCTTTAAAAAGAACTAATGATCTATATTATGTCACTGGACATCCATAAAAAATTATTGATCAACCATACAAACTCAAAAATGATCCTTGGAAAATTATACTTATCCATTTATCAGCTCCAGAATAGAATACAATAGTTTCCTGAAATAACATCAAATTCATGCCAAAACATAAAAATACTAATCAAAATCATTTTTCATAGCCTGAAAAACATCTTAGTATCCTCTAATAATTCTTATTCATTAATAAATAATGAAATTCAAAAAAAATCATTGGGCTCTTTAGTGCCAATATTGAATTTTTTTTCAACACCACTCACATGGTAAATTCAGATAAACTCAATTATCCCAACTGAATTCCTCTCAATAACTCAAAAATATACTCTAAAATCCTTTAATAACAACCATTATTACAAGATAAGTGTCCTAAAATCCTGATGAATATTGTAATGTTTTTGAAATAATTGTATTTCTTAGAGATAATAAATTCTGGACAATTCAGCTAAATTTTCTCCACCTAAATTCATACATTAATTTCTACCCATTTAGAAATAACCATATATTCATATTAACATATATATATATATATAAAGATTTATACCTCTCCTACATTCGGCTCATCTATTGAAAAATTAGTGACTGATACAGAAGATGCACTTTCTTACCCTTTAAAAGCATAATATAATGCCTTATGGGGGTTCATCTACACATATTAATGTGAGATATAAAGGCCTAAAAAATAGTTGTAACATAAATTCATCAACAAATCCAGTGTAATTTACATAGTGGAAATATATTCAATATCATCCTAGGATCAAATTTATTCTAGTTTCACATCATTATTTACAATATTATCATTATTAAAAATAAATATTATATCAATATTTTTTTATATTTAGTGTTTTACTGATTTTTTTGATATATCAATATCTGTATGACTATCCAGGGAATTTCTAGTGGTTACTCAACATCCAAATTAAGGTCTTCTAACTGTACATTCATCCATTACATCTATAAAAAAGTATTTGTAAATGAAATTTAATCTCTCTAAATTGTACTCAATGAAAATGAGCTCTGTTTCCTTTAATACCAAATTATATTTCTCAAACTATGAATTAGTGATCTTCTATATGTGTATATCTTATTTGTACAATATCTATTTTAATAGGAATCTGTGTATCATTGGATGTTCAAATCTATTTTTCTGCAAAAAACCTACAATTTAAACAGCCTTCGATATACCTAAAAATTATTTTAGTGGATGTAATATGAGTCTCTTTGGGAGTACTCTTAAACATTTAACAATGAGTCACAAAATAAGAAAATTTTCTCTTTGATATGGTTATATTGAATCAGATAGCGATGACTCTTACATAATCATTATTAATCAAATTTTTTCATATTTTCCATTACACATATTTTTTTTGTTCTAATATAGGTATTTCAATATCATTTTAATTCTACAAATGATTTTTCTTAAAGAAAACTCTATCATATTTAACATGGCATAGACTGGTGATTTCATGTTTTGATAAAATTTGAAATAATAGAATGTAATTTATTTCACATCTAATGGAAATCTCAAAATTATTTATCATTTTCTCAAAAAAATCCACACTATAAGTCTCTATATGACCAATAAATAAAATATCGTCAACATATTCTATGATTATGAGAATAATTATGTATATATAATTAACAAAAAGGTTTCAGTAAATCTTTATCTTAGTGAATTTATTTTTTTTCAAGCAGAAATTCATGTTGGAATACCATGCCCTTGGATCCTCTTTTTAGCCATATAATTTTTTTCAATCTATATTCCATTATTCCATCTTTATATATACTTTTTCCATCAAGATGTGTGATAGAAACATTTTATTATAGATATCTATTCCAAAAGGATAATATCACATCCATCAAATTCAAATTGAAATTTAAATGATCAGAAACTGTAAGAAATATTTAGATAGTTTATATCACTAGCATTAGTGAAATATTATATTCAAAATCAGATCCAAAAAAATATGAATAACCATTACAAAATATTATGGAATATTTTATTATAAATTCACCCATCTCATTATGTTTTTATAGAAACAATTTCGATAATTCACATTATTTTTTTAGGTATTTACAAAAGATTTAAAATATATTTCTTCTCAAGTAAATAAAATTTTACATTCACAACTATAATACATTATATATTATTAACTAACTCTAAACAAATTCATGTTTACTATTTTGAAATAAGAGAACTTTGGTTTTCATGTCTCATAATTATTCTTGTTTGAACTAATGCCTCTTGATATCATACAATATTTTATGAATCAATATGGTTCTTGAATCTCTAATGACATAGTTATTGATTATCAATATTAATGACTTAATAAATAGTTATATAATAATAAATATATATAGAATTATATACCTTTCTATATTCTCCATGAAACTATTGTAATAGAAATTTTCATGCTCTAAACATCCCAATTTTACCAATTACCTCAACTGTTACTTCTGCATTTGACTATTATTAAATGATTTTAAAAACAAGATAATAAATATGTTTGTTCATAATTTTATTACATTATTAATAAACACCTAAATTATATAGGTATTCCATTACTATTACTTCTTCTACATTTTCTTTAAAATTTTCTATATTAGTGTTTTTGACATTCATGAAACAGTGGATTCTAAAAATATTAAATTAATTCATAGTTGGATTTATTTTATGCCACATTTCATATGGTATAATTTGTTCATCATGTCTTAATAAAAATTGGTTATTTATGTAGAAAATAGTATAAAATTATTATCCCCAAAAGAATATATATATTTTATACAAAAAACAGTATAATTATTCACATATTTACAAATCTCATGTTTTTTAGTCTTAGCTATTCGATTATATTTGGGATTTCATAGTATATTATATTAACTCATGATTTCATGATTATTAATAAATTTTTAAAAATTATTACATGTTAAACATCTACATTATATAATCATTGATTTATTATGTAAACTCTCAGTTCATTGACAATAAATATTCTAATGATTTGAATCTTATATAACACCTCATGTTTATGTTTCATAAAAATAATATTTTTTAATTAGTTTTTGTCATAAATGAATGTATTGAAGTACATAGTAAATATAAAAATCCAATTTGTCATAGGACCACACAAATATATATAAATTCACACTAATGCTATATTTGACTAAACCTCTATTTTTTTGTTCATCAAAACATCATCCATATTTGTAATGCCTCAAAAACATCATATTGTTCTATGTATAGTTTTGGTATGTATCGTATCACATCAATATTAGGTATTATCATCATATTTATATGAAAATGGTATCAATGTTTATTGTTCCATTGATTATCCTCATCTTTTGAACTCAAGTATCATGAATTGGTTCGATCCCCAATTTGAATAAAATTACACGTATTCTCCCAAATATTGTGATGACAGATACATATTGTCAATTCATGATGATCCATTTTTCGTTATTGAATAATAAATCATTAAAATCATCTCACAAATGGTGATCTCATAACAGAATAAGTTTATGAGGTTAAATATGATGAAAAAAAATTAAATTTTAATATCTGATATTCAATGAACTATTATTGATAAATGTCACTACCCTATCATCATATTTTGCTATGTTAATAAAAATATTGTTGTCACCAAACATTTGTGAGGAATATCAACTATAAAAATAAATGAATTTCATTTCTTGAATGCATTAATATATCATCAACAATAAATAATTTTACACTATTTTTATTTATTATTTTACAATCATTTTATCATTATAGGAAGGTTGTATAATTATATCTTTCATGAATTCCTTACCACAATGACCTTATATTTCGAATATATCATATATTTTTGTCATAGACTTTATTTTTGTGGTTGTATTTTATTCAATCATTGTGAAAAAAATATTATTTTAGTGATTAATATTATATTTTCAGAACTAAATACCCTTTCTTAATCCATTATCAGTAGTAAAGACAAATTACGGCAATATGAATCCAATTTTTCACTCAAAATACCATAATAGCATTAATAAAAACAAAATTTGGATCTTCTATGTTGATGGAAATTTTACAGATTTTTTTGCTAGTAGAGAACCATTTTTTTCATATCTATTGTTAGGGAGGATTATCCTCTTCACATACTCCATTCCTTTGATGTTTAGGAGTTTTTTTCACTACTTTTATTGGTAAAGACATGAATATATTTAGAATTTGAACCTTCACTATTAATTAAAATGGTTTTATTTTATGACTTATCAGGTAAATACCCAACCTTATATTTTGATCTCCCATTTTCTACTTTTAATATCAGATCTTTTTTTTCAACTACATTATTGAATTTGTCCCTCATATTCTTCAAAATGTTTTTCATTAGTAAATTTTTTATTTTGAATTACTGATCACTTCGCCCTTTATCATTATTCTTTATTATGGATCATTAACCATAATTCCTTACACAGTAACTTTTATATTGACATTTTTAATTTCATCATCGTGATTAGATTTCAAATTGACAATGACTTATTTCACTTAAGATTTCCTTCAATTTTTTTTCAATAATTACACAATATCATTCTTCTTCATTTTGTTTTTCTCAAGACTAGATTCCAAATCTTATGTCAACATTATTTCCATATGTGTTTTCTTATATTCTTATTATTGAATTAATAATTATTCTTTATGTTTCAACACACGAACCACGTATTTTTGATTTTATCATTAGCTTATCTAAGAATTTTTTTTCTTAAATACATGTATTCACCATCCCAATTAGTCCTCAGAATTATTTTATCTCCTTGAAAACCTCATAATATTCTCTTTATATTTTAAAAAATCTCTTCATATCTTGCAACATTTATTCATTTGAGGATTCTCATTTAATTAATTAGACTCATATCCACAGTCAATCATCTATGGAAATTTTATTGAATAATTTATGATGTCAAGTTGTTGAAAAATTTATGTTGATGTTTTCTATTTTATTTTTTCATTCAACATCTAGAATTTCTTAAGATAAGTGACATAAATCCGTTATATTACTCATTTTATTACTCATGTCCAGATAAAAATGAATATTTATCTTCTTCATATATTATCTTAATTATTCTCATTTCTTCACAATCCATTTCCTCATTAAATTTCATTTTTAATGCATTAATTTTATCATTTCATAATAAATCAGAATGTTGAGTGATTTACAAGGGTTGGATCCTCTATATAATACAACGATGAAATTTTAGGATCTAATATGTTCAAAAAAGTTCTATTTTATTTCATCACAATTGAAGATTATTCCAACATTAATATAATATTTATGATGTTACTAAAAGTTTCATTGACTATAGTGTGTTAAAAATAAATTTTATCTAGTTTAGTAATCATTAAATTTTAAAATTTACCTCTATATATGTTAAATTTTGGATCTTTAAAATTTATACTAACATCCAATATTTTTTCCAATTTATCTAAAATTTCTCTATCTATTATTAACAACATTTAATTTTTAAAATCCTTTTTTATAGATTTATATGAATGGAATGTTGAAATTCACCATCAAATTATGAATTTCCATTTGAAAAAAATTCATTAGGGAATTTACCATAATGGGTTGAAATACCCCTATTGGTTCATCATTAAATTATAGTTTAGTTGATAAAAAATTGGGTAACATCATGTTCTTATGACAATGTTTTTTTATACATAAAAATTTAAACACAAAAAGTTTTCACTAATTTAATATTATCCATCCCTATCTAAAAAATCTAACATGGGGAACATTGATGTATTTATAACAAATTATCTAAATCATTAATGGGTAATCCATTGGGGGGGGTCAATATATAATGAAATTTAAGTAAATATTACTTCTCATAGAAATTTATTTTTTGAATATGTTTGGATTTTTCTCTTTCTTGAATAAAACATCAACATAACCAAATAGATAATGAAATAAAACAATGATAGGGAAGACACAATTTTTATAATGTTCTGTCTAAAAACATCTTAATATTTCTTGATTAATTTTTTCAGATAAATTTAATTTCACTGATTGCATTCACTATATGCAACAACATGCTTAAAATGTACTATGATATAATATTAAAATATTTTTATTTTATATGAATGTTATCTCATAGTTATTAGATTGGTAGGTAAAATAGTACTAATTATGATAGAAAAAAATATGATTTATACATGTATAGATTAAATTTATTAATTATCAATATATTATAAATAAATGTAAAAATAATTTATATGTAAAAGAATAATTTTTCGTGAAAAATATTTTTTATACACATAAATATTTTTTTTAATAATAAATTAAATTTTTCATTATTAGTTCTTGATTTTAAGGAAATTTATAAACTTATATTTAGTAAAAAAAATTCTGATTTTTCTAATATTATTTGTACACATGAGTTTAGATAAATCCATTCTTATTCTTAAAAATGGATATTTAAAAAAAAATGATTTCATCAAAATTATTTTTAAAATTACTTTTCAATAAATTTGTAAAATTTATATGAATATGTTAAATTAATTATTTAAATCCAAAAATAAAAAATATATTTGATTTTATTTTTTTAAATCTTCTTAAAATAAAAAATTTTAAATAAATTGTAGAAATTTTCTATTATTATTCAAAACTATCACTTCAATTATACAATTTACAAGGTATTTTTTTTAAATGGTTTTAAAAGTAAACTCAATTAAATAATGAGATGATTAATCCAATTTAGATCATTTTAAGTAATTTAATGTTTAATTTAGATAAAGATAATATATATTCATAATAAAACATTTTCATTGTAAAAAGTTTTTTTCTTTGTGATTACATGTTTAATATTTTATTAAATTATGTAACACATTGATATTATAAAAAGGAAAATCTTATATGAATGTGTATATGAAACAAACTAAAAATATTAGATGTAAATAGATAACCCAAAGACTTTAGGGAAATTTTATTAGTAAGAAAACTCATTCACATTGATATTGTGAAATGTTACCAACAATAGGATTGGATAAACACAATAATAATTTAAAATATTATTATATAAACATTACTATTATAACCTAGTTATCATGTCTTTAATTATAAAAACTAGTAAATAAATTATTAAAATTATATGGATTAATCATGCATTAAATAAATTAAATATTTATCTATATATTATAAATAAAATAAAAATCACTTGAAGAAAAAGAAAGGTTATATAAAAAGATGTATTTTTTTCGTAAAGGTGATCTTGTCATAATTTTCTCATATAATTTAAAAATGAATTTATAAAAATTTAATTTTTTTAATAAATAATCTTAAATTTTTAAATCAACATGTTAATATTACATTTGGATGAATGTTTGAGTATTTTCATAGATGATAAAAGTTTCAATGAATAAATGAAAATACTGTTAATTATTAAAAAATGCATTTTTATTAAATGAATTAAAAAGATAAATATAATTTTAATATATTTTGAAATTATAATTTGTTATAGTATATATATATTAATCCAATTTATGGTACAAATATCAATTTCTTATGATTTATTGATATAAAACATTTGTAATCTTATGAATGTTTTTTCTTTGAAAACTCACGTTTTAATCTCATTTTTAAAACTATATTTAAATTTAAATTTATATTTATATGAATGGAAGTTAGGTAAATTATTTAGAATATTTTATAAATAATTATTTATATAATTTCGTAAGTTTAACATAATTTTTGACAAAAATTAATATTAAAAATTGGAAAATTTATTTACAGTAGTTACTGTAAAAATAGATTTCATTGGGGTTAAACTAAAAAAAGGTTGCTAAATGAACAAGAAATTTTATAAACACAAATTTTATGGAAATATTCAGAACTTATAACATATATGGTTTGATTAGAAATCATTTTTTATCCTTTTGAATGTGAACAACGTTGCTACTCCTTTTTCAATTGAAAAATTACAGGCGTTTAACTCACCTCACTTATAAAAGGCCACCCCTATCCTCTCCTCTTCACAAATCAATAACCTGTTGGTTTAGATAATACCCACCAAATGGTCATTCATAATTTCATTAAAAATTACTAGATTCATTTTTTATCAGAAATACAACATAGGAAGCCTTTAAGATAAACTTAAAGAGGCTCTCTGAATAAGAGTTAATGTTTTAACTATGTGATTATTAGTTATTCATTTAAATCCATAAAATATAATAAAAATATACTAAAATAATAAAACCATTATCTAATATTTAAAAATACATTATTAAGATAATGGAAAAACTTATATCATTATGTAATTCCATCAAATGGGATACGAAATCATCATTTGTGGGTACTGTGGACTATAACTTCACAAACTAATGTTTGTAATTTGACATAAACATATATTAAGGACGTATATAATGAATTGTTAAACATATTTAAATGATATTTAGGTTATTATTATACTTATTTAATTGTTATATCACATATAAATTCTTATTTTCTACTCTGTGTACTATATAATAACATTACTTGTGTGTGTGACAGTCTACAGCCTCACGATGCAATGTGATTTGTTACATTCATATGATTTTCAATGAAAATATGAAGGATAATGTAAATTAATAAATGTGCTATTAAAAACCTAATTTTTTTTTCTATATATAATAACACATCTTACTTTTCACCTTCAAATCTAGTAACATCAACTGTGCATACTAGTGGACTAACACCTCCCTGAAGCGATGTAATTTTTTTGATTTTATTTTTAAAATAATGGAATTAAGGATAAATGTTATTAATTCATATGATATGTTTAGAATAATAATTATTACATAAAAAATAATAAATATTTATTTCCATTTTTATGACCATCGAGAAAAATGGAAATAACGTTCATGTGTATGTATTCCCTACCATCTCCATGAGCGATGAAATTCCATATTTATATCTAAAATATAATTATTACAATAAATAAATATATAAGAAAATAATAGTTTATGTAAATCAGGTTTAACATTACATATATTATGTAACCACGATCAATTTAAAATGACCAAAATTACTGAACTAAAATAAACATTTAAGATGATGAAAATATCCCCAAAAATTATGATTTTAACAAATAATTGTAAATAAATAGTTGATAAATGACTATAAGTAAATAATATACTGTCTAATATATATTATTAATGTTAATTAATAAATTTATAGAAAAACCTATAATTATTAGAAATGATTTTTTGACACATATTATGGATGTATAACAAGTAGTAAGGGTTTATCATCTCACCTTTACTTCGAAAAGACATATGCCATATTTAACACTTATTTCATTTTATATAGTATATACTATCCATGTTATATTTTATATCATCAATATATTCATCTTAATGGTATTTAAATTTTCATTTTCAGATTATTTATTTTATTGGGCTTACGGTTAAGATGATACAAAAGAGGTAAGGGTTGATTTTCCAATCTCGTCATCATTCAAGATTATGTGTTAAAGTATCACGTGATGGATGTTTTTTATATATTTCTCATAAAATTAATATAATTTATAATCCTCTGTTTATTCATGATATTTTCATCTATTATTACCATTTTGACTCAATTTTATCGAAAATTATTAAAATTTTATAAAAAATCATTCATTATTTCTCCATTTAATTGATTTTTTTATTCAAAATCGATAGTTTCATGAATTTTTTTCAATATTTTTATATTTTCCAATATTATTTAATAATTAATTTGTTACCCTTTTTACATTTTGGAAATAATTATGTAGCAAATATTTATGTCACTTTAAAAATATGACCCATTTGAATTTTACAAAAAATGTAAAAGAAATCATTATTTTAACATGTACAACATGAAAAAAAATTCCACTGTAATATCCAATAAATGCATAACTGAATATTTTTTAACTTTTTTAATTTATTTTCAATGAAATATATTTTAAAAATATGTTTTATTCTCATTTTTAAAATATTTACAAATAGATTTAGTTAATTTTGTCAAAAAAATTTAATGATTTTTTTTGATACATCTCTTCCATAATGACATCAACCCATTATTATAATTATGATAAATTTGTAATATATCACATATGTATATCATCCTTATTCTTTATTTTTATATTTTTTGAATTTTTTCAATGAGCATTTACAATTTTACTAACAATCACCTTATTACATTTGATTGATTATGATTATGTTTATTTGATTGGGGATAACTATTAACAATCCACATGTTAGTTTTTCAATATGAAAGTTTATTTTGTTTAAAATTTTCCCATTTCATATAAGGAATTCATTAGATATAATATGTGATTTGTGGGGAATATTTACAGATATCCCATTGATGCATCGATTGGTCTCATTAGAAAAATAATTTGGCTAAATTAGACACGTTTCTACCCACAAATTTCAATTGTCTTGTGAATGGTCTAGATAGATTGAAATTTTTGGCATTATAAATTCACTAATTATGAGAGTATTTATTTCTAGCATATTATTATATTTTTTAGAATATCCAATGATATTCCTCATGCTTATGTTATTTTTTATAGGGAATTATTTTATCATCATTTATTTCTTCCTCATCAAACACAGTTTATTGATTAAATGAAATGAGTTTCAATTATTTAGATTTTTATATTGATGACTTTTATCTATTCATGAGTTCTTACACTATACACATATAATTAATGAGAATCTATTCTCACCCCTTTATTATGTTTTCTTTTACCCATGATTCCATGAAGGGTTTTCTTATTGATATGTAGGGATATTCTATGAGGAATAATGGACTCCTCAAAGGAAATTATTTTTTATTTTTTGTTTTAATTTTGAATGATAATTTCAATTATGTTTCTAGTACAACATTTCAACTAAAATATTGAGTCATTTGGAATGAAATTACTTTTATCTTATGCCAAATTAATATTTCATTCATTGTATTTGGGTTATTGGATTCTGGGAAATTATAATTTCTATCAGAGGATGTTTAGTAAAAACCATGAGAACTATATTTTGGTGGAAAATATTAGGGTATAACAAACAAGAATATAAATTTTTTTATGTATAGAAAAACATAATAATTTTTTTTTGTAAATTTAGGTATTGTGCATGTTTACTAAAAATATATCATTTTTCATAAAAAAGTGGATGTGGTTCTTGACTAGTAATATCTAGAATTATTAACTTCAAAATGGCACACTCGGAATTGTATTAATCATCACCTGGCACACAGTATCAAGCCATACTACACACCAATTTTGACATTATAGATGTATAATTATAGTATATTTTAAATATTCCTTGAAATAAATTATTAATTATTTTAAAATATTTTTTTAATTTAAGGTAATTCCTAAAGAAACCATTTATATGATTATGAGATTAACTAAATATAAATATTTTAAATTTTGTTTAAGTGTGTCACTAGTGTTTGGATCATATAATATTTTTCATAATGCTATAATATAATCTAGTGTATAATTTTTTTTATAAATAATGCATTGTGTATTGAAATGGAGGCATATCAATTCAAACACCACTTTTAGAGATTTACCTTATCATAATGAAAATGATGCTCGAGTTAATGATATAGATAGATCTAATCAAATTATTATCATTTTTGGTTGTTGACTCAGGTTATGAGAAATAATAATGGTTCTTTGGTTCATCCTAATGATACAAGATGCAATGTATGAATTTTAGAACAATTATTTCATTAGAAACCTCCATCATTCAATGGGGATACATATCAATTTATAGCTGAGAAATGGATAAGTTACTTAAAGAAGTTCTTTCTCTCTTATTGAAAATATGAAAATGGGAATATTTTCATTGATGTTTAATGAATCATAGAATTTGTAGATAAATGGTTGTCATTTATTTGAATGAATAATAATTATAAATCATGGAATAGACATATTTTAATGTACAATACATGGAAAAAGTATTTTCCTCAATGGAAAAAAACAAATATACAGAGATAAATCCCGAGTCTAAAGAAAAATGATGAGGAAAAGATTTATAAGTATTAATAAATCATTAAAAGGTTATCATAGTATGTTATAGACTTTTTATATAATACAAAGACCAATATTTACCATTTCATAGATATGTTAATTCCAATTATTCAAAGGGAACTAGTATCCAAATTAATCTCATCAAATGTTGAAATCATTTGATACGATCTCAAGAGATAGAATGAATTCTGTATGTCTTATGGCTTAAAATGGAAGAAAGATAAGAATAGTAAATGTGAGAGAAATATATTCAATGGGAATAATGGAGTGTAGGATTTTTCCTATGTGATAATTATACTAAGAAACACCTTGTAATTCTCCTGAACGTAATGTATTTTTATATTTGTGTGGTGAGATATTTATAAAATATTTTCATCTCAAGGGAATGAAATATGTTTCCAATGTCAAATGATTCAATAATTAAGAGAAGGTGCATTATGAAAATGAATTTCCCAATCATAAAGCCAATATAACCTACATGAATCTAAGGGTTCATGGTCAATATTTTTCTATTACTATTGAAGAAGCGGAATGATTAAAGTTATAGTGTGTTTGGATTATAGAATAATGTAATGTGAGTATTTATAATAATGGAATTCTAATTATAAGTATTATGATATGTATAGGGATTTTACTTTAATACTTTTCCATTAAGGATTTGAGAGAATATGTGTAATTGTACCGATGAATAGCCGTAGTGTTTAATGGGTTAGATTGGTGACCATACAACTTGTTTTTTGATTTTATGGTTTTAATTTTCTATAATGTAGTTAACTTCATATTTGAATTTAGAGATTATATTTGAATACCACTATATTTTCTAGTGATTAATTTCATTATGTCATTTATTCAAATAATGTAACACATTTAATTATATTAATATATATCTTTGACATGATGGATGAATTCCGTAACAATTCCATAATAAAAAAATATTATAATATTGAAAATATATCCATTTTTCATCATATAAAAATGGAATGAATATATCATTTCATGTATGAATTAAAATCATATTAAAAGAAAATTATACTCATTAGAATATATGATGGGATAAGTAGCCAAACCTTATTACTTGTAAATATTGTTTATGACACTCAGCATAAGAGAAAGAAGAAACAATGTCCCACAATCCATTTATGTCTGATAAAGAGTGATTTAATGATTAAATAGAATTATATATAATAATATTAAATAATAATTATAATAAACTTTCACCTTGAATGTAGAAGAAAATTAGTCAATAACGTTTGTCTAATTGACCTAAATCTTATGAAATTCCTAGCATGAAAGTCCATAATTACATGAAAAAATGTTTATAAGAAGCTATTTGAACAATTAAAATCTATTAATTGATATTATAAATGTAGATATTATATATTCATGAATTTATAAAATGTATCAATTTATAAGTAAATGGATACATATAAAATTTATAATGAGATATAAAAACCAGTTACAATGATCATAATTTTCAAAAACAATTATAATATAAAATTATATAAATTCGATGCCTATATCATAGATAATGATATCATTTATATTATTTTATAAGATAGAGATAATTCTTATATCATCAGATGTTAGTGGCTATGGGTACTATGATATCTCATATCATTAACTCTTTTATTATAATTAGTGAAATGAAATATCAATCACAACAATATAAAATAAAAAAAATATGTTTTCAATGAAAACTATAAGGATTGATTTTATATATAACAAGGCATGGAATCCTCATATCATGTCTTTATATGTATAATAAATTAAAAAAATTATATATATATATCATAGACATTACTATATCATTCAATGTATTACTGATCTTTGTTTTAGACACACATGTCCAAACATCCTATTCATAAGGATTTCATATATTGATTTTTGAGATTTATAATCCAAAGAATATAATCCTTACACATCAATGAAATCAATATTATATAAAGAAATATCCACATATCATTTTCTATAAAATAGTTTTTTTATTTGAAAAATGATATTTCATAATCATTAAAAATATCTAATTTTTTGCAAAGAATCTATAATTCCATCGATGATTTTTTTAGAAAAAACATGTTTAATATGTTATAATAATTAAGAATGTTGAAAAAAATTAGAAAATGTTTCTAATAAGAAATATATATATATATATATATATAATAAAAAAACATAACTCACATCTCACACAATATCCCAGAAACCCTGGTACCCTAAAACCCGAGCTGGCTTTGAAATAGCTCGATGAGTGTTATTGATCCCCATGGGATGGTGTCATCCACCCCAAGTCAAATATGATCATAGGAGGATTTATTTTTCAACTATATAGTGGATGATAAAAGAAAAAAGTCATAATTACTGACACTCCAAAAGGAGCTGTATAAGAAAAACCTATGTAAAACCATACCGTGATCGACAAATAATCATCCCAATGTAAGCTAAAACAAAAAAAATAAAAATTTAATGAAAAATCATGTGTATTAAGGGGAATATGCTACAATGGTCACCATCATCACTCCATAGTCCCAAGAGTAATTCCCATACCCTAGTTTCTTAGATTCGATGCATTATTTTATTACATTTCCATGATCACATGAAAATAAAATCCTGAAGGACCAATTGGTTTAGTAGCATTGGAAAAACTATATAAAAACATATGAATTACATTACATATTGAATTGAAAATCAACATAGTGTATCATTCATAAACACCCATATTCCATAGACTATCCCATCGTGTCAAACATTATATACTTCTTCACATCCTAGGAGAAAATGAAATATATGAATGGGGTGAGCTCAGATGCTCAGTATGGATAAAAAATATAGCGGAAGTTATCATAAATAACTATAAACTTTTATTGAAAGTAATAAAAGAAAAACACAAGACTTTTAAACATAATCTTCAGTATAATATGTAATGAATAAATAAATAATTCTATTTAAACATTCACATGGATATTCAACTAGTATAATAATCACATACAATATCAATAACTAATCTCATAACAAGGAAATGCATAATGCCAGAAATCATAACCATACCACCAAACCCTCATTCCAAGACCTTTAACATACTGTTATGGAATTGTTCCAAGACGATAGTATGAATCATGAGACCTAATGATGCATCTAGAGGATATATCGGGTCCACCCATCACATAATAAGTCCAATGCATTCCTCTTATGAAAAGTGTGGAACATGACATAAACATTGGTACTAATACTATAATATAAAATGTTAACACATTAACCATAAACAATTAATGGTATAAAATTTGCACATACTTAGTCAAACATATCATAAAACCTTCAATACAATTTGGTAGATTGTATCATAACAATTCAACCACAATAAAGCATAAAATAAAAAAAATGGTTGTTGAAATAGATGAAAATTATATAATATATTCACTAAAACTCTTTGAGATAAATATACCATTTACGTTGAAATTATTTGAAAATCACACAATTAAAAAACAAAAAATTTCCTTTTAAAATAAAATATTATGCATGTATGGGATGCTTCAAAATTTTAAGGCGCCGTAAGGTTCAAAGATATCCGCTCACACCATATAAGTTAAAAAACATTATTTCCTGAATTTATAGAAAAGATAATAAAGTACATTATTTTGAAAGTGATGGAAGGATTAATTTAAAAATGTTTTTTAAAATGTCAATAATGGGTAAAAATTTCATTAAAAAAATGTTGATATTATTTTGAAATAAATTTAATGAAATATGGACATTGTTGATATGGTTGTCCTAGTAGATACTTATGTTTAAGCAACCTCAGATAATAAAGAGATTGTGAAATTACTATTTCCTTGCACTTTCATTTATTCAAGGGTGTGGTGTCCTCATGTATAATGGTTAAAAAATGTTATTAAATTTTACCAATAGATTATCCATATTTATGATATCATATATGATACTACTATACGACCTTGGTTATAGTATTTTAGTATTACCATTATTTTGGGTGTAATCTACATCATTTTCCAATTCTTGTTTTGTTGTGTAACTCATTATTATTACGCATAGGGTATAATTTATTATATACATAATGAAATAAAGTTCATAATTATTTTTTTACTCATCAATTAAATTTAATTACTGTATTTTAATTATTCACATAGTGAATGAATCTCACCGCGTTATGGAGATGGTAGGTTGTATGTACGCATGGGCGATGGTATAATTCCCTTTATGGTTAAATGGTATGAAATTTGATGGTATATTAATTATTAAGAAAAAAATATAATGTTGTATTCATTATTTATATCCATTATAATCATCATTATACCCATATAAAGAAAGTGGTGTTGAATAAAAAATTTCACCAGGGCATTGATTCGTAAGTCGTACGTACACACTCATGATGATATTATTATTCATAAGATAGATAAAATGAGGAATATAGTTGAACAATTATTATAATAACATATCAATAAATGGATGATAATGGATTTATTATTTTATATATGGAAACAACATTGAAATTTTATGTAGAGGGAGAAAAAACATTGAATGGGTTGATAAAGCAATTACCTATTCATCAGGTGTTTCCTTCAGATTTGAAAAAACAGGATCCTTAGAATGGATTAATTCCCAAATTTAGGCCTCTTGGATGTATTAATGGAGGATGGGGGGATAAATGGAATTTTATTTCCAAATCAAGAGTATTTATAGGTGTGAGTTATATAGAAAGGGAGGTTCTCTTTTATAAGAGAGGTGGGGGCACTTTTGAAAAAATCAGGAAATATTAATATATAATAAAATTATTTTCGGTTTATAATACCAAAAAATTGATTTAGTTCTATTATAAAATTAATATTGGTATAAATACTATAAAAAATTGTTTTATATAAATTTAGTTAATAAAAATAACCTTATATATTTGATTTAACCCATAGTTAAATACCTTAACTCGTACCATGTGTTTTTGTATTTTTATACTACATGGTTAATATAGATACAATAAATTCACCAATTATCATAAATGGGATAATTTATTACATTTTTATCACTATACATGTTATTTTTTGAACAATATATTTTTATCACTTTGATATCATTTAAAAAAATATTATTTATATTAAAATTTCATTTGTGTCAAATTTTTTTCTACTCAATATTTTCATTTTCAATAAATATCAAAATAACATGATAATTTTAATCCAAGACATAAAATATTTCACTAACATGTATATATTATCTATTGAATTATTTTATGTCATTAATTAATTAAACTATATTTAATTCAATAATATTAATATCATTTATTTGAATCTTCCATTAATAAATCAATTACTACATCATCATAGCATAATAATTAAATTTATTTATTTAATGTCAACAAATATAAAAATATATTTTTATGTAGATAGATTTTGATGATTTAAAATGAATATTTATATTAGAATTTATCTTATGCATTACCCTATATGAAAAATAGTTTACTTATTAAAATAGGAACATGAAATTTTTAACATTCTTTAAGGAAAAAAAATAAATGTCCTAATCTAACACAAGTGGCTTAAAAATGATCATTTTTTCTATATAAGATCTATTTTGGTCTAAATAGACTTTTCCAGTCAAATTAGTACATGTTTTAAGGTAATTTTATATTATTATAATATTATTTTTACAATTAATTACCTTATTTACCTTTATCGTATTGAATTACTTAATAGGAAGAGTATTGAGGAAGGTTAGGGTGTCTAATTCTTCCTTACTTCAAATAATTCAATCCCTTAAATTTCTAGAGTATCACTTAACAAAAAATATCTTATATTTCTTAATCATATTTTCTTCAGTTTCCCAAGCCACCTCCTCTCTTTTCTAGTTTCTCCAAGGAACCTTTACCATATGGGTCATCTGATTTATCAATACTTTTTTCTATGGTATCAAGAACCATGATAGGATCTTCTCAATAAGATAGATCATGTTCAAGTTATATTTATTCATAGGTGAGTACATGTGTTTAGTCTAGAATTTATTTCCATAACATTGATACGTGGAACACACCATGATCTTTGGAGTGACATGGGGGTATTGCCAATTGGTAAGCTACAAATCCAATTAATTTTATAATTTCAAAAGGTCTTGTGTACCTAGGACTAAATATACCATTCATACCATATCTTGTAACCCCATTCCATGTAGATACATTCATGAAAATGTGATTCCGACTTGAAATTTCAAATACCTCCTTCGGTTATCAGTATAGATCTTTTTCTTACTTTGAGAAATTTTGATATGGTTTTAATAGTTTTACCTTTTTTGTTATTTCCTCAACATTTTCTAGCCCTATGCATATTTCCCCCACATAATCCTATCAAATTAGTGTATGACCTGTATTTCCATGTAATGTTTTATATGGTCCCATATGTATACTTGAGTGGAAGATATTATCATAGGAAAATTCTACTAGATGTAAATATTGATCCAACATAACTTCAAAGCCATGTGAGAAAGATTTCAACATGTCTTCTGAAGTTAGAATAGTCTATTATAATTTTCCATCAGTTTGAGGATGGTATGTAGTGCTCATACAAAGTTCAGTATCTAGGGACTTCTGAAGACATTTCTATAATCTTAATGTAATATGGGGATCACGATCAGAAACAATCAATAGGGGTATACCATTGAGTCTTAAAAATTCATTAATATGTAGTCTTTCTAAATTTTCAAGTGGTAAATCTTCTCTTATAGAAATAAAATGCATCGATATGGTAAGATGATCAAAAATAACCCTTATCACACAATTTATTATAAGAGTATTTGGTAGTCCCATAAAAATCCCATTTTAATATCATCTCATTTTCACACAGTTATAAGATGATGTTGCATGGAACCTATACAATTTTGTATTCCATCATTAACCTATTGACAATATAGACATGTCAAAACTTAATAAAAAATCACCCTATTAAAATTTTCCCACAACAAAAATTTATTCTAATCTCTATATATCATAGTTCCATCGTGGTGTATAGAGAAATTAGAGCTTTAAGCATCATACAATAATTCCATTTTTGGCCACGTTATAGCAGGAACAAAAATCCTCTTCCCAAATATCCAAAAACCAACATAAAATATAATGTCTATTAGTTTCCCATCATTTACAACATTAATATTTATTTGAATCACATCATCATTAGACTGAGAACATCTTATCCATTCCAGTTATGAAGGGTTTTCATCCATTTGATAGAGTAGTGATGTATCTCATTCTATGATAATTACCATATCCATCTTTATTAGATCCATAAACATAAGATCCCTTTCAGATAAGATTTTGTTTAGTACTCCAGGGTAATTTTTAATCAAAGTATATGCCATCTTATTTGGAATCCCGGGGTTGCAGTGTATTGAGAAATAATAATCCTTGTGTATCTCAAGACATCACCTTTTTCTCATGTTCTGGTATTTATATGATAAAATATATTTCAAACTATTATGTTCAGTATAATAATCACACCTTTTACCATATATATAATGTCTCTCTTTCTTCAGTGAAAATATTACTAATTCCTAGTCTAGATCAATAGTTGGGTAGTTTTTTAATGAATTTTAAATTACCTTGATGCATACGAAATAACTGTATCATTCTACATAATTACACATCCATGTCATTTCCATAATGAATCCCTATAATCACAAACCCATCATTCCCAGATGGTAGCGTCAAAATAGATGAATTAAAAAATAGTATCATCAATTATTCAAAACATTATTCACAATCTTTTGTCCAGAAAAATTTAACCCCATTAAATATGGGCATGGATAATGGGTTTTCCAGTTGGAATAAAATCTTGATGAAACTTTGATAGTATCCTGATAAGCCAATAAAACTACATACCTTAGTTATACTCATCGGTGCTAGCCATTCGTGGTAACATTTTGTTTCTGTAGGTTGGACAATGATTCTATCATTGGAGACAATATGGATAAGAAAAGAAATTTCTTGAAGCCATAATTCACACTTGCAACATTTAACATATAATTCATTTTATATAAGAGTCTTCAGAACAATATTCATGTGTTTTTCATGGTCTTAATAGATTTTAGAGCATACCAGTATATCATCATGAAATATGACTACAAAATCATAATGATATCCCATGGACACTATATTCATTAGATCAATGAAAAAAAGGGTGAATTAGTCAATATGAATTAAATTACTATAAATTCATAATGACCATACCTCGTTTGGAATGAATTATTTAGAATATCTTCCTTTTTGACACACAATTGATGATATTCAGAATGAATGTTAATCATAGAAAAATATTTAGCTCTGTGAAGTTGATAAAATAAATCATCAATGAGAGGTAGAGGATTATTGTTCATTATTATAAAAGGCTTGATTTTTATATGGTCAATGAAGAACATCATTGGTCAATATTTCATATTAACAAAACGAACTGGGGATCCCCCTAGAAGAAATTGTAGGGAGAATAAATCTTTTATTACATAACTCCTCCAGTTGTTTCATCAGCTACACTAACTACATAGTTTCTATTCTTTTGGATATTTTTGGTATTGCCCTTGAATCAGGGATTTAATCAATTGTAAAATCTAATTCTCCCTCTAGAGAATGTCCATATAAATCCTTTGGAAATAGATCAATATATTATTGTACAATATGAACATCCTCAAATCAAATATATCTTTATTCACCCATGGATTATGTTTCCCCTTCCTCCCATGGAATTTCATTTATAACAGCTACTGGGGTTGGATATAATTAAAAATCAGATGATGAAATTAATACTCTAAAGAAAATGTATTCATCATCATCCTTCAACATTAAAACCCCCTTCTTCTAGAAATAATTTTTTCCATCATATTTTTATAGCCAATCCATACCGAGGATTATATCAAATTAAACCATAGGTATGATGAAAATGTCAGCAGATAATGAACATTTATTTGACATAATGAGAAAAGTTTGACACATCTTTTTTGAAATGAGACATTGCTTAGGGGTTTTGATTAACAAAACCCTTGTTAAAGTGAATCTGAAATATCTAATTTTTAAAATCATAATGGGAAGATATAATGGAATGTGAGGATTCAAAATAAAATAAATATTTGGCTAAATTTTAGGAGACGATTATAGTACCTTACATCATGTCATTCGTTACTTCCACCTAAGCAGTTTTGATCACATAAGCTTTAACTTTCTCTATTAGCCATTTCTATGGATTTTTTTTGACTCTGAGGACATTCATTTTTATAAAGTACCATTTATTTACAATTCTATAATTGAACATTGACATCCTCTTTCTCTGCTTCAACTCATGATCTTAGTGGACTATTTATCCACACATGTAACATACCATCATCCACTTTAAGGAATTACAGAGTTGTATATTCCGACAATTACTATAGGGTGGAAGTTAATATTTTCCCTTATTCCACTTATTTCCTTTCCTTTAGTATTCAATATCCCTCTACTTCTCTTCATTCAATTTTATTTCATATGACTTAAATAATTCCTTATATGTCATGATAGAACCAAAGACTATATCTTCATACGATAAGAAAGATTGTGAAACCAATTCCTTTCAATGGAATTCTTTTAACCCATAAAAAGTGATAAATATTAATTATTGGGTTTTTTTGTAGTTTCCAGCATGAATTCCTATCATTGGGAAGTTAGAATCATAATTTTCCACATTATTATAGTCATTTTTCCTAATATTGAGAAGTTTCCTTTATATACCTACTTGTAGATCATGAAAAAAGTATTTATATTAGAGATTTATTTAAATTATCTCATTCCATATTTGACATATCTTCATTTTACATCTTGTTTTTAATCAATTACCACCATTGATCTACATCTCCTAGAATATAATAGAAATCCATAATAACATTTTCACTTTTGTTACCCCGCAAATCCAGAAATATCTTCTCAGAGGAACATATCCAATTCCCAACTACAAAAGTACATATAGTACCACTGATTTTTGGAGTCTGTTGTCTCATGAAGCAATCTAACATTGATCCTCCACATTGTGGAACATGCTGATCCATATAGGTAACGTTATTATTCATAACCTGAGTCAGTTGTCTCAGTATGGTTAAAAGCTTTGCGGCACCAGTTTCATCACCAGCTCCACTATCATTATCTTGTATAGGAGGTAAATCCATACATGGATTACGTGAGTAGATTTTATTTATATTTTTTCCACCAGTATCCATTTCAAAATAATGGAGTTCACTAGATTAGGTTATAAATCATAATATATAATTACAATCTAGTAAATTATGTAAAAAATATTGAAAAATTTATGCATATCTAATCCATATTCATAATCTTGGTTTATTTGAGGATATATTTTTTCATAAATCTTTCATAATGGTTTTTAAATTAAATATGAATTTTACTAAGCATATCCCTCAGGTGTGTCAAACCAGGTTCGTAGTATGGGTCGTTATCATGTACGAGGTTACCCCATGTGATGCTCAGAACACCTTGTCAGAGTTTTCAACCCTAGGTACAACTGTTCCTAAATGATGTCCACCTATAGTATCCAGATAGGGATTTATTTTCTAGAAACACCGACATATTCCCAATTTTTAAAAAATTAAAGGATTCTTTTCAACACATTTCATCAGTGTCTATCTTATGGTAATGTTCCATAATCATTGTTATTTTCTAAATCTATTTTACATGGTTTTTACTAAACATCCTATGATACCACTATAATTCAATGAACCTGGTTTCCCATAGGTGTTCATTATTTTATTACATTAGCATGATTACAAGAAAATCAAATCTTGAAGGACCAATCCATTTAGTTTCCTTAGAATAACTGGATACACAGACATGTTTTACATTAAATATGGAATTGGAAAACCACATTGTGTCGGCTTCATAAACATCCATATTCTGTATACTATACTTAGAAGTAAATCATAATATACTTATTCACATCTTAGGAAAAAAATAAAACATACAAAAGTGGCGAGCTCAGGTGCTCAATAAGAATAATAAATATAGCGAAAGATATCATAAATAAGAATAAACATTTAAGGAATGTTAAAAATAAAAAATAGAAGACTTTTAAAAATATGATTTTGCATAATATGGTATGAATATATCAAATAATAAAAATTAAACTTTCACATAGATATTCTACTAGTCTAATAATCACATGAAATATCAATATGTAATCTCATAATAAAGAAATGCATAATGTCGACGTCATAAACATACCATCAAGGCCTCAAGCCAATAGAATTTCCATACAATAAAGGTCTTGTTCCAAGACACTAGGTTGCCTCATGAGACGTACTGATGCATGAAGGGGCAATAGAGGGCCCCACCGTCCACTTACTCATTCCTAGGAATTCTGTTTTTGAAAAGGGTAAAAAATGACATAAATCTTCATAATAAAAATAAAATACCAAATGTTAATTATCTAACCATAAACCATAAATGGTATAAAAATTTCACATCTATAGTCAAAAATATCAAAAAAAACATTCAATACAGTTTAAATATTGTATCACAATAAATCAACCTTATTCGCGTATAATATCCAACAATGGATTATGACATAAATGAAAACAATCCAATAAGTTCATTAAAACTCTTTACGAGAAATATTCCTTTTACAATAAAATTAATTAAAAGACACAAAATCATAAAATAAAACATTTACATTGAAAATTAATATGTAATATTGTATGAGAAGCATCAAAATGTTAAGGCCTCATAACTGTAGAAAATACCTACTCACACTATATAAGATAAAAAATATTGTTTCCTTAATTTGTCGAAAAGATCATAAAGTACATCATTTAGAGAGAAATGGAATGATTACATTCAAAATGTTTTATAAAAATCCCAACATGGGTAAAAATATATTTTTGAAAATATCCATATGATTATTGATACATTTAACGATACATATATATAGATGATAAGGTTTCCCCTTTATATAGATATGCATAAACAATCTCTAATAATAAAGAGATTGTGAAGTTAACACTTATGATATAATTTAATTTCGTCAAGGTTGATTTAGCCTCATTTATAATTATTTAAACATATTATTAAATTATAACAAGAAAATATCCATATTTATGATATGATATATGATCCTATTACATCAATTTGGTAATAATATTTCAATATTATCATTGTTTTAGTTGTTAATTGCTTCGTTTTCCCATTCCAATTTTTTTATGTAAGCTATTTTTATTTTGAATTGAATATACTTTATTCATATACATAATGAAATTAAGATCAAAATTATTCTTTTTAAATAAAATATATATTTTATAATCATTATTTAAATTTTAACATAGATAATGAATCTCACTGCATCGTGGAGATGGTAGGTCGTACGTACAAATGAGAGATGGTATCATTACCTTGAGGGTTAAATGGTATGAAATTGGATGCTATACTAATTAGAAATATTCATTATAATTTTATATTCATTATTTAAATCCATTATATTCATCATTATACCCATTCAAAAATTTTATGCTTGAATAAAAAGTTACACCACAGCCAGGAGATGGTAAGCCATACATACACACGCATGTGGATATTGTAATTCGTATTATCGATAAAATGATGAATAGGTTTTCCACATGATTATAATAACATCTCTGTACATGGATGATATTGGAGTTATTATTTTTCATATGGATATGACATAGTAAGATGAATTTGAAGAAGAAAAGAACAATAGTAGGATTGATAAAATAATTACCAATTCTTCGTGTGTTTTCTTTTGATTTGAAAAAAGGTCTCTATATGATGGATTTATGCCCAATGTTTAGCCTGTAGGATGAGTTTATAGAGGTTGGGAGGAGAAATGGGTAGGTGTTTGCAGAACAAAAAGGCTTTAGATCTATGAGTTAAAGAGAAAGGTAGATGCCCTTTTATAAGTGCTGAAAGGGGCACTTTAGTGAAAATATTGAAATATTAATTTATTAGAAAATGGGGTTTTGATTATAAAAGATTAAAATTGATTTATTTAAAGTATAATATGAGAATGGGTCTATATCCTCTCAACCAATATGTTTTGTTTTATTTAGGGCATAAAATTAACCTTAACTTTTTTATTTAACCCTTTGAAAAATAGATTAACTCTTACCATGTCTTCATTTATTTTTATACTACATGGATAATATAATTACAATAAATGTCCAACCAAACCTAATGTGGATCATTAATAAAAATTTTATCACTATAAAATATATTTTTAATAACCGCATATTTTTATGAATTTTACATCATTGTATAAAATTGTATTAATTTTAATATATTATTTATGTCAATTTTCATACTATTCAATGTTTTCATTTTTAAAACTATCAAGCCAACATGATAAATTCGAAAAAATACTTCCAATATGTCACTAACATGTCTATGTAATTTATAAAATTATTGGATGTAATTAATTAATTCAAATTATATTTATTTTAATATTATTAATATCATTTATTTGATTCTTACATTAATAAATAAATTACTACATCATTATGGTACCATAATTAAATTTAATAATTTAATGTCAAAAATTAAAAAAATTTATGATTATGTAAATAAATTTATAATATTTATATTGAATATTAATTGACAAATTTATCTTATGTATAACCCTATACTAAAAATGTATTAGTTAATAAAATTTTAATATGACATTTGAAACTCTTTTTTAAATAAAATATATTAAATGTCCTCATCAAACAAATGTTGATTAAAAAGGATCATATATTCGAAATAAGGTTTATTTTCTTCAAAACAGACTTATTTAATAGAATTAGTACATGTGTTAGGGTAAATTTATGTTATTATAATATTATGTTTACCATTAATCACCCTATTTACCTTTAACAATGGTAAATAAAATAGAAAAGTTACAATTCAAAAATAATTATAGTGATCATATTAGACCACATTTTTCTCCCATATTACAACCATGTATGTGATATTTTTGAATTCCAATTCAACGAAGTGATAAAATTACATTTAGTTATAATTTTCACATGTGCCTAGAATGTGGGTAAAAGAGACGTTCAAAATTTCAATAAAATTTTAAATATCTAATTCTACTATAAAATTAATCCAATGACTTAAATTGGACTAATATATGTATTATGCATCTATTTTGAGAAAAAATTAATTAAAACTTAAATATGTTTTTATATAAAATTATCTTGTTTTTGACGTCAATGTAGTCTTTTAAACTATTCATCAAAAATTAAATCTTTTATGAAAATGACTAGTATTTCACCCTAAGATAATTTTGATATTACGAATTAAAAAATAATGTATATCTTGAAAACTAAAATTTAAAAAATTTTAAAATGTGGTTAATACATTTTTAATTATTTTTAAACGGCTAGTATGAATGGTCATGGTGCACTTGAACTCGATATTACATGTAGCACAAGATATTGAATTATTTAAAACGAAGAATACCAATGAAGTTTGGGTTTACAAAAAGGATTAAGAACAAACACCACCTTTAAGGAGCACTTTCTCTTTTCATGGACTTGGAATAAGAATATTTATAATCACCCAAGGACACAAAGTTAGGTGTGAGCTATAAAACATTATTGGGTCTAAAAAGTATTGGAAAATTAGTTCAATAAAAATTAATCCCATTATAAATATTTTTTTATAATTAAACAAGGAATAATATCACATTATCATATTTCATAGTAAATAAAATTTCACTAAAAAAATATTTATGTTAATCAAAACTATCTTAAAGGAACATTTTATATACTATAATTATAAAAAGTAATTATCATGAATAAAACTATTCAATAATAATTTGGATTTATAATAAAGTCCAAAAATCATAGAACCGTGTAAGAAATCCCAATGTTATGTTAGTCCAATCAATAGTTTCTTCACATATCTCAATAATGACCTCATATCAAGATAAGCGTACACACATTAATCAATGTATATCCTTAAAAAGTAAACCCTCATGGGACATCTACACCCCCAAAGGGGGGACCTCTAAGACATTCATACAAAATTATTTACTTATATTTTGTACCATAAATCCATTACTAGTGAGTCAATATTGTAGCAGGAATAACTTGTTACCAATAACATCTCATAATGACATATGATTCAAACAATCAATTATTCAATCATGGGTATATTAAAATTTTCAATTCAATTCAGATTGCAATTTCCCCATTTTTTTTAACATGACATTATCATTTCAAAATAAAAAATATTTATTTTTTCAATTCATTCAATTTAAAAAAATCATTCACATTTATCAATATTTCTCAATGTTCAACAAAAAATAAACTGATCAAATAAATTTCAAAGTCAATCCATCATTTACCCAGATCCCACCCACCATTTCAATTCGATTAAAAATGGGGGTTTTCAAATATTAATTTCCAATGTATATCAAATAAAATATTCTTGAAAAATATTTTTTTAAGAAGAATTAATTTTTTTAAACTAAATAAATAAATTCAGGTTTAAATCGTTGGGAAATAATTATTAAAAACATAACATTAATCACATAACTATATAAATCAGTCATAGTAGTATGGAAAATGAAAAATAAGATTAAATAGATCCTAAAATGAAAACTAAAATCAAGATCCATAAAAATATTTTTTAAGTACATAAATTATGTGATGATAAATGTCATTTTAGGAAAGAGATTAATAGATATCTGACGATACCTCACAATAGGATATCCACTTACCAAGATGTGATTGAACACAATCAATGGATCTTTGATATACTAAAAAATGATTTGGAGGATTCAAAATTTCCTATTTGAAGCCTTCAATGACCAATGAATTGTGTTAGGTTTGTAATATGGTTATTAGTTGTTAAAACATATGGTATTGAAATTTTAATAAATTTTTTAAGGGAAATAAATCCCAACAAAAACTATTTTCTGCAAAGGGCCGCATGGTTAGTACTAACCTTTCACCATTACCATCATCCTCTATTAATCATTGATTTGGGGTACATAGTTTGGCTACACATTTAAAATAACTATGCACCAAACATGAATTTCCAACTATTCATGGTGTGAATTGTATGGATGGGTGGAAGCCATGTGTAAACAAACTATGCGCACACTTATAGTGTCTTTTAATAGGGAGAAGAATTTTCTATTCCAATTAAACTAGTATCCCCTAACCATGTACCAACCATGAAAATTTTCTTGGGGTTCCAAAAATTACAAAAATTATCATAGAATTTCCATAAAAACAGCATGACATTTAGGACACCAGAACAAGTGTCATTGAATAACATAAATAAGATAATTGTATGTTATAACCTCCGAATCATACATTTTCCCCCGAAATCCTTCCAAAAATAATTTTAATCAATGAGTAGAGACAAACACTCTCTCATTAACACCTTATGCGACCACATATCATTAGGGTCTTAATCATGATACCGATAACATTAAAAAAAAGATATATTCCTACTATGATGTACCATTGTCTTAATATCAATAGTCCTAAATAGATGATAAGTCATATATAAATATTTATAAAAATCATGATTCTCCTATCCAAGGACATGATATTGGTTTTAAAGATACTTCAGAATCATCATTACATAAAGCACATAATGTATTGATGTCAACTATAATAGACATTCAAAATGACAAGACACTTTTCCCACCTAATCAAAAACATCAAAATTTCTCATAAACGGTAGTGATAGATTACCCTATTTCCTAAGTCAATGATGACCAATATTAGGATAAATACACAAAACATATTATCAACAATATAAAATCTAATTCATCACCTACATAGGACAACATATTATTTTTTCCATCTTTGATCCATCAATACTCTATGATAAATCAAATAAGTCTTCACCATCATTTCTATAGGACAACACGAGTAAACAAAAGAAGTTTCACCAGTCATTGACCAATATAGTAAATATTTTCATGGATGACCATAAAATTCCTAAATGGAGTGATCCAAAATGTGGGAAAGTTATTATAATTATAAGAAATCTCAACCAAAACCAAATGGAAAAATCAATCTCCACCATTTTGAAGAACACAATTGTAAAGAGCGTACTCAATAATCTATACAACTCATTTTGTTTGGCTCTCTATTTATGTATGATCTTCAATAAGAAAAGGTACTTGAGATCACAATGCCTCTTAGAAGTCTTATCTAAAAGAAAAAATAAGTGAAATGAGGATATAAATATCCTTCAATGATTATTTTTTGATGTTATGGAATAATGATCAAATTACAAGAACCAAAACACTTTATCTGAAAAATAAATTAAAATGAAACTATTTTTCCCAAAACCGTTATTTTAACATAAAACTGTTACTAAATTTGATTATTACTAAAAATTCATATATGGTATAATATACATGATTATGAGTTTATAATAGTTTTAAACCAAATATATATTTATTATAATGGAGGTTAAAACACATATATATAATGTGGAACTTGAGGTAATTGATTTTTGCCTCACTTGTATTTTTGTAGAGAACATGCCTTATACACCACATGTTTTCTTTTTTGAGGTGTATATACTACACATGAATAAATTTTATTATTATAATACATAAAAATATAAGATATTAATATCCATGTAAGGTTATCTATTTCTTGGGGATTATGATTCAAATGTTACAAATGTGGTATGTTTTTTATGTTTTAATCTCATTTTTTATAAAGATTGTTTTTAATTATATTTTCAATTCTGAAATATTATCACATATAAATAAAAAAAATCAGACTTTTCTACTCCAACTATTAATTATTAAAAAAAGGGTAACCTTTAATTTTACTCATCCCATTTACTCAATATACTAAAAATATATTTTAAATAAAATTAACCCCATTTCTATCTTCTGTCAAAAATATATTTCATCTATATATATATATATATATATTAAAAAAAATTACAAGACGTTTTTTACTATTATCATATTAATATTTGATGTAATTTTATACATTAATTAATTTATTACAAAATATTTTTAGTGATGTATATTTTTTCATTTTCCAATCAATGAACATTTGGATGTTACAAAAATATGTATGGAGGTAATTTTTGTTAAATAATAAAATGTTAATGTATTTTAACAAAATAATTAAAAATATTTAATTTGATTATTACTTTAAATATTTATGAGGTTCTTTTAAAATAATTATTTTACGTTTATAATAGTTTAGTTTTAGAAATAAGTTATTTCAATGTGAGAAATCTATTTCCCCCAATAATTTCCCAAAATTAGTTTTATTTTATTTTCATCTATATGAAACATCCATGGTGTAATTTTATTAAATACTAATTTAATTCTCCTAATAAACCAAATAACATATTTTATTGGATGATTCATGATCAGTTTGATTTGGGATATAGTATTTTGATAAAATTCCCCATAATACTCTGGAAGGTTTATTATTTTCTTTATTGATTAGGGTAATTATTAACATTTCATATGTTGGTTTCAATACTAATAATTATATTGATTATGATTTAACCCTTTCATATGAGGAATGTATTGGAATTAGTACATTATGGGTGGGGCCTATTATAGACCCTTGGTGCATCGATATATCTCAGGAGACAAACTAGCTTCAGTTTTCACTAAGTTAAAACCCATTTAAAGGGATTATATAATATAATTAATTTCTTGTATTTTCAATGGTCTTGGGAAAGGAATCGATGATATGTTTCAAATGTTCATTGTTACACATTTTATCATTATAAAATCAGTTATTGATGTCCATGTGATCATTTCTTATTGATATCCTTGAATATGTTTTAAGCATATGAGACTATTTATATGTAATTTTTTACCATTATTCATTCAATACATATTACTGATGAATTATTATTTTTATATTTCCATACCGTCATGGGGCTTCTGAACTCACCCGTTTCTTGTTTTAACATTGTAGGACCTCCGGACACCCTGAAAGGAGAGGGGTGAATCAGGGTGTCAAAATTTTATTTTAATGTGGCAGTTCTTGTATCCATGTTTATAGGAACTCATTAAACCTAACTTATTGATTATATTAGTTATAAAACATTCACACGTTCATATTCAAAGTAGTAGTTTTACATGGTTCACCACTAAGGGATACTTCTAATGATAATAGGCTGACAGTCTATCAGTCATACATAAATCCACTAATCCTCACTAGTTGTGGAGTACAGGAGCCTAAACACAGCCACTCATTTCTAAGCACCCTACCATTACAATGATATTATGGATTAAACACCACGTCCCAAGGAATAATTCCATTTACTCCACCATTATAATTTTTTATAATGAAGTCTTGCACAATTTATTCCCTTGAATGTGCCTTCAATAGACTATCATTGAGGTCTTTGTATCTATCTATACTACAACTCTTCTTGCATAGAATTTCTAAAATGATTCACATTAATGTAAGAGATCAAAAAAATCAGATGTTCAACACTTTATGGAGGAAGACACAGTAGTGGCATGCAACAACTTCTCTTGTGCATATGATTTGGAAGAGAGTCCCAAACTTCGGAAAAAATTTCTTCTTCTTGAGTGGGGGTAGCCTCCAAATTATAAACATAGACATCCATGTATTTAAAAACATGAGGTATCTTCATCGGTGCATGTGATATTCTTTGAAAGCATACAAAATCATTTTTATGTCACATTTGGTGCACTATTTTCTTCCACAAAACGTAGTCTTTCACAATCATTTTTCAATCATTCAGGTACTTTTTCTAATTTCAATATTTTAAAGATACAGACCCAAACAACAAATTCCATGAATGGTACCAAACTATATTCAATCTTGTGTGCAACATCCTTTTCCAAAAACAATTTTATCCATTCTCCATTTTTTTCACCAAACAATTTGGAAAAAAAAGGGACACAATGAAACATTCAATACATTTTCCAAAAAATGTGTAAGATCCCTTTTATTGAAAAACTCCCGATCTTCCATGTTGGATTGTCAGATACTAAATCAAACCATAATAATCCTAGTATATATTGACCACAAACAAAATCCAATCTTCATTTTCAGTAATGAATATCCTTGGGTCCAACAATCTCTCCCTTTGTGTTTATTCACAATCTCCATATAAATTCATTGAAGCATGAGATGTAAAAAAACTTGATGTGCAGTAAACAATTTCGATAAATCTATATGTCTATGTGAGAAATTATAGGTGTAAAAAAGGCATTTGGTGTGAATTGGGATACATTGTTTTGAAAAAATTCTTAACAATACCAAAATGGTTTCATCCATTCGCATTTTCCCACATCATAAAGCATCATTATCCTTTTATGTGACTCATTCTGGTTCTATGTTCTCAATTTACCACTCTCATGTAACCATACACTATTACATGTTCTCCTACTACTATAATAAAATCTCATTATACTTATTTATGATATTGAATTTATCAATTTCCCCATTGGAAATAATCAAATCAAACCGAATTTTCACTGGTATATTGAAAAAAATGTGCACCATGGATCGTATCTCCTCCATAAACCTACACCACATCCACAAACAGATTAAAATAGTTAATTCAACTACAGAAAGGGTATGAATCGTAACCTATTCATCCATAAGGAGGTGGTTGAACAATGCGGTTCAACAGATGATTCTTGAATAGGTATTCTAACAACAGATTGGATAATATGTTTTCCACTTGATCACCAGTTACAACATGATGTATTTTAATAATTCCTTGTCCAAATTTTTCCTTGATGGAGTGACACTTTATTTCAAATTGGTTTATATGAGAATACTCGATATGATTCATCGTAATATCAATCCTAATATTGTTATCACAATAAATAACCATTTGATATTTATGTACATCACCAACATCATATACTTGTTCCTTCAACCAATATATCTCTATGCATGCCATTTTAATTGATATATAGTCTACATTAGTATTAATAAGAGACGTACATTGTTATTTATTACTCAACCAGCCCAAACATTTCATTACAATAATGAATTCTCTACCACATGTGTATTACTTCATGATTTATTTAAATTCCTCCATATGTTCTTACATAGATTTAATTTCAAGGTGAGTATCTAAGTATATTACAATGAAAATATCAATCCTTTTGTAGTTAAGTAAAATAATTTTAAGAGTATTGTCTTGTACATGGTGGAATCTACAATATATCCATCCTTCTGATTTTCCTGTTTTTTCCAATCAAAATTATTGTCGACATTGGTTTAGACTGATGCATATTGAATTTATTCAGTAACTCTCCTATATAATTTCATTGAGAGATAATGGTTTATTCTTCCCACTGAGTCTCTTGTAGTCACAAGAAATATGTGATTTCAACAATCATAATCATTTCAAATTTCAACTTCATGTGATTGGTAAAATCATCCATTGATCCCTCCTGGAATCCACCAAAAATAATATCATCATCATACACTAGTACAATGAAGAAATATTTTGGAGAATTATTAACATAGTTGTTAGGATAGAGACATACTGTTATGAATTTAAGCTTATTCAGATAAGAATCCATATGTGAATATCGGGCTCTTGGTGTTAGTCATTCCATGAAGACTTTTTCTTCAACAGCGTCATTCAGGAATGATGTCTTTAGAATCCACATGATAGACATTATATCCACCTTGAATTTCCATATAAAAGAATAACATGATCGAGCCTAATATCACCATTAGGCTACCTATTCTTTTGACAGAAATTCCTCAAAACTAGGCATAACGTTTACAAATTAGATCTTCATTATTTCAGATCACATTTCAATTCTCATCAAATTTATTATTTAGGATCCATTTGGATCCAATCATATTGTGATATTTGGGTATAGTAACACAATCCAATGTTTTTTCTGGTCAATCTGATCAAATTCATAATTCTTAAATATATCCCATGATTTATCTTTCATTGATTATTCAAATGAGGATGGTACTATAATTGATAGGATGGAATATTGTGCATTATTTCTCATTCTCCTTGAATGGGTGGGTGTGGTCCAATTCCCAATGTTTATGGAATTATCAGTTTAATATCATTTATTTCTATTGTGAGTTATAGATAATGTATCTACATCCATCAGTTTTTCTTATAACTCTTTTTCCTAATCATTTTATTTGTGTCACCATAGAATATTTTACTATAATTAAAATATTTTTTCATCTGAATCGCTATCATGACCACTGATCCTGATATCTAAAATTCCATATACAATGACACGATCATCATGTAATTTCCATAATAATCTTGATTGATAACAATTGAAAAAATGATTCTATAAGATTCTTTATAAATCATTATCTATCTCCCCATCATGTGAAAACAGCTCATCATCTTCAAAATGGTGGATCTCATCAGGAGTGGATTTAATGAAATCCCAGTATATTGGAAACCCCAAAATTATTCTCGATCTTTTGACTATCCACATTGGATAACATTCACAACTTCACTAAGTATAATATTCTCGAACACTTATTATTTTGGATAACATAAATATGATGAAGCCAAGATGGAACCTTATTTATCGTAGATATCTAGAATATACCCTCTTCAAATTCATCTGATAATGATTCTTCCTAATATTTTTATATGATCATTGAATTGAGAAACCATTTAAATATAGTGACTTCAATTGATTGGCTATAAAGATTTGACAAACCTATCTACTTCTCAGGTTATCCCCCTAATAACATGAGTTACCTTCAATTGCCCACATTATAAACATAAATATAATACACAAATGATTAGGGGAATAATGCTTCTCCTCCATGCTTCATCAATAAAAACTGTAAGTTTGATATAATCTCCTCAACAATGTTTCTCTATTTTCAATAGTCATCATGATTACAACCTTGAGAATTTTTTCTGATTTATGATGAAGGAGCTTGGATCACTTCACATACTATTATAAATTATGTAGAAAATTTTTCTAGTAGGTATCTTTTATGGATGAAATCTTCTTTCTTCCCTTATGGAATGATTCTTTTTCTAAAATATAGATTAAAAATCTGTTTACAACAAGACTAGGTTTCTTACATCTCTTACACATTACATCATAAAAAAATGAGTATCATTTTATTTGGAAACTCACAAGAACATTTCCTTCAATATATGTAATATTTTCATTTTCTTTTGAACCGATCATGGCTTGTTCATCATCAAGATTCCTCAATCATTCCAAAACCATTGGCTACAAAACTAAAATTCTATTAGGAATTGTGAAAAATGGTTGGATCTTCCATAGGGTTTCATTTGAGCGTCATACATTGTTGTAGTTATTTTTTATGAACAATCATTTAGCTTCATGTATTTAGAAACATGGGACTTTTAGCTTCCAAAAATGAGATCTTATTTGGAGAATTTTTGTTAAAAATTTTCTTATAATTTCTTCACAAGGAATCTTATTCATACAAATCCTAATTGTGTGGTCTTCTTTTCTTATCAATAAATAATTAATGGTGACATAATAATGTATCATTATTGTGACCACTTCCATTTCATGCATCACAGATATTATAAAGATTCCCAAATATGTTTGTAGTAAAGAGGGGATTCTGGAGTATAAATGTTTCTTATTCATATATGTTTTTATCCCCTCTGAGATATGATTATTTTATGATTTTATATTTTGATGATTGTACTAAAAATTTAATCCACAATACACATATCTATTGTACGACCAACATTGACACAGAAATCACGACCTCTTTATATCTCTTGTATACTTTTATGGGTCTTTTTTTGGAATTACTGATATCCTTTTGGGAAACCAACTTACGTAGTCATTTTCCTATCCCCCTAGTCATGGTGGTAGGTTTCTTATCTCTTATATTCATCCATACTAGTAATTTATTTGTCATAAAGCATACACAGTTCAAGATAAATGAGTTATATGAATTAACAGAAGTTTGTTTTGATGGTACCTATTTCTTCATAGATTCTTGAGATATGTCATAAAAAGATGTCAGTATCGTCTTATCAGATGTTAGAGATATTTTATCATTAGAATCAACCATTAAGTATTGAGTAGAAACAAAAATTGTTTCATTCATTTTTGAATTATGAATATATTTCTTCTCAATATTAACCAACTAGGTTTCCAAATCAAGAAATTCCATATTGATGATTATTTTTTGATCTTCCAACATTTTAATCATTTCTTTGTAATGATTATTTATTGTAAAAACTTATTCTTGATGTTCCATAATATTATTATGAATCAATGATTCATGTTCCTTTATAATCTTATATATTCAATATAATTTTAGACACTTCACCTCAATATTATTTCTCATTTTTTGTCAAGCACTAAATATTTTTTTCGATAATGGTTTTTACTCCCACTTTATCTTCACATTATTTGAAGTATTTAGTATAATTTTTTTGATGTTCCCTCATTTTTTCTTCAAAGGATTCAATATTTCTATATATCATTAAACAATAAATAAGTATCCCTTGCGTTACTTCTTCAATACAATCAGATTCTTCTTCCATCCTGGTGATATGTTCTTGAAAAAATTGGAAGATTCCACAAACAATGAAAACACATTAATTAGGAATATTAGGAAATTATTTTCCCAATATATCATTTAAAAATTAATATGAGATTTAAAATTTATCAACACCACTATTTGTTCTCGGATATTTATTTTTGAAGAAAAATTTTAAAAGTGAAAACACACACATCTTAATAATTTGAGGATTTTTATTTACACTATGTGGAAAGGTTATTTATATCATTAAATTACAATCCTGATATATATTCATTTTCAGAATGGCATTGAGGAAAAGATACATACTATTATTTAGATATGAGGGAGTTCTTCAACAATCTTTACACTTTGTTTTTCATGTTAATCATGGTATTACAGGATAAGGACTTCTTCTCATAGTTTTCTGAATTTTTATCAATACTACAAATAATTACAGACTTCGGAAAGGAACTAAAATCATCAATAGTGAAAAGATTAATTTTAGAGTATCCAATATATGTGAATCATCATCATTGAGACCACTTGTAGGACCCCGAGACACCCAGAAACTGGACGTGTGAATTCAGGTCTCAAATTTTTATTTTAATATAATAGATCTCATCTGAATGTTGGTAGAAACTTAATAAACCTATATGAAGGATTAGAGTAGTAATAAAACATTCATATGCAGAAGCTCAATATAATAGATTAACTTGGTTCACCACTAAGGGCTATGTCCAATGTGCATATAATGAAAATCTGTTGGTCATACACAAGTTCACTAATCTTCACTCTTTGTGGTGTAAAAGAGTTCAGACATAGTCACACTACTCCATGCACACTACTATTACATTTATTTTAGTGATAGAACACTACATTCCTCCGAACTCTTCCACCGATTCCCTCTTTCAGACTATTGTAGGGGCGGATTTACTTAGTTTATCGATTTAATAGTATCTTCAATAGATTAACATTTAATTTTTTTTGTCTATATCCATCATGAGACTCTCTTCTTATATCAAAACCATGAAATAATTCACTTGAATGCACTGATCAAAAAAACTGGATTGTCAAGACTTACTGGATTCACACACTGTACTTGCGTGCAACAACATCTCTTGAACTCAAGATTTGGTATGGTTGCGCAAGATGACCTTCATTCTACCACTATTTTCCGTGCAACCCAAATATTTCAAGTAGTTACACCATATGTTTCCCTTGGTCCATTATTAATAAATTAATAATTTTCACAAAAGTTTTTCTTTCTACTTATCTTCTATGTGCAAGTCATTCAACCAGCAAAGGGACCTAAAAGTCGTTGAAAAGTTCTTCTTCTTGAGTGGACGTAGCCTCCATTTTATAGGCCTTGTTGAACCTACATGCACATTCCTAATTCTTCTTACTCGACGCATGTATGATTCATTACAAAAAAGCATGTCAATTTGATGTCTCATTTGGGAAATAAGATTCTTCCTCAGAAACATGTCTTTCACATACATTGTTCAATATTACGCACATTTTTTTGTTTTCAATATTTTTAATATATGATATTGAAACATCATTTTCATTAAATTTAACAAAACATATTCAATCTTGGGTGAAAAATACTTTTCCAAAATCAATTTTCTCAATTCTCAAATTTCTAGACCATAAAATTCGGTAAACATTAGGAAACAAAACTACCTTAAATATTTTTTCCTTTTTAAAGTATAATATCTCATTACTTACAAAATCAATGAAATTACATGTATGGAATAACTTCATGAAACTCAAAAATTGATTGTTCTTGTGCGGATTGACAACAAACTCAAACAGAACTCCATTTTCAACAATAAATAGGCTTGGTTCCAACATTCTTATCCCAAGATACCAAGTAGTGTTTAATGATTGACATGTAGAGATATATTTATGGGGGAAAAGGTATTATTAATTAAAATAATATTTTATATTTTATCATTTCATATGTAATGTGATATTCAAGTATGTATTTAGTTTATAATCTGTACAAAACTATTCTATACAAAAAGATATGATTGCATGTATCTAGTTCCAATTTAATAATGTAACCACTGGCTCTTGGCTATTCAAGTTAGGGTAATTACAAAAAAAACAATAAAATAAGTTAAGGAAGATCTAATAGTTACTACATGAACATTAATAAATTCAATTTACTCTATGATAATACATTTTTTATAAAAAATTATTCGTTATGAATACCTAAATTAAAATTAATTTTTTTCACTTTTAGAAAATTCTTTAAATAATATTTTTAAAAAATTTATAATGTGAATTTTATAATTAGGTAATAATTTAAATTTTATTTTTAGTTATAGAAATATGTTAATGATAGTAATGTTAACAACCACATTAATGGTAAAAGGGTTGTTTTCAATTAATTTTTTCTATAATCAATATGTAAATTTTATTTGATAAATTAAATTGATCAATATTTAAAAGAGAATATAATATGATGATTAAAAATATAAAAAGATAAATAAATTATGTAGGTAAAATGAGATCACATAGAAAAATCCAATATGGTAAAAGAGTTTTATCATAGGGTATAAGACATAAAATATGTTAAAAACATCAATCATGAGTATTTTATGAGTACCTTATCGACCATACCTCAACCTATATCCATTATTTTCTTATTTTGGATCAATTTTTCATTAATATTTCACCTATTATTACAAAATTAATGAACATGTTATGTATAAAAGTTCCCATAACTAGCTCACATCTCATCACACTAAAATCCCATTAGTTCAAACAAATTCTACCCAAATACCTTCCAAACACTCAATTCCAAATCCAAGTGGAATTTTTATTCCAAAAACACCAATATTAATGGATTAATTCATTTTTTAGTATAATAATTCTAATGTGTAATGGTGATTATTTTTTAATATCTAACACATCTTCTTCTATATATTTTTTTCATCATAAATATCAATGTTGTTAAGAATAATTCTGAACCACTCTATGTGCGGTCATTTCCTCTACATTATTATTCACACATCCCTTAAATAATCCACTTTATTTTTGAAAAAAATTCATTACATATATTACTTCATGTAACATTAAAATATTACTTTATCACTTTTCTAATTGTATGATTATCAATATTTTTTTAAAATGATTTTCATAAAGGGTATTATAAAAAAATTTATATTTGTCATTCAAGGATCATATGTTCTATCTTTCTCTCAACATATCTTCCTAAAAAATATATCTATTTTATAACTCTCATCTTTTTATATTTACACAAATACAATATTTAAAAAAATATTGATTGTAAAAATCTAAAAATAAATTTATGAATGTGATAAAAAAAATCATTTTCAATAAAATATTAAAAATTATTTATGAAAATTATTTTAATTATTTTGTAACATTTTTTCTCTTTATCTATAATAAATATATCTCAGATGGATTAAAATTTTATGAATGACTATAGGAAGTAATTTATGAAATACTCTTTTTGGGTGATTAAATTTTAGTATCAACCAATTTATTTCTTAAGGTCATTTTATCAGAATCCATTTTTAATTATAATGAAACAATCTTAGTTTTATGGGTTCTATATGATATGTTGAGTGATTAATTCCATATTGAATTTGTACAATATTATAAATATTTATTGATGAGTTGGGACCAGTCTAAACCCTATTTAATTGGTTAGGGTTTTAAATCTCATTAGATTATAGATTTTAGTTTGAACATGATTTAGATTTCTATGTTTGTATAATTGAGAGTGAAAAATAATCTGTTTGACATATTCACAATATTTGTCATGCATGTGATGTAGTTAGATATGTTCAAATGATAGTTACTGGAAACAATTCTTCTATCTGTGTTCATGATATTTTTATTACCTATTGTTATGATTATTCAAATTGTTATGTCATATGCCAATGTTAGGATCATTTTCTCATAATTATTTCATCATGATCTCAAAATCGTATAACAAAGTTTATGTCTGATTCTTTAAGATTTAATAAATTTACCTTATACATTTTATATAACATTTATTGTTTTATATTATATTAATATGATATTTCTCCTATGCTCATTTTTCATGAAATTATAATCGTATAACCCTTGTTATGGATGCGAATATATTTAGGATAAATTACCTAATAAGAAATAATTCATGATTTCATAGTATAAAACAAACAAATTCACAAGTAAATATAAATATTATTTGATATATGATTTTTTTATAAAATATAATTTTAATTTTTAATGAATAAATTTTAAAATATTGATTTTAATATAGTGATAAATTTCTTGATAATGCTGGGATAGTTGTTTTTTGGATTATTTTAATATGTTTCAAAGAACCAAACTTAAAAAAACTAGATTTAACTGAAATTTTTATAGGCTAAGAAAAAGGATTATTTTGATAAGGAATCATGACATCAAATTATCATGTTCATATTTTTGTTTACCATGATATAATATTACCATTAATACAATTTTTATTTTTATTTTTCAGTTAGAAATAGGATGCTGAAAATTAAGTTGTGAAATGCATATCACTAAAAACTCATTTGAAATATTTTTAACTATGGAGACCTATTTGTATCAAATGGTTAAAATATCAATAAATTTATATTATAATATGAAATATTATACTTATATTCTTTCCAACTATAGTTATGTTGATAATTCATTGAGAATTACATCTTGAGACAAGTATATATGAGAAATAACCATAAGTATTTAATTTTCTAATGATATTTATAATTATGAAGTCATAATTTATTTATTGATGGGCAGATACAAAACCATGATATTTTAGTGTAAATTTATCTATAAATCAATACTATTTTTCATTATTTCCATTTTGAATAAGAACAAATCCAAACATTCTATAGTATATTTTGATAAGATAAAAGAATATGTAATAAATATAACCACCATAATATAGTAATTAAAATAGAGAGTATAAATAAATGTAGAAACATTCTGAAATTTATCTGAAATGAAAACTATATGTAATTTTTAATAATAATACAATAAAATTAAATTATTATAGCATAATAACTAATGAAATTATTTTAGATATATATATATATATATTAAACTAAAAATATCCTTTTTATGTTGTATTAATTTTCATATATTATGGATATATAATGATATTAAATAAATTTACCAATAATATATACAATATAATCAGATAACATTTATCTAATAATATATAGACCCATTACATTAAGAACCCATATTTATTATTTCAATATCTAGGATGGAATTTTATTACATTACTATGAGGTTTTAGGTTTAATGTTTTAAATAAATGTGAAAAATATTTATATATAAATTCCTTACAATAGCAATTGGTATCTTCTAATTAGTATCCACTTCCAAAAAATAGGATTCCTAAATTTAATATTTTATTTTATTCAAAAATCTTTTTGTTAAATCATGAAGTGTCTCCATTGAAAATTATATAACTCATACACATCCTTAATTCCTATGAATATCTTTTAAAAAATTATTATGATAACAAATCATAGAAAGGAAATAAAATTAATGAAAAATATAAATCCCTTTTTAATATTCATGAAAACCGATAAATAATTTTTCCTTTTCACATAATAAACTTTGTACTCATAATTTTCTTTACACACATATGTAATCAACATTGAATCCAAATTATTTTATAAAATATTTGTTATCACATAATGAAGGAAACTTAGTAATTAATATAGTCACTTATGTAAGTATGATAAGTCAAGAAAAGAAACCGATATCTTTGAAAAATTATAAAATTATCAAATACCAATTTTTCATTTCTTTAACAAATGAAACATAAAGTTTCCCTTTAAATCCCTGAACATGAATTGAAAAACCATATAGGTGTGTTAGGAAATTATGATTACAAACAACCTTATAATAACCATGTAATGGAAGAATATAACCGGATAATTCACACATCTATTAGGAGTAATCTATCACCAGTAAACTCTGTTACTCCACCAAATTCATTGGATTGTTTCTTTGGGCTCAGAAGTCATCCAAGAAAGTTTGTTCCCACACCACATTTATATAAAATAACAAAGGACCATAAAATTTCTGAAACATATATATCTATCATTTTAAAAATGAAATTTATTTCAATAGGATTATATTTGTTTAAGAAAGAATTTTTTTATATATCCCATACAGATTATAATTAATTTTCCTCTGCATATAAAATACATTTTAAAACTAAAAAATTACAAATTTTTTTGGAAAATATAATATTTAAAAATTGGATTATATATTTTAAAGGAATATTAAAATATAACAATTTCCATGATGTTATGAAAAACCTTTTTTTAGATAATCATTATCATAATGATTCAATTCATAGTCTAGTAAAAAACTGAAAAAACCCATACAAAAAATCATAAAAACATACCATTTAAAAAATTGTAGAGAAAGGAGAAAATAGTCAAAATATACATTTAGAATCATATTAATCATATATGATAGAATTATTGAATACATTTCAGAAAACATTGACATGAAAGAAAAGTATTTTGATTAAAAACATTAAAATATGATTTCAAAAAGAATGACCATTACATAGTGTCTTGGGTCATTTAATTCATATGTATACCATATTGATTAAAAAAATATTAGTTTTATAATTTATTAAGAAAAATTTTCATTTTTATTAAATTATCATCATTGCTTTTATCCCCCTGTTTTATTTAGTTGCTAAATCATTTATATTTATGTTATTAATTTTTTGGATTTTCTGTTCATAAGTAGAAAATGATTTTGACAGGTTGATTGTGGTATAAGAGAGCATGTCTCTTTAATATCTAGAATCCTAATAATTAAAATATGTTTATATTAATTTTTTATAACCTCCCATGGAAGGTTTATATGAAATAAGATCCCATCATTTTATGGAGGTAGTAGTCCACACATTTGAATGAGTGGTAATATCATTTTAAATTGATGAAAGGGTAAGAATATATAAAATATATTACAATATTATAATCCTAATTTAGTAATAAATATTATATATATTCATTTAATATATCATTTCACTCAACCTTATGAGCTGGTGTTGGAACATGTTATACGTTTCTTTTTTGAGGTTATAGTCCACGCATACGTATATGGAATATTTTCATTTTACATAGGATTTAAATTGATATTGAATAGTGTTTTTTCCAAAAAATTATAAAATTTATTAATATTTAATACACATATTTTATTAGATAAATATTCATTTTGATGATTTCTATGTTGTGGAATACGAAATAGACATGGAAAAATCATTTAAGATTTATAATTATTTTTTGACAAAACCTCATTTCCTTTAAACATTATGTCTTATTGGTTGGGAATTCAGTAAAACTCAAATATCATAGGCATGTGGATGTATTTTTTAAAGGTATTTGGGTAGTTTTAATCTATTCAAATGGCACAAGATGAGTGATTATGATTCGACATGTGTTTCCCTTTAATATGTGATGTGGGAAGAATTCTTTCAAATACATGAAATATTAAAATATAAATGTGTATAAATCATTTAAAATGAATAAAAGGCAAAATATGTTATAATATATCGAGGAAATTTACAAAATAATTGATCCAATAAATCTTTTATAATTTTTATTGTTATTTTAATCATTATATTTTGGTTGAACCCCCACATTAACCTTACGTATCCTTAACATTCGTAACACATTTTCCAGTATTTCTCGGTCATGAAAGTAATTTTAAAACAACTAGTGGTAGATTCAAGGACCTTTGGGGATAATAATAAAAATTTAACATAGATTTGAGTTCATATTTTGTTTTTTTCATTATAAAATTATTTCAAAATAAGATTAAAACATCAAATAAAATTTAAAGTCAATCTCAGGACTATTCAAAAAAATTTACCTTAAAGTCGTAACAAACAAAAAAGGAACTGTAATATAAATTATTTCACCACTAAATATATATTATAACTATGAAATAAATTATTATATATTAAAATTTTAAAAAAATTATATTTTCAAAAGATTTTTCTTACATTTTCCCTTCTTGGACAAACATTTTGTCGGTGGTCACTAACGATTAAAGTTAATTATATCATCAATTAAAAGAAAAAGTAAATTATGTTCTTAAAAATTATTTAGTTTGATTCCAAATAAAAATTTATAAACTATAATAACATCATTTTATTTCCCTGAAACCATATTAGTGATGTTAAAAAAAGAGGCTGACATTTTGTAATTATTATTTACATAAAATAATATAAAAATTAATATCATATAAAAATTGATAAAAAATATTAACATTATAAAAGATAAGATAATATTTTTTGAAATAATATCATCCAATAATAATCAAGATAGTATTTGGTGATGTTATAAAGTAGTTTTATCATTAATTAAACTATTTTCCCTTTTTACTATTGTGAAACGAAATTCACAGAGGTTTTTATTCACATTAAAAAATTAATGTGAAATAATTAATAAATTAGATACGAATAATAAAAATATGATATTAATTTTATATGATTCATTATGTACATGTTTCATAAATTACATTTAATATAAAAACACAAATCATAATGAAAATTTATTTTTTCTAATTTTTTTTCAAGCATTAAATTAAACATATACTAAAATTAAATAAAATAGTGATCCCTATAGAAATAATTAATTATATTTGATAATCAGAATATTATTTTAATTTTAAAAACAAATAACAAATATAATTTGGGCTCTTAAATTACTTTATTTCAATAATTTAAATTATAGTTTTATAAAAACCTGTATTTTTTCATGTTTAGTCAAATATCAATATTTTCAGATAAATTTCATAAAACAATTTTAATATTTTATTTATAATATGAATCAAATAAATATTTTCCATTTTATCAATTAAATTTTAAACATATTATTTAATTACTTATTTTATACTCTCATAAATTGAATCAAAATTACTTATTAATTAAATTATATTTTGATGCAATAAAATGAATTTATTCTCATTAATTTCCTAAAAAAATTAAAATATGGTTATTTATTTTGATTGGATATGTTATAAAATCATTTAAATAGAAATATTTATCAAATATAAATTATTTTAATCCATTTAAATTTTAATATATTTCATATTTAAAAATAGTTTTATGAAAAATGCCTTTTTCATTCAAATGTTTTTATCTATATTACTAAACTACTAATAAATTATGTATTATTGATTATTAATTTCTTTATTGATAAAATTTCTACATATATTTTATTTTATGGTTACTCTTATTTATACCCACCAATCGAACAACTATGATATAATGGTCATTTTAAATAAATATACTTCTATTGTATATCATTGTTTGTTTAATCTAAATGATTCTTTTGGTACATGAATTCATACATAGAATTAATTTAATGTAGATATATTAAATTATCATGGTGTTACATTATAACACCATAAAGATATTTTTTTCTTTATTATTTAATAGCATATCTTAATAAATTGTTTTAATGAAATTTACCTAAATTCTAAGTTTTTAATGATAAAATATATTATCATAAATGTTTTTTATATATTTAAAATTTCCTTTTCAAGAATTCCACATTTTAAAATGGTTTATAAAACATCACATTGATAATATGAAAAGTTAAATATTATATTCATGTTGAAAACACATAATTGAGTTACCAATTAAAAATAAAATTAGTATAAAGGTAAAATATGGAAAAGGAAGATAAATCACTACTAAAGATGATGACAATTATTATCAACACTGTTTTAATTTTAAGAAAATAATTTCACCAACGAAAAAAATTAAAAATGAAATTTCATTACACTACAGGGATAAACGACAACAAATTCATCAAAAATGATTGTATAAGGTTGATATTTTAATTCAAAATTAAAATTTCATTATGTTTTATGGATTATTTTACAATCAAGACACAAAATATACAATTTGTTTTTTTGAATATATACATTCTTGATTTTTACGAATCCTTAAATTCCATATCATCCATCAGTTTCAATTAATGTTGTCTTAATCATACACTTCATTCTATATTTGAAATGATAAATGATGAATATAACATTCTTAAGGAACTAAAAAACATTAATTGGATCACAAGATCTATAAATCGATGTTAATTCATTTCTCCTAATGATTTACTATAACCAATGAATAAATATTTAAAAAAATATAAGATAATATCTTATATGAATAAAAGTTCATATAAATAAATACAAAATAAAATTACAATGATAATACAAAAACACCCAAATTTAAACATAAATAATTATCTAAATAGAAAACCCCGCAACTCTTCAAAATATACCCAAAAAAATTAAATCCAAAAGAATAGAATGATTTTATCTAATATACTTCCAAGATTAACATACCAATTATCTCAAAATAAAATCAATCAGTCTTAAATTCACATACCAAAAATGGGCATTCACTGAACCAATATTCATAAAAATATGATAACATTTTCTATAAATAATATGAATCACCATAAATCCATCGAAAATTTTACAAGAGGTAATTCAAAATTTAGTTTTCAAGTAAAACCCCATTTTAGATAATAATATTTAAATTAAATTTAATTATATTATGATCATAATGTAGTTAACATATTCAAAAGTAAATATAATCAAGTATTAGCTAAATCACTATTTAATATGATGGTTATATTTATTAAATTTCATATATACCCAAAATGAAGTAACCCTTTTATCCAAATTAACCCCAATTAATTATACATCCAATATCATATTAACCCTAATGTCTATCAGTAACATTCAAATTATTTCTATAATATATAAAATTTTTTTAGTCAAATATAATTTTAACTATAAGGAATTATAAATTTATGGATATATATTCCTCAAAAAATAATTAATTTATCCTATTAAACAAATTTTAAAAAATGAAATCAATGCTTTTAAAATTATTATCGTTCTTGAATTACCATTGTTATCCATAAGATACAAATTTTTATTTTAATATAATAATTATATATTACTATAATAATTATACTTATTGAATCATAAAGGTATCCAAAATACATAAATTATCCTCATTTTATAAGTTCTCATCTTCTATTGTTAACTATTCCCTTGAAATTATATTAACTATAATGACCCTCGTATTAAACAACTCATTATTATGTGTTTAATATACCAGAATAACTTTTATTATATTCACATGAAATTTTAGGTTTATAGTTTTTGACAATTTTGAAATTAATATTATATATATAACCATTTAAAAAATAGTTAATTCAACTCAATATCATTATTTCCAAAAACAATAGTATTTATAAATTAAATTATCTATTTTATTGAAAACAGTTTTCCTTCAATAATGATGTTTCATGAAAGCCCTAGATATAATTTCTACACATCCTAAATCCCAATGAAAATATTTTTAAAACCCGACCTAATAAAAATATTTCTCCTTAACAGATATAAAAAGAAAGGAAAAACATGTATGTTATTTTGAAAATTCCTGAAAACCGATAAGGAAATACATTATTATTAAATTAAAAAATTAGGACAAAAATAATTATATACATATGCAATAAAATTTAAAGAAAAAAAATTTAATTTATTTATTTTTATATAATAATAATGAAAATATCATAATCAATATAGTTACTTCTTAAAACATGAGAACTCCTAAATTTTTTCACCTTTATAATATCACAACATTTTTTTAAATAAATATTTTATTTTCCTACATTATTATATTAATATATTTACATTAAAACCCATAAAAATCATTGAAATACATATAGGTGTGTTTATTTGTTTTACTTATAATCACCCTTAGAAAAAGACATTCAATGAAATCACATAACTAGATAATTCCAATATCCCTTTAAATTAATCTGTCATCAGCTAATGATGCCATATTAACCAATTCAATGGTGAGTATACCTAGATCATCCATTATATATTCTATATGGGGTTCATTTATCATTTATATAATATTTTCCTAAATAAAATAATAAATAAAACTAATATATATTTCATTTTAACTATGAAATACATTTTATAAGGTATTCAATCTCCTAATAAATAAAATATTCAGTAATCACATAAAATTGTGAATATGTTTCCTTTTATTTAGAAAATTATTTATAAAACTAAAAATTTACATAATATTGAAAGAACAAATTTATTGAAAATAAAAATGTAAAACTATATTATTGGGAAAAAATTAATAGTTGGTTATAATATGGAAACATCCCTTAATTTGATAATAATCAAAACAAATATTTGATTCACACTTTTTTAAAGAATGTACAAAATGAATCATATGGAAAATAATGAATGATTCCTTTAATTCACTATAAATAAATACGAAAATATTTAATACCTACCTCACAAAAAAATATTACATATAAATGAGAACATTCATGGAAAAATTTAAAACTTAATCATTATGGAAGAAAATGTTTTGTAATTTCAATTTTATAAAAGGATTTTTAATTGAGATTTCATTACCTCAATTCCCAACTTGTTTTCTATATATAAATTTTTATGCAACACAAATATAATTGTTTTATTATTTTTAAGGGACCTTTTTCATGATCATTCCATAATCATTATACGCAAAAAAAATTATTAAAAGACACATTTATGGGAAAAGTGTGAAATCATAAATTCTAACCATGCCGTCAAACTCTATAACAAGTAACAAAATTATTAGTTTCCAGATTAACCCTATTAGAAAAAACTCCTTTATATAATTTCCTGGATAGATTTGTTAACTTTTTGATGGGATCATCATTGATATTATCTTCAAATAGAGATTCCATCATGTCCCACACTTATAATAACTACTCCATTGTTATTTTCAGGTTGTTGAATCCTCTAACTAAGATTAGGTGTTTTTTTACATCCACTCAATTTTCTAATTATCTTTTTCAACCTCAATCTATCCTCAATTCATCCTTTTATCATCCTCCATAGAATAATGTATGGTTATCACATTCTATACATTATTTTCCTTAGACTTATTAGCATTTCCCATGAAGATTCTATTATCTCAGTCACTCCATCTGGATTACTAGGAATCCCTTCATCTCCCTCCTTGGGGGGAGAAAACAATAAAAATTTATTCCCTCTCCCCACTCTTAGATCCTCCCTTCCTATTCCTAACTCCATAGTTTGCCTCTCTTTCACCTTATCTCCCTCGCACTCGCCTTAATTGGAACCAAGACAACACTAATTGAAAACTAAATCTCCCCTATTATCAATAATGGTATAGCCTTTAGGGCTTAATATGGCCTTCCATCCTCTGTGTTTTTTTCTTTGACTTCAGACCCTATTGTCACAGTTATTGGAAAATTAGTGTAGTCATTATGAGGCATATATTTATTTACTTTAGGACCTGGGAAATTTACTAGGATAATAATTCCTCTCTTTTAATTACATGACCATTACCTATCACTTACACACCCATGGGTATCCTTCTCATATTATAACCATGATTTTGAATCTGATTCTTTTCCACCAAATTCAGAATCCTCAAGAGACTATGTACCCTTCTACATTCTTGTCCAATTTGGATTCACTATTTTCCAACCACCATGTTCAAATGTATCCTTATCATTAAAAAATAATGGTTTAAAATTATTGGTAATATGTAATGAAGGTAATGTAACGTGGTGACTAGGATACCTTCGTAGAGGAGGTCCCAGATACTGGTAAAAAATTGCTCGCAAAGGGGATTTCTAGTTCGACACAATCAATTTTCTCACACCCCCCATCTTTAACCAGCTTTGTGAAAGAGGGAGATGTAATTGGGAGGGGCTTCCCAAATGTCTCATGTACTAGACATGACAAACTGGGAATGTCTATGTTCTAATTCATTCTTTTAAATATGTATTCCACCATTGAATCCGCAAACACCAAACCACGATGTTTCTATGGAGGATAAACATTGGAGATATTTTCACTAACCTTTGGAGGTACTATAGAGATAGAGACATTCAACATATCATAACATCTCATCTATGTTCCCCCACTAATATTAAAGATAATAAGTACCACACAGGTTTACAAACATATCAGATGTTCATCCAGGATATGAAGACTATACACTGCTTATTGAAAATTTATCGACGACCGATATCATGACCAAGTCAATTTTAGGTTTTTATATGTCGACTGCAATAAAAACCCATAGTGAAATCATATGACACAAATCCATGGTTCTTTAATCAAAACAATGATAGAGACCCTCCAGATTTCATAACATACATATTATTAGATGGTTATGAAAAGGAAATGAAATCTTGGGAAACCTTACCCAAAATGCTGATGACAGAGCATCTAGGTTCATGTAATGAACGTAGGATTGTCTTAGAAAGAATCATTGATAGCTATTGTAGGATTTTGGACTGCTTGACGATACAGTGATGAAATAGTCCAATGATGGAAGAAAACCATGATATGTCACCTATCATTTAGGCTAACCGTCGCCCACTCCTAGATACCCCAGGAAGCGAACACGAGATGGATAAAGGTGTCCATCCATGGTCATCATGATGTGAAAAAATCCACCAAGGATAGATTCAGAAGATCTAATGCATAAATAAATTTTGATGATGATATTCTAAGATGAGGAAATCTATCATGAAGATCATGAATATTAATGCATTGAGAGATATCATAGATGTTTGGAATGAAATTAGGTGCTGTAAAATGGAAGGAAGGATGCACAAAGTGGTTGTCCCTCCCCCTATAATGAGGAATTTATGGGCATGGTGGCTATCATCATAGTGTAGATAATGCTCTAAGAAAGAACTTAGTGGTTCTGTGAGAGTCCCTGAGATATTCCATTATCATTATTAATTTCATTATTATGTTTTATTTATTTAATAACTTAGTTATGTTAATGTAAGATGTTTTTAGGAATTTTTTTTTCAAATTCCAAAATGACTTTAGTAGGTTGAATATAGTTAAAAGGATCATTATACAATCATATATATATTATTAATGATGATAAATTTTATAAATTAATTTTTTCCACCATCAGTTGCGGGTGGACATCAAAAACAAATCACATCACTTCATGGAGGAGTTTGCCTAAACATATGTTCGAGGGACGTTTTCATTTTTCAATATAAAAATGGGAAAGAAGGTATGTTAAATATTATCATTATATAATACTAATTATGATAATATATATATATATATATTCATTTAATGATTTATTTTAACCATATATTTTAATCATTGAGGAAAAATAAAACATATTTCTTTATGTAAAATGTAGTCCAAATGTACACCTGTGAAATGATTTCATTTTATATAGGTTGGACAATGAGATGAAAAATGTTTGTTTTTAAAAAATAATATAATTTCATTGTATTTAATATATTTATGTCAATATATCATCATGGTTATAAGAGATTAAAAATCATTTATGTCGAAATTAATAGGGAAAATCATAGTTGAGAGATATATTACTCATTTTTAAACATCTTTTAGTATAAATAGTAAACCATATATATTTTTATATTGGTTGTAAAAGAACATATATTAACTAAGAAGGAGGCTCGGGTTGGAATTTAGTTAGGTATTTTTAGGTCTAAATTTATCAAGTGTTGTGAGGAAGAGAAGAGATTATATTCCATTCTATAAGATATGTTGGTGGAAATCGTATAAATATATGAAATATTAATATATAATAGGAATAAAACTCTTGTAAAATTGATATTATATACTATATATTCAAATATTTTGAGTCTATGGTTTTCATAAATTATACATATAAAATTTAAATAGGTTTTTGTGTTGTTTTAAATATTATATTTTTGTTAAACCCCCTTTATAACCATGCATAACATTAACCATGATCCCAGATTTTTAATTCATTATTTTTCCTGAATGTAAACATATATATTATAAATTAAATGTAAATACACTACAAATCATAGGCTTGAAACATTACAATCAATGTTTTTTAAGATTAGGTTTTTATGATTTTATAAATAATTATGAATTATTATTAATAAATAAATTATATTTAATGTTATTTTCTTGACTATTAGTAAAATCAGTCATTAAATACATCAAAAAGATAATAGAATTAGAATATAATACCATTGAAAAAATTGAAATTATAATTATGAGATATAATAATGTAACTCTAATAATCCCTCAAAACACTTTTCTTTTATTTTTTTTAAATAATGTAATGACTTTTAAACTACTCATACATGCACTATATTGACATCTCATAAGCGCTCAAGGTAATTATTAATTTAATTAAAATTTAATATATTTTTATATAATGTAGATAATTTATTCATATTCTTGAAATCCATTTAATACTATTTTAAAAATATTTTAATTTTTATTAAAAAATAGTAGAGATATTAAAGAATGAAATAAGTTTTTTTTATATTGTTTACTTTATATAATATAAAAAACGTTATCAAATAAAAATACTTGTGAATTTACATTATAAATAAAATATTGAAATATTTTTTAATATCATCTCATATTAATGGACATAATATATGTTTGTTGACCTTATCAAATAGTTTTAACATAAATAACCCATTTTACTCTTTTACCATGGTGACAACATTCTTACAAAGGAAACTATTTATAATTGTAAAAAATTAAATTGTCCCCACTACTAAATTTAATATACATAATTAACAATTTGAAATACATTTTTCATTATTAATTATATATAATTAGACAAAATATATATTTTTTCAAAAAACAAACTACTATAAATTTTTTTAATCACATGTTGGTTAAGCATAAAATTGAATGTATAAATAAATAAAATTGAATTTCAATCCCTATGGAAATAATTAGAATATTTAAACTAATAAGGTTATTATTTTTATATAAAACTAAATCCAGAGTAAAAGTTTGATTTTAAACTACCATATTTAGAGAGAAGAAATTAATTATTTGTAAAAAACATCATTTCTCACAATTCACACAAAAATCAATATTTTAAACAAATATGAAAATTTTATATTGTGAAATTTTTAATGACTATTTTAAAAAAAATCCATTTTTAAAAATAAAATTTATAAAAGTGGCAGATATTAATATAAATATTCAAATGATAAATGAAATAGAAAGAGTTTTTTAGTAAAATATATTATTGAAACATAAATTTATATTATTCACATTCCATGCCACATAAAAAACTATATAAAGGGGAAATTTTTTTATTTATTTTATATATAACCTATTAATTTCATTAGAAAAATTTTACATATATTTAAAAAATAAATCTATTAGGACAAAAATACATTTCACACATAAAAATATTTTTATTTAAATAACTCTTTTCCATTCATTAAGTTTTATCTTCCTTCATAATAAATTGAAAATTAATGTATAATCATAATTAATTTTACTATAAAAAAATCTAATGAAATTTCATAATTTGGTAACTCTTTTTCAGCCTTTCAAAACAAACTACTTGGTTTTAATAGTCGTATTTAACTAATAATATTCTTATATTATATCGTGGTTCGTTTAATCTCAGTGCTACATATGGTACATGTAACCAAATATGATAATTAACTAAAACTTATTAACAAAAATCCTTTACTGTTAGAAATAATTATTATTATAAAATTAATAAATTAATTTTATTCATATTTATTATTTTTTTCTAATTTTTATTATGAGTTATGGACAACTACATTAATTTTAACATTAATAATATCCAGAAAATTAATTATAGAAAATTATTTTAATATTTTTAATCAGCATGTTCATGTTATTTGACAAGGAAAATTTCATTTTTTATCATAAAAATTGGTTATCATGATTAATTTTAATCACCACAATATAGTAAAAGGGTTATTTTAATAGTGTTTTCCAAAATGTTGTGTAATGTTTTAGAAATAAAATTAATTAGATCTATTAAAAATAATTATTATATTGTGAAGTGCATTGTGTTGCATTTGTTGTTAATGAAGTATATTGTTGTCAAGGAATGGATGGATGTCAAGGAGATTCAATATGTGAATGTCAAAGGATGTGATAGTGTTGGTGAAGAATGGAGAATGACCATGGAACTTATAGGAATGTCACTTAGGAGATTCACTAAGTGGCATAGGAGAATATGGTTGAAACAGTCATCCATAAACATCTGACGATTGTTGAGCTTCTCTTTAAGTTCAAAGAACTTGTATCAACTGGATACATTGTCACAACAATGTTTGAAGTCCATGCATTGTCTTAATAAGGATGGAGATGAGAAGGAGGATGGAGAAATTCTTAAGAAGAAGAAGAATGAAGATGAGAAGGAGAAGATGTGGCATTTGGCATTTGAGCTTTGTCACTTTGGTCACTTGTGGGACTCGAGGTCGCCACGCCAAATCCCATGGGGCCAGCCCGTGCAGCCACAGCCGAAGGAGATCATTGTGGGCACCAGTGGCGCGCCCGAGTGGCAGGGAGCGCCCACACATAAGAACTCGATGCAGGGCAGCACTGAGAGGGGCGAAGTTCAATCAAGGTGTTTCCTGCAGCAGATCTTTGATAATCTGCGAGAAAACCAGGAGAGGAATCAATGTGGGATGCGTGAATTTTACCAGGGAACTAATCGCGGCCGTACACTTGATTCCACGTTGATCCAGGCCGCACGATCCATCTCACGCACCACGATTTAATCCGAGCCACCGTTGATCATTAAAGATCTGGTCCAATGGCCTACGAGTTGTCTCCTTCCTCGAGCTCACCCGAGGCAACCCCCGACGTCCCTGCTGAACTAGTGGCGCCTCTGAGCGATGTTTTTGAGTTCCCGGCCACCATTGATCGAATTAAGGAGTCCATGGTGTTCGTCTGGCCCTACTGAACACAATCATGCTATAAAATGGGCTTGCATGTAACGTATGCAGAATTTCGAAGGAGGCCGAGGCATGCAAAGTTGCCGAGGGTGTGCCACATTGCTCGAACGCCTAAACTGAAGGCTTGCATGCGTTCGAAAACGCATGCACGTGAAGAAAGGAGAAGGAGAAGAAGTATTCGTTGAACAGAGAGAAATAAACGAGATTCTCGGCCCACGTTTAAAGATTTTCAAGGAACCTAAAATCTTGGTGGTTCATGATTTTTCCCACGCAGATGAACCGAGGCCCTCTGCCTATATAAAGAGAGGCCAAGACCTCTAGATCGCTTGCTGAAAAACTGAAGAACCGAGAGCTCCATACCTCGCGAAGTTGAAGCCACCACGGAAGAACTTGCGCGGCTGAAGTTCTCTGGGCCACCCGAGGTCCAGAAGGAGTCCCATGTGTGCCTCACTTGCGCGACAGGAAGAACCTGCGGCCGCATCCTTGCGCGCCTGTGGTTTCATCCCTCTCTGCCCGCACACTTGTGTGGAAGGAGGAAGAGCCCGCGATGGTTCCTCGCTTGCACGGCATGCCACCTGCGTGCTCATGGTAACACCCAACGCGGAAGTAGGCCCTTGCGCCCTTGAGGCTTGCGCGGCCCGCGGACAGTGTACCTTGCATGGCTGTGAAGAGAAGAAGAGCACACCACTTGCGTGCCTCCCTTGTGAAATTGGTTCCGGTGAAGATAAGGCACACCTTGTGTGTGTGTGCAAGGAGAACCCAAGTGTGTGCATAAGTGCCAAGTGAAGAACAGCTAAGCTTAAGTGTGTGAAAATTGAAGAAGAGGCCGCAGCCTTGGGTGTGTGTAAGGAGGAGAGGAAGACCACACTTTGTGTGTGTTTAAGAATTAAAAAAGATGCCAAGTTAAGTGTGTGCACATTGAACAAAGTGTGTGATTCCAATAAGGAGTGTGTGTTCCAAATGAGTCGTTACCCTTTGAGGGTTTATCACACCAAGAAGGAAGGAAAGGGGAGTGCATGCTTGCATGCATGCACGTGCACACGTGAACAAAGCTGAATCGGGTTGTGTGCATTTGAGTTATCCAAGACCAGCGGTTCTTGAAGAATTGAGAAGCCATGCAATCAGTGAATGGGGATTCAGAGATTCCATGCACTCAGTGCATGAAGTTGTTATGAAGTGAGACTGGAACCAGACTGAAGTTAAAGACATCAGTTGTCTGAGGTTTCAGTAGTTGAAGACAGAGGTCGGATCATCCAAGAAGAAGGTGATAAAGCCTGAGCATAGAGGAGAATCCATGTTCATCATAAGTGAGAAGAAGAGGAGAGCAAGTCCAGCAACCTTTATCCCGGGCTGTTGAAAATACTTGAAGAGATTGAAGAGAATAAGAGCTACTCGTGTGACTAGTGGAGCCAGGAGAAGCCCCCTGTGAGACTCAGGGTGGAGGAAGTCTTCAGCGGGATTCTGGAGGAGGCCAGTGGGACTCTGGTAACATTATGGGACGCAGTATAAAGACCCTCCTGTGGGACTCAGGAGAGATACAGTGGGACTCTGTATCGACCATTGTAATACTAACAGATTATAAGGGAGAAACTATGTTGGGGCGTATAAACAACATGGAAAAGACATAGGCCTTTGGTGCCGAACCTTTTAAATCCTTGTGTCTAGTGCCTTTTCATTACTGCATCATTCGGGAAAGGTTGAGAGATACAAGAATAGTGGATCGAGGCTTTAACCAGCCATATAGGTTTAATTGATAAGAATCAATTAGTAAAAAGTTTTAAGGGATCACTGATTCACCCCTCCCCCTCTCAGGGATTCACACTGATCTGGGCACTTCAATTGGTATCAGAGGGAGGTTACCCTTAAAAGATCCAAGGGAGTCTTTACTAAGTGCAGATTTTAGGAAGTTAGCAAATACCCTCAAATGGATATATCATCCAAGACTCAGAAAAAAAAATGAAGAAACATGCCAACAAGATGAAGAAAGCCTGTCCTAGCTGTGATGAAGTTGGAACAATGAATGATCTTCAATATGCACTCAAAAATATTTAGAAGACAGACCCCATGGAAGTGGAAAAGTGTATAGCTACAGGAATCCATGATCATCAAGAAGAAAAATTACAGCTAAAAGAAGAAGCCAATGCAATGGAAATCAATTGGAAAAAAGGGTTGGCATAACCAACACTCTCAGAAAGCTAGTGAAGGCCAAAGATGAAACTGTTTCCCTTTGCAATGAAATAATTGATGATACCACTGAAGAATTGCGAAGGAGTCTTTTTGAGAATGAAATCTTTATGATAATGGTCAAAGATGTTTTCGATGCACTGGAAAAGAGGCACAGAGTCTCAATGATTTTCAAAGATGCTCAACTAGAAGACAAAGTCAAAAGGGTAAAGGAGATGTACAATTCATTGCAAGAAATAAAAAAGGTGCATGAAGACTAGATGAATCAGCTGAAAGAAATTTGGGAAGGTAGGATAAGAACTATTGAGGATGAGAAGAACTCCCTCCACATGAAATGCTTAGAATTAGAGGTGATATTGAAAAATCAGCAATCACCCAAAGCTGAAACCTCCCAGCCAGCTGAAAGATGAAATGTTGCTACTCAAGTATGCATTGAGAAGGATGATTCCAAAATAAGGACATCCTCTAATAAAAGGGAAAAAACTTCTAAAAAGAAGTTACCATCCATCCCATCTTGTACTGATGCTTCTAATTGTGTTTCCACAAAAAGTGCAGGATGGAAGAATAACTCCAAACAAGTATGGATGAAGACAATGAAGAAAGAGAGCTCTCCTGAAACAACACAACTGCTCAAGAAAAATACCCAACAACCAGAAGGACTGAAGAGGTCAAGATTTTTGGGTCAATGTTGGTGTTGTAACAGGTATGGGCATTGTGAAAACTATTGTAGGTACAATCCTCTAAATGTAAAAGCACAGAGCAAGCCCATGCCCTGGGGGAGCAAGCCAGAGGGAAAGAGGCAACATCCACAGGTCCAGAAACATCTATTTACTGCAAATAGATTTGGGTTTCTTGACAACATATGGGATGGTTGCAAAAGTGGTCAAAAAGAAAATACATGTCAGTCTCCAACTATATCCATAGCTCAAAATAAAAGAAGATCACAGAACCTGGTTCAAAAAGATTCCTTGGGAAGCAAGCAGAAGAATGTTGAAAATGCTCCCAAGAAGACTTTGATGAAAGAAGAGAAGTCCTTGGATTCCAAATCCAAGAAGGGTGATGCATCCAGAAGTACCACCAAGAAGACATGCTTCTACTATGGAATGAAAGGACATACCATGGATATTTGTAAACAAGCCATGGAATTTAATAGAAGCGAACTAGACTCAAAAAGACAATTAATCCAGAAGAAGCAGAAGGGATTGATTGAAAATAAGTTGCCTAAGAAAGGTAGCTTAACAACATCAAAAGAACCATGTGGAACTTCCAGAACTGAGGCCACACTTACAAATTATTTACTAGTCATATGACCAAATCAGTTGCAACTTTCCAGATAACTACAAAGAGATGAATATGATGCTAAGGAAAAAAGGAAGAAAAATATTTCACATGAAGATGATGTTCTGTGTGTGAGGTGCAATCTTGCTGGTCATACAAGTAATAAATGCAAGACAATCATTCCAGCTCAAAAAGAATTTTTGAAAAGAATGAAGATTGCACCAGGGAACTCTAGTACTCAGAAGGCACTGAAAAAGAGTGGTGTCACACACAAAGAAGTTGAAGATGTAGTGAGATCCACACTAGCACAAACATCATTGAAGATAAAATGTGAAAGTGTGAAGAATGGAGAAAATGAGACATCTCGGTTGAGAGAATCTTCTCAACCTTGTTGTTCACATTGATGAACCAAGGAGGATCCATCTTATTCCCTTATACTATTGGTATTTACATGTGCTGACATTTTAGGGAATTGAAGATGGTGATCATTCTCAGCTGGAGGATGGTTTGGATAGAATTGAGTGCTCCCCTTGAGGGGGATCCAATCTGTAGAAGATGGAATTCTAAGGTTAATACCATCTTGAGAAGTGAAGGTATTCCAATCATACTTTCATCCTTTGATTCTTAATTGAATTTATCATGCCATTTAAGGGGGAGTATTGATTGAAGGCAAATGATGAAAGGGGGAGCTTTATCTTTGCACTGAACTTTCTAATGAGTTTTGTGAAGTATGTGCATGATTTAGAAATTCACTGTTATATCTGAAAAATTTCAACCCCTTGAAGCATGATCTCACATGTACAGTGAATGTTGGACAACATTGATAAATCTTGGTTACATCATTCTTGTTTTCTACACCGGGTTATCCCAAGTAGACTTAGAGTTGATCTACTAAAGGTTCTTTGCAAAAGAAAACATGTGACATCATCCCTCTCAGTGATTTTCAAGAAATTGCTTTTGAAAGGGAGGAAGTGATATTTTGAAGAGGACCACACCACACCGTTGCATTTGATTGCCAATAAGGGGGAGAAAATATCGGCACACATATTGACCCATTCATATGTGCAGATGTAATGTATTCACAACAAATACAAAGGGGGAGATTGAAGTGCACTGTGCTGCATTTGTTGTCAATGAAGTATATTGTTTTCAAGGAATGGATGGATGTCAAGGAGTTTCAATATGTGAATGTCAAAGGATGTGATGTTGTTGGTGAATAATGGAGAATGGCCATGGAACTTATAGGAATGTCACTTAGGAGATTCACTATGTGGCATAGGAGAATATGTTTGAAACATTCATCCATAAACATCTTACGATTGTTGAGCTGCTCTTTAAGTTCAACGAGCTTGTATCGACTGGATACATTGTCACAACAATGTTTGAAGTCCATGCATTGTCTTAACAATTCATGAGGAGATGAAGAGATCCATCCACAACCTCTAAGTGGATGAAGTGGATTGAATGAAGTCCATGCACTATCACATAGTGCATGTGAATTATAAATTTATCGAACTTTATCTATGATTGGATCAATGAAGAACATTGAAGAATTATGTGATTCAGGTGCTTCGGTTGATGATGAAGAAAATTATAATTTCCCTTCTCAAGTGAAGATTATATGTTAAGGTGGATGGAGAAATTCTTAAGAAGAAGAAGAATGAAGATGAGAAGGAGAAGATGTTGCATTTGGCATTTGAACATGGTCACTTTGTTTTTAAACAAAGGACATGTTCTATACTCAAGAAAATAGAAGCCACCAAGGGCCAGCCTTAAGGGTTCAACCCCAAGGCAATTGTTGGACTCGAGGTCGCCACACCCAAGGGAGAACCCATGGGGCCAGCCCGAGAGGCCGGGGCCATGTATAAGCCCCAAGGCTAGGCAGTGGTGAAGCCCGCATAGCCGCGCCTGAAGGAGCTCATAATGGGCGCGAGTGGCATGCCCGAGTGGCAGGGGTGGGCGCAAGAGCGCGCCCGCAGAAGAACTCGGTGTGGGGCGGCACTGAGAGGGGATAAGTTCAATCGAGGTGTTGCCAGCAGCGGATCTTTAATAAGCCGCGAGAAAAGCGGGCGAGGAATCGATGTGGGATGCATGAATTTTACCCAGTATCTAATCGCGGCCGTCCGCTTGATCCCGCGTTGATCCAGGCCACACGATCCATCTCGCGCGCCACGATTTAATCCCAGTCGTCATTGATCATTAAAGATCTGATCCAACGGCCTGTAAGTCGTCTCCTTCCTCGAGCTCACCTGAGGCAACCCCCGACATCCCTGCTGAACCAGTGGCGCCTTTGAGCAATGTTTTTGAGTTCTTGTCCACCATTGATCGATGTAAGGTGTCCATGGTGTTCATCTGCCCTACTAAACACAATCATGCTATAAAATGGGCTTGCATGTAACGTATAGAGACGTTCAAAGGAGGCTAAGGCATGCAAAGATTCCGAGGGCATGCAACGTTGCTCGAATGCCTAAACTGAAGACTTTCATGCGTTCTAAAATGCATTCATGTGAAGAAAGGGGAAGGAGAAGAAGTCTGCGTTGAACAGAGAGAATGAAACGAGATTCTCGACCCGTGTTTAAAGATTTTCAAAGAACCGAAAATCTTGGTGGTTCAAGATTTGTCCCACGAGGATGAACCGATCCTATCTGCCTATATAAAGAGAGGCTGAGACCTCTGGATCTCTTGCTGAAAAATAGAAGAACTGCGAGCTCCTTACCTTGCGATGTAGAAGCCATCGCGCAATCACTTGCACATATGAAGTTCTCGGGGCCACCCGAGGTCCCAAAGGAGTCCCTTGTGCGCCTCACTTGCGTGAACAGAAGAACCCGCGGCCGCATCCTTGCGTGCCCGAGGTTTCATCCCTCTCTTCCCGCACACTTGCACGGCAGGATGAAGAGCCCACGGTGGTTCCACACTTGCGCGGCGTGCCACTTGAGCACATGTGGTAACACCCTACGCGGCAGTAGGCCCTTGCACCCTTGAGGCTTGTGCGGCCCGCGGCCAGTGTACCTTGCACGACTGTGAAGAGAAGAAGGGCACACCACTTGCACGCCTCCCTTACGGTAGAGTTTTGGGTGAAGATAAGGCAGACCTTGTGTGTGTGTGGAAGGAGAACCCAAGTGTTTGCATAAGTGCCAAGTGAAGAACACCTAATCTTAAGTGTGTGAAAATTGAAGAAGAGGTTGTAGCCTTGGGTGTGTGCAAGGAGGAGAGGAAGACCACTCTTTGTGTGTTTTTAAGAATTAAAGAAGAGGCCAAGTCAAGTGTGTGAAAAGTGAACAAGTTTTGTGTGCAAAACAACAGAGGCCGAACCTAGGTGGGTGAAAAGTGTACACATTTAGAAGAAGAAGGAATTGGACATCCACAATGAAGTATAACACACTTTTAATTGTGTTAACAAATTGAACAAAGTGTGTGATTACAAGATGGAGTGTGTGTTCTAAAGGAGTCATTACCCTCTGAGGGTTTATCACACCAAGAAGGAAGGAAAGGGGAGTGCATGCTTGCATGCATGAACTTGCACGCGTGAACAAAGCTGAATTGGATTGTGTGCATTTGAGTTATCCAAGACCAGAGGTTCTTGATGAACTGAGAAGCCATGTAGTCAGTGCATGAGGATTCATAGTTTCCATGCACTCAATGCATGAAGTTGTTATGAAGTGAGACTGGAACTAGAATGAAGTTAAAGACATCAGTTGTTTGAGTTTTCAGTAGTTGAAGACAGAGGCCAGGTAATCCAAGAAGAAGGAGATAAAGCCTGAGCATAGAGGAGAAGCCCTGTTCATCTCAAGTGAGGAGAAGAAGGGATAAAGGCCAACAACCTTTATCCCAGACTGTTGAAGATACTTGAAGATCTTGAAGAGAAGAAGAACTTCTCGTGTGACTCGAGGAGCCAGGAGAAGCCCCTTGTGAGACTCAGGGTGGAGGAAGTCTTCAGTGGGATTCTGGAGCAGGCCAATGGGACTATGGTAACACTGTGGGACGCAGTATAAAGACCTTCCTGTGGAACTCAGGAGAGATATAGTGGGACTCTGTATCGATCATTGTAATACTAACATATTATAATGGAGAAACCATGTTGGGGCGTATAACCAACATGGCAAGGAAGTAGGCCTTTGGTGCCGAACCTTGTAAATCCTTGTGTCTAGTGATTTTTCATTATTGCATCATTCGGGAAAGTTTGAGAGATACAAGAAGAGTGGATCGAGGCTTTAACCAGCCATAGAGGGTTAATTGATAACAATCAATTAGTAAAAAGTTTTAAGGGATCACTGATTCACCCCCTCCCCCTCTCAGTGATTCACACTGATCTGGGAACATCATATTGTATGGATTAATAAAACATATAAATTTAAAATCATTATTAATTAATAGTAAATAATAATAAGGAAAAAAAATATTTGAAAAAAATAATTTTTTGATAATGAAATTTTTTCATTATATTTATATATTACATTTAATAGATTAATTCTTATGATTTAGATATAAATTTTTATAAATTAACTTTATTTCTGGATAGATCATGAAAATATTATCTTTGGATGAATATTTGATATTTTTCTTAAAATATTTATTTTTGTGAGAATAATATACTATACACTTTTAATGAAGTCTATTACTTTTATGAAATAATTTTTATATAATAATGTATTTAAAATTTATGAATCGTTTTTTCATGAAAAATCAATTTTTTAAGAATAAAAATTCATTTCAATTTATTATGTTTTCGTTACAAACCCATATTTGACATTTGAGAACATCTGTTTTATTTTTCTGAAAACCTATTTTTAATGTGTTATGAAATTAATATTTTAAGATTAATTTTCATCTCTATTATAAATTGTTTCTAATCATGTTAATTTCGTTATAGATATCATGAGGATGAAATTATCTAATAAGTTCTATTTAATATTTTGGTACACAAATAAATTATTTAGGAAGAAATTAGTTTCCACGGTAAAAGACAAAATAGTAAAAGATTACACTCAAAAGGTAAATGGTATATAACATGTTAGAAAAATTTCCCTATAAGATTGGTTAATTATTTTTTCATCATTAACTTATCTTATATCCATTATTGTTCATTTTTTTAACCACCTTCATTGGATATTATACCTATTATTACAAAAATTCTACTCCTCTAACATCCAGAAGGAGAGATTCACAAGCCAACATATCATAACAAAACAAAATTGTTAAAAAAAAGTACAAATAATACCAAATAACTCATAAAAAAATATCCACATATATAGGGATGTGTTCACCAAAATATACCACCATCAATGTTTTAATGAAATTTTTGAAGGAGTTATTTTAATGAGTAATGCAAAAATGATAAATCCATCATTTTTTGATTCAATTTATAAAATCCTACTAGTTATAACCCATATTATATTATTACATAATAATATAATATCAATATTATAATTTTTATACTTATGTTTTATTATATTTAGGGATAAATCATTATTACCTTTCTCAGGTCTCCTTAGAAAAAAAAAGAAAACATAATCAATTAAAATGTATGAAAAACCACATCTACAAGCTATGTATTTAATTTTTCATCACCTCCATACAATTATGGTCAGAAAGCGATATTTTATTAATAAATACTATATTTATAACATGGTTATTTCTTTAAATTAGAAATAAATTTTTACCTTCCTTTTGTTGTATGGGAAATAAAAATGTCTCTCATGTGTATGTGTGAAATTCCTCCATTAGGGAATATAGGATTTAATTATTCATAAAGAACTAACATTGATGGTTTTGGAAATGTATTTAATTATTTATTATTTTTTTTGGACATGATTTAGTCTCTTTAATGGTTTTGATAATATTCAATATACTATATCAATAATAACATTTTTTTTCATAACGAATTTACAAAATCAACTTCTTGTTGATTCCATCTTCAAAAATTATTACTATAAATATAAAGGAATGAAAATAAATGTTTATAAACCATTATAAATAATATATTATTTTATCATGAATTATATCAAATTTATGAACATTGTATCAATGAATGACAATCGACATTGTAATTTTCAATGCATTCATGAAACAATCAAAATCGCTATCATTTAGTGATGACAAGAGAATATAATCAACTAATTAAGTTACTTGAAATGATTATAAAATTTTTTTATATAGGATAATAATTATTAAAAAATTTATTAAATAGGTTATTCAGTTTTTTATTCCCATTATATTGGTGGTTAAAGAACTTTTATGAATGTTAAGAGTTAAAGTTATGGGTTTTCATCACAATTCCTAATCAATGAGGAATGTTCCATATTATATTCCTATTATTATATATGGTGTAACTTATAAAAAATAAGCATATAATACTCTTATTATTAAATTTCAATGAAAGGTATTTATAATTCCTTTCATTATTCCCTCCTTCCACCTATTATTAATCAATTATAAAAAATTTTAAGGGTTTTTCTCATCCAAATTTTCATTCATTGAGACATAAGCCATATTCAACACCTTGTTAAATTTTATGTGATGTATATAATTCAATATTAATTAATTTTAATAAAAAATTCATCAAATTAATGGGATTTAAAAATCCCTCACTAGTTCCCTTTTTAATAGTTATTTGATTCTGCAGTTACTAAATTCATAAGTGATTTCATAACTTGACATTATTTCGTATATCTGAATTATAAATCTCTTAAAATGACTTTTCAAAATTATTTACTTGTATCATATGATGATATTATGATTCCTTTCAGGAAATTGTATTTATAATTACATTTTAACATCAAATACATATTCATTAATTAATTTTTTTCTTCATAAAATTACTTGATGTTAAAAATAATTTTCATCCTATCAAAATAATTTCAAAATATTCCAGGTCCAAGTCCACATATACAACCACTATTATAATTTCTTATTTTTAAATTTAATAATATATTATTTATAATGAAATTAAAATTTCCCATAACCTCCTTTCAATTGGTATATATATCATAAATTTTATGATGTGTGTTTAAAAAATCATAGCTTTAAATATTAATATGTTTTCCCATCCAGGATCATATGTCTTAACTTCCAATAAAAATCTACCATGGAAAATTATTATGTATTTTTCAAGGCTCAATTATTGATATTTATTTTCAGATATTAGTTTAAATAATTTTAAATGCTAACTTCTCAAAAGAATCATTTCATGTTCACCCATAAGATTATTATTTTAATGATTTTTAAAATTCTTTAGGAAAGTAATACCTAGGATATAACATCTTCTTCTGATATTGTGTTTAATGAATAAATTACTTATGTAGTAGTGTTTTTAATCAAAAAATAAATCCCCATATCATATAGTTATTTAGGGGAATTTAATTTTGTAATCAACTAATCAAATTCATGAATTTGTTTTATGGGATAAGATTTAGAAATGTTACTAAACCGCTTTTATATTATGTGTCCCACATAATATGATGAATGATTTATTCTATGTGGAAAACATATATATGAAATATTAATTTGGTATGGTAGGGGTCATGTATACCCCTCTATTTTTAATGTTTTTATATATTATACGATAGTAATGCGGACCATGGATAGAATGTGTTAGCTATGTTTGCAAGAATAATAGTCAAAATAATGAAGTTATCTATACTCACATGATTTACTGTCATCGAACCCTTCTAGGAAAGAAAAACCACTCCGAAAATAAACCCCTTCTAAGGTGTCAATGGAGAATGGGAGATAATAACCAATGAGCCCCACCTCTAGTAGGCCTTGGGATGGTGACAATTACCAATGGTGCAATGGTCTCTCAATATTGGAGGCATTACCCTTTATAAGAAGGCATGATCTGGAGATATGATGTATCAACCATTATAAAATCTAGGAAATATATAAAATTAATAAAAACAACCGCATAATGAATGTATAAATAAAAACTAATACATATAAAAGTCCAAAAAATAAATCCTGATAGAATAAAATCTAAGGAGACGAAAAAACAGTATCTCCAAAAGTAGGAAGCATAAACATCCATCATGTTCCAGAGAATCCTCCAGTGAACCTAAAAATAGTTTTTATATATTTAGGTTGAGCATACAATTATACATAGTAGGAAAACCAAATTCTCTCATGCACATGTTAAATGAGTATACTAATGCACCCATGTGAAAGTAATATAACAAAATATCACCTAAACAAGTATTCTAACAATCCCAACCTCACCAAAGAACCCTCACAAAATAATTCATTTCATGTAAGGTAATATATATATGTATGTATGTATGTATAATGCACATCATTGATTGGGTACCCCACACCACTTCACACTGGTTTTCCTACACACACCCTAATGTTGAAGGTCTTCTTGATTCTACCTCTTCCTCAAGCTCCCACATTACAAATGAATCACACACACCTAGGATTTAAAAATAGTCATGTAACCTAAAAAAATAAAGATCAAAAGAACCCACCTACACAAACCGTGGAAACATACCACATCACATCCCTCCCATGAACACATGGGCCACAAACCACAATGCATATCATTCCGATGACACTTGTGAAAGTACAACATATCAAATCTCATCCTAAAGACACCTAGGAAAGAACAACATATAGAATTTGATCCCTACGACAAATGGGAAATCACAATACGATCACATCTCATCTTTAAGACACCTAGAAGAGAACATCCCGCTCATAGAAACATGGTCCTCACAAACCATACCACAACCTAACTGAATAATTTTGTGTTATATCCTCCATGAAGAGGTAGCATGGATGAGTGGGTGGCCAAACATTCATCCTCTATCTGGGATGTTTGGGACAGACACCCTTCCCCACGATGATGGGGTTGTTCGTCACATAGTGGTCAACAATGCTGGGGTGTGTATATAAATCAAAAGAATAATATGTGTGTATACATATAGACTTATAGCATACAATCCCATCTTATTGGTTCATAATAAGAACTAACTAACTCAAAAAATCCACACAATCACTGCCACAACAAAATGAATAAAAACAAAAAAATAGAACATAAACCACAATTCATTTTCAAAACATATTCCATATTATAGAGTCCCTATTTTATAAACAATTTCTAATTTATCACAGACATTTATTTCTATAATAAATATTCATTAAGAAAAATATTTCTTTTAGAATGAAATATTATTTCAAGTTTCCAACCAATTTATTTATTCATAAACATTAAAAAGATAATCAATACATCCCATAATAAATTTCCTCATTGCACATTCTCTTTGAAACTTATTAACATACAATATATATTCCATTAATAATTTGGTAGATATGAAAGAATCGACCAAATAGCATAAGCACAAAACCATACAGGCAGAACTTAAGAGAGAAGTCACAATATAGCTTTAATGAAGATATTTTTTTCATAATAGATTTTTTAAAAATAGAATTATCCTGTAAAAAACGCATTAGTGGAATAAATTCCAACCTTTTATCATTCATTAATTATTTTGTCACCTTCAACATTCCATATTTGATAAAACATTTTTTCCAGATTCATCCCAAGAACATATTTTCTATTTTAGTTACATACTTCCAATGAAATTGGAATTAATTCAAACAATATGAAACCCAACACACATTATGTTTCACCATAGACAACCCACAATTATATTACCAACAACATCACCAATTTACAGCTATATAATTTTTTATCCTCATTACACATCAACACCATAATCATTATATAGCCTCACTATACCATTACAACAATCAAATCCACACTTCTCAACCATATCCCATTTACATCCCCACACACATCATAACAGAGATACTATACATTACATCAAACCCATACACACAAACCACAACTATTCCTCACATTATAACATATATCACATCACAAGGCCTTTTCATATTTATATGTACAGTGGAACATATTAAATTTCACTACTTTATTTGATGGTGTAATCATATGAACTATCTAATACTAGGGAATCCATTAATTTTTAACAAATATTCATTACTAAAATATTATATCATAAGTGGAATCAACAACCGTTTTACACGCAAGCATTCAACAAGCCATAAACTTGTGCCCATAAATTACCCCCAATGATCATGATTTTTAGTAGGTAATTAGCACACACATTTCATAATATTTATCAAATTATTAATAAAACGGTGAGATCATATTTCACATTCTCTAACCACTTTAATTCAATACAAACTGATTCATTATGATTTTTAATCGAGTTATGACCAAGTTCATTATAGTGAAAAATAGTTGACCCATCACACAAGATACACCTTTCTAGAAAACAATAGGAAAACCAATATAGAAGAAGAATATATTTTCAAATATTTGTTGCCCCAAAATAGAGGAATGCATACAATAGGTTATTCTCTAGGAAAAACACAAAAAAAAGATTACAACATGATCCCAAAACCCTTTTAGGAAGAAGGTTCAAGGAATCAAATAACAAGGGAAAACCAAAAAAAATATCAATAAAGGGTAATGGATATCTCCACCAAAGAATGTTATAAATAAATCAACAGTTTAGATATGTTTTATATTTTCCATTAATGGTGGATCTAATCATGATAATGTGTTTTGGCCAAGTAAACGCCCTATGATCCTTATTAAAAATAATGAGGTGATTTCTGTTCTTTGAATTTGTCCCAAAACCCTTAAAACTATGTTTTAAGGGAATTTTTTTATAAAATAAAATATCAATGGGGTGAAACTTTAAAAACTAGAAAATTTGAAAACCCATTGGAATCACTCGCCATTAGAAGAAAAACCATTGCGAGTCATCATTGTGAGTCACTGGTGAGAGAAACCATTTGAATTCACCATTAGTGAGATAACATTTGTTGATTCACCGTACAGTGAGATACCATTACATGTGGTACCATCTAATGAGTCAACACATGATGAATGACTATTCAGTGAGTCCCCATTCAACATGTCACTGTTCTAATACACCATCAGGAGTCACCATTCCATGCCACCATTCATATTCGATGTTCAGATTCACCATTTAGAGTCACCATTTAGAGTCATAATTCAATGTCACCATTTGGAGTCACCATTAGATGTCATCGTTCGATGTAACTAGTCCTTATTCAACATTTCAAAACACCAGTCCTGAAACACTATTTTAACCCACCATTTGGATGAGCTGCCATTGTAAAACTGAAAATATGGAAATATATTAACATGATTCACTAATGGAATGATTAAAATGCCACAAAAACACCTCATATCACCCATGTACACATCAAATTCTAGATTTCTCATTTATTAATGGACCAAAATGATTGGAAAATTACATTAGATACCTCTCAACCTATTATTTCCCATGATAATTCAAAACCAACCCTGAAGAAGAGAGGGGGGTTCCAAACCAACATTCCTTGAGATACCTCAAAAGCTTCTCAATATATTTGGAACACAATAGGTACAACAGAATGAAGTTAAAGTGGACTCAATTCATTAAAAAAGTCTCCCAAGAGAGGTTCCTCTCAAACGTGAACATAGTCACATTTATTAGTATCATATTTCTAGAATGAAATTTATAGAAAACAAACAAATGAATTAACACCTAGTTTCGGTACACATCCTAATAAAATATATTTATATTGTATTGAAGACAAGGATTAGATTTTTGATAAGAGATAACATTGTTATACCTTTTTTCTAAAAGAATTCACTTAAAAATTCGGTAATATTAATATCTTTACATGCATTATCAACATTTTCTATCAGTAAAAATGAAATTAAAAATATTTAAAACATATCTCTATTGTGATATAAAGATGAAACTAAAATAATATGTTGAATAATAATTTTTTAACAAAAAAATATATTCAATTCTATAAATTTCACCAATTAATTTTAGTAATGGAGATTAAAATTAATGCATTATTTTTCAAATGACCTATTAATTTAAAATCTTTTATCTCAATATTTTGTTTTCAAAAATTCAATGTTCACAAAAAAATGCCGATTAGAACAATCCCATGCAGAATAATGTATTCAAAAAAAATAAAATATTTTCCATAACCCACTTTTAAATCCATTTTATAGCGTGGTATTTACCAAAATAATATTTTTGAAAACACATTTTACATATTTTGTTAAACCAATTTTTCAACAAAATGTGTCACAAGAAAACATAAGTAAAATTTATGTTTTCATAATTTCACAAATATTATTATATTATAATAATAGAACTCTATCATGGTCTTTATTGAGTTAATATTAACAAAAATTAACATAAAATTTAGAAAAAATGAATTAACATATGTCATGCAGTAAAAATATCAAATGGGTTTCTAAACCACCTTTTACAAAAATAAAATTCATAGATGATTGTCTTCAAGACAGTAATTATTAGAACATTATTATGTGGAATCAATAAGGAGTTAAAAATTTCAAAATTTCTTTTTTTTGAAAGTGCATATAATTACATTCAAGAGTATCAAATTTCATTACTCTAAAAACTTGAAAACTCAGATTAAAATAGAAAGAGTTACCAAGATCATAAAAATAAAAGGAACACATCCACCACAACATGATATTATCTACTTTGGGAGTCATTGAATTACCCACATGGTTTTAAAATATGTCATAATACAACATGTCATTATTCCAAAAACAAGTTCCCTTTCTTCATATGTTTTAGATCATAAAAAGTTTTTGAACACAAATTAATTTCAAAAAAAGTCAAAAACCAAAGAAATAGTCTATCATTCCCATAAATTTCATTATAAACTAATTTTTTCATGTGATTCAAACTCATCTTTATTATTTTGAGTATTTTAAAAATGAAAAGTGATATTATTTCAAACATTATGTATTTAAAAAAATTATGATATGTTAGGGAATCCATCAATATAATAACAATAAAACAGAACAAATAAATTTACATCTTACCACAACAACGACAAATCTCTATATTCACACATCACTACCACTTCACAACGCAGCCTCTAGCCCAAAATTACCAATAAATGAAATGTTTCACTAGAAATTTCTCACAACAACAATAATGAACCACTTTTCCATATATAATAAAGCATCCCCTTTCACATAACCACCTTTCCTCATCATTGTACACACTACCTCCAACCAGATATCATAATTATCATGACACACAATGTCTAATCAAAGAAATAAATGAATTCCCTCTCCCATGTCAAGATTTAATAAAATTTGGGAGTCACTGTCTCCCCCTCACAATTTTAATCACATAAAAGTATAATTTGTATCATTAAGGCAATACAGTTTTCTGTATTTGTATATGTAACATCCTAGGTAAATAACGTATATTAATTTTTCTTTTTATTAATATTTTTGAATAAAATATTAATATTACCTTAAATGGGATGCTATGTTCGATGCTGTATGTAGAGACCCGAAGCTTAACGGACATGAACATTACCTTACTTCTGCGGAATACTTAGTAAAAAAAACACACACACAAGGATCGTAATAGTTTAGTGTCTTTGGAAACTTGGAACGTAATCTTCTAATCGTGGTGAAAGATCTTCAACATATCCCATAAAGATATTCTTTTTTATATACCTAAAACCTTTCTTTATATCCTGGTGAAAAGAAAACATAAAAGGGTGAGCTCAAATGCTCAGTAAGGGTAAACAAAATAAATATCAATCACATCATATACTTAAGCACATAACTTTTGGAAATCATAACCTGCAAAAGAGAGCATAATTTCATAACATGGGGTAGATCATAGTAGTGAAATGTAATCACAATAATCATAACTTAAAACATGAAACTTTGTGGCATTCACACATAATCATAGATAATCATTTCTTGTTAGTCAAGACTCATTGCCAAGACTATCTTAGTGGACAAAGTCCCTTTCTGAATCGAGTAACCCTCGTTTCAGTCCTGTTTCACTGAACCGGTATAACCTACCATTCCAGCCATGTCTATCTCATGAGATATAAAATCTTTACCCAATGCATTGGAGGGATATATAGGTCCCACCCATCTTATAATGAATCATTTCTTATGTGTGCCACATAATCATAAACCATACATCATAGCGTAACCCATGTAATAAAAATGGGATTCTTAAACAACATGACATCATAAAACAATTCATATAAGATAAAGGAATTCATAAAAATATTTCCATCACAACATAATCAAATCCATGTAATAATAGGGATAAAAACAGAACCCTTTTATTATCTTAGATGGAAAATAATTTTGATAAAATACTTCAAATCCATTCTTGAGGAAAATATCCTTTCTACTTGAAAAACATTTTCCTTTCATAACATGTCTTACAATTTAAAACTAAAAGAAGTTGATTAAAAATAATCTTGAAAACTTGTAAAGGAATCTTCTTGGAAATAATTTTTTAAAAATACATTCATGCCGTATAAGTTTAAAAAAAACATTCTTCTCGAACCTTTGTCGGAGTAGTAAAAAAAGTACCTTGTACGAAAAACGACAAAAGATTCCTTTCATATCTTTTACTAAAAACTCACCGAAAGGTAAAATTGGATTTAAACAATTTTAGGTGGATGGAAATAATATTACATATTGAGGAAATATAGATGTGGATGATAAAATACACCCCAGTAAATACTAAAGTATAAACAATCTCAGATAAAAATGAGATTGTGATATTTCCCTTACCTTAGGTCCGATTTGCTTCGTATGTGTCCGAACCTCCTGTATAATGATTTAAATAATTTCATTGACTTATTAAAGAATCATATTCATTGTTATGATATCATATATGGTTCACTTATGACATTATATTACCCGTTCTTTTGTAAATTCCATGTTAAAGAAGTGTTTTGGGTAAAATCGTTTCATTTGTCGTAGGTGTTTTGACTTGTTGTTCTTGACATTATTATTACGTATATCATGATTTACTTACTTCCAGAATATAAAATATGATTTATATATCATATATATTCTGTATATATATATATATAATAGATATATAATTGAAATGAAAAACACCGTTCATGGAGACGGTAGTCCGTACGTACGCATGAACGCTGTTTTCCTTTCCTTATTGTCTTGAATGGAAGTAAGTAGATGACATACATATATATATATATATACACATAAATACATTAGATTTATAATGTCATATATTTCATTATTATTTCTTATATATACTTTATAATCATTCTTAAATGGTTAACAAGGGGAATGAATCTCATCGCGTCGTGGAGACGGTAGTCCGTACGTACGCACGAGCGATGATATCATTTCCATAAATATTGAATTGAATTGGAGTGGATTATACAATATATCAGAATCAATATGATGTTTTAATAACTATGTATAGTTATTATTTACACCATTATACCCATCCATGTAAGGTGGTGGTGGAAAATAGATTACACCATGGCGTGGAGACGGTATTCCGTACGTACGCACGGGCGGTGATTTCTTTTCCCGTAGGATGGATAGATGCTGAAATAGGGTTGTTTCATACTTATAATAACATATCAGTATATGAGTGATACTGATGTTATTACTTCATAATGAAACAACCTAAGAAGAAGAAGTGGAAGAAGAAATAAATACGAAACAATTGGTAACGGTAATTACCTCTTCTTTGAAGCGCCTCTTTGAGACCTCCTCTTAGGGCACTAAAATTGGTCTTTGAGGAAGACCAGAACCTATAGGATGTTGCTAGGGAAGTGGAGAAGAGATTTTGTCAGGGGTTGGCCGAGCTTGAGTGCTCAAATTGGTGTGAGGAGGAGGGGGAGGAGGTGTCCTTTTATAAGGGAGGAGAGGGGCACCTTAGGAATATCTGAAAATATTATTTTTTATTAAAGTCAAAATCGGTTTATAATGGTTCCAAAGGGTCTTATTTCGAAGCTAAAGTGTGGATGGGTCGAAATACTATCATCAAATAGGATTTAGACAAGTTTAGGGTATTATTTTAACCTTATCAATTAGATTTAACTGTAAGTTAAATAATTTAACTTTTACCGTGTCTTTTTGTTTTCTTTCACTATATGGTTAATACACTTACTATAACATGCCAAACGATCCCAAATTGTATATTATTAATACATATATCCTTATCTAAGTAATTTTGCCGAACCTTAGATTTTTAGGAATAAAATAACAATTAATAATATAATATTTGATTTAAAAACTATTTTGTGTCAATTTTGACACTATTTGATATATGATTTTTTTAAAGTCATAACAGAATTATATTTTCGAACCAAGTTGATTCAATCAACACTAATATATCATAGTAACCTATAAAATTAGTGGAATTCATAAAAGTCTCAAATTACATTCATTTGAGCATTTATAACATCAATTATGTTAATATTTCCTTAAAAGGGTAATTACTGCATCATCTTTGTGTCATAAATAAAATAATTTATTTAAAGTCTAAAAATTATAAATAAAATATCATTATGTAGTAAATCGTTTTATCTTTCTAATGAATATTTATAGTCTAATTTATCTTTTGTATAACCCCATATTAAAAATGTTTTAGTTATTAAACTTTGATTTTAACTATTTTAACTATTCATTAAATAAAATAAAATTAATTGTCATAATCTAATCCAAGTGGACCTAAATGGTCATATTATATTCATAAGGTTGTTTTTGGTCGAATTACACTTATCCAATAGAATTAGGACATGTGTTAGGGTAATAGTAATATCATATTTACCCTTAGTTACCCTATTTACTATTAACCGTGGTAAAAAAAAAGTAAAAAGTTACTATTCACCAAAAAATATTTTCATCTCATTGAACCACATTTTAGTCCTTGATATTAACCGTGTCTGTCGGATTTTTGAAATTCCATTCACAGCAGCGGTAAAATTATGTTTTATGCAAAATTCAGTTTTTAACCTACCACTTAGTGGTTTCACTATTCATCAAAAATTGAAAGTTTTCAGAAAAATACCAAAATTTCATCCTAAGCTATATTTCATATTCCGAATTCAAAAATGAAGTCTATTTTACCAAATTCATAACATAGAAGTTGCATTAATAAATTTTATAATTAAATCCCGCTGTTAAAACAAATAGTGTGTTTTTAAAAACAATATCTACCAAAAGATTGACACTTGATTATGTCTGGTTTAAATGTTAAATTACATCCAATGACCAACATCATATTAAATTGTAAAAATATATTCTAAATTTACTTTAAAACCACTAAATTTAATGATTTATCACTATTAATTATTTTGATAAAAAAAGTTGTTTTTAATTATAATCTAGTAATTTTCACTATTCATCAGAATATGAAAGTTATTCGAAAAGTACCAAAATTTCACCTTAGGCTAAATTCGATACTCCGAATCCAAAAATGAAGTCCATTTTGAGGGCTAAAAATTCCTAAAATTTTAAAAGGTGGTTATTACTATTCATAACGGCTAGTTATAATAATATTTTAATAGCATATCGTTGTTTAGTGAAACTTGGTGTTGCGTACAACACACGCTATCGTGGAAGGTCGTGATTGCGTGTAATGGAAGGAAATTCAAGGATGCGTGTTGTGAAATCTTCTTTTGGTGTAGCGTACAACACAAGACATTAATGAAATTAAAAATAATATTTTTCATAAAATCTCGGGGTGTCACATTCTACCACCCTTAAAATGAATTTCGCCCTCGAAATTCATCGGGGTTATAAATGGTTTATTATTCGAAAGTTTCTTTAATAGAAACCCACATCGTAAAAAGGAATATCAAAACAAATCTTTAAAAACAAAAGTATGAAACTTAATGGTTACCCAAATAAACTAGTCACTGGGTTTCCACATAGGTGAAAATATGGATATTGAAGAGAAATCTAACCATCATGTTCTGATGGAGAGTGGTAGAGAACATGGCTATGGAAAAGCCAGCAATCACAAAGCCATAAATTTCTGACGATCTAAGGTACCATATGATTCATCAGATATAAGATCACTAGGAAAACATTTTTGGTTTTCAAGATCATTTCCCTAAAGTTGAAAATTTTCATTAGAATAAATAATTACTTTATTTTGGTACAATCTCACTATTGTTCGTTCCTAGAACAATTTCCACTTAATCTCTTAAATAAATGAAATTGAATTTTTTATTCGTGAAGTGTTAGCAGATCATGTGATAGAATGACGGGTCATTCCATCTGTCTCAAACAAAAGGTTAGCAAAAATTATATACATAAGTCGATCTATAGTGAGATTAGTCATACATGGTTCCTAAAATGAACTTATACTTCATATATCATACTGCATAATATAATAAAACTAGTTTCTACTAATCAGGGACTTCCTGTAGGCCAGTGGTAGGCGATAAAGGCCAGTCGCATTTCGGTTGTGGGTTCGATTCCCACAGCCTTGTCTGACGCGATGGGCTGTTGCCCGTCCTGCAGGTTGTCCTTTTTCTAAAACTACATTACTATAACATCCCACCAATAATATCGAAAATCTTCTATCCTTAAAAAATACTAACTTATTCCAACATAATCCATTCCAATCTTTAGGCTTATCCATAATACTGCAGTCCACTCTCATAACATAGTGAAAACGATTACCAGAGATTTAACGCCATCTTCGATCCCCATATATCATAAGATATGTTTTGTTGGTCACATTCCAAACATTCAATGTCTTTAATCATGTATTCTCTTGAATACCTTAGTGAAAACATGAATGCAGTTAAAAGTTAACACTTTCCACATACCAAAATCCAAAAATTCTCTATACTCAAACCATGATATAACCTTCTCCTTATATCAGTCATGAGCTCATGAATACAATCAAACACCTCATTATCTTATTATTCCTTCATTATGCACATATCATCTAAATTCCAAAAATATCTGAATAACCTTTCATGGATAGTGGTACCATTAATCATACACTTTCATAACTCAAGGAAAGACAATAGTGTAACAATCCTTAGATGTCTCTTTATTCCATAGTACCATGAGATTTCTTATACAACATTACACATGATAAACATGTAATCATTCCAATACATTCTTAAACCATTGACTGAGCTTCAACAATTCTTTCATCTCACATATCATTTGTAGTCTCTTCATCATCATCAACATAAATACTTCCCATACGACCATACTGATTATCTTCATGAGACTTTCCCTTAGGGCATTGGTTTGCATAATGCCCATACATTCCACATTTAAAACATTTAACCATTTTTGATGTCGTAGAAATACCATTATCCTCATCCATGGTGTTAACTGAACCTTTTCATTTTCACTTACTTGCTTTGTGTCCTTCTTTTCCACACCCAAAGCATCTTCCAGTTCCTTTGAAACATTCTCCTTGATGCCTCTTCCCACATGATTTACATAGGGGAAATTGAACTTTCTTTCCTCTATGATCATCATGAAACTCCATCTTTCTCTTATTAGCCGAGTCAGGAAACTTACCAAATTTTACTTTATTGATCATATTATGAGATTGCTGATTCGGCATAATAATGATGTTTGGACTTCCAAATCCCATTTCATTATGAAGAATATCATTCCATTGTCCATCATATCCTCTATTATCGTGAATCATCTTGTTTCCAGCCATTTTCTAAAACCCAAAAAGAATAGTGTGAGAGGCAAAAATCATAATAAAGGGGGAGTAACTTCAATATCTAATATATTTGGTTTAATATAATATCGTTACCATAGTTCTAGGACTATATCCTATACGTATACTTATCCTTAGGGCCATCCCTAGACATACCTTAGAAATATCTCTAGGGATCTCACTAACGTTTTCACATCCTAGTTTCCAAAGGTTGACTAAACCTTTCCTCTGATACCAACTGTAGAGACCTGAAGCTTAACGTACATGAACATTACCTTACTTCTGCGGAATACTTAGTACAAAAAAACAACACACACACAAGGATCGTAATAGTTTAGTGTCTTTGGAAACGCGGAACGTGATCTTCTAATCATGGTGAAAGATCTTCAACATCTCCCATAAAGATCTTCTTTTTTTTATACCTAAAACCTTTCTTTATATCCTGGGGAAAAGAAAACATAAAAGGGTGAGCTCAAATGCTCAGTAAGGGTAAACAAAAGAAATATCAATCATATCATATACTTAAGCACATAAATTTTGGAAATCATAACCTGCAAAAGAGAGCATAATTTCATAACATGGGGTAAATAATAGCAGTGAAATGTAATCACAATAATCATAACTTAAAACATGAAACTTTGTGGCATTCACACATAATCACAGATAATCATTTCTTGTTAGTCAAGACTCATTGCCTAGACCATCTTAGTGGACAAAGTCCCTTTCTGAATCGAGTAACCCTCGTTTCAGTCCTGTTTCACTGAACCGGTATAACCTACCATTCCAGCCATGTCTATCTCATGAGATATAAAATCTTTACCCAATGCATTGGAGAGAGATATAGGTCCCACCCATCTTATAATGAATCCTTTCTTATGTGTGCCACAAAATCATAAACCATACATCATAGCATAACCCATGTAATAAAAATGGGATTCTTAAACAACATGACATCATAAAACAATTCATATAAGATAAAGGAATTCATAAAAATATTTCCATCACAACATAATCAAATACATGTAATAATAGGGATAAAAACAGAACCCTTTTATTATCTTAAATGGAAAATAATTTTGATAAAATACTTGAAATCCATTCTTGAGGAAAATATCCTTTCTACTTGAAAAACATTTTCCTTTATTAACATGTCTTAAAATTTAAAACTAAAAGAAGTTGATTTAAAATAAACTTGAAAACTTGTAAAGGAAGCTTCTTGGAAATAATTTTTTAAAAATCCATTCATGCCGTATAAGTTTAAAAAAACATTCTTCTCGTACCTTTGTTGGAAAAGTCAAAAAAGTACCTCGTACGAAAAACGACAAAAGATTCCTTTCATATCTTTTACTAAAAACTCACCGAAGGGTAAAATTGGATTTAAAAAATTGTAGGTGGATGGAAATAATATTACATATTGAGGAAATATGGATGTGGATGATAAAATACAACCCAGTGAATACTAAAGTATAAACAATCTCGGATAAAAATGAGATTGTGATATTTCCCTTACCTTAGGTCCGATTTGCTTCGTATGTCTCCGAACCTCCTGTATAATGATTTAAATAATGTCATTGACTTATTACAGAATCATATTCATTGTTATGATATCATATATGGTTCACTTATGACATTATATTACCCGTTCTTTTGTAAATTCCATGTTAAAGAAGCGTTTTGGGTAAAATCGTTTCATTTGTCGTAGGTGTTTTGACTTGTTGTTCTTGACATTATTATTACTTATATCATAATTTACTTACTTCCAGAATATAAAATATTATTTATATATCATATATATTCTGTATATATATATATATAATAGATAGATAAATGAAATGAAAAACACCGTTCATGGAGACGGTAGTCCGTACGTACGCATGAACGCTGTTTTCCTTTCCTTATTGTCTTGAATGGAAGTAATTAGATGACATACATATATATATATATACATAAATCCAGTAGCTTTATAATGTCATATATTTCATTATTATTTCTTATATATACTTTATAATCATTCTTAAATGGTTAACATGGGGAATGGATCTTATCGCGTCGTGGAGACGGTAGTCCGTACGTACGCACGAGCGATGATATCATTTCCATAAATATTGAATTGAATTGGAGTGGATTATACAAGATATAAAAATCAATATGATGTTGTAATAACTATGTATAGTTATTCTTTACACCATTATACCCATCCATGTAAGGTGGTGGTGGAAAATAGATTACACCAAGACGTGGAGACAATATTCCGTACGTACGCATGCGCGGTGATTTCTTTTCCCGTAGGATGGATAGATGGTGAAATAGGGTTGTTTCATACTTATAATAACATATCAGTATATGAGTGATACTGATGTTATTACTTCATAATGAAACAACCTAAGAAGAAGAAGTGGAAGAAGAAATAAAGATGAAAGAATTGGTAACGGTAATTACCTCTTCTTTGAAGCGCCTCTTTGAGAACTCCTCTTAGGGCACTAAAATTGGTTTTTGAGGAAGACCAGAACCTCTAGGATGTTTCTAGGGAAGTGGAGAAGAGATTTAGGCAGGGGTTGGCCAAGCTTGAGTGCTCAAATTGGTGTGAGGAGGAGGGGGAGGAGGTGTCCTTTTATAAGGGAGGAGAGGGGCACCTTAGGAATATCTCAAAATATTATTTTATATTAAAGTCAAAATCGGTTTATAATGGTTCCAAAGGGTCTTATTTCGAAGCTAAAGTGGGGATGGGTCGAAATCCTATAATCCAATAGGATTTAGACAATTTTAGGGTATTATTTTAACTTTATCAATTAGATTTAACTCTAAGTTAAATAATTTAACTTTTACCGTGTCTTTTTGTTTTCTTTCACTATATGGTTAATACACTTACTATAACATGCCAAACGAACCCCAAATTGTATATTAATAATACATATATCCTTATCTATGTCATTTGGCTGAACCTTAGATTTTTAGGAATAAAATAACAATTAATAATATAATATTTTATTTAAAAACTATTTTGTGTCAATTTTGACACTATTTGATACATGATTTTTTTGAAAGTCATAACAGAATTATATGTTCGAACCAAGTTGATTAAATCAACACTAATATATCATAGTAACCTAGAAAAGTAGTGGAATTCATAAAAGTCTCAAATTACATTCATTTGAGCATTTATAACATCAATTATGTTAATATTTCCTTAAAAGGGTAATTACTGCATCATCGTTGTGTCATAAATAAATAAATTAATTTAAAGTATAAAAATTATAAATAAAATATCATTATGTAGGAAATATTGTTATATTTCTAATGAATATTTATAGTCTAATTTATCTTATGTATAACCCCATATTAAAAATGTTTTAGTTATTAAACTTTGATTTTAACTATTTTAACTATTCATTAAATAAAATAATATTAAATGTCATAATCTAATCCAAGTGGACCTAAATGGTCATATTATAATCATAAGGTTGTTTTTGGTCGAATTACACTTATCCAATAGAATTAGGACATGTGTTAGGGTAATAGTAATATCATATTTACCCTTAGTTACCCTATTTACTATTAACCGTGGTAAAAAAAAGTAAAAAGTTACTATTCACCAAAAATTATTTTCATCTCATTGAACCACATTTTAGTCCTTGATATTAACCGTGTCTGTTGGATTTTTGAAATTCCATTCACAGCAGCGGTAAAATTAAGTTTTATGCAAAATTCAGTTTTTAACCTACCACTTAGTGGTTTCACTATTCATCAAAAATTGAAAGTTTTCAGAAAAATACCAAAATTTCATCCTAAGCTATATTTCATATTCCGAATTCAAAAATGAAGTCTATTTTACCAAATTCATAACATAGAAGTTTCATTAATTAATTTTATAATTAAATCCCGCTGTTAAAACAAATAGCGTGTTTTTAAGAAACAATATCTATCAAAAGATTGACACTTGATTATGTCTGGTTTAAATGTGAAATTACATCCAATGACCAACATCGTATTAAATTGTAAAAATATATTCTAAATATACTTTAAAACTACTCAATTTAAGGATTTATAACTATTAATTATTTCGATAAAAAAAGTTGTTTTTAATTATAATCTATTAATTTTCACTATTCATCAGAATATGAAAGTTATCCGAAAAGTACCAAAATTTCACCTTAGGCTAAATTCGATACTCCGAATCCAAAAATGAAGTCCATTTTGAGGGCTAAAAATTTCTAAAATTTTAAAAGGTGGTTATTACTATTCATAACGGCTAGTTATAATAATATTTTAATAGCATATCGTTGTTTAGTGAAACTTGGTGTTGCGTACAACACACGCTATCGTGGAAGGTCGCGATTGCGCGTAATGGCAGGAAAGTCAAGGATGCGTGTTGTGAAAGCTTATTTTGGTGTAGAGTACAAAACAAGACATTAATGAAATTAAAAAGAATATTTTTCATAAAATCTCGGGGTGTTACAGCGTACCCAATACGCAACAACGAGTTTTTGAAATCTTACAATGCACACCAATAATATATTAATATTATTCCAAATGGTAGTTCAAACATAGAAATTGTATTCGTGGGAATGAATAAGAAAAACTAAAATATGATTATATATTTTTGTTAAATGTTTTTATATTTATCCAATAATAGATAAAGGCTTTAAATAAGAAAAACTTCAATTTTAAGCATAAATACTTTAATATTCACTAAAATGTCGATTTATCGCCATTTGATGGAGAACCCTCATTAAAAATAGTTTTGGTCACACTTATACATTTTATTGGACCAAATAAAATCCTTCTTTATAATTGGGACATAAAAATTTACTTTTTGTATGTTTTTGTTATATTTCCGATAAAGTTCTTTTTTTAATGAATAGTGAAAATGTTGTATTTTGATTCAAAACCTCCTTTTAATCTAATTTATTTATACTATTAGGTGATATTTTGAATTTGTTTTAAAGTGAAATTATAATATATTAGTATCATTTAATCCAATGGTGGACTTTGAAATTAATTTCACCTTGAAATTGGACATAAACAAATGCCAATCTTTTGAAATAAATTGTTTCTTAAAAACACGCTATTTGTTAGGAAAACGGGAGTTAATTTTTAAATTAATTAATTATCCTTATATTATTTGAATTAGGTAAAATATAAATCAGTTTTTAATTTGGAATATCGAATATAGCTTAGGGTGAATTTTTGGTATTTTTCTGAAAAAACATCAATTTTTTATGAATAGTGAAACCACTAAGTGGTAGTCAAGCAAACTGATTTTTTGTTTAAATGAAATTTTACCACTTATGTGTTTTGAATTTCAAAAATCCAACATACATGGTTGTCTTTAGTATCTAAAATGTGGTTCAATGAGATGGATTATTTTTTTGGTGACTAGTAACTTTTTTTCATAAATCGTGATTAGAGGTAATTAGTATAATTTAAGGTAAAAATGATGTTATTATAATATGAAAACACCATGACACTTTTCCTACCCCTATTGGATGTGTCATGTCCGACAATTACAACACATTTTTTAATTTGGGGGACCCCATGGAGCCACTTGGGTGGGATAATGACATTAATTCCTTTTTTAAAGTAAAAGTAAAAATGACACAAACATGTATTGTTTTACTAAAACAATTTTTACATTGGGTTATACAAGTCATATTTTTTACAATAAATATTTTTTAGAAAGCTAAAAAGATTTTATACATCATGGTACTTTGTTTTATAAATTTTAGACATTAAATAAATTATTTTATTTATGACATCATGATGATTCAACAATTACTTCAAAAATGAATTGTTTAAATAAAATAAAAAGATAACATGACATCTAAGACATACACATGACAAAAAACTATTATATGAGTATAATTCTAACCCTTATAACCTTATCATCTAAATATATCTTTGTGGGACCACAAAAATCCAAAAAGGTGTTTCATAATAATATAACATTCATGATTTCCAAAAGAGCCCCTCCTCTCCTCTTATAAAAGGGCCCCCACCTCTACCACCTTTCCCACACATCTCAAGCCTTTGGATCAGCCAACCTCTTCCCAAAAACTCTCTTCACATCCTTCTACTAATCCTATAAGCCTCACTTTGGGCAGAATCTTTTACAAGTAAGCCTTTGGGCTCAAATCAAAAAGAGTTACTCTTTTAAAGGTAATGCTTTCTCTAATGTTCATTTGTTTTATTTTGCTTCTCCAACCCCCTAAACTCTTTTTATTCCATTCTTTCGTAACAACACCAGTATCTCCTATACACTAGAATGTTTTTATGATATGGATTCGACCTACACATACACACACCTACATCTAATGGTTAAGGAACATACTATTTCCTTGGAAGGCGAATTTCTGCCTCACGAAACGATGATTGTTCAATATTCTTCTAACACCATTAATGGTGGGCATTATGATTTCACTGTATTTATATATGATATATATTGAGTTTATGTTTTCTTTATGATTCTGTATTTTTCATTTATGCCATATCTATATGGATTCCATTATGGGAAAACACGATATCTTCATTTTAGGAAGTGCGGACTACTGCCCCCTCAAAGTGATTTGATTCGTTAATGCCATATGTGGGACGTATAAAGGATGGAGTTAATGATTTTATATATCATGTTATACTGTAATTATAATATAACCATGTACCATTTTGTTTTAATTCTATTAAATTATGAAATAGAAATGAAAGTTGCATTCATGCGTTTGTACGGAGTACCGTCTCCATGAACGGTGTGTTTCATATATCATGTCCAAATGTTATATACTATTATATGTACATATATATAATGGATTTATATGATATATATTACATCTAAATTATGAATATAATTTTGTAATTATAATATATATATCTCAATTATTTTAATTCCATTAATATGACAAAGAAATGGAAGTAGCATTCATGCGTACGTACGGCTTACCGTCTCCATGAACGGTGCATTTCATTTCTTAACTATAAATGATTATGTAATATTATAAATGTGTGTATATACTGGATATATATGATATCTAAATCATTAATATCATTCTTTATATAATGTATATTTGACTATACGAACAACATGTATGTGTAAGAAGTCCATTTTGGACTTAAGAACCAAATATCGTCAAAACGAACATTATTAACTTTAATAATTACATAGTGTTCATAACACATTAATAATTGATATAAAAGGAATAATGAACTTTAAAAAGGTTATTAATAATGTAGAAATTAACTCATGTTTAATATTCAGGAGATTATAGAAATATTGAGTCAAGTCGGACACAAGGTAAGGGATCCTACCTATCTCTTTATTTTCAAGTACTCTCTTTTATGTCATTCCTTTTATGCACCATGTTCTTATGTTGGAGGATGTCTTTTTATGTTCCTATAACTATCCAATTTATGTTAATATGATAATATAACCTCTCTTGCTCTCATCAATTCATTTTATGAATGTTTCAGTAGTGCCGTTAGGCTGCCGAATTTTTGTAAAGGATTCATTCATTCTTCTCATTTTCAGTGTTCTATTTTCATGTCAAGTATTTTTAGTTCCTTGTTCTTATGTTTGGGTATGATATCTATATTCATCATACTGTACATTTATGTTAATATTATGAGATACCCTATTTGATCTCATCAATCCTTTTTTGGGAGTTTTAAGTGGCGTTGTTAGGCTGCCGAATTTTCATAAGGGGATTTTTCATCTCACTTTTATTCCCATGAGATTCATGCTACATTTTCAACTACTTCCTTTTGGGTGGATTATTTACTTCCCATGATTGAATTCTTTTTGAAATATAATCTAATATATGGGTATTTACAACTTCATTGCATGACCCTAATTTCATGGGGTGTACGTTTCGAAAGTTACCCAAATCGGTAAGGGATTCTTTCACCCTCCTCTTTTTAAAAGACTTTATTTTGTTATGACTTTTAATTTACATCTTTTTATGTTGGGATATGTTATTCTATATTCTTATTGACTTAAATTTTATGTCCAAGTTATGAGATACCATTTTCTCTCTCATCAACTAATTTTTTTAATTTTATCGTGACGCTGTCAGGCTGTCGAATTTTACCAAGGGAACTTCTTAACCCTATTTTGATTTCTTTGGGTTCAACATGTTGTTATTGAATATGTCATCCTTTGAATATGTGTGAATTACCTTTGATTGTTTCACCCTTAATATCCACTTATATTGGGTGTATTTATATTTTTCACACATAAGTATGAGTTTGATTAATCCTTAATTTAAGGATACCTTTTTTATAAGGGATTTCGTCTCATTTTACATTTCTATTGAGACTTCGTTGTTTTTATGCACCAATTCACTCTTATATGGTGTATATAATGTCCTTTGGAATATTATATAATGAATTCAATTTATTCTCATGATATTATACTGTTCTGACTAAATTTTATTCCTCAAATATTTGTATTCAAGTGTCTCTCATTTTGTTAAAAACCCTTCAACTAAAATTTCATTTTAAATGTTCTTATAAATATTTCTAATTAGTATACATGTTTTCAAAATGGATTTAAGGATATTTTTATATGGATATTAACGCTTTAAAATTTTAAAAGGTTCAAAGTGGTATGAGACACTTTGATTCAAAAGTTTCTTTATTAAATGTTTTAAATGGTTTTGAAAAATGGTTTTTAGAACAGATTCATTACTTCAATATCATAAAATGTTATATTGTTTTTACAATATGGGAATGTTATCTTTCCATTATGATTAAGTTATGTGCTATGATTATGTTATGGTTCTTTGGAGTTGTTTATGAAGACGGGTGGTTCCGTGATAAACTAAGGGCGGGTGAGCCTGATATAGCTCTCCAATGCATTGGGTAACGTGAAGGAGTTAAACAGTACGGTTTCTATGAAGAGATTTAAGGAAATATACTATGATGAGTATTCCATACATAACCAAGAGGGTTACTCCCTACGTAAGAATGTTATGAATTCCTCAAGTTACATTTATGTCTTATGATTTCTATGAGTTATTCATAAATGTTATGATTTCATGAGGTATGTTGAAGTGATTATGTTTTCTGTGTAAAGTATGATTTCATTGACTCTTATATATACATGGACTAATGTTTCAATTCCGTATTGTTATAACCCTTACTGAGCTTTTTGTGCTCATCCCTAGTTTTTGAAATTTTTTTCACAAGACATAATGTGGAATAGGGTCAAGGATGGGATCAAGGAAGTGTCATTCTATCTAAACATGGAACTAGACATGACTCATTTGTTCAAGAGTTTTTATCTTGTGAAAATGGAAACTGTGTAGATGTATCTACTTTGTAATCTTTTGGAATGTAATAGTTATTTCATAATTCTCTAAAACTCTAAACCTGAAAATATCTTCAATGCGAATTATTCAATTTAATTTAAGATTATGTAAGGTTTAAGGATGGGGCCTTATAGTTGCTATTAGAGATCGGTTTAGATAACATTAAAGGTTAGGGTATTCTGTAAGCACAAGTGACATAATAATAATAGTTAGAAAGTGTCATATATTTAGATAAAGTGAATGGGTTTAAGATAACATGAATAATTATATCATAGTAATTACCCTCCTTATGAGATATTATATGATGATTTTGTTGATATACTCACACTTACTCTTTTTGGTTTTAGTAAATGGGTTGATCTAGCAGGAACCAAAGTGACAATGGGTTTGAAGGAAACTGTGATGGGGATTCAATGAGGAATCTCATGGTATTTATAAACCAACTATCAAGGAGTAATGATTAACCACTTGAACCATGGCGAGTTCTTTAAGGCATCATGTATGAGAGAACCAACTCGATGTGGAATATTAGGTAATAATTATAAATGTAACCATTAGGGTTTATATGATCCTTACTTTTGAGGTAATTATGGGTTACTATATGTTGTGATGGAAAATGAAAGGTATGCGTTAAAATTGAGGTTAAAATATGTTAGAGTTATTATTAATGATTTATCTCTTTTTGGGGAATGTTTTAAGAATTATATAGTTTAGGAAAAGGGAAAACACGCAGACCGTGTGGCAACCCGTCGCGTCGGACAAAGCTGCGGGAATCGAACCCACAACCTAAGTGCAACTGGTATTTATCGCCTACCACTTGACTACGTGAAGTCCCTGGTTAGTTTGACTAATTCTTTTTAGTTAGATGATTTTATGAATCAAGAGTAAGATGATTTTGGGTTAACTATGTAAATGATTAACCTATCATATATGATATGTGATAGGCTAATTACTTTTCATTAAGAGACTTTAAAAGAAGATGATGTTATTTTGGAGAAAAATGTTATGATTTATCTTGAAAGACTATGTGATTAAATCCTTCAATGATTTGTGTTTCAATCTTAGTTTGTAGAATTTTATGGACAATTTTTTATCGAATGGTCTTTGTTGAACTTTGGGTTTTGGTTGGAAAATTTTTGGAGATTAAGAATAGTTTTTCTTTTTATAATGGGTTTTCTTTTTTGGGAATTATCTGATATTGTACCAAACATTTTGGTTCTGGTTTTGGTTTTGGGATAAAGGCCTGGGAGATATATGGTTCTCTTTTTTTGATTAGGTGATTCTCAAAACGTTGATAATAGAACTCTTAATGTGAACATGTCTTCTTACTCGTCCTTTGGAGAAAATATGAGTTTGTGTAAGAAATCAAGTAAGAGTTGAAAGTCAACATGACAAGTAATTATGTTTCTTCATGTTTAAGTTAAGTTCATAAAAAAATTACTCAAAGAAATGTAACTTAAAACAAAAATTTTGTCTGTTAGCTTTTCCTACTAGGGAATCCAAAACTGTTTAACCCATCATATGTTTGTAATTTGCTTGTTGTTAACAATCTCCTAATCATGTTTTCAATCATTCTCCATCTGACCTTGATGGTTTGTTTTTTCCTCCATATCCATATTTTCATGGAATCCAAGTACATTTTGTCTTGGGTGACCTTTGTACTTGTCTTTGTATCTTTTAAAGTGATAGTTTAATTGACTTCTTTTCCGATGTGGGACTTTCAATGAAGTTTCTGAGCCCAATTTTTTAAATTGCGAGGATTCAATTCCCAAAAGGGGGGAAGGATGTAACATCGTAGGTAAATAATGAATATTACAATTTCTTTTTATTAATATTTGTGAATAAAATATTAATATTACCTTAAGAGGGATGCTATGTTCAATGGCATACCAAATACGCAACAACAAGTTTTTGAAATCTTACAATGCACACCAATAATATAATAATATTAATCCAAATGGTAGTTCACACATAGCTGTTGTATTGGCGGGAATGAATAGGAATAACTAAAATATGACTATATATGTTTGTTAAATGTTTTTACATTCATCCAATAAAATATAAAGGCTTAAAATAATAAAAGAATTCCATTTTAAGTAGAAAAAATTTAATATTCACTAAAATGTCGATTTATAACCTTTTGATGGAGAACTCTCTTTAAAAATCGGTTTGGACACTCTTATACATTTTATTGGACCAAATAAAATCCTTCATTAGAATTGCGACATCAATATTGTAATGCCCCGACCCCAGCTACCCAGAGTCGGTGCATTACTTCGTAACATTGGCATGATCACAAAAGATCAAGTCTCGAAAGACCGATTAGTTTAGTAGCCATGGCAACACTAGATACATTCATAAATGTTACATTACTACACAAAGTGAAAAACTATAATAACATAGTCTCCATAGTCCACACTTCTATCCTCTTTGGACTATCCCTGCAGGTCATTCATAAAATACTTCCTCACATCCTGGAAAATATTAAAACATTGAATGGGGTGAGCTCAGATGCTCAGTAAGGATAACAATATAGCGGAAGCTTTCATAAATAAACATTAACATTTAAGGCAATGTATAACTAAAACAAAAGCCTTTTAAACTTGAACATTAGCATAATATGGCAAAAGTAAACTGAAATAATGCCATTTACTTACTCACATGGATATTCTACTAGTCGAATAATCACATGAAATATCAATAACCACTTCCATAATGAGGGAATGTATAATGCCAGACATTCTGAAACATTTTGTCAAGGCCTCGACCAAGACGTCTAAAATGATTAAGGCCTCGGCCAAAACCATAAATCAAATTGGGAAAGGGCCTCGGCCAATTCCACGTCTAGTTGTCTCATGAGACCTACCGATGCATCGAGGAGCTATAGCGGGCTCCACCCGTCACTTATTAAGTCCAATACATTCCTCATATGAATAGGTTTAAACATAACATAAATATTCATATTAAAACTAGCATACGAAATGTCAACAATTTCTCCATAAACTATGGATGGTATAAAAATAACACATCCATAGTAAAATATTTCACAAAATTTTCAATGGAAGTTTTTTATCATAAATCAATTTCAATTAAACTTAAAACCCATCAAAGGATGTTGACATGGATGAAATCAAAGCTATTTGAGAAAAAGATCTCTATTTTTTGAAATCATTTAAAAGTCCCATAATTATAAAATAATACATTTACTTTGAAAATATTCTTATAACCATGTAAGGGAAGCTTCGATGACATTATAATGGCGGAAAATAGCCGCACCCGCCGTATAAGTTAAAAAACATTCTTACCTTAAATTTGTCAAAAGGGTCAAAAAGTACACTGTTTGGAAAACGACGGTAAGATTCCTTTCAAAAATTTATAAGGGTATAAATGACCTTAACCCATTTTCCATTTATTATTAAAAATGTTTTGAAAGACATATTTAAGAAACATGGATGTGGATGATAACGAGGTCCCAGTAGATGATTATGTATAAACAACCTTGGATAATGAAGAGATTGTGAAGTAAACCCTTACCTTGTACTTTTCCTTGGTTGGGGTAGGTTAACCTCATGTATAATGGTGAAATAATTGTTATTAAATTATACAAGAATCATATACATTCATATGATATCATATATGATATTTTAACATCGCTTTGTCAACAATATCTTAGATTTATCGTTGTTTCGGGTGTTAACTTACTCATTTTCTTTTATATGTTTTGTTACGTAAGTCATGTTTTTCATGGATAGGTTGTATCTTATTCATATCCAGAATGATATCATGTCCTTAAACATTATTTTTAAATCATCAAATGATAATTATACTTGAATGGATACGACGGAGAATGAATCTCATCGTGTTCGTGGAGACGGTAGTCCGTACGTACACACGAGCGACAATATCATTATTTTGATATTAAAATAATATATAAATGGATAGTATATCATATATACAGAATCATTATCATGTTATATTTTTTATTTACATGAATTACATATCATTATTATACCCATCTAAATAATAATATATTGAATAACAATTACACCACGATGTGGAGACGGTAAGCCGTACGTACGCACGTATGGTGACATGTCATTCAAATGATGGGTAGAATACTGAATATGGTTGTTCCATATTTATAATAACATCACAGTATATAGAAGATACTGGAGTTATAATTTTAGAATTGAAATAATAAACAAAGAGGGAGTGGAAGAAGAAAGAAACTTGAAAGAGGGTGATGAAAATGTTACCTCTTCTTCGGGTTCTTCCTTTTGATTTGATCAAAAGGACTCCTTAGGATGGATTTCTGACTAAAGTAAATCTTCTAGGATGAAGGGAGAGAAGTTGGGAGAGTATTTGGGCAGAGGTTGGCCGATCCAAAAGGCTTTAAGGTGTGAATAAGGTGGTAGAGGTGGGGGCCTTTTATAAGAGGAGAGGAGGGGCTCTTTTGGAAAGATTGAAATGATACATTATTATATAATGCTTTTCGGATTCTAAAGGTCCCACACTTATAAAATTCATGGATGAGGCGATAAGGGTTAGAAATATCCTCATCCAATAGGCTTTGGAAAAGTGTAAGCCTTGGATTTTTCATTATCTTCTCATTTTATTTAGATCGTTAAATAATGAGGTCATCGCTGCATCATCATGATGTCATAAATAATTTAATTTATTTAATGTCTAAAAATTCTAAAGAAAATACTATGATGTAGTAAATCTTTTTATATTTCCAATGACTATTTATAGTCAAAAATATGACTTTTATAGCCCCATATAAAAATTGTTTTAGTAAAACATTTCATGTTTGTGTCATTTTTTACTTTAACATTAAATAAAAGGTATTTATGTCATTTTCCAACTAAAGTGGCTCCATGGGGTCCCCAAGTTGACCCATAGATTTTCTTGGTCAGCCATGGCACATACAATGAGGGCAGGACATGTTTCAAGCTCATCTCATATTATTAAAACATTATTTTACCTTAAACTACACTAATTACCTCTAATCGCGATTAAGAACTTAAAAGTTACTATTCACCAAAAATTATTTTAATCTAATTGAACCACATTTTACTTCTTAATGACAACCATGTACGTCGGATTTTTGAAAATCAAATCACAGAAGTTGTAATATTTCATTTTAACGAAAAAATCAGTTTTTAACAACCACTTAGTGGTTTCACTATTCATCAAAAATTGATGTTTTTCAGAATAAGGCCAAAATTTCACCCTAAGATATAATTGATATTCCAAATTCAAAAATGATGTCTATTTTAAAAAATTCCAAACATATAAGTTGCATTAGTTAATTTTATAATTAATTCCCGCTGTTACAACAAATAGCGTGTTTTTAAGAAACAATTTATATCAAAAGATTGGCAATTGTTTATGTCCAATTTCAATGTTAAATTAATTCTAATGACCACCATGGGATAAAATGGTAAAAATATATTCTAATTATACTTTAAAACCACTAAATAGTATAATTTATCACTACAAATTATTTTGATTAAAAAATTTGTTTTTAAGTATTTTTCACTATTCATAAAAAAATTAGAAGTTCTCAGAAAAATACAAAAAATTTAACATAAGCTAATTTCGATATTCTGAATCCAAAAATGAAGTCCATTTTGATAAATAAAATTTATAAAATTTCAAAAAGTAGGTATTACTATTCACAATGGCTAGTTTAATTCGTTGTGGTGTGTGTTAGAGCTCGAGGTTGCGTACAACACAGGCTATTGCATTATTCGAAGGGAAACGTACCGTGGAAGCTTGGGGTGTTACAAATATTTACTTTGTGTATGTTTTTCTTATTCTTCTGATAAAGTTCCTTTTTTAATGAATAGTGAAAATGTTGTATTTCAATTCAAATCCTCATTTTAATCTAATTTATTTATATGATTAGGTTATCTTATTAATTGGTTTTAAGGTGAAATTATAATATATTTTTACCATTTAATCCAATGGTGGACTTTTCAATTAATTTCACCTTGAAATTGGACATAAACAAATGCCAATCGTTTGATATAAATTGTTTCTTAAAAACACGCTATTTTTATTGAAAATGGGAGTTAATTATTAAATTAATTAATTTTACATATATTCATTGAATTAGGTAAAATAGACATCATTTTTGAATTTTGAATATCGAATATAGATTAGGTTGATGTTTTGTTTTTTTTCTGAAAAACTTCAATTTTTGATGAATAGTGAAACCACTAAGTGGTAGTCAAGCAAACTGATTTTTCGTTTAAATGAAAGTTTACCCCTTATATGTTTTGAATTTTGAAAATAAAACATACATGGTTGTAATTAGTATGTAAAATGTGGTTCAATGGGATGGAAATAATTTTTTGGTGAATAGTAACTTTTTTTCATTAATCGCGATTAGAGGTAATTAGTGTAATTTAAGGTAAAAATGATGTTATTATAATATGAAAACACCATGACACTTGTCCTACCCCTATTTTATGTGTCATGGGCGACCATTAAAACCCATGGGTCAATTTTGGGGACCCCATGGAGCCACATGGGTGGGATAATGACATTAATGCCTTTTTTTAAAAGTAAAAGTAAAAATGACACAAACATGTATTGTTTTACTAAAAAAAATTTACATGGGGTTATACAAGTCATATTTTTGACTATTAATATTCATTATAAATATAAAAATATTTCCTACATCATGGTACTTTTTTTATAATTTTTAGAAATTAAATAAATTAATTTATTTATGACATCATGATGATGCAATGATTACCTCATAAATGAATTGTTTAAATAAAATGAAAACATAATGTGAAATATAAGACATAAACTTTCCCAAAAACTACTGTATGAGTATATTTATAACCCTTATAACCGTTTCCTAGATATATATATCTTTGTGGGACCACAAAAATCAGAAAAGAAATTTCAGAATAATATAAAATTCATGATTTCCAAAAGAGCCCCTCCTCTCCTCTTATAAAAGGGCCCCCACCTCTACCACCTTTCCCACACATCTCAAGCCTTTGGATCGGCCAAAATCTACACAAATAATCTCTCCACATCCTTATCCTCATCCTAGAAGCCTCACTTTGGGCATAATCCTTTCCAAGGAAGCCTTTGGGCTCAAATCAAAATGATTTACTCTTTTAAAGGTAATGCTTTCTCTAATGTTCATTTGTTTTATTTTGCTTCTACAACCCCCTAAACTCTATTTATTCCATTATTTCGTAACAACACCAGTATCTCCTATATACTAGGATGTTGTTATGAGATGGATTCGAGCTAAAATTACACACACCTACAACTAACGGTTAATGAACATATTGTTTCCGTGGATGGTGAATTTCTGCCTCACGAAACGATGATTGTTCAATATTCTTCTAACACCTTTAATGGTGGCCATTATGATGTCAATGTATTTATATATGATATATATTGAGTTTATGTTTTCCTTATGCTTCTTTATTTTTCATTTATCCCATATCTTTATGGATTCCATTATGGGAAAACGCAATATCTTCATTTTAGGAAGTGCGGACTACTGCCCCCTCAATGTGATTTGATTTTTTAATGCCATATGTGGGACGTATAAAGGATGGAGTTAATGATTTTATATATGATATTATACATTAATTATAATATACCTTTGTACCATTGTTTTTTTATTCCATTAAAGTATGAAATAGAAATGAAAGTAGCGTTTATGCGTACGTACGGATTACCGTCTCCATGAACAGTGCGTTTCATTTCCCATGTCCAAATGTTATGTACTATTATTTTTACATATGTATAATGGATTTATATGATACATTTTACATATAAATTGTGAATACCTTTCTGTATTTATAAAAAATATATATATCTCAATTATTTTAATTCCACTAATATGACAATAAAATGGAAGTAGCGTTCATGCGTACGTACGGCTTACCGTCTCCATGAACGGTGCATTTAATTTCATAGCTCTAAATGATTATGTAATATTATAAATGTCTGTATATACAGGATATAGATTATATCTAAATCATGAATATCATTCTTGAGATAATTTATATTTGAATATACGAAGAACATGTAAGTGTAAGAAGTCAATTTTGGACTTAAGAACCAAGTATCGACAAAACGAACGTTATTAACTTAATTAAATACATAGTGTTCATAACAATGTAATAAGTGATATAAAAGGAATAATGAACTTGAAAAAGTTTCTTAAGAATTTATAAATTAACTCAAGTTTATTATTCAGGAGATTAAAGAATGATCGAGTCAAGTCGGACACAAGGTAAGAGATACTACCTATCTCTTTATTTTCAGGTACTCTCTTCTATGTCATTCCTTTTATGCTCCATGTTATTAATTTAGAGGATGTCCTTTTATATTCAACCTACTGTACACTTTATGATAATATGATGAGATAACCTCTCTTTCTCTCATCAATTCATTTTATGAATGTTTCAGCGGCGCCGTTAGGCTACCGATTTTTTTGTAAAGGATTCATTCAATATTCTCATTTTCAATGTTCTATTTTCATGTCAAGTCTTTTTAGTTCCTTATTCTTATGTCGGGGTATGATATCTATATCCATCATACTGTCATTTTATTTTCTTCTGATGAGATACCCTATTTCATCTCATCAATCCATTTTTTGGAGTTTTAAGTGGCGCCGTTAGGCTGCCGAATTTTCATAAGGGGATTTTTCATCTCACTTTTATTCCCGTGAGATTCATGCGACATTTTCCACAATTTCCATTAGTGTGGTTTATGTACTGCACATGATTATATTATTTTTGTAATATAATCTAATCTATGGTTATTTACAACTTCATTGTTTGACCCTTATTTCATGGGGTGTACGTTTCGAAAGTTACCCAAATCGGCAAGGGATTCTTTCACCCACTTCTTTTTAAAAGTCTTCTTTTTGTTATGTCTTTTAATTTACATATTCTTATGTTGGGATATGTTCTTTTATATCCTTATTGACGTAAATTTTATGTCCAAGTGATGAGATACCATTTTAACTCTCATCAACTAATTTTATTAATTTTAATGTGACGTCGTTAGGCTGTCGAATTTTACCAAGGGAACTTCTTAATCCAATTTCGATTTCTTTGGGTTCAACATGTAGTTATTGAATATGTCATCCATTGAATATGTGTGAATTACCTTTGATTGTTTCACACTTAATATCCACTTATATTGGGTGTATTTATATTTTTCACACATAAGTATGAGATTGATTAATCCTAAATTTAAGGATACATTCTTTATAAGGGATTTCGTCTCATTTTACATTTCCATTGAGACTTCGTTGTTTTTTTGCACCAATTCACTCTTATATGGTGTATATACTATCCTTTGGAATATTATATAATTATTTGCCTTTATTATCATGTTATTATAATGTTCTGACTAAATTTTATTCCTCAAATATTTGTATTCAAGTGTCTCTCATTTTGTTAAAAACCCTTCAACTAAAATTTCGTTTTAAATGTTCTTATAAATATTTCTCATTAGTATCCATGTTTTCAAAATGGTTTTAAGGATTTATTTATATGGATATTAATTGTTTAAAATGTCAAAAGATTCAAAGTGGTATGACACACTTTGATTCAAAAATCACTTTATTAAATGTTTTAAATGGTTTTGAAAAAGGTTTTTTAGAACAGATTCATTACTTAAATATATTAATATGTTATATTGTTATTACAATGTGGGAATGTTATCTTTCCATTAAGAATAAGTTATGTGCTATGATTATGTTATGGTTCTCGGGCATTGTTTACGAAGACGGGTGTTTTCATGATAAACTAAGGGCGGGTGAGCCCGATATAGCTCTCCAATGCATTGGGTAACGCGAAGGAGTTAAATGATAAGGTTTCTCCGAAGTGATTTAAGGGAATATACTGTGATGGGTATTCCAAACGTAACCAAGAGGGTTACTCCGTATGTAAGAATGTTATGAATGCCTCAAGTTACCTTTATGTCTTATGATTTCTATGAGTTATTCATAAATCTTATGATTTCATGAGGTATGTTGAACTGCTTGTGTTTTATGTGTAAAGTATGATTTCATTGACTCTTATGTATACATGGACTAATGTTTTCATTCCGTATTGTTATAACCCTTACTGAGCTTTTTGTGCCCATCCCTAGTTTTTGAAATGTTTTTCACAGGATATAAAGTGGAATAGGGTGAAGGATGGGATCAAGGAAGTGTCATGCTGTCTAAAAATGGAACTAGACATGACTCTTTTGTTCAAGAGTTTTTATCTTGTGAAAAATAGAAACAGAGTAGATGTATCTACTTTGTAATCTTTTGGGATGTAATAGTTATGTCCTAATTTTCTAAAACCCTAAACCTGAAATGATCATCAATGTGAATTATTCAATTTAATTCAAGATTAAGTAACGTTTAAGGCTGGGGCCTTATAGTTTACATGAATTTCTTTTAAACCACACGTCACATAAAGAATCACAATACAAAAACCCACAAATATCTATAACACATAGTGTCTTCCCAAACTTTTTATAGGCCCTCAATACTTTATCTCACTATTTTGAATTGTAAATATTCTCAATTTTAAATTTTCAATGGGGAATCTATTCATTATCTATAAATAAGTGATTATTTGTTTAATAGATGGTGAGACTTTAAAAGTAACCATATCAAGGGTCTCATTATCTATAACAACCATAATAGAATGAAGTTTCCAACAACTAATATTTTCAATGAGTAATTTCAACATGTCAATGAAAAAATAACAATCCAACCACACACAACACTCAAAATGTCTAGGTTATATCTTATGAAACATCATGTATTTCATTTAAATAGATATAACAATAATTCAAGTTAAATTAAAATTTTGAACAAATTTTATGTCACCAAAAATTGTAAATAAGGATAAACAAGACATTATAGATTTATATTATTATCACAGAAATAAACATCGAGCATCATTTAAAAAACTATACATGCTATGTTATTATGTTAAATTCAAATAATACATTTCAAAAACAACATACTATAATAATAATCAATGTAAACATACATTCTGATTAAAATATTAAAACTGAACATATTTTATTCCTATATTTAATTCTTTATAATGCTTGAATACTTTGTTATATAAACATCATTCTTATTGAATTGTTAAAATAAAACAAGCTCTATGACAATAAAATTTAAACATCATGACTTGTATTGCTGTATTTTATGATTTATCATTCTCATGATAAGAAAATATTTAATCATTTCATAGTTCAAGAAAACATCCATATATAATGAAATAAGGAAAACATGACTCTACTTACATATTTAAATGTATCATACTAAACATGCTACATGTGAAGGTCTCTCAAAATAGAATATCCATAAATATCATACCAATGATTTAAACTTTAGGCATGCTTCCATAACAAACAAATTATGACTTAACATGTCATGTAAGGTTAATTTAGTACTCAAAAACTATAATGATAATAATATTATAAGTCTAATCATTCAAATAGTTTTAAGTCTCAAAAATATACAACAAGACATGATTATGAAAAATTAAAAATGTAATGAAATGCGTGGAATAATAACTATAAAAGAAGCTAGAATAAATATTTTTATTTTATCAGAAATAATATATTTTATCATTCTATTGTGATGTATTCTTCTCAGCAGCACATTTCATAAGGGTTTCCAAAATTAAACAATTGATCATAATAAGATACACTAAAGATATTTCTATAACATGTTCATACATTAGAAAAACTAGACTGAATGTCATCCATTTAAAACTATGGAAGAGAAAAATAAATTTATTATAAATCATGGATTGATAAGAAAGGAAACAACACATTCAACCCTCAATAAGGTTTCAATGAAAAAATTAATGAATGGTAACTATCATATTACTCAATCTTATTAGTTATACAAATAATTCATAAAATAATTTAAGAATTTTACTGGAAACAAAAGGATGGGAAAATTTATAGAAACAACATAAAAAATTTCATATTTTTCATAATTGAAATTAATTTTTTTGGAAAAACCAATTCAAATAATACAAAAAAATCAATAGGAAGATTGTAACTATACAAGTGTCTCAACCCTAAAAATGGCATGGCCTCAATTTTCACTTTAGTAGGAATAGAGTCCTTGTGTTGGATCATGGGGGGCCTAAAATCTATTTTCCTAGCCAATCTTCCCTAGCCTATGACATTCCCAAAGATCACCTAACATTGTTTCCCGACCAACCCATGCAATCGTCAATTTCCATAACTGCAGACTCCATCTTATATATGAACCACTTGAATCAGATATAATTCTTTTATAACCCCTAACTCAAAAGATAGATATCATGGGATGGTAATAAATAAAGGGAGACAATGACCCCCTTATTCCCACCATTAGTAGGCCTGGGATGGAAACTAGAACCATGGGTAAAAAACCTCAAAATTTTGGAGGGATTAACATTTATAATATGAAAGGATTGGGAGATTGTATGTATCAACCGTAGTCAAATCCATGAAAACTAGAAAATAAATACACACCACACCACAATGAATTTATAAAAAAAATGATACATATTAATGTCTCAAAATGAAATACCAAATGAATAAAATCTATGATAATTTCATAAAAAACTCTAAAAGTCTGAACTGGAAATGTCTAACTTGGTACACATAATTCTTTTGAAATATTTTTTTTTCATATACGCAGTGTGAGAATACATGTATTCTCAGTTAGAAAACCAATTTCTATCATGAACATATAAAAAATAGCATACCAATGAACCCATATGAATTTAGTAGAACAAAATAGCACATAAAGTGTTGTACTAATAATCTCACCCTCACTAATGCATGCTCAACAAATAACGCAAGTCATGTAAGGTAAAATATATATAATGCACATTGAGGATTGGGCACCCTACACAACATTACATATTCTATCCATCTCACACCTTAACTATGAATTTCCTTGTGAATCTACCTCATCCACATGATCCCACATCTGAACCCTCCCACATGCACCAGGGCCTCACATTATGTCCCATCACCTAGGAACATGAAGCTCATCACTTCCTTCCCATATACACCTATGGAACAAACCCCATCACATCCCACCAAGAAGATCGTTGGCCACAAAACATATCATATCTCATCCCAAATAAACTTTTTAGTGAACAAAAAATCACATCTCATCTCAAAGAAAAATAACAAAGAAAAACATATCACAACTCATCTCGAAGACACTAGAGAAAGCACAACCACATCATATCTCATCACAAAGACACCTGGAGGAGAAAAAGCTGCACGTAGACACCTATTCCTCACAAACTACACCACAACATGCCCTATGAATATTTGGCTATCACCTCCTAGAAAAAATAGTATGGAAGAGTGGGTGCCCATCCTTTCAAGCTAACAGTCGGTTGTTTGGGAGGGACACCATCCCCCATGACGATGCGGGTGTTCAACATATAACTCTTAATAAGGGTGGGGTGCATATAGATTTCATAAGAACAAATAGTTTATAGACATATAGAGTGACAAAACACAAGAAAATACATTGGGTTTATAACACGAACTATGTATCTAACAGAATCTATATAATCACATCCACCATAAAATGCATAAAAACACAAAAATAGAGAACAACCCACAATTTGTTTTCAATATTTAAGCCATATTATGTAGTCTCTATTTTATAATCATTTTGAACTTCATTAGCCACATTGATTTGTGAAATCAATATTCATTAGAAATTCCATTACATTCATAAGGACATAAAATTTCATATTTTCAACCCATTTGTTTATACATAAACATTAACATTTTGATCAACCCCTCCCATCATTAATTTCATAATTAAACAAGCCAATTGGAAATTATTAACATATAGTATTAATTCCATTAATAATCGGTAAATATTATTTGAACAACCACATAGCATAATCAAAACACCATATAAGCAGAACATATGATATAAGTCACATTATAATTTTAATCTCAATTTGGTTACTTAAGAAAATTTAAAAATATCAAATATTCTCGTATTAACAACACATTGTTTCATTATATTCCATCATGTTATCATTCATTCAGTTTTTTTTTCATTCCACATTCCATTTATAGTAAACTATTTTCTACATATTCTTAGAAGAATGGATTTTCCAATTTATTTGTATACTTCTCAAGAAACTGGATTTATTTCTCATAATTCGAAACCCAACACACATAAATTTTACCCACAAAACAACCCTCCACTCTCTTACTAACATCGTCACTAATTTACAACCACATCACCTATTTTAGACTTTCTACACATCCACACAATATGAATTATACAGCCTCATTGTATAATTACAAAAATCACAGCCCCACTTCACAACCACATCTCATCCACTTACCATACACACAACACAACATCGATTCAGTAAATTGCATAAAAACACATAAAAAAAGTAATACAATTCCAAAATAATAGAATATATCACATTAGAACACCTTTTAATATTTATAAGGAAAGGGACATTTTAAAATTTTACTTCTTTTTTTAAGGGTGATATCACATAAACTATATAATCTATGGAAATTCATTTGTTTTTACCAAATATACATGGATAATCAATTATAAAATTTGTGGTTTAAGGAAATGCATAACATGAATGCATTACAAAAACCTAAACTATGGCCCAATATTGACCCCTAGAGATAAGGATTTTTAGTGGGTAATTATCCATTAAATTTTTTACAATTTTACAAAATATCAATAAAATAGTAGTATCATACATCATATTCCCCATAACATTTAATTAAATATAAAATGATTCATTATCATTGTTAATGCAGTTACAACCATGTTCCCAAGAGTGAAAAATAATATGCCCATAATACAAGATACACATAATAAGAAATGAAGAAAAATGCCTACATGGATGAAGAATCCTTTTTTATAGATTTGTTTCACAAAATTAGGGACACACGTACAACATGGAGTTCTCCCGGAAAAAAATGAACCAAATTACTCTAGCCTGATCACACAACTACTCAGGGAATAAGGGTTTATGGAATCATTTAACAAGATAAAAAAGAAATAATAACAAAGGGGATATGATATCTTGGCCTAAAAAATATCCAAAGAGAGAAGCAGTTTAGATATGTTTTATATATTCCATTATATATGGATCTAGTCCAGATAACGCATTATGATAGATTAAAATCACCAGATACTAAGGAAAAGTAAATATAGGAATTTTGGGCATTGAGTTAATCCCAAATAGTTTCAAATAAGGATTTATGAAAAACTTTTGGAATGGGTCACCATTAAAATGTCACTATTGTGATTCTCCTGTGTGAGACATAGTTAGAAGTCACCATTTGTGAGAAAAAATGGGTGAGTCGCTATTCAGTGATCTACCATTAGGTGACTTACCATTCAATGAATCACTATTGGATGACTAACTGTTTGGTAAGTCACTATTCGGAGAGTCACCATTCAGTGCCATCGTCAGGAGTTACCATTAGGAGCCACAATTCAGAGTTACTTTTTGAAGTCAATGTTCAGAGTTAACATTCAGTGTCACCATTCAGAGTCCCCATTCAGATTCAATGGTCCTAACTCACTGTACTGACATACCAGTCCACACTCCCCATTGCGACTCAACTATGGGAAGAGATACCCTTGAAAAACTAAAAAAATTAAAAAATCATGAAATGAGTCACCATTGGAATGATTTAAATGCCCCCAAACAACTCATGCAACCCTTGGACACCTCAAACACAAGATTTATCACAACATAAGGGACCATTATGTCTGGCCCATTAAATCGAGTGTCGGAAAATGAAGTCTGATATCTTCAAAATAATAATTGTGGACATGATGTGGCTAGCAATTTTAACTACATTTTTACTTATTATGTTTATTATTTTACCCTATTCATTTTATTCCGATGTCATGTTCCATGAGGCACTTATACCATATCATGATTTCACATGATTATGACGTGGTATATGTTGGATAATTTGAGATTACAAGTCTTGAAATTAAATCTTTTGGACAATACATATTTTTTCCATATTCTTTAAACAATATATTCCCTCTATGGTATAGTTTCTCACATTCTTATGATCTAAACATTATTAAAAAAATATATACATTTTTTACATACTAATAAATTTGATCTCACCCTTTTTAATGATTTCATTTACCATGTTATTAAGATGAGCCTTACTTTTAAGATGACTATAAGAGAGTCTAGTGGTATTATATTATGGAGAAATGTACCCATGTACATTAAAATATATTACTTACATAGCTATTCCTAAAATAAAATATAAATATATTTCTTGGGATTATTATTTTTTAGGTGAGATTTAATGTTCAATTTAGGAAAATATTATAAAATAAAGATATGATTATATTAGGATTCTTTAATTGGTATCAAATCTGGTATGTAATTATTATTTTAATACTCGACTCAGGTGTGTATGTTTAGGTCATCTTAGTACGGAACACTATACATCGTTTTTATTTCATGAGTATTATATTATTGTGTGATAATTATTTTTATTAATTTTATTATACACTATAGCTAACATTATATATAAATATGTGTTGTTGATTATGAAGTGTTTTAATGAAAAACCTGAATTTTAAAATTTTAAAAAATAAACATTATAATTTAATCTGGGTGTTACAGAATTTTAATTATTCTAGATTTTTTGAAACACGTATTTAATATATGTTGAATTCTTTTGAGTTACATTAATGACAATATATGATTCTTGATTCTTGATAATGTGATGTACTTATTATAAATCATCATGGTGGAAATAATACATTTCATTGATAAATAAATATTCATAATATCAGAGGATTTGGTAGACCATGAATAGTGGGATATCTTTCTAATGTACCGAGGGAGTCCATTAATCTGAGGATACCTCTAGAACGAGTATTTTGGGTTCCTCATATTGATCACGATCAAATTATTTAGAAAATATTCAACAATAAAGATCAATAAAGTAAAGGGTAAATCATTCTTGTTCATTATTTATATTAATTATGATTGTATATATAAATATTATTTACTTAATCAATGTTTTGATTTATTATTCCTCCATAGTTTATATGGTTCAAATACCTTTGAAACTATACAGTAGTATTAGATCTAATATATCAATATTTGGAATTAATTTTGATTAAATGATGAAATCTAGGAAAAAATGTTTGGTAGTTACCGAAACATAAAAAAATTTGAAAATGATATTTCTTCATTATAATTTAAGACCATGAAATATTTATTCTCAATAAATGTTTTTTCATTATTTATATCAATAAACCATAACCTAGATTCGAAAAAATTGATGAACTTGGAATTAATAAAAATATAATAGAAAGTAGTGCATCATAGGACACTATTCCACATCATGGTTTAGGTGTTTCCATGCTACAATTGTTCCACCTAATTCACTAGTCATATATTAGAAAAAACATTGGGGACATATATATTCAAACCTATAGTGGTATACTTTTCATAATATCCATGAAAATTGGAAAGTATAAAACTCCTTTTCTAGATTGAAACAACCTCAAAAAGGGTAACTATATATATGGTCCATTAAACTCAAAAAACATTAATTATGATACTATTAAATCCATTTTGGGGTATTTGAAATTTTTTAAATTTTAATTATATATTAAATCAAATATAAATCATTTATAAATTTAAATTGTGAAAAAAATATAAAATTGATTATGTTAATTTATAAATAGTTCATAAATAATAATATAAACAAATTATATCTATAACTTATTTGGAAAATTATATAATACATTTATAAATATGTTTTGGATATTTACATGATCAATGGTTTATATAAAATCAATAATTGGATATTTAAATTATTGGATTTTAAAAAAAATGTGTAATTATTATTCATTAATAATAAAATTGTTCATAAAATATCTCATAATATAATATGAAAGCATTTATATTAAAATAATTTTAATTATAATATTAAATTTTCAAATTGGAAAGTGGTGAATCATTTGCGATTATTAGTGATAAATTAGAAAGTGTCCACAATTTAATATTTATACATTAAATATCAATTATTTATATCGTGGTCAAATAAATTCGTTTTATTATTTATTTATTCATTCACTAATTTATTCATATATATATATATGGTTCATTATAATATATTTTTATTTTTTATTTATTTTAATGATTATATATTAATTTTTAAATTTTCATACAAGCATATATATAGTTTCATAATATGTATCAAAATGGATTTTTGTAATTACCTCAACTCCAACTTATATTGATTTATCAGAGTGGATTTAATGGTTTATTATAGTTTATTAAAATTTTGTTTTTGGATTATGATTCAATTAATTTCTATTATGAGTAAAATATTCCTTTATATAGGGGCTATAGTTATAATTACTCACTAGCCTTAAACATATTTCCTTGCATTTAATAGTGGGTGTTCCCTATCTATATTTCCAAGATTAAAATTATGGTAATTGATTATTTCATATTATTCTATCATTTTACCTGAAATAGTTCAAATTAAATTTCTCATGGTATGAATTTCTAAATGTATGAATGCAATTTGTTTTTTATTTATGATAGTAACATAAGCTATGTGCTTTGTAAAGAGTAACACATCAATAAGGTTTAAAAAAATGGATTTAGTGGAAAGAGATTGACCCCAAACTAAATCATTATAAGTATTCATATAAGTAATTGGAATAAAATGAGAAACTATGTGGATATTAAATCTACATAAAAATATTATGTGTTGGATTTCATCTAATAAAAACACATTTCAAGACCGTGACCATTAAATTGTGTAGATTCATCCAATGTGGTATACCCATGGATTAAATTGTCTAATACAAGGTTGAAATGGATAACCCTAAATTTTTAGGGAATGAAATTCTTTTGAGAGCATTGTTTTACACCTATACAATAAGTGTTAGGATACACAAAAAAATATTGAGTTTATCCATATAATGGATTGGGTAAACCTCCATCTACTCCATCATACAAGAGTTATATGGGATATTAAAAGAATACTGGCTTACCTAATTAAGATTTTTTTGAGTGGAATACCAAAGGGGACTCATTATATAGTGAAATTTTATATTTTCATACTAAATGATATGTTGGACTTGAATGGTTTCATGATTCATATGGGGAGAAATTTAAAAAATGCCTTTATTAAAGAAGTGTAAAATATGATACTAATTTGAGAGAATATTTTAAATTATATTAATGTAATCATCATAATCATATACAACATTGATATTGGTCTCTGAAAATATAATCATAATTTAAGAAACTCTATAGTAATTTTTTTCAACTTATGTAATTTTTTATTATATATATATATATATATTTGTGTGTGTGTGTGTTAAAATAAAATAGTCCTTTATAACAAACTCTTAAATATTTACAACATTTATATCTAGATTATTATTATATTAAAAAAATTATTCACTTATGGTTTTAAATACATCACATGTATGATGAAAAAATGAACATTAGTCTATTATCGTATGTTAAATATGATTCGATATTTTAATGACAAGGAGAGAATGAATGATTCCTTTAAGACTTATTTTGGTTATAGGATTTATTTTAGAACCATAACTATAATTTATTGTTAAATTGGAATGTACTTAAAATTATTTTACACTGTATTATGAAATCAATAAAGAGTAATGAAATACATGATGTTATGTTCATGTTCTAGTTTTATATTGAAAGTATATGTGGGTAAAATATTAACCCATAAGAAGATTAGTCTCTTTGAATATAAAATAATTTTTTTATAATTATCCAGTTAAGGTGATTAATAGTTAAAAATGTTTTAGGAATGAAAATTCATTTTTATCATATGATGGAATTTTCCGGGATACCTAAAGGGGATTGTAAAACTCCATGGAATGTATCTACTAGGTATAAGTGTTATAGAGGTAATTTAGTTTATCTTTAAATGGTATATGATAAAAACTATATGTTTTAAAATTATTTTAAACATATAAGAGTTATAAATCAATGATATAATGGAATTATATTGTCTTTCTAAATCAATTGACAAATGAGTAATAACAATCATGGAATATATGTAATTGAGTAGTGTATCAAGCTCACGTCAATATTTGAACAATACTGTTCTCTAATTTATATTTTATTATAAATAATACTGTTAATTAGAAAACATATCTTATAAATAATATGAGATTATTGATTTAATAGATAGTGATAAGGATTCATCAAATGATATTGAACACATGGCTCGAAGATATGTTTAAAATAATTTTTATTCAAGATAAAAAATAATAATCAGATATATTTTATAAAATATTAGTAATTGAGGTTCCTAGACACATAAAATACATATTATAAATAATAAATCTACATTTAATAACCATACTCTAGAATAATATAATAATGTAAAAGATATGTGAATTTTTTCTAATATTAATATTAATATTAAATGAATAGTAGTTATTTCATAACAAAATGTGTCTTTATATCTTATAATGATATTATTAGTATAAATAGTATTAAGAGGCTGGTGGAAATATATTATGAACATAGATATGTACAAAGATTAACAAATAAAACATTATGTTAGTTACTATTGAACATTAATATTAGTTAATATATTAAATGAATTTATGGTAAATCTATAATGAGAAATTTAATGAACTGTATTTTTTTTAAATAACATGGTAAATTTTACCTCCTATCAAAAATGATTGTTGTGATGTGTTGGTTTATAAATATTTTGAATAGTTTCATAAATTTAAAATAAATATTCTATGAAAAAATTTTGATAGGCAATTTTAAATAAATTTAATGATGAAATTAAAAAGGGAATTTTGATAGAGAGTAGAATTTATTAACAATATATAATTTGATGTTGTTATGTTAAATGGTTTGAATACATTTTAATTGATTTATAAATTTGTAACATAATTCATAAGTCTCACTATTATTCAAAATACTTTTCTTTATAGATGTCACTCACAAATAGAGTATAACGGGAGAATTTAACCATGTGATGAAATGGGTATCTAGCGTGAATTAAATAGAATAATAATGACTAGAAAACGTAAAATGTGAATTAGTAATAATAATCATAGAGTAGTATGAAAAATATGATTTTATTATATAGGTGATTATATATATATATATAAATATATATTGATAATATTAATAAAAGTTTTTGTTAAATTAAAATATAACATGTTATGCAAAAATAAGTATCCATATTATATTTTATTCATGATTGTTTTATAGATTTCATTAAGTGAAATGTTAATTAACCCCCCAATAGATGATTTGTATATAACTTATGATCATCATGAATTAATATTTTTTGGACACATTGTTATATTTAGAATGAGTAATTTTTTTTTACCGAGATATAAAATATACTAAGGTGGGACAAAACAAATTTTTTGTGCTAGATGAACCCCAACGTATATATAATATGAAGTATCATAGATCATGTATTTATTATAATTGGGTGTATGTTTCATATTTGGATTTCCCTATACATGAGTTCGCAAAGTCACATAACCTGAGAAACGTCATACATTGATACCTTTCTCATTCTCACTTTATGTGATACCTTCTTAAGTTGTGGTTGGGTATGCTGATAGCCATGTCTTCGGTTAGTGATTAACCAAGAAGCGATATTCCCTTTTGTAGAATGACTATTACACATAAAACATTTATTGAGGTAGAATGAGAATTTTACATCAATTAGTTGATAGTAAATATGATGTTCTTTCATATTTTTGAGGTGTGGAAAGTTATGTCCTCATTTATTAAGATTAATAACATGTGATATATTCATCGAACTAATTACTCAATACATAGGGAATCAGAAGAATATGAATATAAATATGGGTTTTTATGTTCTCTATGTCTCATGTTATCTAGATATTATAGTCAAATTGATCATGTGAAAATTCATACTTTTATTTAATAATATTATAGGAAACATGTATAGTGATGCCAGTATTTGATAAAAAATTTGTTATATCACTATTTATTATGAGTATAATTGAATATTTTATTAATGATACTATATGGTTATATTTATGGATTTAAGAATTAATAATTATTTTCAATTCTACAATGGCCAATGGGGTCACACATTGTATCCATAGAAATGAGGATCATCTTTATAAAACATTTCGAGATACCATAAAAGTGTTATGAGGGATATATAAATGATTTTATGGATTTTTTATGATAATATTTCTAAATGATTAAATGAAAATATTAAAAAGGATATTTTCTGTATAGTTTTTGGTGTTGTTTCAAATGATTTGAAATAAGGTGAAAATTTACTATGTCTCTAGGGCATTGCAAAAATATAGATGTTGATGTATTTTTACATTAATGGAACCCCAATTATATGATTGATTAAAAAGTATTTAAATATATAATTGATTGCACCATGACATATTGTGAGACACAATTTAATGGTGGTTATTTCAAGGGTATTATTATATTGTTCGATAGTGTTGCTTTTCACAACTATCTCCAACTGAATCTGTCACTCTAAGATTCAACAATTTTTTAGTTATGATTATGAGGATTTTAGAATAATATCATGAATAAATAAAGATTAAATATTCACCTTAAAGATTATATATGAAAATTACAAGATTTTAAATATTCATGCGTTTTGAGAAAATCTCATTGATATCTTGAAAACATTTACAATCTTTTGTTTTCCAATAAAATTGGTTTTATACATGATCATGTGATGTTAATATGATAATTATTAATGGATAAAATAATTTATCTATTAATTATTTCTTTTATTTATGCACATTGTTATTTTATATATTGTATGGAGGTATATCTTGCCTATGATCTGAGTGATTCCAAAGATTCTTGGATACCTCCAATGGATGAAGAATTTCATTTGTTTCTGAAAATTCATAATGAAATTATTTTGGAATGATTAAGTAGTTTTTATCAATTAGTTGATATGTACATTTTTATTGTTTTTTTGTATCCATTAAAAATTTATATATAGGTTTTGAGTTTTTTTCCCACTATGTTTCTGATGTTATACATCCCTCTAAATCCAAAAAATTGATACCCATCTATCACTAATTGTTTTTTCATGTAACAATATTGATTTGAGGGAATGAGATTAACTATCTACCTTATAGAAAAATAATTATATGGTATAGATAAACAGATTAATGGTAAAAAATGTATATTGATAATTTATACTATCCAAATAGGTTGACATTTAATATATACCTATAATAATATCAAATCCCCGAAACAGAATATATATAACCCCATGTTTTTTTACTATTTTATAATTAATTAATATTATGTATTTTACTTCATTGTATCCAAAAATATGTAACACTTTAATTATATGTTACTCATTTATATGTTTGTGCTATATTAAAAGCCAACATGGCTTGTGTTATATGCAACACTATGTTTCTACAAAATATCATTTTATTATTATAATTATCTAAATGTGATAGAAACAAGCTATCTTGAAAAAAATTATATGTATTGAAAAAAATAATTTTTAAATATTATATATTTGTTTTTTTAATAAAATAAATCATGCTGATTAGAAAACATTTAATTATTGGTGATGTCGTTATATGTTGGAAAATACTATTTTCTCTAATGAACTTCTTTTTATGTCATTTCATGAAAAAAAATATAATTTTAGAAAAGTTTTAAAATTTAATTTTAGATAATAATATTATTTATGACTTCATAAAATAAAAAATAACATATAGTAACTTTTTGGGATTTTTCTGGAAAACAATAGATTTGGATGAATAATGAATATGCATAATTTTAATTCAAATTTATATTCTGTTGAATTTATTAATATAGAAAAATTATATATTAATTTTGTTTTACAGTATAAATAGATAAAATATAAAAAATTTAATAAAATTTAGTTAATTGGAATCAATTTAACATTGAAATTCGATATAAAAATACTCTAATATTTTAATCCTTTACTAAAAAAACATTATATGGAAACACGTCAGTGATATTAATTTTAAATTATTATATTAAACTTATGTTATTAAAATCTGAAAAAATTAATTCCATATTTGGAATACACGTAATTTATAATGTCTAATAACATTAATATAAATTTTTACAAAAAATATTAGTGAAAAAATTTATAATTTATTATAGTGTTTAGAGAAAAATTAGCGTAACAAAGGGATAAACATTTTAATTAATGCCCAAATAGACATTAAAATTGGTAAAAAGACATGGTATGTCAATATTTCAACCATATAATCCAATTTATTTTGTTTTAACACTTATTTTACAGACATGAAATGAGGAAAACTTGGGTGCATTTTCGTTTTACAAAATTTATAAGAATGCCACCCCTCCTACACTATAAAAAAGCACTCAATCCTCCCACATATTCACAAAAATAAAACCTTTTGAATAATAGAAAATATTCTAAAATAATCTCCCAAAATTTATAACTCCAACCTATAATCCTCCTTTTGGGATGAAATGTTTCCATGGAATCCCTTTGGTGCAGAGAAAAAGGAGTTACACAAAGAAGATGTAACATCCTACTTAAAGCTCATTTGTTTTATTTTTATTTGCATCCACTAATATTATGTTTATTCCATGATTATATAATTCCCTTAGTATCATAAATATTTATTTTTTTAAATATATTGTTTCTACCTACACTTACACAATCATTTGTCCCATGTGTTATGAACTTACTGTTCTTTTGTAAAATTAACTTTCACATCACGAAACTATGTTGTTCGTTTATACATTACCACATCTCATGGTTTTTTATTATTATATACACACTATTTTTATATGATATAAGTGGTATTTATGATTTTTGTTTTCTTCTTGAATTATTATATAAAACCTACCTTCATGGTTTTCATTTTTATAATTACAATAACATAAATTGTGGAATGGTGGACTACCACCTCCTGAAAAAGATGTGATTAGTTCACACATTACATGGCATGTATTAAGGACAATATTTTTCAACATATATATATATATGATATATATGACATAATAATGATAATGCAATGATATAATATAATATAAAATATAGATATATATATATATCATTTACCTCTATTCTTTCATTACCACAATAAAACGAAAACAATGGTCATTTTTACGTATAGCCTACTATCTCAATGAACAATTTGTTTCTTTAATATTTGTGTATATTATAGATAAGTATAAATAATTATATTATAAATAAATTTGGTATTTATTTCATGGATTAAATTTTTATATCATTATATAATTTTGAGGACAAAAAAATAACAAATCAAAACACAAGAGAAAACAAATGTTATTATTAACAAAAACGTAATATCATCATAGAGTTATTAATAAACTATTTATATAAATTCATAATTAAAATAATTTACAATATAAAATTAAAAATATTGTTTTCTATTATTTATAATAAACATATATTTATTATATGAGTGGTTTGAATGATTACGAAAGATTCCAAACATAAGGTATTGGCTTTCTCCTGTCACATTTCTTTCCTGTGAGTCATAAGACATTATCCCCACATATATATTATATGTAGTGTGTTTACTAGACATGAGTGTATTCTATGATTATTATTCATAAATTTAAGGGTATTTACATATCCATTGGATGATATTTGTTGATGGGGTTCATTTGTAAAATTTTTAAGTAATTTTTTCTCTATTTTCCATCTTTGAGACACATGCTATGTAACGAACCTAAAATCTCTTACAAGGTGTCTATAAATCATCTTGACAGGGTATTTCATGAAAATATTTCAATTAATGATATTATAATATTCATGTAATTTAATTTCCCTACATGTGGAGAATAGTTCTATGTTATAATGTGGTAATATTGTATTGAAATAATATCATCTTTTATCAAGATTATTTATTTTTATTCTTCCATTAATGAAATATTAAGATTCATATCTCAAGTAAATTTTATTCTCCATTGTATATTAATTCCTTATTAATCCATAAATTCCATTTTTAAGCTCTTTGGTTCGTAGGATAATTAATAAAATACTTATAATAATATCATATCTCATATATCTTTTATGTTGGAAATATACATTTTTTAAAAACAATGTTTTAATTTTTTTTGATGATGTTTGAAGTTTATTTTAATGTATAAAGGAAAAAAAATTATGGTTTTCAATGATACTTTTATATGTTTACAATGTTATTTTTAATGACAATGTTTTTCGAAATGGTTTTCCATTTTAAAAATAATTTTGAAAGAAGAAAGCATGTTTTAATAAATAAATATTCTTAAATGATATTTTAAAACTAGTTCCCATATATGATGAAAAACATTGATGTTACTCATTCTATTATAAGGTAAATTATTTAATGGTTCCAGTCATTTTCATTCTCTAAATAATTTATGGTTTAATAGAATGTTGTTTGTGAAACCTATTACTCTTTTATGGGTTATATTTTTATGAAACCCATTTATATTTGTTGGTTTATATGTTCATTAAACATGATTATTTTCATGGTTTATTCTATGATGTAATGAATATGAAATATAACTCCTTCTTCATATGTAATTATATGATTACATGACTATGAAACACTTATCATTTCATGTGTTATGATATGACTATTTATAATCTTATCTCACGTGAATGTATGTTTTTATTATGAGATGTTGGGACTTATATCTCCCTATAATGTATTGGGTGAGGATTTATATCTCTTGAGAAAATGATATGAATCATGTTGATGGGCTTGATCCACTATGGGGAGATGGGTAAAGCCTTTCCACAATAGGAATAAGGGTATACTAGAGTATGAATGGGAGGATATAAAAAAACCAGATCACATGCAAGGAATTGAATGAGATTGGGGATGTAATTGTTTCTAGAAAAGTGGTGTAGACCCCATGATGTTACCTAATAAGTTTTAAAAATTCCCCGTGAATTATTGGAAATGATGCTACATTTTTAAATGTTTTCCATAATTCCATGAATTATTCATATTTTATTATTTTATGTATTATGCTCTTTATTCCAGTAAAATTAATTCCTTATGAACTAAAAATACTTATATCACGAATCCAATATATGATCATTGATATGTGTGGTATGATCTAGAAATTTCATTATCATATTATCACATGATTCATCTCATATTTAGGCTCCCATTTAAATATTTTTTAAATTTTTTAGCATCTAGGATCACCCATATTTATGATTCCTCTCCCCAGGTTATAAAGAAAAGTATTTTGTTTTAGGAGACTAATAAGGGTTTTTAGTCATGATGAATATAGTGGGAGATAATGTCGCTCAGTATTTACCAGTGCTTAAGATTCCTTGTTTCCAAAAGAACTTGTCTAATATGATAATTGGGAACTTTTTTGTTTAATGTATCATGTCTTCTACAAAAAATTATGTATCAATAATATATTTAAAGATGGGGTAGCTATTGTTGTTATCAGAGAAAATGTTAAATTATCTTTTAGAAATGTTGATGAGAAAACCTATATGATAACCCGAAGGATATGCATCAAGATAATATATGGAAAATGAAATTATTAGGAAAAGATCCTGGAATTTTGGTAATGGATTAAGTGATCATTTTCATAGGAATATATCCACATATGGATACTAAAAGTGCATATGGATATTTCACAGACATACCTAGGGGTGAAAATTATGAAAAGTTCTATTTGGACTGACTCGAGCATTATATGGTACACAAATATTGGCCTCATTGTACATTTAGATTGACACTCCTAGGTGATATAATTTTTGGATTAAAAAATGATTCCCAAACCATCATGAATGATTTAATATGTGTAGGAAATGGAGAACCACAGATAAACCTATGTTTTCATAGATTATATAAGGTGTCATAAATAAGACCTCCAATAAGTGGGGTTTCATGATTATGTTATCCTTAATACATGATAACCAAATTTTAATAAGTTATGAATCATGATTTACTCTTAAATGAGTAAATAAGGGAAATATTGGTTGGGTCCATCATGAGGCAACATCCACATTCTTTTAGTGCGATGAATTATCCAATTTATTATGAACACTAGATCAGTACCATTTAAATGTTATTATTCATTCTCCATTATTTGGAATATGAGAGATACATCTTAGATTCTTATTGGATTGGAGGAAAAGTGGACCCATGGTAGACTATAATGAAGAATATGTGGCAACAAGATGAAATTGATTCAATGGATTGATTCTTGTTGACTAAATTATTATTCTACATGTAAATTCCATGTGTTATTCATACAATTTTAGAAAATGAGTTCCATGAGATAAATCATAATATGATTAATCTTTAATTAACTATAAGGATATTTTTATATGAATTATGTGATATGATTTTGGAATTATCATCTAACCAGTTAGTAAGGTTTATAGGTTCTATAGTGGCTTAATGGAAAGATTGTGAAGGGATTTTTCCATAAGGGTCTTTATTATCTATGAAGAGATTTTTTCTTTTAAAATTAAAGTAAAAATGGATGATGTAGTTACATATCAATCTCATTGTTTTAATAGGAAAACGAATATGGAGTTAAAATTAAAATATATAATTGATAGAGATAATAATATGATTCTTACTTTATACTCTATTTCTTCAATGAATCATGGAGGGAATTTTCATAAGGGGTCTGATAAATATTTTATGTTTAGAAGAGATAGAAATTAGGAAATTTCTTTACAAACTCATATGAAAAATGTGTCCAATGATGAAAATAGAGTGAATCTATAATGAATAAACCTCCCACACCTCAACGCTTTATGTTTAAGGACAATGTGAGTTTTTTAACAAGTTCCCAAACCTAAGGGTTAGTGATGACGATCCATTCTTATAACATCCTAAACTGAAGGACAATGGAAAATCTCACGTGATCAATATTTTTTATGAGGGGTGTGATAATGATGTTGTTAATGGTATTATTATAATCAAAACTAGAACTTAATATATCTGATTCTATTATGAATCTACCCACATTTTAATATTTTATGAATTACCTAATTTTATAAATTATCCTACCAAAAAATTAGATGTGGAATTATAAATGAAAACCCCTAAGGTTATGAGGATTTTATCTCACGTTTATGATTCCCTAATAGTTGACATTTGTGGGAATGTGCTTATTCCAAATCATGTCATTATCCATTTGGTTGAATTTTATTTCATCTTAGAAATGGTTTTGATTTATCTATATAAATCAATAATCATTTTTTGAGAAAAATATGTTTTGTTTTAATGAATAATTTCCTACCAATGTGAAGATAAGTATGAAATTCCATTAGAGATTACATCCAGTTTATTGGTCTTAATTCCCATTCAAAAGTTCAGTTTTCCCCAAATGATTGGGGGAAATTGTATATCAATGATATGATTATTGTTTGGGAATTTGGGAAATTATTTTTGGAATATATTCTTAGAATTCCCCAAAAATTTTAAATTGAGTTCTCGATAGATCTTATACCTAGTTTCACATAAATTTCAAATAATCCCAATAAAAGTTACCCACATGAGTTGTAGGAGTTGAAGAAGAGACTCTATGAAATCAATGATGATAGATTTATTCAAAAAATTGATTCACCTTGGTGTGCACTAGTTCATTATATAAAAAATAAAGAGGAATAGATATGTATTTTCCTTGAATATTGGTATCCAAACATTATCATGATGAAGAAAAAGTATCATATTCCTATTATTGATGATTTGGTCCATTAAACCTATATTGTTCAATGCAAACCCAAGACTAACCTTCATTCTAGAAATCATCTATTAAGGGTCAAGAAAGACGATATACCCAATATAGAATTTCGTATAAGGCATGTACACTATGAATATGTGGTGATGGATTTTGGACATACTAATTCCTTGGATATTATCATGGATTTGAAAAATTGTGACCTTATATGTTACTTAAATAAATTTCTGAGGGCCTTTATATATGATATTGTTATTTATTCAATGATTAAGGAAGATCATGATGAAAAGATGATAATTGTACTAAAGTCACTAAAAATGTATAAAATATACGAAAAATTTAAAGAGTATGAATTTTTTATGAAAATAATTTCATTTTTGGGCCTATAATGTAATGATATGGTATATCAGTGGATCCATTGAAGTCAAAGGATATTGAATTTTGTTAAAGGACATATGCAGTGACTAGGATCTGTAGATTTCATGGATTGACTATATATTACTGTTTATTTGTGGATAATTTCTTTTTACTATAAAATCATCTAACTATGTTACCTCAGAATGGTTTCATGGCCCTTGGGAGAGATGAATGTGAGGAAAATTTCATGGAACTAAAAAGAAATTTTGTCATCGCATATGTTTTATATTACCCTATAGTGGATAAGTATTTTTAATCAACAGTGATGGTTATTTGAAGGTATTGGTATGTGATATTGTGTTGAATAACATTTTTATTTCTTATGACTTGTGATAGTTGAAACATTATGAGAAAAATTTACCATGTCAAGATATTTAGTTAGCTATGGTATGTTTTAAATTAAATATATGAGTAATTATCAATACGGAGAAAATTATGATATATATACCAGTCATAAAATGTTGGAATAATTATTCAAACATAAGGAGTGGAACATTCTCTAGAGAAGATGATTATAGTTTATAAAAAATTATGTCTGGTAAATACATTAACCGCATGGGAAAGAGAACAAGGTGGTTGATAAATTTAGTGGAATAGATCATGCTAGAAAAAATACGATGAGTATAAAAAAAGATCCAATGTTTTTATACTTTCAAAAAATATAGAAATACTAAATTAATAGGAAGATTAATGTATTTCTGAATTTAATGTTCAACCATCTATATAGGTAATGATTATTGATTTTCATAAGGAAGATTTAGTGCAATAAAATACTGATATAATTTTTCCATGGTTTAACATTGATGATAATGGAATAATATGGTTCTGGAAATGTGTATGTGTTACTTCCACACCATATTTAAAGGAGTTATTATTGGAAGCTTATAGTTCATTATTCACTGTTTATCTTGGATGTATGATGATGTATAAATATTTGAATGAATACTTTTTATTGGATGGCATGAAGAGGTATATAATTGAGTTTGTATCTTAGTCCAACGTATTCAAGTAATTTAAGGCTGAAATAAGATAGCCTAAGTAGATGTTGAATCTATTACCCTTACTAAGATAAAAATGGGAGAACATCAAAAATGATTTTTTCAATGGACTCCGTAAAACATTTAAAATTCATAATTTATTATGGGTGGTAGTTTACCGCCTTAAAAAGTCATGACACATTATAGATATTCCTGAAAATTTTTATTTTGCTAATATTTCCAATATATATTAATGATGTTTTACAGTTGTATGTATACCAAATTATATTATATGTTATCAGGATTAGTGGATTACCTCCAATATTTTCAAATGTCATTATCAAGAACATTACATTGTGTTTTGTTTCAACAATTTTTGTCATATTGAGATTGATATATAGTATAAAAGTACTATTAACACCCTATAGGATATGTTGAGATCTTGTTGTCTATATTTCAATGGGCTGTGGTATAAACATCATCCTCTAGTTGAATTTTCTTTCAAAAATATCATTCACTCATGATATTATATGGATCCTAACTATGACCTATATGGGATGAAATATAGTGCTCTATTATGATAGGATTATGTTCAATAAAGAATCCTATTGGGACATGAGATACCTGATGAACTGATAAATAATTATTGAACCATTCAATATCATATCATGGAAGCTCAGATTTGGTAGAAAAGTTATTCTAATAACTATTTGTATTATATATAATTTTATAGTGGACATTTGTTTTTTCAACGAATATCTCTATGATTGAATATTATGGAATTTGGGATGAATGGGAAACTAATTAATATGTATATCAATACCTTTAATATTCTTGATCATATTGGTATGGTATCCTATCATATGGAACTTACTCATAATCACTCTCAAGTCCGTGATGTGTTCCATGTATCTATCCTGAGGAAGTAAATACCTGACCATTCATATTTACTTGATATAGAGGTCATACAACTGTATCATGATCTTTCTTCTATGTAACAACTAGTTGAAATTTTGGATCAAAAAGGGAATGTTCTCTGAAACAAGAAAACTCATCTTGTTAGTTTTGTCTATGAAACATCCAATTAGGGGATGTTATCTAGGAAATTGAGGATAAAATTATGTAGGAGCACTGTTATTTATTTTTATCAGGGTGATGAATTTTAAAAGATAAATTCATTTTCACGGGGGTAGAATATAACACCCAAATTTTTTAGAGACCTCCTTTATAAAAAAATTATCTTATTTATTGCATTGGAAACTTCACAAGTCAAATATTCATTATATTATATACCATGTTAATATTTAACTATATTCAACACCACTTTACATGAGTTACATACAATACAAATATTGCGCTAAAAATCATTGTATGGTTATAATTAATTAAATGAGACAGTTATAACCGTGTATTCAAACATAGTAATATGAATAGTTACAGCTAATTTTAAATATTATTTCTAATGGTTTTAAAAAAATAAAATATATTTATAATAAAACAATTAATTCATATTTAAGACATTATAGGTTTTAAAATACTTTTTTTCACAAATGAAATGATTTTTATGCCATTATGTGAACAACAATAAAATAAAATTTAAATTACTTTGAAAATTTATTTTTATATAATAAACATAATTTCTAATTTTATTAATTTCAACGTTATCTAGGTGTAGATTTTTGGGATTTTTCATAGGAACATCATTTCTATATGTATAGTTAAAAATAGAGAATTTTAATTTGAAAATTATTTTTTCCTAATTTATTAATACCATTAAATTATATATTAATTTCGTTTTAAGGTATTATTATATCAAACAAATATAATCTATTAATGATTTAGTCATCAAAACCAATTTCTCATTTCAATTGGTTATAAAAAGGTTTCAAACATTTAAACATTTACTCTTAAAAAACACTTTGTCGCAACACATATATGTGAATAATTTTAAATAAATTTATGCCGATTGGGTAATTATAATTTTGAAAAGAGTAATAAATATTTGGAATAAGAATAATTTATAATTTATATCATGTTCAACTAAATTTTTGATCCAAAATATTAGTGACTGTTATTAAAAATAATTACAGTGATTCCGAGAAAAATTATATTAACAAAAGACTAAACATTATACAGAAGGCCCCAAATGACCAGGTAATATGTCTAAAATCAATTGGATATTGACATATATAACTTTTTATCCATTTTTTTAGATATTTAAAATTACTATAGATTGATTTAATCGGAAAAAAATTTGAATTCCATTTTAAATAATTTACATAAATGGGATTCTACCTCCACTATAAAAAGAAACTCACACCTCCAACTTATTAAAATATATCAATCCGTTTTCATCACACAAAAAAATCACCTCAAATATGATTTAAAATCCTACCAAACATATTATAAATCTTTTTTGTTCATTAATGCATCCAGGGAATCACTTTGGACAAATCAAAAGGGGATACCAAAACAAGAGGTAAAATCCTTCATCATGCTCCTTAGTTTTATTTTAATTACCCACTACCAAAATTAATCATTTATAGTGATCATATTATAATAAAAAAATAAGAAATATTATAATATGTTCTTATTCTATGGATTATATATACACTTAAACACACTTCCAATAAATGGGTAATGGAATTTTTGTTTTGTTGTACGGTCAACTACTGCCACATGAAATGATGTTATTTATTTTTCTATTACCTCCCGTCAATGTTTAGAATTATGTATTAAAAATTATTATTATAATATATATATATATATAATTTATTTTTACTTCTATAATTATTATATAAAATATAAATTCATACATTCAATTTATATTAAATTAGATAACTTAATTTGTAGAAGTGTGAACTACAACATCCTCAATGTGAAGTGACTCCTCTAAATTATAACAAGAATGTATTAAGGATGGGTTTAGTAAATTTAAATTACATATATGAAAAAATAATTCTATTAGAATGATATCATATATATATCTACACCTATATTCCAATTTCATTTTTCCATTCAATATGACTACAAAATGTAGACAACAATCAAGCGTACGTACTTTCTAATGTCACCCTGAAGAATGTATTTTGATTAATATTTTTTATATTATATATATCATATGAATAAATAAATACTAATTAAATATTATATTTATATCATGTTTTTACATTCTGGAGACCATGACACAACTATTAGGACAAAAAATATAAAAAACCAAAACAAAAGAGAAAAACAATGTGATTATTACCTAAAATGTAACATTAACAAGTTGTTGTTAATAGATGTGTAATATAAAGTCATAATAAAAATAAAAATGGTATTACATATAAGAATATGGTTCTTTTATATATTTATAATAAACTTATATTTATTATACTGAAAATATGAATGAGTAGAAAGAGAATAAAGACATATGGTAAGTATTTTCTCCTATGATATTTATTTTCCATGAGACAGAAACCATGATCACAACCTATTTATTATATGTGTTTTATTTAATTCCCATGTATGTATTCTGTGATTCGGTTACTAAAATAAATTTATAATTATATATCATGTTGATGATTATTATTTCATGGGGTTTAATTTTCAATACCTAATATAATTCATTCACAATCTTCATTCATTGAGAAACATGCCAGGTTACGCACCTGTATACTATTATGATGATTATATGATTATATTTTTCATTTCATATAGTAATACCATTCCAATTAATGATATTTTATTCATTATTTTATTTCAATTTATTAAATTGGGTGTATAATACAAATTTATCATGTGCTAAGAGTTTATTAAAACAATATCATCGTTTATCGATACTATATATGATTATGATTCCATAGATGAAATATTATTACCCTTCTATCTAGAGAATACACGAATTTTACTCCCCTTAATTTATTCATGATTTCATCATTTATTAGTACCATTTTCCAACTCTGTGGTACTAAGATAAGTATGAAAATTTTTTAATAAAATCTGACCTCACATCTTTATACAAACAGAAATCATTTTTGTTTGAAAAAATATTTTCTAAAAAATAATTTCATAAATTTTTATAAATGATATTTTAAGTTAATATTCCATGATAAATGATTTTAATTATGTTTACTATTTTTAAAATAATACTTTATATATTTTCAATGTTATTTTTAATGAAAATTTTATTTTAAAATAAATAATGTATTAAAAATCATTTTAAAAGTACGAAATTATTCTCAATAAATGTTTTTAAAATATATATAAAATTATTTTCCATGTAAGATGATAATCATTTTTGTTATTGATTCATTTTCTAGGGAAATGATTCAATGGTACCATTTATATTATTTTTGTAAATTTATTATGTTTTGAGGGAATTATGTTTATGAAACCCATTTTTCATTGATGGGTTATATATTTACGAGACTTGTTTCTCATTGACGGGTTATTTAGCTATGAAACCACCATCTTTTCACAGGTTATGATTTGATGAAATATATATAAAACCTATCTATTTTCCAAATGTTTTTATATGATAAGATGATTATGAAATCTCTGTCATGTCATGGGTGATGATGTGACTGTTTATGATATTGTGGTATATGTATATATGATTTCATTATGAGATATGTGGGACCCATATCTCCCTACAATTCATTGGGTAAATATTTATATCTTATGGGATAATTAAGTGAATTAATAGGAAATGAGTGATCCACTATGGGAAAAAGGGGAAACCTGATCATCTATGTGAAGATGGTTAAAACAGATCCACTATGAGGATATAGGGAAAACTAATACACTATGGGATTATGTGGAAATCGGATCCACTATAGTAAGATTGGGAAGCTAGATCCATTATATGGAATGAAATGTGATTGGGAATTGCGGTGTGTCCTTCCTAATAGGCGTGGTCCCCACAATATGACCTGATATGTTTTTTTGACAATTCTCTATGAAGTATTGGGAATTATATTACATTTTTATGTGTTTTACACAATTCCCTGAGTAATTACTATGTTATGGATTCATAAATTATGATTTTTATTTCATTATGATACATGTATAATTAAACAATATGATTTTCCTATGATTCAGGTTATTTTCATTAATATTAATGGTATTATCTTCTAATGTTATAATCACATTCTTTTAGATATATGATTATGTTTATGAATACATTTCATCCTTGTTCACCCTTTTTGAGCATCTCATCTCACACATTTTTTTGTTTACAGTCCCCAGGATATGAAGATATATATTATGTTTGATGCATCAAAGAATGGTGTTATTAATGAACAACCTAGTTGGAGATATTTTGGATGACAATGTTCTAGTGTTTATAATTCCTTGATACTAGAGGTACTGGACTAATATGATCTTTGGGAATCTATTTTTGTAATATATTTAGTTTTTATAAAAAAATCTATTATGCTAATGTAGGAAAAGTGAGGGACTCTATAAAATATGTACTCTATTTGTTGGTCATACAACCCCAAAAAGCATAACAACATAATCTCATAATATCATGGTAGTAATAAATTCACCATTTAGTTTTACTAAAATTATGGTTACCAGTATCCTTTGAAGTATGGAATTCTTATTTACCATGAATTTTCATGATATTTATGAATGAGTTAATTTGTAATCAAATAGTGTATACGCCACTCATGAGTAAATTTATAATTTACCAGTGAATACTTTTTTCAGTTGTTTATACTCTATTTTTTTAGTATAATATGTATGAACATGAATTCAACGATTTTGGGGTTGGGGATAATTTATTCTATTTATCTACAAACTTTTTTTGGACAGTTATTATTATAATTCACCACCCCATTATAGTTGAAGCATTTAAAAATGTGTTAAGGATTTTGGAAAACATTATTTCTTCTTCTTGGTTCCATCATTACCACATTCTTCTTCTCAAACCATCACATATCAACATTAACTAACTTTACGTCTACCCCTTTCTAAATTGAATCAATTACCTATATAATATTAATATTTTCATGATTATTTCATTATATATTTCTAGTAGTTGTGTTGTTGAAAATTCTTCTCCTCTTACCAATATTTCTCATATTAACATCAAATATAATTAACCCCTTTATAATTCTTATCAAACACTCCTTGAAACCTATGATTGTTTGAGAAATCATTTCCAACTTTACCACATAATGAATAATTTCTATATACCTAATTATTTCAATAATAATACCTATACTTACCCCGTTTCAAAATCAATCAATTTTGATTTTTAAATTATTAAAAACTCCAAAAGAGTACTTTGGTATATGCCATAAATAGAATTCCTATATAATATTGGATTTATTGTCCTTTTACTTTATCATGAGGAATTATCACCCCATCTGTATTCATAGAATTAATGGGGGAAATCTCATGTAATAACATCATCATATTACACAATATCATAGATTTTATATCGTCATATTCATTTGAGTTTTTTATTTATGTCCAACATTTGTCAACATATCATTTAATATGATAAATGACAAGAACTGCATTTAATTGTTTCGTGTGTTACACCTGAGTAAATATTTTTTTTCAAATAATGATATCCCTCACTCATGAACAAGATGAATCATGGGACAATAAAATTAAAGGGGTTGTTTCCTTTTGAATTAATATACTATTATTGGACCACATTATAGTAATGTTTTCCTCTATATTATGTGATGATTGTTAGATATAAATTATAATATTTATGTCAATATATCCATTATATATACAACATTATTAGGCATGATGTTTGTATTACCAATGAGACCATAATCACATTATCCATTTACGCAATAGTTGGAATACATATTAGTATCTCACCTCCATCTAATATATTTTATTTTTTTACAAAAAAAATTTAGTATGAAAATTTTAAAATTAAGATATGTATGAATTTATTATCCTATAAGTTTATACTAGTTCACTATATATAATTGTATTATCATAGGGATTTCCAATTTATTTCCAAAAAAACTAAAGTATACTCTGATACAAAATGAGGATCCATAGACTCGATCTACTAGATCTAATGTAACAACTAAATAATTTTTTTATATAACATAAAACTTTATTACATATTAAATATTCTAGAATCATTATGACTATTTCATAAGGGATCTAAAAAATACATAAAATGATACATAAAAATTTATATAATACTAATCCATGATATATGGATGAATCCATAGGTTTTTTCATCATTATTTAAATTTTAATACAAGGGATTTGGGAAAGCATTAGAGAAGGATGAGCACTGATGCTCAAAATATCATGTTGAAAAAACAACACATTTAAGAATGATGTGAACATAAGATATGACATAGAGCATGACATATATTATATTAATGACACATATATAATGAATGATAACTATAACCTAAATAAAATATGGTGAATAGTCACACTATGGTAAGGCTACCAACCAATGAGATGATAACATAATAACCCCTTTGAATAGTCCACCCACCAAATCCAAATTAACAATGTCATTATATTTTCATGATACACATGTAGACTCCAAAAAAAATTTACATAACAATTTCTTGATAACATAATCATTCTATTTATATAATATATTGATTCCCTCTATAACATGGATATTAGTTAATTTCATGATAACATAATTAATCTATTTACATAGTGTCTTTGAAGTTTAATCATTTAAATTTTTTTGTATGTGAATATAACTAGACCCACCCATAAAAAACATATACAATATATAATGTATAACTTAATATACATATATTCTTGATAGCTTAAATATCAATCATTCTCAATATATATCAACATTCCACATTATACCATGATTAAGGGATTTCAATAAAAATGTATCGAATACCCAATATAAGGAAAATAGTGGTTTCTTTGTGAATATAGATCAATCATAATATGTAAGTATTCAATATTAACACTACATGGTATATGAGAATGGTATAATATGTTATAATTTTATTTCGAAAGGGTTTATGCAAGGTTTTTTAACCATACATTTAAATGTATCTTTACCAAATTAGAAGAGATGTAAATGATATTATTCTTGATATAATGGATAATTCACCTGACTTTTGATATTTTTAATGAATTCCATTTATATTTAGTGAGACCTACTTATACATAATTACAATTTTAAATTATATACGCCAATATCTCAGTATAAGGAGACACGAAGATTGTGATGAAAATTATATTCAATAAGATGATAATGTATTTTAATTTTATTATCATGATGATTCAGGAGTAATAAAGAAAAGGTATATGTTGTGATGAATCAATCTAGTCAAATATATTTCATTTCCATTATATCTCAGATTGATAAATTGGAACAAGGATGATGAATATTGATTTTTCGGGTGATTATGACATATTAACGTTTTATGGGAATGGTTAGGTTATATGGAATGAGAAATATCTCATTGATAATAGATCCATTTCATGGTGATATATTATATATATTGGAATATAATAAAAGAAGTTTATTTAAAGATTTTATAAGAGTATAATTCCAATATGAAGTGATATAGAAATGAATAAAAAATTCGTGTTTAAATTGGAAAACATTTGAAAAGGGAACATGGAGAGAGATTAGAAGATATCTAAATTTTAAAAGTTAAATATATTATAAAACCAAATAATAATAATTTTTGTATAAATTAAAAAGATTTTTTAAATAAAAAATTCTTCATGTACAAGAATAAACAAGAACATGTAACTCTTAATTTATCATGGTGATGACCTATGAATATGGTGTAATGAGGGTGGATGGAAAATATCTCACGAATAATACAAAAATTGTATAAAAAGATACTATATTAGATGAATATAATCAATTTTAATGAGAATTCAATGGAAATTATTAAAAAAATAATTGTAGAATGGCAAAGAAGGGAGATGAATAAAAATTCTTACCATAAAAAAGCTTCTAGGTTTAGAACCAACAATTCTATGCCCCAAAACACTTCAATATTGAAGAAAAAGTTATGTTAGATAATACATCATAGAACTATGATATGGGAACAATATATATCTTATGTAAATATATAAGAACTAAATGTGGATATTTTTTCGGTGTGGCGAGTGGAATGCCTTGGATTAAAGTATTGATTATTTTATTTTCTCATTATATCAAGTGCTCCATTATACCCTATTATACCCCTCTATCACCCATTGTGGTCTATAATAGTTCTATGTTCCAAAATATCGACATTATTACAACACAAGACATATTTATTCTAACTAAAATAAATAAAATTTCATATTTATCATTTGTTGAAGTATTTAATAAAAATTACCATATTTTAATTTTATCCAAAATATTACCAAATTTCACCCCTTTATTTTCAATGTATTAATTAAATATAAATAATCATTTTCATAAAATTATTATTCATGTTTTGTGAAAATATTCATTTAAATAATAATTATAATTTTAATGAAAAACTTCTATTCTGAAAAACAAAACGTGTTTATTACTAAATTAATTTATCCAATAATACCTACTTAATCAATGATAAATTTATATTTATTACAATAGAAAATAACTAAGGATAAAGATTTAAATTGTGGTACATTTGGGAGAGGTTTGGACTAAATTAAATTTTTTATTAATTCTAAAAACTTGTTCATCCCTAGTATAAGGTTCTGTTAAAATCAAAATTGTTAAATATAGGAGTTAGGATTTTTTAGGAAAACCCCACGTGATTCTACATGAATCTCAATTTCAAATAAATATTCTTCTTATGGGAGATTCATGCTAGACATATCAATATCCCATGCTTTATAAAATAAATAAATTATATTCATACCCATATAATATATATTAATCCATATGGTTATTCATATTTTAATTTTATCTATTGCAAGTTTTAACATCATTAGAAAATTAGTATCATTGTTTTTTATTGATTAATCAATAATATTAATATTTTTATTTATTTTTATGTGCTTTTAATTTATTATTTATTCTCCCTGGACATCTCCCATATGATGGATTTAAGTAAAAATATATGTGTCATTGTAATTTAATTTCATATTTGAATATTGAGATTGTTATTATTTAGTTTCATTGTTATAGAACTTTTTATATTTTATAAAAAGATATGTTAGTTGATGAAAAAATTTAACACCCTAGTTCTCCACCTCATAGAGAAATTTTAGACATTTTGGTTTCTATAATTGGTATTAAATCTGAAAAGCTATTATCCAAAGGCTCTATCTCAAGGAAGTATTTAACTAGAAAAAACTATTAGTGTGAAATTATTTCTATTATTTTATGGATGAAGTTATTAAATATGTAAGATTAATATGAGACTCGATCATTAATATATTATGAATTACTTATATTTAATTACCATTCAATGACAAAAATATGTCATCCTATAGAGATGCATCGTAAGGAAATTTGTAGTAAGATTATTAATGATGATTCTAAAGATAATATTACCTTATCTAGAGTGTAAAAAATTTAAATGTACAAGAAGGTTATGTGTTTTAATTCCACAGAATCAATACGACAACAATATTATAACATTAATGAGGGGGTGTACTTGGCTAAGGAGGAAAAGCTATAAGACATTCATGATAACATCAATGACATTAATATACATTGTAATGATAAAATTAATTTTTTCTTCTCATATATCATGGATATTATTGGATAAATTCATGTACTAGATGATAAAATAAAGGATATCAATTTTTTAAAAAAGATACAATGATGATTCCATCATTTTTTATAATCTAATATTGTTAGTAGTAAAATATAATAATTCAGTATAGTTATATTTTGATGATTTAAAAATTAGTTTGGTGCATAAAAGATGAGACTGATATTAGGGGGAGTGAAAAGTTACATACCAAGAGATATATATATTGTTGTATATGGTAATCATATTATAAACTAGAACGTCGTTATAGAGGCTGAATCTAATTAGTTTCTCTCCCTTATGGATAGTAATATTGAATAGTGAAATGGATGATTTTAATTACAATAAAATTATTAATCACTGAATGTGGAAAGATTGTCCACATATCTATTAGTTATCCAATGTGGTTTAATTCTTAAGATCGTTAAATGGATTTATCATAAAATAAGAGATGATTTTTTTCCATTAACATTATTTAAAATATAGAAAACAATTTGGAATGAAATTATAATGAAAATTACTTATGAGAAATAGAGATGAAAATAATGATATGTGTCAGGATGAAGGTAAACAGAATTAAAATCTAATACTGAATATGTTTTGATACAAATATTGCAAATGAATCAATCCAAAAATAAAAATTATGAACAATGATAATTATTATAAAGTCTCAATGTTGATAAATATAGATCACTTCGTGAGCAAGTATTTCATTAAAAATATATAATGATATTTGAAATTTTGAATAAATATTTATATTATATCGATAAACTTGATGTTGAAATCAGTATATAGAGGAATTTTTGAAATATCTGTTTGTTCTATAAAAAAACCTAGAGACACAATTTTTTTCTAGTTGAAAATAAAGGTGAAATATATGTTAATTAATAATCATTGTTTTTTATGAATGATAATAAAAAATGAATAAGTCAATTAATCAGAATGTGGTTACACTATTAAAGATTGAAGTGGAATATAAATCCATATTTTTAATGAAAAAGATAAATTTTGGGAAATTTTTAGAAAAGGAAGTTAGAGAGAGAGAGAGATCGGGAGTTGAGAAAGGAATGTAATTTTTTTTTTGTATTTTCATAATATTCAATGAATATTGATAATAGTAGTGACTGGGCTTGGGTTTGAGGGATAATAATTAATGATCAAAACAAAAAATACAATGATGAATTGATAGTGAAAGGATGAAGTAAAATTTTCATAATAGTTACTAAGAGTTATCTATTCTCCTAAAATATATTATATTTTCATGAATATAAACATTCATGTGATAATATATTTATATATATGAATTTCTTAATATATAGATACATTCAATATAACATAAAATATTGTGATATGGAAATAAGCTATCAATATGGGGAGGAAATTAGAAGTAAGATAATATTGTTAATTACGTATCCTGTATAACAAAGAAGAAATTTGTTGTATACATTATTATTCTCTAAATTTGGGATTAAATACAATTATTATAGGAAATGGAGGATTTTAATATCAACCTAGATTTTTTGTTCTAATATTCCATTTTTATGAATGTCTAAAAATATTAATACTTTTTAAACAAAATTAACTTATTTCATAGATAAATAAATGAAAATCTTGTGATCAACACAATTTCAACATTTTTTCATTAGAAATTTAATTTAAATGATATACATTGATTATATTTAATCTCATATAAAATAATAAATTATTCAAATATCATCATCTTCCATTAGGACAATGACTATCAAGAGAAACTATTTACCATGAAATACAGCCAAAAATATAACTATTATTTGATGTTTTGATTATTTGGGTATGCATAAAACCAATAAATAGTGAAAGAATGGTACAATTGAAACCATACAGTGCATGAAAAATAATCATAATTTACATTATTTTCAAATAATTAACAGTTGTTTTTCAGATTATATATTCAATAATTATAAAACTATTTTGTTACATATTTTTTTGTAAATGATAAATATGTCATAATATATTTGAAAAAGAATTTTTTATTTTTATAAAAATTCATTTTTCATTCATTTACTTTTTAGGTGAAAATAATATATAATATTTCTGTGAAATAGATAATTCATTCATCATTTGAAACATATTGTTAAATTATTTATTATTTTTTTTATTTTTTTTAAAAAAAGTCTTAGATATATTTCATTATTATGTTTAAATTATAATAATTAATAATAAAAAACTAAATTAAAACAAATAAATAATTACGTAATTATAAAGAATTATGATTTAATTTTTTATATTTAATAAAATGTGTTTTAGTAGTAATTTATATATAATTTATTAATATAGAAGTTATATTATTCGTAGTTTTATTATGAAATGTCATGTAATTTATTTTTTATTTATATATAATTTAAATAAATTTCATGGGAATATTATCCTAGGGTAAAAAATAACAATAAAATCAGTAACTATTAAAAACACTTTTTGTCATGGATTTAATTTTTTTATAATATTTACAATTTTATGTTAATATAACAAAATAATCACAATTGAATAACTATTATAATGAAATATATTGATAAACTAAATGAAAAATAAATTAATAATAATTTTAATAGTTTAACTTGGATATGTATTACACTAAATGTTTGTTATGTTAAAAAAATAACATTTTGTAAAAATCATTTTAATATATTATGTGTTTTTGATATTGATATTAATTGTCATCATATTTTTATATTAAATATAATACAATTGATTCGAAATTTTGATTCAATATCTTAAAATTATGTAAAATTGATCTTTTTTTGTTTTAATAAATAAATTATTTATATAGAAAATAATTAAATTATGTAAAAAAGGGTCACATAAAGTGGAAGAAATTTATGATAAATAAAATTATATAAAATATTTATAGGAGTAATTTTTTGGTGTTGGAGTTTATACCACATGTATTATCCAAATTTCATTTCATAACTCATCGAACTCGTCTGTCATTACAACTTTACCCCTCTCCTAACATAGGATTCTATAGAAATGCCCGTCATTTTCATATAGAAAAATGAGATATATTCTAGACACAAAAAATCGCAAGGATCATCAGAACCCCGCAGGAATAAATTTTTATGCTTCCTCTCCAAAATAACACTTCCATATTTTTCAATGTCTAGTCAAAACAAGTTTTCCCAACATCTTTCACTACCATGAGGTCTCAAAGGGAGGATTCAAACATTTGATGTAATAATTACCCACTAAGTATTAATTTATTCAAAATATTTCTCATTGAAATTTTTAAATATAATATTTTTTCCTTAAAAAATTCTCTATAATATCATTATAATTCTCTTATACTTATAATATAAAAAAATAATCACTTTCCGAAACATATTCACACATAAATTTTAACATGTTCTTGTTTGGGATGGTCAAACTGTCATCCAAATGAAAGACAGAAATTTATATCATGGATTAAGATCGAATGTTAATTAATGTAAAACATGATTTCAATAAGTAAATAATGAATTTTATTGGTTTTGGAATGTAAATATTAATATTTAACTCAGTTTTATTTACCAACATTATTTTTTTTTTAAAATGAACCATTTCAAGTTTGTGATGGATTTCACCTCAACAAATCATTACTAATAGTAACAAAGATGTATCTTAGAAATACAGATATCACGATAAAAAATTGATTATATTACCATAACCATTCAATAAATGATAGAGTCATGAAATTTGATTGGAGAATTAAATTGTGATGAAAAAAATAAGAAAAATATAATGTTAGAAACAAAAATGATAAATATTTACTGAATAATAATAATAAATATATATTAAATAAATATTTTCCCTGATAAATGGTTTATTATTGACTCTTTTTTTTTGTTTTTAACATTTTTTAATTGTTTTTGGGCCTTCCAAGGATAATGATAATATGTTTTCGAATAATATTTGTTTGAGATAATGGTGACTTTGTAAGAATGAATAAAAGTTTCAAGAGTGGTGTGTTCTCATGTATTTGGGGTATTTAGACAAAAATGGTAGTTTTTGAAGGGAGATGATATATTATGTAGGGGCTAGGGAATAGATACTCTTTGTGGTGACATGGAGAATCATGTTGTGTTGTAATTGTTCATTGGGAAGATTTTTTTTGTTCTTATAAATTTGAAACCCTTATAAAATATGGATTTGGTCACACTATTGGGTCTGAGGAAGGAGTTCAGGAATTTTAAACCTTCATGGTAGGTTGTTTCAACATGGATTATATGATGAACCATTTCCATACCCCATTTGGATAGGATCTATGAAATTTGTTTGAAATGGATTCCATAGGTTGTTGGACGTCTAGGGATTACGGGGTGGCTAGTGGTGGCTACGTCGCGGTGTTTGGTATTTTTACCCTACTACACCACTACCATGGTGGGATATGACATGGATTATTTTTATAGAATTAAATTTATGAAATGTTTTATCTTCCAACTTCCCCTATAAAATAATCTTGAAACTTTTTAATTTTGATAGATCCATAGAGTCTTCTTAACAGGTCCAAAAACCATTATTCTCATATCAAATCATTGATGGATATATTTGAATTCCCTTCAATAAGTGATACATCATCATTTTATATTTCGAACTTATCCCATATTATCTTACATGAGAGTGAATAATCCTTCTATTGATACTGGATTGGATACATTTTTATAGATTTTTAATATTGGTATAATTATTCCTTTAAATTGTATATCTTATTGTTTCCATTCACATTTGGGGTGTTTGATATATTGATCACTGATTAAATGTATGTGGTCTGGTAATGTTTCTGGTAGACAAATAAAACCATGTTTTAATAATTTATTAAAAATTATTTTCTAATAGATTTCATTTAATATTTATTAAAAAATTTGATTTATAAATTAAAAGGATTGAGTTTATAAAATAAGGCCACATATTCTGTGGTTATAGAACATAAAATGATTTTAAAAAATATTGACTGTGATGGAAATAATTTGGTAAAATAACCTTATTTGATATGTGAGAAAAATTATTGAAATAGAGGATGGTTTTAGAAGTAATGAATTTAAAGAAAATAAATTAATTTTCATTGACATAAAATTTCATGTTGAATACTGAAACTCAGAAATTGAAATGTGAAATTGTTTGAAAATGTTGTTTTTAAATTTATTGATTTATTTTTTAAATTTAAACACGTGTATCAAGGGTAGTAAGAAGTAATTAAAATAATAACACTATGATATGGCCCTCTATTATGGGACTGATGATAGAATCATTGGATTAAAATTAATAAAATGTTAATTTCCATGATGGGAAGCTGAGTCCGAATTGATGGAGTCTTGGGATGTGTGTACACATTGATCAATGTTTAATGACATGTAGTGTGAGGATCCTATTACCAAAAAACTATCATATTATGATTACTGATACATGAAGCTATTATATACATGATTTTATGACTACAATTCATTGTTTTATGGATTGCATTTATTTATTCCAAATAATTGTTATAAATTATTCATATGAAACACTTATTTAATCATGATTCGATATGTCTCGTAAATATTTTGATTATTATGTCTTATCTTATAGATAATGTCTAAATTCCATGATATGTCTGGTATTATTTAAATTTAGAGAATATTGGGTATTATTGTTATTGGGACTGTTATGGAATACATAGTGAGACAATACAATGTTATTTATCTGACACCCTACAATTTCCTACAGTTTCTTTTAGATTATCATATGATTTGAAAATAAAGTATAAATAAACCATTTGATGTTGGTGGATGTTCAAGATACTTAGGACCCAGAGTAATTGAGGAGATTTTTGGATATGTGATCCACTTGTTTCACTAGTGATTTCTGAGTTTTTATCTTTTATATGCTTTCCATATGATGATGTACTATTTGAGTACTATTTAACGGATTTTTATCTCTTTCTTTATCCCTTATGAGTGTTGATCTTGAAGAATTATGTCATTTACCTTCTAATTTTTAATAGAAAATTCATTCCCTTATAGATCATTTATGATGGAAGGTGCATGTTAATAAACCATGGGGATCAATATTTCTCTCAGGGCCATGTTGGGGATGTCCTGGGTATTTGGGTATCAGGCTTTTTGAAATGGTATTTGATAAAGTGGTATTAAAGGATCATTTTGTGAATCAGTCATTGATTTCAATATGCATTTTGAGTTTTTTTGGTTGAATGGAAGTGTGATGGGACTTAGGAGGTTGTTCCTAATGAGTTCCTAGAAACTGTTCATCATAAAGCGCCATATGTCACCATGGGTGTTTGGGAAAAGTGAATTTTAGGAATTTTTTTGATATGATCCTTGAATTTTCCTCACATATAATATGTTTATTTCAAGATCCCAATCATGATTTTTTACTAGTGGAATGGAAATTTCTATATCAACTTTTTTGTTATCGATATGTGTAGCCTTACAAATTCTTTAGAGATTTTTATTAGTGTTGTGTAGCATAATTCATCCAATGAGACATTTTAATAATAAGTGGGAGGAAGCATCTAGTAAGAAAGAATGAGAAAATACTTCTATGTAGTAGAATATTGTTTAAATAGTAGTGCGTCCTTTCAATTCTCTAAACAATAACCTTCCTTTTAGGATTCATTCATACATCCTTGAATAAATGAGACTATAGATCATGATAAAGAGTTTTTATTGTTAGAAACCATGAACTGTAAAAGGATATAATTATTTTAGAGTGTCTAATTATTGGTTAGAAAATATGGATCTACATTTTATGCAAATGGAAATTCCAAATTTGATTTTAGTTAAATGTGATACCTTCAAGTTTGATTGACCAAGCTACTAGTGGTGGGTATTATGAACCCCATCCATTAAGTACAAAGAAATCAGGGATGACAGGCGATGTCCCTTGTGTCTTTCCTCTTGTATCCCACTAGTTGGATACTAGCACCATTGGTGTACAAATCATATAATATCTTTGAAATTATCCTTTTGTACGGAAACAATATTAAGAGATTTTTTTATTAAACATAATCCATTTTATGATATATATATATATAAGAAAAAACATCCCACAATTCATGTGTAAATAAAATTGATAAAATTGTAATTCTCCGCATGAGATGCCAAAAATTATAGTAAAAGTATTAGCACATCAGCTGTCAAGAATCTAAGCTAGTAAGGCCCACATGGTCTACAAAATCCTCATAGAAACCTGAAAACACACACACACACACATATTTATATATAGGGTTACCATAGAATTATATTAACTAGGACAACAAGATTCTCTCATTAATATGTGAAATAAGCATAGAAATTCCCTTATGAGAAAATTGATGTAAAAAAAGCATCTAAACTTGCATACTAGCCATCCCATCCCCACAATGAAATGATCACCAGATAATGAATGTTGTGAAATAAAATATAAAGTAATTTCGATCGATGATCGGGCACCGCACACATCTTTTACATTGATTAGACACTATCACACCTAATTCAATGATGTCTTAGTTCTCCCAACTATTCCGAACACCACATCACATTCCTCTTGCACACAATTGGGTGTCACAACATAGTACATCCTGCACACACACACCTGAGATACACACCACATAACATCTCACTCACACACCTAGTCCATGAACCACATCACATCATGTCACATCAAGTCACATCTCATCTTGATGACACCAAAGAAAGAACGTCAAAACTCATCATGTAGACATGAGGGGCACCACATCACAACTAATCTTGAAGAAACATGGGACACCACATCAAAAATCAATGGAAGAACATTGGGCATCATTGCCTAGAAGAGGGAGTAGGTAGAGCGAGTGGTGAGCCACCACTCCTATGATGCAGGGAAAGAAATCCCCCACATGACTATGTAGGTGTTTGACACATAGTTCTCAACATGTATAGTGTTTACATAGAAATAAAACTTCACATTAATGTATACATATATTTATATATCAAAAAATCAAAAATAACATATGGGTTTTTAAAGAAACTAACCAACTCAAAAAATCGAAAACATTTCTTTCACCTCCAAATGCATTTATTAGTTTGTGAAATAGTTATTTTAGAAGGTAAAGGTCCCTAAAAATCTAACGAGGATGCGAATTTCACCCATGTTTAACACCCATTAATTTTATTATTTTGCAACAACCACATTTAATAACACAAAAAAACATTTAATTTTCCCAATAACAAGTTTCATCCCATTACCCAAACCAATGCTTCTAATTTGAAACATTATTAAACATTCATTTATTCCATCACTAATCAGGAATCAAGATGAAAGAAACCATATATTTCAAGAAATCTATAAACCCTAATAGTCACATTGTGCTTCCCTAAACACATTACCAAACAACCATATTTCACCCCACACCTCATTACAATAACAGATATGCATCCCACAAGCATTACAACATATCAAAACACATTGAAATTCCATTATAGATTTAAAAATGGGATTTTCTCACATTCAAATGTAGTTTTGGGATGTTATCACACAAAAAATAATCAAGGTATGACCAATTTATTATCCAAATATATGTTGTTATCCAATTTAAATTTTAATGGTTGATATATATACAGAAAAAATAATGTAGCAATTAGAGTTCATATATCCTGTACACACAAATCCCCCAACGACCAAAATTTAAAGTGGAGAGTCATGCCTCTATAATAAATAATATCACAACAATAAAAGAAATAAAATCATAGGAATAAAACCACTTTACCCTTCAATATTAATTTAAAAATTTCTTTATCTTCAATTAATCCAAAACAACACTAAACAATAGGAAAAAAATTGAACCTCACCCATATAATACATAATAATGAGAAATGAGCGAAACTCTACAATAATGAAGATTTTTAACTTTAATCACACCAAAGGGTGAAGAAGTGTGTCCTTGAACCAAAAATGAATCATGAGAAAAGATGGATAAATCCATACCATGCCTATATATTGTCAATACATATACCAAGAAAACAACCCAATAAAATATATTTAACAATAGTTAAACCCTATAGAATAAGGGAAGGGAACAGATGAGGATGAGAGGAGAAGTCACTACAGATATGATATAGAAGCCCAATGTTCTATCCCCATCAAAAGGAATATCCATACACTAATGGAAATGGTTTTATGAAAACTAGAATGAGATTATAACCACTAGATATAGGTTTTGATGAAACCTATAGTAGAAAAACCCTTTAAAAATACACGACATTAGGGAATTACATGATTCATAATCACCATTGACATCATGTAATCTCATTATTCTAGGTCTCTCTAAAAAAACATCTTTTTTATTATATAACCCTGAAAATATACACACCATAATCCATCCCTAGAAATGGAATGAAACCAAATTTCACTTTATGTAATAAATTTACATGACATTTATTTCTTATAGTAGCTTTGTTGCACCTCTAACTCCCATGAATACTCATAGAATATCCCCCAAACACCACCAAAAACCAAAAAAAATGTATCAGACTATGATTACATGAACCATTACATCAGATACCTCCCAAACAATTTATACCCCCAATGAATGTGAAACCATGCCTAGAAAAAGGGGTTCCAAAAACCACCTGATGAGATACCTCTCAAGAGTCTCATCATACCTCAAATCCTACCACCTTGAAAACACACAAACCCTAAAATTTCACAATGTAGTATAACAAGCCACATCACAAAAACAACAAGTCACCTACCCTAAAACAACCACACAACCACAAACCCCTTACACAACAATATAAAACTCTAAACTGCCCAATCTAAAAATCTCTACAACCAATAATCCATGTTGTCCCTAACACATGAATCAGTTAATTTCTTCCTCCATGTCAAGATATTATCCACTATAGGTGGAAATAACTCACCCACACGTGATTAATTATATCAATGATAATGCATCTCAATTAGAAATCTAATCCTATCATTTTCATATGTTAGGACATTGTCAAACATCAACCCACACACATCAAAAACCATAAAAATTATGTCAGCACATAAAAAATGATCTAAAATTAAATAATAATGTATAAAAGGGAAACGAAAAGAAAAAATAACCCTAGTTACTAGGCTTGAATCTACATATCTCACCCCATGTATTGTGATTCAGGACACCATGTCACCACAACACACGAACAAAAGAAATGGTTTATCCACTGTGTTGTTTCTCCTAATGATCCTTGATATCTATTAGTTTCTCCAAAAAGGTACATCATCCTCTATATCATAGTCTCCCTAGTCATGGACATGGGATTCACCATGAAGACACCAACAAAGTTAAGATACATGGAAGATGTCATGGATCCTCTCTAACCACAGTGGAAATGCTAACCAGTGTGCCACCATTCCAACTCACCCTATCACCTCATAGGAACCCTCAACCATTGGATAATGATTAATAACTCTAAAAAACCTATAACTCCCACATCAATAAGAATCAATTATGAACATGTGTTCCCCATCCGTCAACTATAAGGGTCCAATTTTTTGATCATCATAAGACTTTTTATGGCCTAGTTCTGATTTCATCCTCTCTTAATGAAGCTAAAAATTATCAATTTTTCTCTACAAAAAATTGAGTCCAAGAATGGTTGTATCCAAAACTGGTATCCACCACAACATTTAATGGCATGGTCTCCCATAAAATTACTCAAATGGGAAATATCCATTGAATGAGTGATAGAAATTATTATTAAATGACCCTACCAAAGAAACGTGATATGCCCAAGATATACCATAGTCCAAGACACATTCCCAAAACATATACACCAATTTGTATATAGTCACCATAGGCACATCTTTCTATTGGTGAAATGTATTGATGAAGCACAAATAATTTCAAAAATCATGAGGCAATCCCCTCTAGAATCATGAGGTAAACCCTGAATCCTGATCCATGGTATTGGGAACAAGAACTCTATCTAACAACCCCACCTCATCCACATACATCATCGACCAAGAATTCTTCATGCGAGACTCCATGATCACTCAGAAGTGGTTCAATTTCCAAAAATGATCTAATGTAAACCATATATCATAACAAACTCCCTGAGTTTTGGGTAATATTATGACAAAATCCATCAAGGTGTCATACAATTTCCACTCAAGAACATCCAGGGGTTGCAAAAAAACCATGAGGAATATGATTATAAAACATTACCTACTAGAAAACCAAGAGGATCCCAATAAAATATAATATATCTTGATTAATATCATGCCGCCAAAACTGAACTCTCAAGAAATGATAAATCATTGAAATTCTTGGTTGTACCACAAATGGTGATAAATGGAACACATGATGTACTCTGTTTCTCGTTACGATTAGAAAAATAGACATCCATGAAACAACATCCAGTAGTGACCATCCAACGACCATACCTCTATAGCATCACCATGGCCAACACAATAGCACATTACCTCTACCTATGAGTCTCCCCATTTAGAAATATCCACCTATCGAATTAGTGAATATTTCACTATCTTATGAAACAATCATCCTCTACAACCATCATCCCTTTAATTGTTAAAGACTATGATCTCTTCCATTGATCCCCATATATCCCTAGACTCATGAAAAACACACTTCCCCAACTTCCTTATCAATGAATTTGAAACAAAATTCCCAATTCCTAATGTGTATAAGAACTCAAAATCCTAGTCCTACTGAATCTCTATACACATTCACTTCCATCGATTTAAGGCCATGCTACGAAAAGATATAACTAAGATTATTGTGATCCATGAAGACAACAAGGAACTCCCCAATGTGGTAACATCATCATATTTTCAACACAAACATAACTACTAATTGATCTATATCATTAGTTGAATAGATAAACTCATGGGGATGTAACTACCTAGACCCATTAGAGGTCACACTATCCGCTACATCAGGATATACCCTAATCGTAGATCAAATTCATCATAGAATACCCCAAACAACAAAAAATACTCTAGAAGATAAGGAATGAGAGATATAACTAAATTTTCATTTAATAAAATGAATTTTGTCTGGCACTAGTCAGTTTACACAGAATCTTGATTTTTGATGGTTAGATACTTCTATGGGGGTTCAACTCAAGAAAAATCTTGCCCAAACCTCCAATAATAGCTTACGAAACCAAGAATTCATAGAATCTCTGCCACATACTTGGGTGATACCCAATATACAACTGCTTTCACCATTGACAGGTCAACTACCATACCCTGCTGAGACACAACATACCTGAAGAGATAGACATCTCATGTACAAAAATTACACTTGGATAAATTTTGATGGGGCTTTTGGCATCCAAGAACATTTAAGACTGTTATCAAATGCTTGGAATGATTTTCCTCTAACTTCAAGTAAATCAAGATATTGTCAATGAATAAAAGGATGGAACCCTCTGGGAAATCATGGAAAATGGTGTTCATGGTCCCCATGAACACAAATGGTCTGTTCAAAACTTTTAATGGCATGAATAATAACATGAATGTCCTATACCTTCATGTCAAGAATGTATTTACGATATATCCTCCTTCATCATAATCTGGTGATATCCAGACTACATATCAATCAATGAAAACTATTTCACCCCTTTAAACTGGTTGAAAATATAATATATCATTGCGGGAGGGTAATGATTATTTATCGTCACCTGATTAAACATTGATTAGTCTATAAAAATCCTCATAATGACACCCACCATTATAGAAAACAACACTTGATCACCCCATGGTGACACACTAGGCAGGATAAAAAGATACGACATCATATCATCTATCTGAATCCTTAAATCCCACATCTCATAAGGTGCCATTTGATTTAGAACCATCAATGGTATAGAAGAACCAATCTACAAGTATATCAAGAACTCAACAACATTTCATGGGGGTAGCATAAAAACCTCATTATGGAATATATCTTGGAGCTCCTCAACCACCCTAGGAACCTCAACCATCTCATAATCCAACGACTCCATAAACATCTCAACCAACATGGAACGAAGGGGATCCAAATGCAGTCTACCCACCTGACAACACCATTCACAAATGGAAACCATGTTCTATTCATACACATTTGAAAACATGATTCTCTTATGAATGAAGCCAATAATAATATGCACAAAATACAACCATTCATTTCCTTGTTTTACATTTCTCAGATGCATCTCTTGAAATAATATTTCTCAGTTGGACTGATCCGGACCATCATCAGTTTACACCCTCATCACACATCAAACAACATGGCGTAGCCTCTAAATAGATAGCCATCACTAAGGGTTTGGGGAGAATGTATATGAATAGTAACAAAAAAATGGTCCATAGTGGGTTCCATAATAGAGTGAAAATATGTAGAATCAATAAAGGCACAGAAAAGAATATATGATTAACTAATGACACCTCTTATTATCTATGACATGTCTCCTTATATGTCTTTGTATTTTATTATTACAAAAATGAGTAGGAGTTTTCTCATATGATTTTAGTTCTATGGGCAAATTTCATATTCACCACATGATTTATTTTATGTTGTTTATATATAGCCATATGAATTATTATTATCATATCATTCTGAAAATTTAGTCGATGTACAAATCCATCTATTGTTAAACTTTTAATTGATTTTTTTATTTATTTGTTACTACAAATTTAATATATTTTCAATACTCAAATTATCTTATTGTGTTTTAATTATTCATTTTAACTATGGTTTTATAATATTTTTCTTTTTTCTTATAAGGATGTTATACATAACATCAACCATTTTTAATGGTGATTAGTTTTTTCATATCAAATACATCTTCTTATATAGATGTTTTTCAGCATTAATATTGATGTTGTTAATAATATTTCCCAACCCCTCCATGTGAGCTTATTTTCCTATACTTTTTTATTCACACTTCCCTTAAATATTACCCTTTATTTTTTTAAAAAAAATCTTTACATATATTATTTCAAGTGACCATAAAATTTTACTTTATCAGTTTTCCATTTGTAGGGTTATAAATATTTTTTTAAAAATGATTTTCATAATAGGTATTATAAAAAATTTATTTATTTTTTCTTCAAAGATCATATGTTTTATATTGCTCTCCACATATACTCCCAAAAAATAAATTTATATTCTAACACTAATTTTTTCAATTTACAAAAAAAATATTTTAAAAATATAGATAGTCAAAATCTAAAAATAAATGTTTGAAAGTGGTCAAAAACATATTTTTCTATATAATTTTCATCATGTTTTATGAAAATTATTTTAATTATTTTGCATCATTTTTTCTCTTTAACTCTATTAAATATATATAATAAGGATTAAAATTTAGTGAATTACCATATGAATTAATTAATAAAATAATCCTTCTGGGTGATTGATTTTTTGTATCAACCAATCCAATTCATAATGTCATTTTATTGGAATCCATTTTAAATGTATTAAAACGCATTATATTTTCATAGGTTTCATATGATATGATGAAGGATTAATTCCATATTGAATTTATATGTGACTATAAATATTTTCTGATGAGTTGGATCTTATATAACCCATATTTAATTTTTTGGGGTTTTAAATCCCATTAGATTATAAATTTTATTGTGATCGTGATTTAGTTTTCTATGTTTTTAATATTGAGAGTGAAAATGAATATGTTAGATATATTCAAAAGATTTGGCATTCACATGAAGCTGTTCGATATGTTCCAATGTTAGTAAATGGAAACATTTTCGGTATCTATATTCATGACATTTTTCTTAACAATTGTTATGATTAATCAAATTTCTATGTTATATGATTGTGTTAGGATCCATTTCTCATAATTATTTCATCATGATACCACACTCATATACCATTGTTTATGTCTAATTTTTTAGATTTTAAAAATTTACATTAAACCTTTTATAAATTTTTTTTATGATATATTAATATTATATTTCTCCCAGGATAATTTTTCTCGAAATGCTTATGGTATAACCCTTGAAGACTTGTTGATGTGTTTTTCCATTAATGAGCTTTTGAGATATCCATTTCTTGTACTTCCATTACTCATGTTTTAAATGTGATTATAACTTAATATAAGTATAGTATGGATTCTACTATGAATAAATTGTAGATAAATGTATAACATTATTGTAAAATATGTTTCTAACATAGATATCCCTTAATTACACTAAAACATAGGCTCTTGGGATTGTGAAATTATTTTGGAGATATAAAATTTTAATTATAGAACTTATGTAAAATTAAGATATGTTTATCATGGTTTTATTCGTATGGGGTCAAATACAATATATAATGTATGTAATCTTAATATAAGACTTGGTAGTGTGGGTTTGAGGAATCTATATTGATATAATTGTATGGATTAGTTGTTTCTCATGGAGAGTTTTGTAATTTTAGGGATTAAGATGATGTAAATTTAGTGAAAATTAGATGGACAAAACTATTATTATGATAAAATCATTATGTATCATTAAATTTGATTTATTATTGGTTTATTAGTGATGGAATCCCATTTTGGATACAAATAGGGGAAAAAATATCTAATATAGAATCACTTAGTCATAATAACTCTAAAAAGCATTACTATATATTAACATGATATTCCTCTGGTTAATGAAATAGAGTCAAAACTACACACATATTTTTTACATTCATAGGGCATACACAAAGGTAAATTTAGATGAAACATTAGAACCATTGTTAGGGATATGAATATATTTACGATAGATAACCTAATAGGAAATAATCTAAGATTTCATAGTATAAAACAAAGGAACTCACATGTAAATATATATATTAATTGATATGTTATTTCATTTATAGTGGTTAATTTTAATTTTTAAAGAATAAATTTTAAAAAAATTGTTTTAAATATACTGATAAATTTCATGATAATGTTGGGATAGTTGTTTTGGGATAAGTTTAATATGTATAAGAGAACCTATCTTAAAGAAAACTAGATTTAACTGAAATTAGTATTTGATAAGAAAAAGGTGTATTAGGACAAGAAATCATTGGTTCAAATTATCTGGTAAATATTATTGTTTACCCTGATAGAATATTACCGTTAATACCATTATTATTTTAATTTTTTAAGTTGGAAATAAGATCCTGAAAATTAGGTTGTAAAATGAATATCTCTAAAAACTCCATAGAATTATTTATAACTAAGGAGACCTATTTTTATAAAATGGTTAAAATATCAATATATGGTTATTATTATATGAAATATGATTCTTATACTCATTACAATGATAGTTAGGTTGATATTTCATGGATAATAACATCTTGAGTCTTTTTATATAAGAAATAATCTTATGTATATAATTTTTGAATGATATTTAAAATTATGATGGCATAATTTATTTATTGATTTTTTAAAAAGCGGTGTCTCAGTCAAGGACCAAGATGCAATTTGTTAAAGAAATTTGTGGGGGGATTACATGTTTCTGAAGTAAAGGATTTTTTTCAATCCCTTTCATAAAGAGGTAGGAGCTTAACTGGTACATCCTCTTTCCAAGTGATTTCCTAACTGAAACCCATGTTAGAAAGACTGTTAGCAACCCTGTTCATCCCATGAAATGTGTGTGTACAATGTTGGTGATCTCCAGGAGGGAAGACAAGCATCTCATCTAGAGAGTAGTTACAGGCCAGGATAGATGTATTTCTTCATTCCAAATAGCCTGAAAAATGGTGGATGAGTCACTATCAATCCAGATATTGTTCCACAACATTTTCTTTATGAAATCCACAATGTGAATCATACCCATCATTTCTTCCTACAAGTTCGAGGCCATACCACAACTACCAAAAAAGCATCCATGGCATCACCTAGTATAATCTCAAAAAATAGAACCATAACCAGCAGGTCCTGGATTTCCATTGAAAGCTTCATCAACATTGACTTTAATCCTTCTCAGAAGTGGGTTTTTCCAAAAAAACATCAACAGTGCACTTCGGTTTCCTGTAGATACCATCAGCTCTGAGGCAATTAAGGATCTCGAAAACACCAATAGAGTTATCATAATAGGATTTTTTATTGAAGTGGCATCCTTGATGGCCATTCAAATTTTCATATGACCTGCATTAAGATTGAATGAGTAATTGTTGTGAATAATAGAATTTCTATCATACCAGATCATGTGTAGGAGCTCTGCCACCACTGCTAAGAAGATATTTTTTATTGGCTGTGAAGATTTTAGGCCCACATAATATATTTTTTCATCACTAATAGAGTTTGATTATTACCTTCTACAGCCAAAAAAGTCATTAATATAATTTCAAATCGCTGAATTTGTAACACAAGGAAAAATTAGATGGTTAGAATCATCCCTATGGTAGTGGAAAAAATGTCACTTAGAACAATGTTGCATTCCGAAAGATTGAAGACAGGCCACAGTGTGACACAATTGTAGGAAATACACCAGATAAGATTAAGTCTCCAAGGTTTAATCAAGTTCTTAATAAATTCTTTTATAAAAAAAAACTGAGATCTAGATTTGTAATGTTATGATTGTAAAAAAAATTTGAGTGAAGGAACCCATTGTGAGCAGGCTCCCATATAAGAAAATCGTCATTTGCATAGGAGTAATTGTCGATAATATGCATGATGTTATCAAGCATTCAGTCTCTACTGGAATTCATGATATCATTTATAGTACAATTAGTGTTCACTGGGATGGAGTTTGAGGTCAACTTAGACATAAGAGGGACACCAGTCTAGTTATCCAACTAGTAGTTTATGGAAGAATCAACACTAACCATCTCTCTAGAGTTTTCCAAAATGTGTGAAAAATATTGCCTAAAGGAGGGCCAGATGGATGATTAGATATATTTCAAATTTACTTTCCTAAGATTGTTAGTGAATCTTTTTCTATGAAAAGAGATGGATTTAGATTTATTATTAATCAATCTCTAAGTGATTCTAGCGTGATGTGCATCGTTAAATTGCTGAAGGTTTTTAATACCAATACCACCTTTATCCAGTAATATGTAACATGTATCCCACGGGACGGTCACAAGTTTTCATTCAATAATGATACCAGTACAAAAAAAATTATTGATGTAAACATTAATTTTTTTATGAAGACCAATTGGCCATTTATAAATCATCAACGAGTAGACCAACTTGGAAATAATAGTAGATTACCCCCAAAAGAATCCTTCCTACCATGGGGAGGGATTTAACCATACAGGGGGAAATATTGATGACCACTTGGTCAACAATGGAAGAAACAATAATGGATTTATGTCTTCCCTAAAATATCGGTACAACAAGGTAATTGATGGGGAATGATACTTCCATGATATTGAGACAATTGATGGTGTCATTTTTTCTATTATGAGAAAAGTTTTTTCCAATGAAGAAAAATTAATTTCCCAAGCATATAGATTGACCAGAGAGCTCTTCATAATGAGTCAAGTCATTTTACGATTTTTAATAATTTTTATTGCCTTGATAGAAATGAATGATATCATCAGCCTAAAAGAGATGCAAAAGCACACTTATGTTTCTAGACGCCTGAATTTGTTTATGTTTTTTTATGTAACCATGTTGGTGAGAATCCTGTAATGGTAATCTTCAGCGATGGAAAAAAGGATTACATATAAAGTATCACCTTGCCTAACATCCTTGGTAAATTTAAAATTTCCCTTAAGAGAGACATTTACAAGAATAGAAATAGAGGTTTAATTGAACAAGTAATTGATTCTACTTATTAAATAAATCACTAAAAATAATGAATTCCAAAACCTTGAAGATAAATCTCTAGTCAATGGTATCAAAGACTTTTCTAATATCATGTTTAATGGAGACATAACCTCTTCTATTAGATTTTTTCAGAATGATGGTGCATTCCGAGGCATGGAAAGTGAAATATTGTATGTTTCTTCCCTTTAAATAACAAAATTGATTCTATGAAATTAATCTTTAACATAGAGAATAAAGTCTATTAGCAAGAAGTTTAATTATGATTTTATAGAGAAACCCGTTGGAGAAGAAGTATTTAAAAAAAATTCACACATCCACGTTAATGATTTCCCAATTATGTTGAGTAAACATATTATTAAAACTATTTGGGCACGAGGCTCTATCAGGATTAAGGTTCAAGAAGTGTCTTTGACTTCATGGTCAAGATGGATGCTTATAAGAGAGATATTATCTTCTTCATTCACCAAGGTTGTAATGATCTCAAGACAGAGGAATTTATTAATATTTGGGACGTTGAAAATGTTATCAATGTAGTTGACCACATTAGTAGTAATGGCCTCTTCTGTTTCAAGGAGGTTTTCATTGTCCCTAAGTAAGGAGAGTGGACGACAAAATTTCCTCATTCTTTAAAGAGAGTTATCAAACATAGTGTTTCTATCACAATCCGAAAGCCATTAATCATTATAATTTATTTTACTAATGTTGTCTTATAAAACAAGGAGAGAATTCAATTTGAGCACAGTGCCGATTTCATCCTGAGGGTCGGTATAAAATCAGAGCAAGTAGAGTTGTGCTCAATTTGGGAAAGTTATTTTTCAAGGATAGATATGTCATTTTCCATTTTCATGTATTTTTTGTTACACCAACCCTTAAGGCATTGTTTGAGGTACTTTAATTTAGTATTGCAGGAAAAAGAATCTTTGTGATGGTTCGTATACTCATATCAATTTTTTTTGATGTTAGAAAAATCTAAGTTAGAAGACCAAGCATTGTTAAATCTAGAAGGACGAATGGTTTTCATCTTATTAGAGCTGAGGCTGACATGGATTGTTTGATGATCAAAATTAATCATCGGTAAGGTGATGCCAGAGATGGTATCCCAATAGTCCAAAGATTGAGAGTTAATGTAAATTTATCTTTATATCAATACTATTTTTAATAGTTTACTTTATGAAGAAGAACAAATGAAAACAAACTATGGTGTATTTGGATAAGATAAAAGAATATGTAATAAATTTAACTATTATAATATAGATGTTAAATTGGAGAGTATAAATAAAAGTAAAAACATTATGAGATTTATATGAAATTAAAACTATAGGTAATTATTAATAATAATACAATAAAATTACATTATTGTAGCATAATAACTAACGTAATCATTTGAGATATATATATATATATATTAACCTAAAAAATTATTATTTATGTTCTATTAATTTTCATATATAATTGATATATAATGATTTTAAATAAATGTACCAATAATATATACAATATAATAAGATAACATTTATCTAATAATATATGTACCACTAACTTTAAGAACACATATTTATGATTTTAATAGATTGAATTGAATTTTATTACATTCCTTTGAGGTTTTAGGTTAGATTTTTTAAATAATTGTGAATGATTTCTAAATATCAATTCCTTACAATAACAATTTGTATCTTCCGATTATAATCCACTTCACAAAAAATAGTATTCCTAAATGTAATATTTTATTTTATACATAACACTTTTCTTTAAATCATGATGTATCACCAGGGAAAATTATATAATTCAAACCCATCATTAATTCCTATGAAAAACTATTAAAAAATTACTATGATAAAAAATATATAAAGGTTTATAAAATTATACCAAATTAATAATACATTTTTAACATTCATGAAATCCCATAAATAAATTTTCCTTTACACATAATAAACTATGTAGTCATAATTATCATTACACACACATGTAATAAACTATAAATAGAAATTATTTTATAAAATATTTTTCTACACACAAGGATGAAAATATAATAATAATGATTGTCACTTAGTTAGGAATGATTAATCATGAAAAAAATTGATATATTTGAAAAAATTATAAAATTGTCTACAACAAATATTTAATTTCCATAAAAAATGAAACTGATTGTTTCCCTTTGAGTCACGGAACAATAATTGAAAAACCGTGTAGGTGTGATAACAAATTATGATAACAAACTACCTTATAAGAACCGTGCAATGGAATAATATAACTAGATATTTCACACATCTGTTAGGAGTAATCTATCACTAGTAAACGCTGCCACATTACCAAATTCATTAGATTGTTGTATTGGGCTCAGAAGTCATCAGAGCTATTTTGTGCCCTCCTAACATTTGTATAAAATATCCAAGGACTATATAATTTCTATAGAAAATATATATATTCAATTTTAACTATGAAATTTATTTCAATTGGATTCTATTCTTTTACGAAATAATTTTTTTATATATCCCACAAATATTATAATTAATTTTCCATTCGATAGAAAATAATTTTTAAAACTAATAATTCCCAAAATATTTTGAAATATATATTATTTAAAAATGGAAATATATTATTTTAATAGAATATTAAAATATTATAATTTCTGTGATTTTATAAAAATACTTTTGGTAGATAATCATTAACATAATTATTCAATTCTTAGTCTAGTAATGAAACTGTAAAAACACGTACAAATTATAATAAAAATATTCCATTTAATAAATTGTAGATAAAGGAAAAAATAAGAAAAAATTACCTTTAAAAACATTTTAATCATATATAATGGAATTATAGAATACATTTCAGAGAATGCTAACATAAAAGAAAAATATTTTGACCAAAAACATTAAAACATAATTTCAAAAAGAATGTCTATTGCATAGTGTCTTGTGTCATTTAATTCATATGTATACCATATTGATTATAAAAATTATATTATTTTTAAAATTTATTATGTTAAATTTTCATGTTTATTAAATTATCACTATTCCTTTTATGCCCTTATTTTACTTAGTTACTAAATCATTTATGTTTATGTTATTAATTTTTTCGATGTCTTATTCATAAGTAGTAAAACGATTTCAATAAGTTGATTGTTGACTAAGGGATCATGTATCTTTAATATCTAGAATCCTATTAATTGAAAAATGTATAAATTAATTTTTTTAGAAACTCCCATGGAAGGATTATATGAAAAATAGACCCCATTATTCTGTAGAGGTAGTAGTCTACACATATTAATGAGTGGTAGTATCATATTTAATGGAAGAAAGGGTAAGTATATATATAATTTATTATAATATTAAAAATTAATCCAGTAATAAATATTATATATATTCATTTTATATATCATTTTAATCAACCTTATGAGCTGGTGACAGAAAATGTAACACATTTCTTTTTTGAGGTTATAGTCCACACATACGCATATACAAAATTTTCATTTCTCATAGGATGTAAAAGGATTTTGAAAAGGGATTTAACCAAAAAAAATATGAAAGATATGTATATTTTATACACATATTTTATTAGATAAATATTGTTTTTGGTGATTTGTAGGTGGTGGAATAAGAAATAGATATGAAAAAAAATTATTTAAGAGTTATACCTATTCTTTGACAAACCACATTTTCTTTACACCTTAAGCCTTATAGGTTGGGATTTTTGGAAAACACTAATATCTAAGACATGTGGAAGAATATTTTAAAGGGATTTTTTTAGTTTTAATCTATTCAAATGGCACAATATGAGTGATTATAAGTAGACATGTGTTTCCATTTTATATGTGATGTGGGCAGAAATTCTGTAAATACATGAAATATTAAAATATAAATGTAAAAAATCATTTAAATTGAATAAATGTTGAAATATTTTTTAATATATTGAGGAAAGCTATAAAATAATTGAACTGATAAAACATTTATATATTGTTTTGTCATTGTAACACTTATATTTTGGTTTAACCAACACATTAACCCTACTTAACCTTAAAATTTGTATCACATTTGTTTTTATTTATGGGTCAGGAATGGAATATTAAATCATCTAGTGGTAGATTCAAGGACCATTAAGGATAATAATAATAATTTAACATATATTTGAGTACGTATTTTAATTTTTTATTTTTACGATTATTTAATAATCCGTTTAAAACATCCAATAAAATATAAAGTCATTCTCGAGACTATACACAAAATTTTACCTTAATATTGTAATGAAAAAAAGGAATGGTAATATGAATAATTTAACAACCAATTATATATTATATCTATCAAATAAATTCTTATATAACAAAAATTTTAAAAAAATTAATATTTTTAAAATATTTTTCTTGCACATTCCCTTCTTAAACAAGAATTTTGTCGGTGTTCTGTAAGGATTCATGTTATGTATGCCACCACATAAAACTAAACATAAATTATGTTCTTAAAAATAATTTATTTAAATTGATAATAAAAATGTATAGACTATAATAACATGTTTTTATTTCAATGAAACTATATTGGAGATGTTAAAAAAAGATAGTGACATTTTGTAATTATTATTAACTTAAAATAATATAAAGGTCTATATCACTTAAAAATTGATAAAAATATCAGTATTATAAAATATATTTTAATATGGTTTGAAATAATATCGTATAACAATAATTAATATAGTATTTTGTTATGTTATAACCCAGTTTTATCCTTAATTAAACTATTTCCCCTTTTACCATTGAGACAATATTTTCATAGAGGATATTATTAACATTAAAATAATTAATGTAATATCATAAATAAATTAGTTCCTAAAAATTAAAAATATAAAATTAATTTTTTTATTCAATATGTACATGTTTTAGAAATTACATTTAATATAAAAACACAAAACATAATGAAAATCAATTTTTTCTAAAAAAATGTTTTCAACCATAAAATCAAACATATATGAAAATAAAATAAAATGGTGATCCCTATAGAAATAATTATATTATGCCAGAAAAAAATATTGTGTTAATTTAAAAGAAAAAAATAAATATAATTGGGCCTTTAATTACTTTATTTCAAAAATATAATTTATAGTTTTACAAAAATCAGTATTTTTCCATGTTCACTCAAATATCAAAATTTTCATATAAATTTCATAATTTTTTTATGATTTTATTTATAATATAAATTAAATAAATGGATTCCAATTTATCAAGTAAAAGATTAAATGGGATTCTTTAATTAATTATAATATACGCACAGAAATTGAATCAAAATCAGTTATTAATTAAAATGTTTTTTGAAAGAATAAAATGAATTTATTCTCATTCATTCCATAAAAAATTTAAATTATTTTTAATTATTTTGATTGGATATATAATAAAAACATTTAAATAAAATTATTTTTCAAATATAAAATAATTTAATCTATTAAAATTAGAATGTATTTCGTATATGATAACAGTTCTATGAAAAATATATATTTTTTATTCAAACGATTTTATTTAAATTTCTATCTTACAGGAAAATGATGTATGATTGTTTATTAATTTTTTTTATATAAATTGTCTAAGTATATTTAATATTGTTTTACTCATATTTATACTTACCATTCAAACAAATATGATATAATTTTCAATTTAAATAAAAATATTTCAATAGTATATCATGGTTGGTTTAATATCGATGTTTCTTTTAGTACACGAATTTGTACATTAAATTCCTTTAAGGTATATATATTAAATCCATAGGGTGTAACTTTATACCCCCCAAAAGAAATTTTGTCCTTAAAATTTAATCTCTAATACCAATAAATTTTTTTTAATGAAATTTGACATAAATTCCAAGGTGTTCATGACAAAACATATAATCATGAAATTTTTTTATATATTTTAAATTTTCTTTTAAAAAATACACATTTCTAAAAGAGACTATAAAACATCATTTTGATAATATGAATAGTTACGTATTATGGTCATGTAGAAAATAACATAATTGAGTTCCCAAATAAAGAGAAAATTAGAAGGAAGATAAAATATGGAAAAGAAAGATAAATCACCACTAAAGATGATGAAAATTATTCTCAACCCTGTTTTAATTTTATGAAAATATGTCCATGAACGAAAAAAATTAGAAATGAAATTTCATTACACCACTAGGAAAACTGACAATAAATTCATCAGAAATGATTGTATAATGTAGATATTTTAATTCAAAATTAAATTTTCATTGAGTTTTTTGGATTTTTTTAAAATCAAGACACTAAATATAAAAAAATATGAATTTTCGAATATATACTTTCTTGATTTCTACCAATCCATAAATTCTATATCATCAGTCAATTTCAATTCATGTTGAATTCCTCAAACACTTCATTATATTTTAAAAATTATAAATGAGGAATATAACATTACTAAGGAACTAAAAATAACATTAATTGAATTACAAGATCTATAAATGGATGTTAATTCATTTCTCCTAATTATATCCCTTATCCAATGAAAAAATATTTAGAAAAAGATAAGATAATATCTTATATGAATAAACATTCTTATAAATAAATACAACATAAAATTTCAAAGATAAAACAACAGCACCCAAATTTAAACATAAAAAATACCATAAATAACCAACCTTATAACTCCTAAAAATATACATAATAAAAACTACATCCAAATTAATAGAATGATTTTATCTAATATTATTCCAATAGAAGCATACCACATATCTCAAAATAAAATCAACCAGTCATAAATTCACATACGAAAAATGTTCATTCCCCGAACATATAATCATAAAAATATGATAATCTTTTATATAAATTATATGAATCACCATAAATCCATAAAAACAATTAATTTTACAAGAGATAAATGAACATTAATTTTTCAAGTAAAAACCAATATTAGAATCTAATATTTAAATTTCATAAAATTATATAATGTTTATAATATAGTTAACATATTCAAAAGTAAATTTAATCACATACTAACTAAATCAATATTTAATCCCATGGTTATATTTATTAAATTTCATATGTTCCCAAAATGAAGTAACCCTTTTATACAAATTAAACATAATTAACTATACATCAATCATCATATTAACCCTAATGTCTATCAGTACCTTTCATATTATTTCTACAATATATAAATATACTTTTTGGTCAAATATCATTTTAACTATAATGCATGATAAATTTTGGGTTATATATTCCTAAAAAAAACCTCGTTTAACAAAATTTTAAAAAATGGAAGCAAAGCCTTTAAAATTATAATTGTCATTGAATTACCATAGTTATCCATAACATACAAATTTTATTTGAAATATTATAATTATATCTTATTTTAATAATTATACTTATTGAAAAATAAATGTATCTAGAATTTATAATTTATCTTCATTTTATATGTCCTCATCCTCTAATGTTAACTAATCCCTTGGAACCATATTAACTTTAATGACCCATATATTCAACATCTCATAATTATGTGTATAAAAGATCAGAATCACTTTTATTAGATTAACATGAACATTTAGATTTATAGTTTTAGAAAATTAGTAAAATTATATTATATATCAAACCCTTTAAAAATAGACAATTCAACTCAATAACATTATTTCCACAATAAATAGTATTTATAAATTAAATTTCATATTTCATTGAAAACACTTTCCCTTTAATTAGGATGTGTCATGAATGTCCTAGATATAATTTCTACACATCCTAAATCCCAATGAAATTATTTTTAAAACCTAACCTAATACAAATAAATCCCTTTAAAGTATATAAAAGGAAAGGAAAAACATGTTAGTAAATTAAAAAATTCATGAAAACACATTATGAAAGACATATTATTAAAAATAATTAGACAAAAAAATCATTATTTACTTATGCAATAAAATTAAATGTAAAAAATTTCAATTAATTTTATTTATATAATAATAATTAAAACGTCATAATCAACATTGTTACATTTTAAAACATGAGATCTCCTGAATGTTTTTCACCTTTATAATATCATAACATTTTTTAAATAAATATTTTATTTTATTACATTATTATATAAAAATATTTACATTAAAACACATAAAATCATTAAAATACACATAGATATATTGATTTGTTTTACATATCATCACCCTTATAAAAAAAATTCAATGAAATCACATAACTGGATAATTCCAATATCTCTTTAAAGTAATCTGTCATTAGTTAACTATGCCTCATTAGCCAATTAATTGGTGAGATATACCAAGATCATCCATCAGATATTATATCAGGGATTCATCCAACATTTATATAATATTTTAATGGAAAAAATAATAAATAATACTAATATATATATTATTTTAACCGTGAGACACATTTTACATGTAATTTCATCTCATAATAAATAAAATACTTACAAATCCCATAAAAATGAGAATATGATTCCATTTCTTCTGAAATTTTCTTACAAAATATAATTTTAATGAATATTGAGAAAATTATTTTCTTTTGAAAATACAAATGGAATACTATATTAGTGGCATAAAATTATTTATTTGTTATAATGGTGACAAAATCCATTAATTTGATAATCATTAAAACAAATATTCTATTCACACTTTGGTGAACACTGTACAAAATGAATCATATGGAAAATAATGAAATGAATCATTTTAATTCAATATAAATAAAGACAAAAATATTTAATACCAACCATGATAAAAATTCATTCATATAAATAAGAAAATTCTTGGAAACATTTAAAACATCATTGATATTGAAGAATATTAATTCTGTGGACAATATTATTATAGAGTTTTTATAAGAAATTTCCTTACCTCAATTCCCAGCATGTTTTTTAATATATAAATATTAATGTAAAAAAAATATAATAGTTTTATAATTTATAAGGAACCTTTTTCATTATCATTCCATTATCATTATATGCAAAATATATTTTTATTAAAATACACTTTTATGGAAAAAGTGTTAAACCATTATGTATAACCGAGCTATCAAACACTATAACAAGTAACAAAATTATTAATAACAAGATTAAACCTATTATAAAAAAATTCATTTATATAATTTCTTGGATAGATTTGTAACGTTTTTTGGGTCATCATTCATAATATCTTCAAATAAAGATTACATCTTGTCCAACACTTGTAGGAGCTCCACTATCGCTATTTTCTTATTGTTGACTCTTCTAACTATGATGATGTCTTTTTTATATACACTCACTATTCTATTTATATGTTTCAACTTGAATTGGTCCTCCATTCATTTTTTCTCATCCTCTATAGAATCATGTATGTTTAGCACATTATACACCATCTCTTCCTTAGACTAATTATCATCTCCATTGAATAATCTATTTTCTAAGACTCTCCATCTGGATTACTAGGAATCCCCTACTCTCTCTCCTTGGGAGGAGAAAACAAAACGAATTTATTTATTCTCCCCTCTCTTAGATCCACCCATACTGAGCCTAACTCCATAGGTTCCCTCTCTTTCACCTTATATCCCTTTAGACCCACCATAATTGGATCGTAGACCAAATTGATATAAAACTAAATCGCCCCTATGTTCTCCAATGGTACAGACCATAGGGCTTCATAGGGACTTCTTTCCTTCTCTGTGTTTTTTTCTTTGACTGTATACCCTATTGTCATCGTTATTGGAAAATTAGTGTATTTTTTATGAGTAATATATTTCTATAAATTATTAACTAGTAAATTTACTGGGATAATAATTCTTCTCTTCCCATTCCATTACCATTACATACCACTTACATACACATGGGAATCCTACTCCTAGTCTGACCGAGATTTTTGAATCCGATTCTTTTCCACCAAATTGAGAATACTCAAGAGACCTTGTACCCTATTACATTATTTTATACTTAGGATTCACTATTTTCCATCCTCCAAGATCAAAAATCTCCTTATCATTTTTAAAAATGGATTAAATTTTTTTTGAAATATTTAATGATGGTAAAGAAACGTGCTGAATAGGAGACCTTCGTAAAGGAGGTCTTAGATACTAGTCAAAAATAGCTCGCAATGTGGATTTCTAGTTTGAAAAAATACTTTTTATCACACCCCCATCTTTAAACAACTCTATGAAGGAGGGAGAATTAATTGGGATGTTTTGACCAAAGGATTCCTTGACTAGACATAACAAACAAAGAATGTTTATGTCCTAATTCATTCTTTTAATGATGTCTTCTACCTTCGACTCCATACACACTGAACCTAGATGCTTCTATAAAAGATTGCCATTGGAGATGTATTCAATAACTAGGGGAGGTACTATAGATATAGATACATTGGATGTATCTCGACATCTCATATATATTCCCTCACATGTATGAAGAAGATATGTGCCCCCAAATGCTTAAAAGAATTGTGATGTTCGTCCAGGAATAGAAGACTATCGACTGATTATTTGAAAATTCCTCCACTACCAATATCCAGACCCAGTTAATTGTAGGTTTTGAGATGTCAACATAAAAAAAATCCCATAGCGAAATAATAATACAAAAATCCATTGTTCTTGAATCAAAACAATGATAGAGACCCGCCATATTTCATAAAATATTTATTATTGGAGGGTTATGAAATGGAAACAATATCTTAGGAAACCTTACACACAAAGCTGAAAATAGAGAATCTAGGTTCATCTAAAGAATATAGGTTCATATTAGAAAGAATAATCGATATCTATTACAGGATTTTGGATTTATTGAGTATGCAGTGATGAAATCTTCCATAGGTGAAAAGAGAATCATGATGTGTCGCCAATTATTTTGGAAAATCATCGCACACTCCAAGATAGCCTATGAAGCAAACAATTGATGGAAGAAGGTGTCCAATAAATTTCATCGAGATGAGAAACAATCCACCATGGTTAGATTTAGAATATCCAATGAATCAACAAATTCTGAGGATGATATTCTGAGATACGGAAATCTATCATGAAGATCAAGAACATTAAGGCATAGATAGATATAAAGGAAGGGTTGGATGAAATCAGGAGTCATAAAAAGGAAGATTGGTGGGAAAAAGAGATTGTCTCTCACCCAATAACGAGGAAGGGATGGGGGTGTTGTTCATCATTACATCCCAGATCATGCTCTAAGAAGAAAATTAGAGTGGCTGCGAGAGTACCTCAGGTATTCCATTATCATTATTAATTTCATTATTATGTTTTATTTACTTAATAATTTAGTTATGTTAATATAATATGTTTTGAAAAAATTTGGTTCCATATTCCAAAATGACTATAGAAGGTTGAATATAGATAAAAGGATAATTATACCATCATGTATATTTTATTAATAATGATAAGTTTTATAAATTAATTTTTTTATCCATTGGTTCATGGTGGACATTAAAAACAAATCAAATCACTTCAGGGAAGAGTATGTCCACAAATATTTATGAGTGACGTTATCATTATTCAATATAATAAAGGGAACTAAGATATGTAATATATTGTCATTATATAAATTAAATTATTATATAAATAACACATATATAAATATATATTATTTTAAAGAATTATTTTAACCATCCATTAGAATCTGTGATGATAAATAAAACATATTTCTTTTTGTAGGATGTATTTCAAATGTACGCCTGATAAATCTTTTCATTTCATACAGGATGTACAAAGAGATGAAAAAGGGTTGATTTCAAAAAATAATAAAATTTACCTGTTGTAGGGTCCTGAAAAATATGCAAAGGAAATACCATTTCCCCAAATGGGGAGGACCATTCAAATGGGAGGCACAAGGTGAACCGGTCCGCGGACCAGTCTAGAAATCAGGTCGTGCGGCCACAACTGGTTCCGCGCAGCACCCTCCTTCGTGAACCGCCTTTTCATTCACGAGAAGTAGGCGGAGCCCTTCGCGGCCGCGAAGCGTTGGAACCTAGTTCGTCAAAGCCGGACATCAGAGCCGCGAACCTCGCCACCCGAGCCGAACCGCCTTTTCGTTCGCGAGACGGAGGTCGAGCCCTCCGCGGCCGCGAAGCATTTTTTGACGTTTCGCAGAGGGTATGTGTTCACTGGTCGGTGCCCACCACGAGGCGAGGATTGACCGAGTCAGACGCAAACCGGGTCATGGGCCTCCGAAAAAGGTGTCGTGTAGCCCAGCTGTATCTCTTCCCCTCACTCTATAAAAGGAGACTGAGGGGGATCGAAGAACAGGCTACTTTTGGCTCTCGGAAGGAGGATGGACGGACCTTTGAAGAGGCGGACGAACCTTTCTGATTTGAAAGGAGATCGGTCGAAGGAAGGCTTAAGCTCATTCACGAACCACAACAGGTATACGAATGAGCGAGTAATGGACAAAAGCATAATAATTTTGTAAAATGCGAACCTAAATAATAAAAACAGGGATGCTGCGAACCATACCCCACCGCATATGAATTCACCGCGGACTAAGGACTTTATACCTCTTTTCCCACCCATCGCACCTCGTAGAACCCTTCTACGCGGGCGATGCCCCGACCGATGAGCCTCCGCCCGGCACCGCCCGTCGCCACTACCGCTCGTGTGGAGCTCTCCGCAAACCACCCAGGTTTGCGGAATGGACCGGAAACTGCGAACCACCCTGGTTCATGGAATGATCCAGAAACCGAGAACCACCCTTGTTCGTGGAATGAGCCGGAAACAGCGAACCACCCTGGTTCGCAGATGGAGTTTGAAACCTAGAACCACCCTGGATCGCGGATTGAGCACAAAACCGCGGACCACCCTGGTCCACGGATGGCTTCTTCAGCCACATGGCATTTCCCATGGGCGCCACCAGTCATACCCGTGGGTGGCCGCCGAAATACTTCGGACTTCCTATCCCCCGATCCGGATAAATTTCTTCTGATCCAATTTAGTCCCCCGCGACTCTCTCGTTGGTCTACTCATTGGCCTCGAGCCAAGGCCTACACCAGAGTTGCTGAACCCGTGTGGGGTTATTCTCGGGCACATCAGTACGCCCTTTTGAGTTCACATACCCACGGTAAGTAGAGGTGAAGGGGTTTTTCCGACCCTTGAGCGGATTTCTGAAACATTCATGGGTTCACATTCCCACGGTAATGCGGAGTCTATGCTCGGGAATTCCCTTTATGACCCTCCACTTGGCGAGGGCTCCTCGAGGGTGTTAAAATACCCTCCCGAAGGAATCCCCTCATTTCATTCCCAAATAGGAGATGATAACAGGATCACCCCCTCTCCCTCTCGTGTTGCGCTTTGTCGCATCAGGGCAGCCACCTTGGTGTAATCCCCTAGACCTCCCTTGGAAGGTTGCACCCATGCACCTACACTGTACTTCCCCACTGCCGAAGCCAGTGAAATCCTCTCTCGATGCACTTTGCCGTAATGGGCATCCATCTCGGAGTAAGCCCCGACCTCATGGGCCGCCCCATGTGTAAGACCCACTCCATTCCTCATGGATGCCCCTTTCGCGCCGTGATCATCTGGTCTTTGCTTCCTCTTATTTCTCACACCGAGCATGGCTCCCTTGGTCTTAGAGTAAGCATCGACCACAACATCATCCTGGGCCTCCTCAGAGTGTAATCCCAAACGAATCTGAACTATGTGGACTTTGATCCCTGTCACCTGGACATGGTACGTAGGAAGCCTCCCTGAGGTTCAAGTCCAACAATTGGTTATTCTGACCCCTCTTTCACGTCGGTTTATCCACATCATGGGTCTCCATAGAGTGTAAGCCCCAATCCATATCATGGGCCTCTCTAGAGTGTAATCCCCAACCAATCCGAACTACGTGGACGTTGATCCCTATCACCTGGGAAGGGTACGTAGGAAGCCTCCCCGAGGTTCAAGCCCAACAATTGGTTATTCCAACCCCTCTTTCACGTCAGTTTATCCACATCATGGGCCTCCTCAGAGTGTAAGCCCCAATCCATATCTTGGGCCTCCTCAGAGTGTAAGCTCCAATCCACATCATGGGCCTCCTCAGAGTGTAATCCCCTACCAATTCGATCTATGTGGACTTTGATCCCTGTCACCTGGGCAGGGTACGTAGGAAGCCTCCCTGAGGTTCAAGCCCAACAATTGGATATTCTGAACCCAATTTCACGCCAGTTTATCCACATCATGGGCCTCCTCATAGTGTAATCCCCAATCTATATCCTGGGCCTCCTCAGAGTGTATGCCCCAATCCACATCATGGGCCTCCTCAGAGTGTAAGCCCTAACCAACCCGAACTACGTGGACTTTGATCCCTCTCACCTAGGTAGGGTACGTTAGAAGCCTCCTCGAGGTTCAAGCCCAACAATTGGTTATTCCGACCCTTCTTTCACATCGGTTTATCCATGTCATGGGCCTCCTCAGAGTGCAAGCCCCAATCCACATCCTGGGTCTCCTCAGAGTGTAAGCCCCAACCAATACGAACTACGTGGACTTTGATCCTTGTCTCCTAGGCAGGGTACGTAGGAAGCCTCCCTTAGGTTCAAGCCCAATAACTGGTCGATCCGACTATCATCACTCGGTTCTCCGTACCGCTCCTAGAACCATCTCAGTTAGTACAGACTCCACGGGGTCATTAATCCAACGAGGGATGGAAAACCTCAGGCCCAAATGATTCCGAGTCCCTCCGTCTAGATGACCATTTCCCTCCAAGGTTAAACTCGTGGATACTATGTTTGGGTATAAACCAAGGATTCGCGAACATTTGAACATGTATTAAATATATAAGAGAGTCTCGAAATAGGCAACAATTCCCCCCAAATGGGTGTGATGAGCCCGACTTCCCATCCTCTCAACCAATGAGAGCTCTTAAGCACCGCTGGCCAAAATGCCTAGCGGACGCCTGCCTTTGGAATGCAGGTCCACGTACTACGGGATATGGAGCCGTTGGGTGTTTTTCAAAATGAAGACCTTTGCATCCGACTTTGGTGGTTGAATGGGGTTTAGCCGCCCGTGAGACCGGCAGTCGGGCGCACCAGGTCCTCCACTCCCCCCCCTCTCGGAAGAAGGGGGGATTAGGTCGAGGAACAAAAAATGGTGAACCCGACAAGAATCATTAACCAAATGTGACGAATTTATCCTCATCCCACCCTATTCCCCCTTTTCGTTCACAAGTAGGGAAAAGAAAGGTCATCAATTACGCATATGATCATGAGATTCTACTTTGACGGGTTTGCTGTTTGTATTTGTCAAAATGATTTCACCGGTACTACAAATAGCTACCTTTGATCAAATGGAATCGCAAAGAAACTCTCAACCACATGTTTCAAGCAATGCCATGGCTGAGCATCCTCACTTATGGAGGACCCCATCACCCACCCAGTGCCTCCAGTGCTGGGTCGCTGATGCACTGATCCGAGAGTACCACCTGAACGGTACTCTCCCGACGGTGGAGGCGGTCATGCAACCCCTCCAGTCTGCCGGGGCTCGTCGGTCGCCTGCCCAATAGCGGCCGCAAAGACGGACCCAGACAGCCCATGTGGCTGTATCCAACCATTTCGGGAGTTTATCACCGGAACGGGACAATGGTTACGTCCCTTACCTCAGGGAGGTGGATGAGGTCAATGTTGAAGACTTCATCCTCGCCGAACGGGGGTTCCCCGCCAAGGCCCCCTCCAGAAGACGTCGTCGCGGTCACGCCACAGACCAAAACCCTCTCTCCATCAAGGACATCACCACGAGGGTCCAGGCCAACGCTCCACGAGCTCCAGAACCTCGAGCCGTCCGACAAGGGCGGAAGATGTACAACCAGGGACCAGTTATCACCCTGGTCCCTTAGGAGGAGATCTGCCACCCGATTGCGGAGGCGTATCACGAATAGGCACTCACACCTGTTCCCTCCTCCCAAGCCCACCATCTAGATATGGCGGCATCATAAGAGCCGGCGCGCATCCCCGCCAAGCTCCACCAGGGCCGTCACTCACGCAGGACGACATCTACCCGGAAGGCACCTCTCCCTACACAGGGTCGCGAAGGCCACCATCCCGACATGGTGGCGTCCCAACATCTGCAGGACCAGCTCCTAGCAGACGCTTCTCACTCCTGCCATCCTGATATGACGGCGATCAACAAAGCCCACCACCCAGATGTGGCGGCAAACAATAGGTGGGCATGTCTCCCCGCCAACAAAGGCCACCGACTCGATACGGTGGGAAACCATTATATGCAGGGCCAATTCCCTACGGATGCAAGTAAAGTCTTCCACCCCGATGTGGTGGCAAACGGAGAGACAAGCTGGCGTATCCCGGCCCAGGGGAAGATTCGTTCACCTGCCCCGACACAGGAGAATCTTCAGTACCCACTGACTACTGGAGGACCGGAGCAGGAAATTCCTGCACCGATACCGGAATGGGCCTTCATACTCATTCCAGCCAAAGATGTCTCTCTACATATCCTAGAAATAATGTAGGAGCATGTATCGATCCCAGATCATATCCTGCAGACTTGCCAGAATGTAATTGCATCGGTGGCAACAGCAAGGACTCGGGTCTGTGAGCCCGTCTCCCTAATCGTGACGACTCATCTAAGAGACGATATAGTAGTCTCGAAGTAGATCTACATCCCAGCTTCTGCCCAGGAGGGTCACCAGCCATATTACACAACACAAGGGCAACCGGAACGAGCAGCTTCATTCGCTCCAAATGGGGGACACCCATCCATCATGATGGATGCTCCAAGGCAGGGACATATCCCTTCCAAATGTCAATATGTTTGTCGGTGTTTCCCGACCACATCGTGGGACCCAATTATATAGGGACCTGAAGGTGAAGGCCATTATCAATAGAAGACGGTCCCAGCTACCCTCAAGAAAGCGCCATGTAGGCGCCGAAGGCAGCCAGAAAATAAATAGCGGGTCCATGACCCGGCTCTGCTGAAAGATGGGGTTCCGGATGCCGCCAAGTACACATAAAAGGCTCGAAACCTTGCCCACCCATTACCATATTATGGGAGTGGAAGTAGCAGTTGCGAAGGTCCTCCCTGCAATATTGCTACCAGCAGCTCTGAAGGTCCTCCCCAGAGCACCCGCAGGGGCCACCCCCACGGGCATATAACGATCGATCACAAGAACTTCTATTTTGATGTGAGTCACGGAAACCCTCCACGTGACCAAAAGATCGAGCAACAAGAAGGTCCTCCACTTGCTGCGGTCCACCCTGAAGGTCCTCCACGGGGTTTACACTGCAATCCCTCTCCATGCAGTGGGACCACAGATTATGATAGTAGTCCTCACTATCATATTCGAAACAACGGAGGACTCCCCCGCAGTGACGTCTCATCACGACAAGAAGGCCCTCCCCTTATTATGGCCCACCCTGAAGGTCCTCCTCAGGGGTTACGCTGCAACATCACTCCACGCAGCCAAGCATTAGATCACGGTGGAAGTCCTCGCCACCTTTACAATAGAGGTCCTCCCCGTAGAGACGTCAAGCAACGAGAAGGTCCTCCCCTCGTTGCGGTACACCCTAGAGGCCCTCCCCAGAGCGTATCCCATAGATATTCTTCCTGCGGTATCTGCAATGGTAGTCCTCTCCATTACAGCAGCTGTGATGGTAGTCCTCGCCACTACGACCGCCATTGAGAAGGTCCTCCCCGCATTGGCCCTAAGAGACAAGAAGGTCCCCCCTTGACGCAGTGTGTCCTGATGGTCCTCCCCAAGATGCACGTCGAACGTCAAACCATGATGGTCATCCTCACCATGATGACAGTTGTTGGGAAGGTCCTCCCCGCGACAATGCTGCACAACCAAAAGTTCCTCCCCTTTCTGCGACACACCTTGGAGGCCCTCCCCATGGTACGCACCGCAAAAGTCCTCTATGCGGTGAAGAACCAAGCAGTAATGGTAGTCCTCTCCATTACGGCCACCATTACAGAGGTCCTTCCCACGATGGAATATCACATCGACAGGAAGGACTTCCCCCATCAGAAGCAATTACAGGAAATCCCTCGTATGTCGAGGCACTCAGAAGGATGGGATCAATCCTGTCAGATTCTCAGTTAGTCACCAACAACACCCTTCAATCAGGAGCTGTTCCGGGGCTACGGTCATCTTATGAACCCCCTTGGAACCGCCCGCATGACGATTCAGTACCTACCAGTCCCGCAACCTCCAACTACAATGAGCGTCTCAATTGGGATGACCAGGTAGAAGAGTCACTGGCGGAGGAACTTGCTGATATGCTCCACCTGAGGAAACGGCTGGTCAGGGATGATATACCAGTTATCTTTTGGCCCACAACCACCTCCCAGTTCGATATTCCCAGAGATATGTCCAAAGAATTCGTGCACAACATCCGTCACAACATATGGACAACCCTCCTCTGGCTGAAATCGAGCTCCCTGCCCTATGACGGGTATGAAGATCATGTCAAGATGATAGGAGACCTCCTGCGTCATATCGACCTGGAGGCTCTTTCCCTGGCGCGACGTCAACAACCCGAGAGGCAAAAAGGGAATATGAAGATAGCCTGCCTCCATGCACTGCAGGAGCTACGATGCCTCATCGGTGACGCGCCGCCAGGAGTCCACATCCAGGGATGGGGATAGCATGGAGCTCGGCACTTCACTCCGCTCCCCGCCCAAAAGAACCCGTTTGGCGTGGTGTCTTACAACTCCATCATGTCAATAAGGCAATCGAGTCGTCCCCCTATTCAGGAAAGACATCACACTCGACGGATTCAGACCCTGAGTACGTCCTAGAAGCGTTAGGCTCAACGAGAACGAGCCATTCAGGACCTCCTGAATCAGGCTACCGAGAACATACGACACGTCTCTCACCTAAGAGAGGCCAATCAGAGATCTTTGCCTACCTCCCCTCGGGGAGCTGACTTACAGAAGAACACGGGACCAAAACTTGTTCACCCCCGAATGAGAGCACGCAGAATTAGGCAGGTGGCGGTTGTAGCAGCCACTGTCGTAATCTAGGGTCAACCCCAGCCAGCAGGGCTGGGGGCATTTTTAACCACAAATGCCCCCGTAAGGCCCGTGTACCTAGGAAGTGACTCAACGTACAGGGAACAGAATCAACCCCAGCCCCCCAGGGCTGGGGGAATTATTACCTCTTCAACAAAAACCACCCCCGTGAGAGTCAGTAATCTCTAGTCTAGGAAGGGCGGTAATTAGAATAGGTTCTCATCCCATACCGTCAATCGAATATTCATTCCCTCCAAGAGGAAGACGCACCATAAGGGTGAACCACAGAACTCTCCGTGTCACCCTTCGTCAGGGAGTCCACAGGCAGTCTCAGAACACAAAAAATAGGGACAATGGAAGACGCAGGAAGTCTGAATCCTATCTGGATGATGATGTCCCCTCCACCCCGCGATACACATCTATCAACATCATAGAGGTTAAACCCATGGGTGACACTGGAGATGATGAAAATCAGGATGGATCAGGAGACGATGGTTCTGGTCATACTATGGCTCACAACGAACCACCTGGTGTTCACACCCGGAATTAGAGAGCCACCCTGAATATGGACACCCTTCAGCTAACCCTCCTCTACCTGCCCATCGAGCCCCCAACAGGGATAAAAACAAAGGGCCGATTAACCTTAACCCATCCCCCTCTCTTGATAAAGATGAGCCACTCATGCTCGAAGAGAGGTTTGCTCGATAGGAAGAAGAGATGAATGAATTGAGGTGACTTAACGGCGAATTGCTCTAGAGGAACAACTTCATTGAAAGCGCATTCCAAGAAAAGCTGCGTCATGCACTCCCAGCGGGAGCACCTCAAGTATCCAAGTCCACCCGACCCAATGAAACGCCTGGTCCATCCAACTACTTGAGTGTCGATCCAGAGGAGTACCAAGACTTCCCTCCACTCGGGAAGAAACCAGAGCATGTGGTTTTGAACCCTCCCATGGAGTCCTGAACAACATAGGCACCCTTGGTGCCGGCCGAGCTGGATCCTCGAGCAATTCCTCCTGCTGCACCGGCTCATGACCGGGCCCCGCAGGATGTCAATCAGGGTCTCACCAACACCATCGAGGCACTGACAGCTCGATTGGAAGTGATGGAAGGACGGCGCGCTCCGATACAGCCAGAGCAGAAACCCTACCCAGATTGGGTGACCAACACACCGCCTCTACCCAATTTTGGGAGCCCTGTATTCCCTATCTTCAATGGATCAGGTGATACAGAGCAGTTTTTGATGCATTACGCATTCTATTGCAACCCTATGATGGGAACTCCGGAGCAGGAATAAGTAGTGAAACTCAGATGCTTCGTACAGACCTTACAAGGATCTATCATCGTCTGGTATACAAGTCTACAGCCCAGTTAATAAAGAGCTGGGAGGACCTTCGACAACAATTATTGTTCCACTTCAGCTCAACGCTGCCTAAAACAACGGTCAACGACCTCATGAACTGCAAGCAGAGGGAGAACGAGAGGTTCTCAAATTTCATTGCCAGATGGAAAGGTCTGACATATTCCCTGAACAGGCCAATGCCTCCGGATATGATGCTAGCCATATGCATCGACAATCTCCGAGATGAGCTGCGAACACTACTCATACCAGTAGAGTGCACCACCGGCTCCCGCCATCTCTCGGCCATCACCCAGAGAATTGAGGACTCCTTGCAACGGACTAATGCAATGTCCCGAGTTTCCCCACGGGATCCTGCAAAAAGATCCCCTGGAGCTGAAGCGTCTACCGTTACGCTCAAGTCAGCTCCTTTGACCGTTCCACCGCTCATGCCTCCACCAAATCTTCAAGTGACCCCTGTATACCAGCGGCCGCTTTCACCTAAACGGGACGATCAGAGAGGACCGAAGCGGAACCTGTTTGAGGAATGGAGACAGAAAATGTACTCGTTTCAAGATGACCAAGTCTGAGACTATTTCATTTTCTCCATGAATTACAACTTGATTCACCTCCAAGAGATGAGAAAACCCGAAGAGATTGGCCGCGATGACAGGTCGACCTACTTCCCATACCATCGGATGTTGGGGCACAATATCCGAGAGTTCTTCATCTTCAAAGACCTCCTACAGAGGATAGTAGACTCCGGACAGGTTGAGCTGAGACCACCCCCAGAAAATGTGGCATACATCTCCGCCGCCAATTCCGATCAAGAGGAGGGGTGGAAGAAGGTTTCCAGCAAGCAGGGGTGGAAATTCGATGACTGGATGACTCGAAAGACTCTCAACCGATCCTAGGGCATACTCTGAGCTCAACTGCGACAACCAGTACTACCGCCAGAAGCCCCTAATTCCGCACAATCGGTAGTATCGGCCTCACAACCCTCCATGAGTCGGTCATCCAGGCGCGATAAAAAGGGGAGGAGGCGAGTGCAAGAGGAACAGTCCGCAGCAAGGCCAAGGATAGCCCCAATGCTGTCAGACATTATGCCATCAGATTTGGCACCACGGGCACCGACCCACCAAATGGTATTGTCAAGAGTGACCGACCCGGTCATCTCGCCAGAGGATGAAGAACCAATATTTTGTTCTGTTAGCATCATCCATCTTATGGAATCATCCCCCAACGAGGGATATAGTTATGAACTCGTGTTCCCGAGACAAGGAGCTGGGGTAAGGAGTTGCAGAGGCAGAGGATACCAGGGGAGGCGCAGTCGCGGTCGGAACCAACCCTACGATTGGACCCCGGCTCAAACGGTCAATATCGTAGGAACCTGTGGGAGGGTCCCTCCACGGACTCAACAGGAGGGAGAACGTCGCCCCACCTCCAGCCACTCTGGTCCTGTTATTCTACGATACACACTAGAGGAGGATCAGGTGCCTGACTTCCTAGTACGTACGAACAGGCGGTCTGGGCCAAGTTCCCAAAATCTGAGCACAAATCTGTAACCTGCCTCAGCGGCCGGTCCCTCCTCGTGAAATGCTCAAGAAGCCCCCAAAGCACCTATTAAGGCCCCCTCGCCGACATAGAAGCATCGCCCGTTGGAGCAGAAGTACGGCATCATCAAGCAGCTGGCGTCAGTGCCAGCCAAGCTATCTATCCTCGAGGCCCTGGGTCTGTCAGCAAACCTCAGGGATGCACTTATTGAAGCTCTACGCATCCCTCAGGAGTTTCAAGCCGAGGTGGCCACTGTCGAGATCTACCAGGAGGAGACCAACCCATCTGAATGCAATATGTTGATCTCCTTTACCGATCAAGATGAAGAATCCATCATGCAAGGTCACATCAGACCGCTATATGTGTCTGGCACGATGAATGATGTTGATATCCGTAAAGTCTTCTTCGACAATGGCTCCGGAGTTAACCTCCTTCCTCTACGGATACTCCTCAAGCTGGGCTACAATGAGAACGATTTGTACCCCTGAGCTACAACTCTGTTGGGTTACGATAGGAATGAGCATAAGCCAATGGGGAAGATCAAGATAAAGACCCATTTCGGCGATCTTAGGGCCTACACAGAGTTCCTGGTGGTTTGGCAGAACACGATGTTTAATGCCCTGTTGGGGAGGACATGGATCCACAGTCATATGGATGTCCCTTCCTCCTACCACCAGTGCATCAAGTACTGCGTCAATGGACTAAGTGAGACATTGTACGCCGACAAGGCCCCCTTCGAGCTCTCTGAGTCTCACTACATTGAAGCCAAATTCTATGAGAAAAAAGGGAAGAGGCCTTTGGCTGACGGTGTTGACTGGATCCCTGCTCCAAATGGTATAGAAGATGTCCCAGACGACCCCTTTAGATAGCTTGGAAGAGATTATGTGCTTCCCGTCAACCATATTGAGAGCACGGATCCAGACCAGGACACGCGCTCAGCTATCCTCGCAACCCCAGCCATGACAGCAGAGTGTAACAACATGGAGGAATCCACTGACCCTCAATATAGGGATGGAAACTCGAGAGAGGACATCCGCGACACTCCACTTCTGGACTCCCAAATACCCAAGTCGGGAGCTCTTTCCTCATCAGATCAAGAAGATGAGGATTTGGGAGAAGAGGAGGGGGAAGACCTCATGTATGCACCCCATCCTTTTTAGGAAGGTATCTCCACCACTGTGGACGAACACACGGAAATAAACCTAGGTACTGAGGAAGACCTGAGGCCCACTCTTGTCAGTGCAGCCATGTCCCCTAAAGAGAACGAGGTGTACGTCGCCTTCTTAAGGCAGAACCGAGATGTGTTTTCTTGGAACTATACAGAAATTCTGGGAATAGATCCCATAGGGAAACCCACCACCTGGGCCTGCCAGAAGACCACCGAGGCTACAAACAAGCCGCCAAGAGGACACATCCCTCACACGCCACCAAAATAGAGTTTGAGGTTGATAAGCTCATTAAGGACGGATTCGTTCGGGAGGTCCAATACCCCACCTGGCTGGACAATATTGTCCTCATCATGAAGAAGAACAGATAGATCTGTTTCTGCATTCATTTCAGAGATCTAAACCGGTATTGTCCAAAATATTACTTCATGGTCCCGGTCACCGAGCTATTGATCGATGCAACGACCGGATATGAAGACCTTTCCTTCATGGACGACTATTATGGGTATAACCAAGTCAGGATGGCCCAAGAAGACGAGGAAGCCACTACCTTTAGGGCCCCCCAAGGGGTATTTTGTTACAGGGTTATGCCCTTTGGTCTCAAGAACTCTAGTGCCACATATCAATGCGCCATGCGCCGCATCTTCAAGCCATTCATGGGAAAATTCATCGAATGTTATGTAGATGACTTGGTAGTCAAGTCAAGACAGCACTCATACCATCTATCAGATCATGAGACCGTCTTCGGCAAACATCGACAGCATAGCCTGATGATGAACCCCTTTCATTGCACCTTCGGGGTGACCTCAGGGAAATTCCTTGGCTTTGTTGTACGCCATCGCGGCATTGAAGTCGACCCTGAGAAAACAAAGGCTATCCTAACCCTACCACCTCCCCGCAGCCTCACTGAGTTGAGGGAACTCCAAGGGAACCTAGCCTATATTAGGAGATTCATATCCAATTTGGCCGGCAAATGTTTGCCTTTTCCAGGTTGATGAAGAAGGGGGTCACATACCGATGGACAGACGACTGCCAAGAGGCGTTTGACAGCCTGAAGAAATACCTCTTGAACCCACCAGTGCTTATGCCTCCGGTTGAGGGAAGACCACTCATTATATACGTGACGGCCCTAGAGCGGTCACTGGGAGCCTTTCTCGCACAAAAGAACGACGCTGGTAATGAAAACAACCTCTATTATCTCAGCCAAACCATGATCGACGCTGATATACGATACTCAAACATCGTGAACAGCTGCTGGGCTTTGGTATTTGCAGTCCAAAAGTTATGACACTACTTGCAGCACTATGAAGTCCACCTGGTCTCGTGTGATAACCCGCTCATGTACATCATTAGCCGCCCAATGCTGACAGGGCGTCTATCTTGGTGGGCGGTCATCTTGTAACAGTTTGACATTCGGTTTGTACCTCAAAAAGTCGTTAAAGTCCAGGCATTGACGGATTTCCTGGCAGCGCACCCCTCAAAAGAGATCACTACACCGGTCATCGAGCTTCCTGATGAGGACGTCTTCACGATACAGGAAGAGCTCCCCACGTGGGAAGTGTACTTCGATGGCGCTTCCCGAAGCCCAACCGGTAGAAGGATGGAAGACCCAAAATTTAACATGGTTGGTTTGGGGGTAATACTGACATCCTTGGAGAAGGCAGTTATGTCGTATTCTTTCCTCCTGTCTGAAGGATGTACAAACAATGAGGCGGATTATCAATCCCTCATTGCAGGCCTAGAGCTCGCACTCGAGGCACAAGCACGGCACCTTAGGATAAAAGGTGACTCGGAGCTGGTCATTAAGCAAGTCAACGACGACTATGCTATCAAAACGGATGAGCTGATTCCCTTGATTGACCGTGTCTAAGAGTTGATGACCAAATTCTCTACAAAAACAACATTGACGTACATTCCCCGGCCCTAGAACGCCCAGGCCGATGCACTAGCCAACGCAGCCACGACCCTGGCCGACCCAGACCGGGATGCGACAGTCATCAGCATCGCTCATCGTCGATTGGTTCTACCCTTTGTATAGACCACAGTAGAGGAAATAAATGAAGTCAGTCATGTCTCCAAGCCTTATGCTCCTCCCACCGGATGTATGAACCCCATTATAAACTAACTCCAACGGGGAGAACTGCCATCAGACAGGACTTAACGAGAGCAAATACGGCAAAGGGCAATCATCTTTGACCTATATGGCGGCACAAGCCTGCAGGAGGTCCTCTACAAGCGAGGCCTCGACGTAGTACTTCTCAGGTGCATTGATGGAGAAGAGACCATGACCGTAATGAATGAAGTGCATGCTGGGGTGTGCGGGGCACATCAGCTGGGGCCCAATGATTCCCATCAGGTTCATGGACTTGGATACCATTGGCCTACGGTGGTATGAGACTGTGAGCAGTTTGCCGCAAAATTCCACTCGTGCCAAATCCATTCCAATTTCATACACCTGCCCCCGAAGCTACTCTATCAAGCTAAGCACTCCTAGCCATTCGCCGTCTGGGGAATGGATGTCATCGGACCATATCCTCCCGCCACGGCAAGACACCTGATGTATATCCTAACGGAAACTGACTTCTTTTCCAAATGGGCGGAAGCCGTGCCCCTTAAGGAAGTCGGGGAAAGAAGTGTAGTCACCATCATGAAGACCAACATCATCACTAGGTTTGGTGTCCCTCATACCATACTGACGGACAACGGCACAAATTTATGCTCTCCAGAATTGGAGAAACTATACCAAGAGTATGGCATCAAGGCTAATCACTCATCCCACTATCATACGGCGGCCAATGGATTGATAGAGGATTTCAATAAGACCCTATCCAACATTCTCCAAAAAATGGTAGACAAGGATAAATGGATAAACTCCTCCATGTGTTGTGGGCCTATCAAACCATAATCCGCACCGCTACTCAGGCCACCCATTACTCATTGATCTACGGAGCAGAGGCGGTGTAGCCCATTGAGCTTCATCTCCCCTAAATCCGCGTTGCCATTTGTGATCAGTTATCCGATAATGAGCAATCAAAAAGGCGGTTGGGGGAATTGGAGAAGCTCGAGGAAAAGTGGTTGCACACATTGCACCATCTCGAGATATATTAGAACCGGATCGCACAAGCCTTCAACAAGAAGGTCCATCTCTGGTCTTTCCTGGAGGGAGAATGGGTGCTGGTCCTCTGAACCCCAATGATACCCAGGAAGAAGCCTACCAAATTGGAGCCCAAGTAGGAGGGACCATACATAATACATATGGTCTACACGAATGGAGCATATGCCCTGATCTCCATGGACGTGAAATTCACCACGGCTCCTACCAATGCGAGATTCCTAAAAACGTATTTCGCGTAGATTTTTACTTCGTCCTTACCGCACAATGTTAAACTGCACGGAATGTCGTCCTCACCACATGACGTTAAACTATGTGGATGTTGGGTACGGACCATTCCTGCACGGGATGCCTACTTTGTCCCTACCGCACGACGTTAAACAGCACGGAATTTCATCCTCACCACATGACATTAAACTGTGTGGATGGTAAGAATTCCCTTTTCCCCCGTGTACGGACCAGACCTGCTCGGGATGCCTACTTCGTCCTTACCGCTAGACATTAAACTCCACTAAATGTCGTCCTGACCACATGACATGAAACTGCGTGGACAATAAGAATGCCCTATTTTACCCCGTGTACAGACCAGACCTCCATGAGGTGTGTTGTTACGTCGTCACCACTCGACGTTAAACTGCACGAAAAACAAAAATGCCCCCTTCCCCTGTGTATGGACCAGCCCTGCACGGGGTGTACTTTCTTTTTTTCTTTATTTTCTCAGAACTACGTATGGCTTTATTCCTGCCACTACAGGATACGTAGAGACATCGGGAACCCTTATCCTGGCCCAGGCGCCTAAAGAAAAAAAAATGCACCCTCTTTCCTGTGTACGGACCGACCCTTCATAGGAAATACTTCTTTCTTTTCATAGAACTATGTATGTCTTGATTCCTGCCACTCACATGATACGTAGTGATGCCAGATCCCTCTTTTTCCTCTGGACCAGCTGCCTCAAAGATGTCAATAATTCCTCTCCCCCCATGCATGGACCAGACCTGCACGAGATGCCTTCTTCATCCTGACCACACAACGTTAAACTGTACGGACAGTAATAACGCCATTTTCCCCCGTGTATGGACCAGCCCTGCACGGGGTGTACTTTTTTTTCTTTCTTTTCATAGAACTACGTACGGCTTGATTCTTTCCATCACAGGATACGTAATGACGCAGGGATCCCCTATCCTGGCCCAGCCAATTCTTGAAAATCTATATGCTCTTCGTCCCCACTGCATGACGCTAAACTGCATGGACCCCGTCCTTATTGCATGACGTAATAATTCGCAGAACACGTCCTCACCGCATGATGCTAAACTGCACGGACTTCGTCCTCACCGGATGATGCTAAACTGCATGGACTTCATCCTCACTGCATGACGCTAAACTGCACAGACTTCTTCCTCACCACATGATGCTAAACTGCACGGACTTCGTCGCGACCCGCCCAAGACATATGGCGAAGTAAGGTGGAGGTATCTCGTGCACATTTGGATACGTCCCCTACATACATCATACTCCACAACCTGGGAAACTATGGATCTTCATAACCACTTATGTCCATCGGAAGTGGAAAGTCATCGACCCGTGGACACCTTTGCATGACTATGCATACCATGCCCTCAGCGGCTATACATAATGATATCCCCTGGCTCGTCTACCAAAGGCAATATTTCCCTAGGTGGTGCTCTTCCTAGCCCCGTACGCCTACTGGCCTTAGAGCCCCCATATCATACACCCTGATCCAAAGTTTATGGGGCAGTGGTTTACAAGTCCACCCCACCTTCACATCCAAGTGTTGCCAGGTTATCCCTACACACTTAGCTTCTATGTCCGTCGGTGGCTCACCTAGCGATATGAATCAACGAACATCAAGCTGGGACGAGGCTACTTTGGCTCAACGGATAATTTTAGTGGACGTGTTTCTAATATGCTCGGACGCCATTATCCCCACATGCCGAACTCTACACTATGAGAAATCACGGATCCTCATAACCGCTCATGGCCATCGGAAGTGGAAAGTTGTTGACCCGTGGACACCATTGCATGACTATGCATACCATGCCCTCAGCAGCTCTGCATAATGATATCCCCTGGCTCATCTACCAAAGGCAAGATTTACTTAGGTGGTACTCTTCCGAGCTCCGTATGCCTACCAGCCTCAGAGCCTCCACACCATACCCCCTGATCCGGGAAAACTTGAAGTTGCAGTTTACAACATTCATTCCCTGCCTTGTTCCAATTATATCAGAGCATGTTGACCTAGTTATCCTCCGAGTAACTACAGAAATAGCCATCCAATGGTCCAAGCTCTATGACCGCTAAACTGGGAGTCACCCGTCCTTAGCGCATGACGTTAAACTGCATGAAATAAAGGCACAACCCCGCGCACAAAAAAAGAGTACTATCAGCACGGGGAGGCTCTTTGATCCTCGAAGAGAAGCCAGGGATGAATACCCCTGACATGCCCAGACATTTCATACCCTGAACGACAGACTTCGTGGCCCGGATAATTGTGTATCCTCATAACCATTCACGAACATCATAAGTGGAAAGCTACGGACCCGTGGACACCTTTGCATGGCTATGCATACCATGCCCTCAGCGACTCTGCATAATGATAGCCCCTAGATCGTCTACCAATGGAATGATTTCCACTGGCGCCGCTCTTCCTAGCTCTGTACGCTTATTAGTCTCAGAACCCTCATGCCATCTCTCCTGATCCAAGAAGCTCTGAAACCATGATTTACACCAATCAATATCCTCTCCACGTCTGGGCCTGTTGAGGTATTCAAGCCCAACTGCATTCGAATGAAAAATAACCTTTTCAACTGTGTCCTTACCGCATGATGTAAAACTGCACGGAACCCATCCTTGCTGCATGACATGAAACCGCACAACAACATTTTAAAAATTCCCCAGTCCTTACCGCATGACATTAAACTGCACGGAACATCCAGACTGTCCTTGATGCATGATGATAAATTTGTACAACAACACTTAATGATGATCTAGTCCTTACTGCATGACGTAAAACTGCGCGAAACCCGTCCTTACCGCATGACATTAAACTGCACGGAAGCCGTCTTTGTTGTACGATGTAAAACTGCACAACATCCTCCCATAATGCCCCTTGTCCTTACAGCACGACGCAAAACTGCACAGAATGATTCCTGACCACGTGATGATAGGCTACGTAGTCAAAACTCGTTAGAAGGAATAACTTCTCCCATTCTCGGGATGTTTGGTCAAGTTACTCTCCCCGTATTCAGGAACCCTCTCATCGCGGTCCATACTTCGTACTCAGGACAGAGCCGAACCCTCTCAAGCCACCCCTGGTGGTTACAAATCTCAACCTCCTTGAGGTTGCATGGCTATCGGATGAATACAATAATTTATCTAAGGACACCTTTGTACGACTATGCATACCATGCCCTTAGCGGTTCTGCATTTTGATTGCCCTTGGCCCATCTATCGAAGGCAAGATTTCCTTAGGCAATGCTTCTCTCCGTACGCCCCTTGGCTTCAGAGCCCCCATACCTATCTCGGGATTCGAAAAACGCCTGATCTAAGGTTTACCAACCTCTTCCACAATCCCGCCTGAATGCGGCATGGCATCTTTGACGAAATTACTAAGAACCAGGATGAGTAATTCCATTTAAAACAGTGTCCCTACGGCATGACTTTAATCTGTGTCAAGCTTCCACCACACCCCTGACTAGCGTGGATATTCTCAAAACCCCCTCAGATGGTGCATTCATCTTACATGCCACCCATGGTGGTTTTCATGAACCGGACTTCCCTGAAGTCCTCGGGTTATCAGAAATGGACAATCATTTACCTAAGGACAACATTGTATGAATATGCATACCATGCCCCCAGCGGCTCTGCATATTGATCGCCCATGTCCAGTCTACCAAAGGAAAGATCTCCCTAGGCAATTCTCTTCCTACCCCTGTACTCCGAAACAACTCTCGTATTTTGAGGCATGCCTTGCATGTCGTTCAAACCCAAGCATTTTTTCCCACGTGCATCTGAAGGGTACTGAGATACCTCCTAGTCGACTAATCTTCATTGGGGCCCTCGATCCACCACATTCGGTCAAAGATGTCCGACCTTAAACATTAGTAGTGATAGTCTTGATGGCGGGACTATAAACCGCCCATCAAAAGGAGGCATAAAGCCTGTTAGGCCAAAAACCCGAAAAGGGAAACCAAAGAAAAATTCGGGTTATACCCGCTGGGTCCATACCCAATGGGCCCAGGAAAAATTAGGGCATTGAGAGGAAAAGGCAAAATGATCGTGGGGTCTTTCAACAAAACCCCAACAATATATGGACTATGCTCGATGAGTCCCTTGGCCCATGAAAAAATTAGAGCATTCTCCAATCACTCATCGATTTTCAGGACCACTCAACATCGAAATGGCCTCCTCTTCGTTCCGATCGGACCCCATTCCGATGGGGGAATTTGTAGGGTCCTGAAAAATATGCAAAGGAAATGCCATTTCCCCAAATGGGGAGAACAATTCAAAAGGGAGGAACAAGGTGAACCGGTCTGCAGACCGGTCTGAAAATCAGGCCGCGTGGCCACAACCGGTTCCGCAAAGCACCCTCCTTCACGATCCACCTTTTCGTTCGCGAGACGGAGGCAAAGCCCTTCGCGACTGTGAAGTGTTGGAACCCAGTTCCTCAAAGCCGACCATCGCAGCCGCGAATCGCGCCACCCAAGTCGAACCACCATTTTGTTCGCGAGACGGAGGCGGAGCCCTTCGCGGCCGCAAAGCATTTTTTAAGGTTCGCTGAGTGGATGTGTTCAGTGCTTGGTGCCCACCACAAGGCGGGGATTGACCGAGTCAGCCGCAAAACGGGTCATAGGCCTCCGCAAAAGGCGCCATGTAGCCCAGCTGTATCTCTTCCCCTCACTCTATAAAAGGAGACTGAGGGGGATCGAAGAACAGAGTACTTTTGGCTCTCAGAAGGAGAAAGGACGGACCTTTGAAGAGGAGGAAGAACCTTCGGATTCGAAAGGAGATCGGTCGAAGGAAGGCTTAAGCTCATTCACGAGCCACAACAGGTATACGAATGAGCGGGGAATGGACAAAAGCATAATAATTTGGTAAAACGTGAACCTAAATAACATAAACAGGGAAACCGCGAACCATACCCCTCCGCGGATGAATTCCCCATGGACCAAAGACTTTATGCCTCTTTTCCCACCCATCACACCGCGTAGCACCCTCCTACGTGGGCGAAGCCCCGACCGACGAGACTCTGCCCGTCACCGTCCGTCGCCGCCGCCGCTCATGTGGAGATCTCTGCGAACCACCCTAGTTTGCGGAATGAGCTGGAAAACGCGAACCACCCTGGTTTGCGGAATGAGCCGGAAACTGCGAACCACCCTGGTTCGCGGAATGAGCCGGAAACCGCGAACCACCCTGGTTTGCGGATGGAGTCCGAAACCACGAACCACCCTGGTTCACGGATTGAGCCCAAAACCGCGGACCACCCTGGTCTGCGGATGGATTCTTCAGCCACGTGGCATTTCCTATGAGCGCCACCATTCATACCCGTGGGTGGCCGCCAAAATACTTCGGACTTCCTATTCCTCGAGCTAGATAAATTTCTTCTGATCCAATTTAGTCCCCCGTGACTCTCTCTTTGGTCTACTCATTGGCCTCGAGCCGAGGCCTCCACCAGAGCCGTCAGACCCGTGTGGTTTTATTCTCGGGTGCATCAGCGCGACCTTTTGATTTCACATACCTACGGTAAGTAGAGGTGAAGGGGTTTCTCCGACCCTTGAGTGGATTTCTGAACCATTCCTGGGTTCACATTCCCACGGTAATGCAGATTCTAAGCTCGGGAATTCCCTTTCTGACCCTCCACATGGCGAGGGCTCCTCGAGGGTGTTAAAATACACACCCGAAGGAAGCCCCTTCTTTCATCTCCAAAGAGGAGATGAGCACAGGAGCACCCCCTCTACCTCTCCCGTTGCGCTTTGTCGCATCAGGGCAGCCACCTTGGTGTAAGCCCTAACCAATCCGAACTACGTGGACTTTGATCCCTGTCACCTGGACAGGGTACGTAGGAAGCCTCCCCGAGGTTCAAGCCCAAAAATTGGTTATTACGACCCCTCTTTCACGTCAGTTTATCCACATCATGGGCCTCCTCAGAGTGTAATTCCCAATCCATATCCTGGGCCTCTTCATTTTGTAAGCCCCAACCAATCCGAAATATGTGCACTTTGATCCCTGTCACCTGGGTAGGGTACGTAGGAAGCCTCCCCATGGTTCAAGCACAAAAATTGGTTATTCCGACCCCTCTTTCACGTCGGTTTATCCACATCATGGGCCTCCTCAGAGTGTAAGCTCCAACCAATCCGAACTACGTGGAATTTGATCCCTGTCACCTGGACAGGGTACGTAAGAAGCCTCCCCGAGGTTCAAGCCCAACAATTTGTTATTCCGACCCCTCTTTCACGTCGGTTTATCCACATCATGGGCCTCCTAAGAGTGTAATCCCCAATCCATATCCTGTGCCTCTTCAGTGTGTAAGCCACAACCAATCTGAACTACGTGGACTTTGATCCCTGTCACCTGGGTAGGGTACATAGGAAGCCTCCCCAAGGTTCAAGCGCAACAATTGGTTATTCCGACCCCTCTATAACGTCGGTTTATCCACATCATGGGCCTCCTGAATGTTTAATCCCCAACCAATCCGAACTGCGTGGACTCTGATACCTGTCACCCGGGAAGGGTACATATGAAGCCTCCCCAAGGTTGAAGCCCAACAATTGGTTATTCCGACCCCTCTTTCACATTGGATTAACCACATCATGGGCCTCCCCAGAGTGTAAGACCCAATCCATATCATGGGCCTCCTCGGAGTGTAATCCCCAATCAACATCATGGGCCTTCTTAGAGTGTAAGACCCAACCAACCCGAACTACGTGGATTTTGATCCCTGTCACCTGGGAAGGGTACGTAGGAAGCCTCCCTGAGGTTCAAGCCAAACAATTGGTTATTCTGACCCCTATTTCAAGTCAGTTAATCCAAGTCATGGGCCTCCTCAGAGTGTAAGCCCCAATCCACATCCTGGGCCTCCTCAGAGTGTAAGCCCCAACCAATCCGAACTATGTGGACTTTGGTCCCTGTCTTCTAGGCATGGTACGTAGGAAGCCTCCCTGAGGTTCAATCCCAATAACTGGTCGATCGGACTGTCGTCACTCGGTTCGCCGCACCGCTCCTAGCACCATCTCAGTGAGTCCATACTCCATGGGGTCATTAATCCAACGAGGGATGGTAAACCTTGGTCCCAAATGATTCCGAGTCCCTACGTCCAGATGACCATTACCCTCCAGGGTTATACTCGTGGATATTATGTTTGGGTATAAACCAAAGATTCATGAACATATGAACATGTCATAAATCTATAAGAGAGTCCCGAAACAGGCAACAATTCCCCCCAAAAGGGTGGGATGAGCTCGACTTCCCATCCTCTCGACCAATGAGAGCTCTTATGCACCGCTGGCCAAACCGCCTAGCGGACACCTGGCTTTGGAAAGCAGGTCCACGTACTACGAGATATGGAGCCGTTGGGCATTTTCCGAAAAGAAGACCGTTGCACCCGACTTTGGTGGTCGAATGGGGATTAGCCACCCACGAGACCGGCAGTCGGGCGCACCAGGTCCTCCACCCCCCCCCCTCTCGGAAGAAGGGGGGGATCGGGTTGAGGAACACTTATATTTAATGTATTTATTCTATTAAATCAACTTGGTTTTGGGAGATTATAAGACTTGTAAGAGTAAATTAATAGGAAAACTTATAGTTGAGAGATATATTACTACTTTTAGAAACCTCTTTTAGTTTAAACACTAAACCATATAAGATTTTATATTGGTGATAAAAAAACATATATTAACCAAGAAGTAGGCTTTGGTTGGAATTTTGTTTGGTATTTTTCGGTCTAAATTTATCAAGTGGTGTAAGGAAGAGAGTGGAGTTTATTCCCTTCTATGAGATATTTGGGTGGAAATCATATAAATATATGAAATTTTAATATATAATATGGATAAAATTAATGTAAAATCAATATAATACACCATATATTCAAATATTTGGAGTTTATGGTTTTCATAAATCATACTAATAAAATTTAAACATTTTTTAGTTTCATTTTAAATATTATATTTTAGTTAAACCCCCTTGATAACCATGCTTATCATTAACCATTGTCCCACATTTTTCAGTCATTATTGATCATGAAAGTATGTTTTAAAATCATAAATGAAATACAAATACAATGGACATGATATTATTCGAAATCTACAATACATTTGATTTATGATTGGGTTTTTATGAGTTTATAAATAATTAAAAATATTTATTAATAATTAAATTATATTTAAAGTCATTTTCAAGACTATTCGTAAAATTTCACTTTAAATACACCAAAAATATAATAAAATTTGAATATAAACCCATTAAAAATTTTAAATTTTAATTATGAGATATATTTATGTAATTCCAAAATTCCATAAAATTATTTTTCATTAATTTTTTTAAATAATTTAATTACTTTTAAAGTAGTCATACATGCACTATATAAAAATTTCATAAGATATCAAGTTGATTATACAATTAAATAATATTTAATAAAATATAATATAATTAGTATAATTTATTCATATTCCAAACATCCATTTATCTGCATTTCAAAAATATTTTAATTTTTATTAAAACATGTTAGAGATATTATTTAAAGAGTGTAGTTTTTATTACATATTGTTTACATTAAATAATATAAATGTCATTATCAAATAAAAATACTAGATAATTTAAATGTTAAATAAAATAGGGAAGGATAGTTTGATATCATATCATATTAATGGTCATAATAAAATGTTTTTGACATTATCACATAGTTGTAACCTAAAATAACCCATTTTACTCTTTTACCTTGGTGACAAAATTCTTATAAAGAAAACTATTTATAATGACCAAAAAATGAAAATGACCCCCAGAATAAATTTAAAACACATAATAAAAAATTTGAAATACATTTTTCATTACTAAATCTATATAAGTGGACAAAATTTATATTTATACAAAAACAAACTATTATAAAAAAAGATTTTATAAAACATGGTGTTTAAGCATAAAATTGAACGTATATGAAAATTAAATGGAATTTCAATAACAAAGAAATTAATCAGATTATATAAAATAAATTGATCAGTATTTTTATTTAAAACTAAATCCCAAATAAAATTAGGATTTTAAACTAACCGATTCAGTAAGAAGAAATAAATGTTTTAAAAAAAGGCATTTCTCACCATTCAATCAAAAATAAATATTTTAAAAAAATATGAAAATATTATATTATGATTCTTTAAAATGATGATTTAAATTATTTTTCCATTTTATAAAATAAAATTTATAAAAGTGATGAAATTAATAAAAAAATCTACATGAAAAATGAATTAAAATCAGCTTTTGAGAAAAATATACTATTGAAACATAAATTGATATTTTTAACCTAACATACCAAATAAAAAAAATTAAAGGGGTAAAAATTTTATGTAATGTATATATGACCTATTAATTACCTTAGAATAATATTACATACATTTAACAAATAAATCGATTAGGAAAAAAATACATTACGCGTATAAATGTAGTTTTATGAAAATAACTCTTTTTCCATTAAATATGTTTTATCTTCCTTCATAATAAATTAAAAATAAATGTATAATAATAAATAATTTTTCTATAAAATCATCTAAAGATATTTCATAATGTGGTAACTCTTTTTCTTGCCTTTCAATCTATCTATATGGTTGTTATATTCATATTTAATTAATAATATTCTTATATTATATTGTGGTTCATTGTATCTATGTGATACAAATGGTACATGTAACAAAATATTGTAATTAGAAAAGAAAATATTTAAAAAATCATTTATTGATAGAAATAATTTTTATTATAACATTAATAAATTAATTTTATTCATAGTGAATTTTTTTTCTAAAAATAATTTTTAGGAGTTTTGAAAACCAACATTAATGATAACATTCCTAATCTTATGAAAAATAATTATAGAAAATGATTTTAATATTTTTAATCTGCATGTTCATGTTATTTGGAAAGAAAAATATCATTTTTATCATAAAATTTGTTGATCACGATTCATGTTAATTAGCATGATATAGTAGAAGGGTTATTTTAATTGTGTTTTTACAAATTTTGGGTAATGTTTAAGAAAAAAAATTATTTGATATATTTAAAATAATTATTATAGTGTAAGGATTAAAAACACATATACATTAACAATAATTATTAAGAAATTGTCAATAATAAAAAGAAAAAATATTATTTGAAAAATAATTTTCAGATAATGAAATTTTTTCATTATATTTTTCGATTCCATTTAAAGGATTAATTTATATGTTTTAGAATTTTAATTTTTAAAAATTAAATTTATTTTTAATAGATCATGAAAATATTATCTTCTTATAAATATGTGATATTTTTCAGAAAATATTTATTTCCAGGAGAATAATATATAATACACATTTTAAAAATACTATTACTTTTATGAAATAATTAGTATATAAAAATTTATTTAAAATTATTGAATCTCTTTTTCATTGAAAAATATATAAGTAAAAAATTTCATTTAAAATTATTATGTTTTAGTTTCAAACACATATTCGACATTTTATAAAAAAAGATTTATTTTTCAGATTATTTATTTTTAATGTGTTATGAAATTATTATTATTTTATTAATTTTTATCACATTTAGAAATTGTTTATAATCATATTAATTTTATTTTAGATATCATGAGGTAGAAATTATCTAATAAGTTCTATTTAATATTATGGTTCAAAAATAAATTATTTAGGAAAACATCTGTTACCATGGTAAAAGCCAAAATAGTACAACAGTACACTCAAATGGTAAATGACTTATAACATGTTAGAAAAATTTATCTATAATAGTGGTTAATTAATTTTTCAATGTTAAATAATCTTATATACATTATTATTTATTTTCTAGGTCACATTCATTGAATAATAAACCTCTTATTATAATAATTCTACTCCTCTATCATATAGTAGGAATGATTCAAAATCTAACTTATCATCAAAAAACTATATTATTAGTACAATTACTATTATTTCCAAACAACTCATAAAAAATAATATCCACATCCATAAGGATTTGGTCCCCTCAATATACCACCCTCAATGTTTTAATGCAATTTTTGAAGGAGTTATTTCAATAAGAAATGTAATAATGCTAAATTCAACATTTATTAGTTCTATTTAAAAAATCCTTATTATTATAACCCTTATTATATTATTATATAATAAAATAATATCAATATTATATTTTTATACTTATGTTTTATTATATTTATGGAACAATCATTATCTAACTTCATCCAATCACCGTAGAAAAAAAATGAAATCTGCATTAATGAAAATGTATGAAAAAACTCCTCTACGAGCTGTGAATTTCAATTTTCATCTCCTCCATTAAACTATGTTTAAAAAGGGATATTTAATTAATAAATAATATATTTAAAACGTGGTTAATTTTTTAAAATATAAATAAATTTTCTCTTACTTTTTGTTATACGAGAAATGAAAACCTCTCACATGTGTATGTGTGGACTACCTCCATAAGAGAATGTAGGATTACATTTTGTATCAAATCCAAACATTTATGGTTCTAGAAATGTATTAATTTAATTATGATTGTTTTTTATTACATGAATTAGGCTCTGTAATGGTTTCGATAATATTCAATATATTATTTGTATAATAATATTTTTTTATAAACAAATTACAAAATCGGCTTCTAATTGATTAAGCCTTCATAAACCATTTCTGTAAATTTAAAGGAATGAAATTATACATATATAAAAAATTATAAATCATATATTATATTATCATGAATAATATCACAATTATGAACATTGTATCAGTGATTGATAATAGACATTTTAATTTTCAAAGCATGCATGAAACAATCAAAATCGCTAACATTTGATGATGACAATTAAATATAATAAAATAATTAAGTTATAATAAATGATTATAAAAAATGATTATATAGGGTAATAGTTATTAACAATTTTTTTAAAAAGGTTATTATCTTTTTATGCTCATTATATAGGTGTTTAATGATCTTTTATGAATATTAGGAGTAAAAGGTATGGGTTTTCATCGCAAATCCCCATCAATGAAAAATGTTTCTTATTATTTTCATATAATTATATATGGTGTAACATATACAAAATTGGTATATATTATTATTATTATTATATTTTATTTAATGGTAATTATAATTCTGTTTATTATTACCTCGTTCCACCTATTTTGTATCAATTTTTCGAAAATTGGTATGGTTTTTTCTAATCCAATTTTTCATTATATGACACATAAGACATATACAACACGTGTTCAATTTTATGTAATGTATATAATAACCTATTAATTTTTTTTATAATAAAATTAATCTAACTAAAGGGATTTAAAAATCCCTCACTAGTTACCTTTTGAATAGATATTTGATTCTGCATTTACAAAATTCACAAGGGATTTCCTTGACTCAACATCACTTCTTATATCATAATTATTAACCTTCTAAAATAATGTTTCAGAATTATTTACTTATATAATATGATTATATTATGTAACATTTCCAAAAATCTTATTTCAAATTACATTTTAACCTCAAATATATATTCTTTGATTGATTTTTTTCTGTATTAAATTCAATGATATTAAAAATAATTGTCATCCTATCAAATTAGTTCATAATATTCCATGTCCATGTTGACACTTCCCACCACTATTATAATTTTGTATTTTTAAATTTAAAAATATATTTTTTATAATGATATTAAAATTTCACTTCACCACTTTTCAAATGTGATATATATCACACTTTTTATGATGCGAGTTTCAAAAATGATAGCTTCAAATATTAATTTGTTTTCCCATACAAGATCATATGTTGTAACATATAAAAATCTACCATGGAAATTCATTATTTATTTATAATGGCTCTATTATTGATGTTTTTTACAAAATTTATTAAAAAAAATTAAATGTGAAATTCTCAAAAGAATCTTTTCATGGTCTCTCATAATCTCTTTTTTTATTTTTTTGGAAATTATATAAGAAACTAATACCTAGGATATAACATCATCTTCTGATGTTGTCATTAATGTATGTATTTATTATGGAATTGGGGTTTTTATTCAACCACTAAATCAAAATATTATATAATTATTTTTGGGGATTTAATTTTGTTATCAACTAATCAAATTCATGATGTCCTTTTATGCCATATCATTTAGAAATGTTACGAAACCCATTTTTATTAAATGGGTTACACATATTATTATGAATGATTTATTCTATGTGGAAAACGTATGTATGGATTATCAATATATTATGGGAGGGGTCCTATATACCACTCTATTGGTTATGTTTTTATATATTATTAGATAATGATGTGGACCATGGACACAATGTGGTTTGCTATGTTTGGACGATTAATTTCCCAAATGATGAAGTTATCTATACTCACAAGAATATATGTCATGGAACCTATCTAGTAAAGAAAAAAATCCCCCAAAATGAACTCCTTCTGTGTTGTCAATGTATAATGGGAGATAATCACCAATGAGCCCCACCTCAATTATGCCCCGGGTTGGTGACTATTACCAAGAGTGCAACGTTCTCACAACATGGGAGGCCTTACTCTTTATAAGAAAAAAAGTCTTGGAGATAGGATGTATAAACCAAAATAAACTCCATGAAATATATAATATAAATAAAAACCACCCCACAATGCATGTATAAAATAAAACTAATAAATATTAATGTCCCCCAATTAAATCATAATAGAATAAAATATAAGTCATTTAAACAACAATAACTCAAAATTTTTAAAACATATACGTTCTTCATGGTCCAAATAATACTCCTAGAAACCTAAAAATGGTTTTTATATATGTAGGGTGAGCATACAATTATACATAGTAAAAAAACAGAAGTCTCTCAAGCACGTGATAAAATATTATACTAATGCACCCGTGTGAATGTAATAGAACAAAATAGCACCTAAACAGATATTCTAACCATCCCAACCTCACCAAGGCATGCTCACAAAATAATTAATTTCATGTAAGGTAATATATATTTGTATAAATAATGCACATCATTGATTGGGTACCCTACACCACTTCACACTGGTTATCCTACTCAAACCATAATGTCGAACGTCTTGGTGCGTATACCTCTTCCACAAGCTCCCACAATACAACTGACCTGCACAAACCAAGGATTCAAAGATAGTCTTGTGACCTCAAAAAATGAATCTCAACAGAACCCACATAAACACACCATTGAAACAATACACATCACATCACTCCCATGAACACATGGGAAACAAACCACATCACATATCATTCCGAAGACACCTGTGAATGTACAACGTATCACATCTCATCCTAATGACACATAGAAATGAACAACATATAGAATCTTATCCCTAAGACACATGGTAAAGAACAAAAACATCACATCTCATCTCAAAGACACCTAGGAGAGAACAACCCACTTGTAGACACATGGTCCGGACAAATAATACCACAACCTAACTGAAGAATCTATTTCTATCACCTCCTCGAAGAGAGACCAGGGAAGAGTGGGTGGAAAAACATCCATCCTCTATCTGGGATGTTTGGGAAAGACACCCTCTCCTATAATGATGGGGGTGTTCATCACATAGTGGTCACAAAAGATGAGTTGTGTATTTAAATCTGAAGAATATACATTGTGTATACATATAGAGTTATATCACATAATCCCAACGTATTGGTTCATAACAATAAATAACCAACTCACAAAATCTACACAGTCACTGCCACAAATAAATGAATAAAACCACACAAATAGAACATAATCCACAATTCATTTTCAATATTTATTCCACAAAATAGATTCTCTACATTATCAAAAAAAAATTACATTATCATTCACTTTGACTTATGGAATCAATATTCACTAAGAAACTCATTTCGTTCGTATTGAAATCTTATTTCATATTTCCAAAAAATTTGCTTATTAAAAAAATAACAAGTTAATCAACACGCCCCATCATCAATTTCCTCATTGAAAATGATCATTGTAAATTATTAGCACACAAAATTTATACCATTAATAATTTGGTAGATATGATATAACCTACCACATATCATAATAACAACACCATATAGGAAAAACAATTACATAAGTCACGATATAATTTTATCCAACAAATTTTATACATAATAGCTTTTAACAATATAGAATTTTCCAGTATTAAAAACGCCTTAGTGGACTAAATTCCATCCATTTATCATTCATTAATTATTATCTCACTTCCACATTCCATATCATATAAATCATTTTTTCTATATTCTTACCAAGAATAGATTTTACATTTTATTTATGTACTTCCCAAGAAATTGGAATTAATTCACACAAAATGAATCCCCACACAAATAATGTTTCACAACAGAACAACCCACTATTATCTTACCAACAACATCAACAATTTACAGCCACATCCCCTTTTGCAATCTCAGTACAATTCAACACCATAATAATTATACATCCTCACTGTACCATTGCAATAATCACATCCCCACTTATCAACCATATACCATCTGCATCCCACACACATCACAACATAGATAATGTACATTACATCAAACCCATACACACAAACCACAACTATTTATCACATCATAAAATATATCACACCACAAGACTTTTTCATATTTCTATGTAATGTGGATCTTATTCAATTTTACTTCTTTATTTGAGGGTGTAATCATAAGAACTATATAATCCTAGGGAATACATTTATTTTTACAAAGTCTACATTATCAAACAATTATATCATAAGTGGCATCAATAACTCTATAACATGCATGCAATCCACATGCCATAAAATTGAACCCAACAATTACCCCCAATTATCCAGATTTTCAGTGGGTAATTAGCACATAAATTTCATAATATTTATCTAATTATTAATAAAACAGCGGGATCATATGTCACATTCCCCATCCCCTTTATTCAATAGAAACCGATTCATTATCATTATAATCTATTTATGACCATGTTCATAAGAGTAAAATATAGTTGACCCATAACAAATGATACACATATGTAGAATAAAATTAAAAACCTACATAGAATAAAATTCCATTTTCAGAGATTTGTCGCACCAAAGTAGAGGAATGAATATAATAGGGTGTTCACTAGGAAAAACATAAAAAAAGATTACATCCAGATCACACAACTCATCAAGGAAGAAAGGTTCAAGGATTCTTAAACCAAGGGAAAAAATAAATTAACAACAAAGGGGAATGAATATATCTACCAACGAATGTTATAAAGAGATCTGCAGTTTTGATTTGTTTTACATTTCCCATTAAAGGAGGATCTTACAGTGATAATGTTTTTTGACCATGTAAAATCCCTCAAATCCAAATTTTAAAAATAATTATATGATTTATGTTCTTTGAACTGGTCCCAAAACCCTTAAAACAAGGTTTTTAGGGAATGTTTCATCACAGAAAACCTCAAAGGGGTTAAACTAGAAAAACTGGAAAATTAAAAAAACTGTTGGAATGACTTCACATTTGATGATCCACCATTGTGAGTGATCATTGTGAGTTACTGGTGTGAGAAACTTTTGAATTCACCATTAGAGAGATAATATTTGGTGAGTCACTGTATTGTGAGATACCATTAGGCGAGGTTCCATCCGATGAGTCAACACTAGATGATTGACTATTTAGTGAGTCACCATTCATCATTTCACCATTTGGTTACACCATCAGGAGTCACCATTTGAAGTAACCATTTAGAGTCACTGATTGAAGTCACCATTAGGATTCTCCAGTCCTTATTCATTATTCCAAATGACAAGTCATAAGTCACTATTGCGACTAACCATTGGGATGAGCTACCATTGTAAAACTAGAAATATGGAAATATTTTAAAATGATTCACCACTGGAATGATTAAAATTCCACAAAAACACATCATATCACCCATTGACAGCTCAAAAAATGGATTTCTCATAAATTAATGGACCAAAAAGTCTGGGAAATTACATTAGATACCTCTCAAACAATTATATCCCATGAAAAATCAAAACCAACCCTGAATAAGAGGGAAGGGTTCCTAACAACCTTTCTTTGAGATACCTCAAAAGCATCTCAATATATTAGGAACACAATAGGTACTAGGGAATGATGTTCAAATATTCTCAATACATTAAAAAAATCTCTCGGGCGATATGCCTCTCAAACAGGAACACAGTCACATAGATAGGTATCATAAGTCCAGAATGAAATGTATAATAAAAAAAACAATAGTATTAACACCTTGTATGGTTACACATCCTAATTGAATTTCATAAAAGTGTTCTGAATTAAAGTATTATATTTTTGACAAGAGAAATCGTTTTTATAAGTTTTTCATAAATGAATTCACTTAAGAATTCCTATATTTCAATATCACTACATGCATTATCCAAATTTTGTATCAATAATTATTAAATTAGAAATATTAATAACATATATTTACTAAGATATCAAGATGAAATGTGATTCATATGATTGAATAATAATTTTTGAACAAAAATATATATTCCATTTTATAAATTAAACTAATAAATATTACTGAAGGAGATTAAAATTTAAGCATGATTTTTCAAATGACCTTTTAATTTAAAATCATGTATATGAAAATTTTGTTATAAAAAATTCCATGTTTTCCAAAACATGCCGATTAGAACATTCCCATGGAAAATCATGTATTTAAAACCAATAAAATATTATCCAAAACCCACATTTAAATCCATTTTATAGCATCGTATTTAACAAAATACTATTTGTGAAAACACATTTTAAATTTTTATTAAACCAAATTTTCTCCAAAATGAATGACAAGACAAATTTTGAAAATTGTAATGATTAATTATTTCACTAATATTGTTATATTCTACTAATAGAACTCTAACATTATCTTTACAGAGTTAATATAAAAACAAAATAAAATAAAATTTAGAAAACACGAATTTACATATGTCATGCACTAAAAATATCAAATGTGTTTCTAAAACACCTTTTCCTAGATTAAAATTCATATATGATTTTCATAAAGGAATTAATTAATGGAACATTCTTATATGGAAACAATATGGGGTTAAAATTTTAAAATTTCTATTTTCTGATGGTGCATGTAATTACTTGCAAGAGTTCGGAATTTCATTCCTCTAACAACATGAAAACATAGACTAATATAGAAAGAGTTACAAAAATCATAAAAATTAAAGGAACTCACCAACCACAACATGATATTGTATAGTTTTTGAGTCATTTAATTTCCAACATGGTTTTAAAATATATCATAATATAAGACATCATGATGCCAAAAATAGGTTCCCTTTCTTCATATGTTTCTGGTCATAGCAATTATATTAAAACAAAAATAATTTCTAGAAACCCAAAAAACAAGGAATAGAATATCATTCCCATCAATTTAGTTATTATCAAATTTTTTCATGGGATTTAGGAACATCATTATTAGTTTATGTATTTTCAAAATGACTAGTTATATTACTTCCAACATTATGTAATTAACAATGTTATGATATGTGTGGGAATCCATCAATATAATCACAATAAAACACAACACATCAAAATACATTTTACCACAACAACGACAAATCTCTACATTCACACATCACTACCACTTCACATCACAACCACTAGCCCAAACTCACTAACCAATGAAAAGGTTCACTATAAATTACACACAACCACATCAATGAACCACATTACCATTCATAACAAATAATCCCCTTTCATATAACCACCTTTTCCTCCTCATTGTCCACACTACCCCCAAAAAAATTTCATAATTATCCTAAAACACAATTTCCAATCACACAAATCAATGAATTCCCTCTCCCATGTCAAGATATTATCCTATTTGCGATGCACTGTCTCCCCCTCATAGTTTTAATAAAATCAAAGTATAATGTGTCTCATTTAAGAAATAGGGTTTTCAGTCATTTTATACATGACTTTTTTTAAACCACATGTCACATAAGGAATCACAACAAGAAAATACCACTCATATCCACAACACATAGCATCTTCTCGAACTGTTTAGAGGCTTTCATTATTTCATCTCACTATTTATAATTTCACATTTAAAAAATTTTAAATTTTTCTTGGGGAAATGGTTCATTATCCATAAAAAAGTGATTATACTTTTAATACATTGTGATTTTTAAAATGTAACCTTATCAAGGGTCTCATTATCCTTTATAACCACAACATATTATGGTTTCCAACAACTATTATTTTCAACGAGGCATATCAACTGAACAATGAAAAATACAAAACAACCACACATAACAATCGAAATTTCTATGTCATCTCTAACGAATCATCATGTATTTCATTTGAATAGATCTAACAATAATTCAAATTAAAGGAAAAAATCGATCAAATTTTATATCACACAATATGGTTAATAAGGTTAAACTATACATTCTGGATTCATTTTATTATCACAGAAATACACGTCCAACATCATTTAAAAAATAATACATGATATGTTCTTGTGTTCGATTAAAATAGTACATTTTATAGACATCATACTATAATAATAATTAATGTAAACATACATTCTGAAAAAAAATATTAAAAGTAAACATATTTTATTTCTAAATTTTAAGAATTATAATACTTGGATACTCTATTATTTAAACATCATTCTTATCGTATCATTAAAATAAATCACGCTCTCTGAAAATGAAATTTAAATAGCATGATTTGTATTGGTATTTTTATGATTTATCATGCTCATGATAAACATTATTTAATCATTTCATAGTTCAAGAAAACATCCATATATAATGAAATAAGGAAAACATGATTCTAATTATATATTTAAATGTCACATACTAAACTTGCTATATGTGCAGGTCCCTCAAAATAGAATATCCATAAATATCATACCAATGATTTCAACTTTAGTCATGCTTCCATAATAAACAAATTATTACTTAACATGTCATGTATGGTTAATTTTGTACTAAAAAACTGTAATACTCAAAATAATATAAGTATAATAAGTCAAATATTTTTATGTCTCAAAATGTTACAACATGACATGATTATGAAAAATTAAAAATGTAATGAAATGCATGGAATAATAACTCTCAAGGAAGAAAGAATACATATTTGTAATTCATCCAAAATAATATATTTTATCATTCCATTGTGATGTCAACATCTTGGAAGTACATTTCATAAGGGTTTTCAAAATTCAACAATTGATCACAATAAGATAAAATAATGATGTTTCTTTAACATGTAAACACATTTGAAAATCTAGATTGAATGAAATCAATTTATAACAATGGAAGAAAAATAAAATTTACTATGAATCATGCATTGATAAGAATGGAAACAAAACATTAAACCCTCAGGAAGGTTTCAAAGAAACAAATCAATAAATTTAACTATAATATTACTCATTCATATTAGTTATACATATAAATAATCAAATAGTTTATGATTTTTATTGGCAACAAGAGGATGTGAAAAGTTATAGAAATAACACATAAAATTTCATATTTTACATAATTGATTTTAACATTTATGGAACAACAAATTCAAATAAGAAAAAATGTAATTAGTATTTTTGTACATATCCTAGTTTCTCTACCCTAAAAATGGTGTGGCCTCAATTTTCCTTCAATAGGCATAGATCCCTTCCGTCAGATCACAGGGGGCCTAAAATTCAGTTTCCAAGCCAGTCTTCCCTAGCATATGTCACTCCCCTAGATAACCTAACATTGTTTCCCTAATAATACATACAATCCTCACTATCTCTAAATTTAGACTCTTTCCTATATATGAACCACTTGGATCCAATATGATTCTGTCATGACCCCATCCCTCCAAAGATAGCCCTCATTAGATGGTAATGAAGAAAGAGGGATAATGAACCCCTCATTCCAACCTATAGTATACCTCGAGTTGGAAACTAGAGGCAAGGGTACAATGATCTCACAACATGGGAGGCATTACCCTTTATTAGAAGAAATGATTTGGATATATGATATATCATCTATAAAAAATACATGAAAACTATTACATAAATACACACCACCCCACAATGCATATATAAATATAAATTGATATATATTAATGACTCAAAATGAAATAATGGAAGAATAAATGATAATATAGTTACACAACAAGAACACTGAAATATATGAACATGAAAAGTCCAACGTGTAACACATAATCCTTTTGGAAACCTAAAAAAATTTAACATGCGTAGGGTGAGCATACAAGTATACTTAGTCGGAAAACCAATGTCTCTCTTGGACATATGTTAAATAGCATACCAATGAACCCATATGAATGTAGTAGAACCAAATAGCACTTAAACAGGTGTAATAATAATTCCCACCTCACTAATGCACGCACAACAAATAATCCAAGTCTTGTATTGTAAAATATATATAATGCACATTGATGACTAGGTACCCAACACAACTTTCCATTTATTTAGCCCGTTCACAACCTAACCATGAATTTCCTGATGCTTCTACCACATCCACATCATCCCACATCACAACCCTCCTACACACACCAGGGCCTCTCAATAAGTCCCATCACCTGGGCACACGAATCTCACCACATACTGCCCGCACACACCTGTGGAACAAACCACATCAAATCCCTCCCACATGCTCATGGGGAAAAAACATATCACATCTCATCCCAAATAAACTTCTTAATGAATAAAAAAACACATCTCATCTCAAATAAACCTCATAAATAAAAACATATCACATCTCATCTCTAAGGCACATGAGAAAGCACAACCACATCATATCTCATAAGAGAGACACCTGGAAGAGAAAAACCCACACAAAGACACCTAGGACTCACAAACCACACCACAACCTGCCCTAAGAATATTAGGCTATCACCTCCGAGAAAAAGGTGTATGGAAGATTGTGTGGCCATCCAGCCATCATACCACTATAATGTTTTGGAGGGACACCACCCTCCACAACGATGGGGGGTTTCGTCACATAATTATCAATAAGGGTGTGGTGCATATAGATTTTACAAGAACATTTGTGTATAAAAATATAGAGTTTAACCACACAAGAAAATACTATGGTTTTATAACAAGAACTATGAAACTAACAGAGTCTACATAATCACTTCCACCTCGAAATGTATAAAAAATAAAAAATAAAATAGAACCCAGAATTCATTTACAAACATTAAGACATATTATAGTGTCTCTATTTTATCGACATTTTCTACTTTATTAGCCACATTCATATGTGAAATCAATAATCATTAGAAATCCCATTGCATTCAGAGAGATGGCATATTTCATATTTGCAACCCATTTGTTTATAAATAAACATTAACAAGTAGATCAACATCTGTCATCATTAATTTCCGCATTAAACAAGCCATGTGGAAATAATTAACATACAGTATTAATTCAATTAATAATGGGTAGATATGATAGATCCAACCACATTGCATAATCACAACACCTTACAAGTAGAACACCTGATATAAGTCACATTATAATTTTAATTCGTATTTGGATGCTTAAGATAATTTAATAATATCAAATATTCCCATATTAACAACAAAATGTTGCATTAAATTCAATAATGTTATCATTAATTCAATTGTTGGTAACATTCCACATTAAAATTATAAAAAACTATTATATAAATATTCTAACAATGAATGGATATTTCGTTTTATTTATATACATCCCAAGAAAAAGGAATTAATTCACACAATATGAACCCCAAAACACAAAAAGTTACACCACACAACTGGCCACAAATCTCTTACCAATATCTCCACTAATTTATAACCATATCACCTATTTTATCCTTGCTACACAGCCACACAATAATAATTATACAGCCTCATTGTACGATTAAAAAAATCACATCCCCACTTCACAACCTCATCTCGTCCACTTACCCCACACACATCACAACATCGCAACTATAAATTACATCAAACCCATACAAAAAAGAAAAACAATTCCACAAATCATAGAATATATCACATTAGAACACCATTATATATTTATAAGGAAGGGGAAATTGTTAAATTTCACTTCTTTATTTATGGGTGATTTCACAGAAACTGTATAATCTATTTGAATAGATTTATTTTTATTAAATTTACATGGTTAACCAGTTATATCATATGTTATGTCAAGAACTGTATAAGGTGAATGCATTCCAAAATCCATAAACTAGTGCACGATATAGACCCCACCTCTAAGGATTTTTAAGGGGTAATTATCCCATTCAGTTCTTAATATTTATTAAAATATAAATAAAATAGTAGGTTCATACATTATAATCCCCATACAATTTAAATTAATATATACCAATTCATTCTCATTTTTAATCTAGTTACGACCATTTTTATATGTGTTACAAATAATATACCCATTATGCATGATACACATAACAAGAAATGAATTAAAATTCCGACTTAGATGATGAATCCTATTTTTATAGATTTTTTGCACTAATGTAGGGGCACGTATACAGCAGGGAGATCTCCAAGAAAAAAATTATCCAAAAGAATACAGCATGATCGCACAACATCCCTGGGAAAAATTGTTCAGGGAATTTTTTACCAGTGGAAAAAAGAAATAATAACAAAGGGGATATGATATATCACCCACCAAAATATCCAAATAGAGAAGAGTTTTATATATGTTTTATATATTCCATTATATATGGATCTATTATAGATAATGTTTTTCGACAGATTTGAAGGCCCAGATACATAGGAAAAGTAAATATTGGATTTATGTGCATTGAGTTTATCCCAAAAAATTTTAAATAAGGATTTATGTGAATTTTAGGTCAATGAAAATTTCCGAGGGTTTAAACTGGGAAACTAGTATATATAAAAAACTATGGGAATGGGTCACCATTAAAAGAGTCACTATTTTGATTCACTAGTGTGAGATGTAGTTGGAAGTCACTGTTGGTGAGAAAAAAATGGTTGAGTCACTATTCGGTGAGCTAACATTAGGTATCATACCATTCAATGAGTCACTACTAAATGACTAACAGTTTGGTAAGTCACCATTTGGTGAGTCACTATTTAGTACCCCCGTCAGGAGTCACCATTTGAAGGCACAATTCAGAGTTGCTATTTGAATTCAATGATTAGAGTCATCATTCAGGGTAACCATTCTGTGTCAATGGTCCAGACTCAATGTTCTGACATACCACTCCAAACTCTCCATTGTGACATGATTTGGAAAAATCAGGAAATGAGCCACCGTTGGAATGACTCAAATTCCCCAAAACACCTCAATCCACCCATAGACACCTCAAAAACACGATTTATCACAACGTACAGGACCAGAATGTCTGATCAATTAATTCTAGTATGGGAAAATGAAGTTATATATGTTCAAAATATTTATTGTTTACATGATGTGGCTATCTATATTACCAATATTTTTACTTATTAGTATTGTTATATTTTCATATTCATTTTATTCCTATGTTATATTCCATGAGTCACATATATTGTATCGTGATTACACATGATTATGACGTCATATTTATTTGATAATTTGATATTACATGTCCTTACATTACATCTTAAGGACATCACTTATTTTGAAATATTATTTTTACAATATATTTATCCCTTGGTCATGTTTCTCAAATTCTTATGATCTAAAAAGTTATAAAATATATATACATTTTTTACATACTGAGAAATTTGATCTCACCCTTACTAATGATTTAATTCACCATGTTATTAAGATGATCATAACTTTTCAGTTTTCTATAATGGAGTCTAGTGTTGTTATATTATGGAGAAATGTACCTAAGTACATTAAAATATGTTATTTATATAGCTATTCCTCAAATTAAATAAAAATATATTTCTTGGGATTATAATTTCATTGGTGATATGCAATGTTCAATTTAAGAAGATAATGTAATATATATATATATGATTATATTAGAATTCTTTAATTTGTATCAAATCTAATATGTAGAGATTTATTTTATACTGGACTCAGGATTGTATGTTTAAGTCATTTTATTATGGAACACTATACATGGTGATTATTTCATGAGTATTATATTATTGCTTGATAATTATTTTCATTAAATTTATTATACACTCTAGCTACCATTATTTATAATCATGTGTCTTAGATTATGATGTGTTTCAATGAATTACATGAAATTTTAAATTTTAAAAATTAAACATTAAGATTTAATTTGAGTGTTACACAATCTTAAATAATATAGAATTTTGTGAAACACTTATTTAATATATGTTGAATTTTTTTGAGTTAATTGAATTCCTATATATGTTATTTTATCCTTGCAAATGTGATGTACTTACTATATCTCATCATGGTGGAAATAATCCAACTCATTATTCTATCTATTCATAAAAAACAAGGATTTGGTAGACTATGAATAGTGGAATATCTTTCAAATGTATCGATGGATTCCATTGTTCTGGTGATACCTCTATAGAGATTATTTTGGGTTCCTATTACAAATCATAATCAAATTATTTTATGAATATTCAACAGTAAAGATCAATAATTTGAAGGGTAAATCATTCTTGTTCATTATTTTTATTAATTACGATTGTATATATATATATATCATCTACTTAATCAAGGTTTGGATTTATTATTCCTCCAAATTTTATATGTTAAAAATAACTTTTAAACCTTATAGTTGTATGAGATCCAATATATCAATATTTGGTATGAAATTTCAAAAAATGAAGAAATATAGAAAAAACGTTTTGTATTTTCCAAAACATAGACAAATCTAAACTGGTATTTTTCATTATAATTTAAGACCAAGATATTTTTATTCTTAAAAAATTAGTTTTCATTATTTATATAAATATACCATAACACTATTTTGAAAAAAATTGTTATACTTGGAATTAAAAAAATATCTTGTGTTGCAATGTGGCATAGGACACTATTCCACATCACGGTTCAGGGGTTTTCGTTCTATAATTGATCCACCCAGTTCACTATTCATGGAATAGAAAAAAAATTTGGTACATATATAGTCATTCCTAAAGTGTAATACTTCTCATAACATCCAGGAAAATTGGATATTCTATAACTCCTTTGTTATGTTGAAACACCCACAAAAGGGTCACTATATATGTTCCATTAAACTAAAAATAACATTTATTATTATACTATTAAATCCATTATTGGGTATTTGAATTTTATTTTATTTATATGGTAAATCAATTATAATACTATTATAAATTTAATATGAAAAAATATTTAAAAGTGTTTATGCTAACTTATAAATAGTTCATAAATGATAATATATAGTATTTATATTTTTGAATTATTAGAAGAATTAAATAATACATCAAAATATATATTTTGGATATTTTTTTGATCGATGGTTTTTATAAAATCGAACATGGGATATTAAATTTATGTGATTTTTTTAGAAAAAATGTGAAATGATTATTCATTAATAATAAAATTGTTCATAAAATATCTCATAATTTAATATGAAGGCATTCATATTAAATTAATTTAAACTAAAATATGAAATTTGAATATTGTATAGAGGTAAATCATTTATGTTTATTAGTTATAAATTAGAAAGTTTCCATAATATAATATTTAATAATTTATTATCAATTATTTATATCATGTTTAAATAAATTAGTAATTTATTTATTTATTTATTCCCCACTTTATTTATATATAAATATATGGTTCTTTATAATAAATTTTTTTTTATATATTTTATGGTGGATATATTTATTTATAAATTTTCCTACAAGCATTTATATAGTTACTTGCTATGTATCAAAATGGATTTTTCTAATTACCTCAACTCCAACTTATATTGGTGTATTAGATTGGATTTAATGGTTGATTATAGTTCAATAAAATTTTGTTTTTGTATTATTATTCTATTAATGTCTATCATGAGTAAAATATACCTTTGTAGTGGGTCATTGGGTAAGACTACTCAATAGCCTTATAACTTTTTACTTGCATTTTAATGTGGGTGTTATTAATCTATCAATCCTAGATTAAAATTATGGTAATTTATTATTTCATATTATTATAATATTTTACATGAAATAGTTCAAATGAAATTTCTCACAGTATGGATTTTTAAATGTATGAATGTAATTTTATTTTTATTTATGATGGTAACACGAGCCATGTGTTTTGTAAAGAGATCCATGGAAAAATTGTTTAAAAACAGGAATTTAGTGGAAAGAGTTTGACCCCAAAATAAATCATTATAAGTATTCATACATGTAATGGGAATAAAATGGGAAACTATGGTGAGATTAAATCTTCTTATAATTATTAAGTGTTTGATTTCATCTAATGAAAACACATGTCATGACCTCGACCATTAAATTGGGTAAATTCATCCAATGTGGGGTACCCATGAATTATATTGTCTAATAAAAGGTAGAAATGGATAACCCTAAACATTTAGGTATTTAATTCCATTTTTGGGCATTGGTTTACACCTATACAAAAAGAGTTATGATACAAGAAGAAAAAATATTGAGTTTATCCATATTATGAATTGGGTGAACATTCATCCACTTGATCTTCTAAGAGGTATATGTGATATGGAATGAATACGGGTCTACCTAAATAAGAATGTTTTGAGTGGAACTGCAAAGGGGACACATTACATAGTGAAATTTGATATTTTCTTACTAAATTTTATGTTGGACTTGAGTGGTTTCAATATTTATATGGGGAAAATATTCATAAATTTCCTTATTAAATAAGTGTCAAATATAATACTCATTTGAGAAAATATTTTATATTAGATTAATGTAATAATCCTAATCAAATACAACTTTGATATTGGTCTTTGAAAAAATAATCTTAATGTAAAAATCTCAATATTAATCTTTTTTCCAACTTATGTATATTTTATAATATATATATATATCAGTGTGTGATTGTGTAAAAATAAAACCTCCACCAGAACAAACTATTGAATATTTATAATAGGTATATCTAGATTCTTATGAGATTAAAAAAATTTCAATTATGGTTTCAGATACATTTCTTGTATGATGAAAATGAACTTTAGTCTATTATCATCTATTAAATTTGATTCGATATGTTAATGACTTGTAGAGAATGAATTATTCCTTTAAGACTTATTTTGGTTTTATGATTTATTCTTGAACCATAATTATAATTTATTGTAAAATATAAATGTATTTAAAATTATTTTATACTATATTATGAAATATTTAAGGAGTAATGAACTACATGATGTTATGTTAATTTTCTGGGTTTATATTGAAAGTATATGTTGGTAAGATATTAACCCACAAGAAGAAATGTTTATTTGAATGTGAAATAATGTTTCTGTTATTATCCAATTAAGGTGATTAAAATTTAAAATTGGTGTAGGAATGAAAAATCATTTTTTTATATGATGGAATTTTATTTGATACCTAAAGGGGTTTGTGAATTTCCATGGAATATACCTACTAGGAATAAGTGTTAGAGAGGTAATTTAGTTTATTTTAAAAGTGGATATAATACCAACTATATGATTTAAAAGTGTTGTAAATATATCTGAGTAATAAATTAATGATAAAATTGAAAGATATTGTATTTCTAAAATCGATTGAAAAATGGTTATTACTATAATGGAATATTTGTAATTGAGTAGTATATCATGCTCATGTGAATATTTGGACAATATTGTTATCTAATTTCTCTTTTATTATATAAAATACTATTAATTTGAAATTATTTTTTATGAATAATATGAGATTAAGGATTTAATAGATGGTGATTAGCATTAATTGGATTATACCGAATACATGACTAGAATATATGTTTAAAATAAGGTTAATTCTAGATAAAAAAATAATCAGATAGATTTTATAAAATATGAGTAATTGAGATTCCTAGACCCATTAAAGTCATATTATAAAGAATAAAATATTCTTTTAATAAACATAATCGAGAAAAATTGAATATTGTACATGATATGTGCAATTGTTTTCTAATTTTAATATTAATATTAATGAAATAATAGTTATATATTATCAAAATGAATTTTTGTATATTAGAATGATATTGAGGGCATAAAATGTTTTAAGAGGATGGTGGAAATATATTATAAATATAGATAAGTAATAATTTTAACAAATAAAACATTATGTTATTTAGTATTGAACATTAATTCTAGTTAATATAATAAATGAGTTTTTGGAAAATCTATAATGAAAAATGTAATTAATTGTATTTTATTAAAATAACATTTAAAATTTAACCTCCTATCTTAAATTATTTTTTTGATGTGTTGTTATATAATAAAGTTTAATAGATACATAAATTTTTAATAAATACTCTATAAAAAAATTTGATATAATGATTCAAATAATTTTAATGAGGAAATTGAAAATAGATTCTAGATAGATAGTAGAATTTATTAACATTATATAATTTTATGTTGTTATGTAAAATGGTTTGAATACATATTAATAGAGTTATAAATTAGAAATGTGATTCAAATGTCTCACCATTATTAAAACTACATTTCTTTATAGATTTTACTCACAAATGAAGTATAATGGGGGATTTAAAAATGTGGTCAAATGGGAATATGGTGTGAATTATATATAATTATAATGATTAGAAAACCTAAAATGTAAAGTAGTAATAATACTGATATAGTAGTATGACAAATGTTTTTTTATTAGATAGGTGATTATATTTTTTTTGTTATTATTGATAAATGTGTTTATGAATGTAAAATATGACATGTTATACAAAAATAAGACTCCATAAAATCATTTATTCGTGATGGATTCAAATATTTCATTAAGTGAAATGTTAATTAGCCACCCAAAATTTGATTTATCTATAACCTATGATCGTCATGAATTATTATAATTTTTGACTTAATGTTATGGTTATAATGAGTAAAATTTGTTACCAATATATAAAATATGCTTAGGTAGGATAAAACATATTTTTTGTGCTAGATGAACCCCCAAGTATATACAGTATGATGTATCATAGATCATGTCATTATTATACTTGGGTGTATATTTCCAATTTGGATTTCCCTATAAATGAGTTCAGAATGTTACCTATCCTGAGAACCTTCATACATTGATACCTTTCTCATGTACACTTTATTTCATACCTTCTTAAGTTGTGGTTGGGTATGCTGAAAGTCATGTCTTCAGTTCGAGATTAACCAAGAAGGGATATTCCCTTTTTGTAAAATGATTATAACATATATAATATCTATTGAGATAGAATGGGAATTTTACAACAATATGTTGATAGTATATATGATGTTCTTTACTATTTTGGGGTGTGGCATTTTATGTTCTCATCTGTTAAGATGATTAACATGTGATATATTCGTCAAACTAATTAGTCAATACATAGAGAACGAGAAACATATGAGTATAAATATGGGTTTTGATGTTCTCTATGTCTATTGTCATGTCGATATTTTAGTCAAACTGATCAAGGGTGAATTCATACTTTTATGTAATATTATCAGTGGACCCATGTATAGTGAATCATGAATTTGATATAAATTGGGTTATATCCCTTTCTATTAGGAGTTTAATTGATTATTTTCTCAATGCACCTCCATGGTTATATTTATTGATTTAAGAATTGATAATTATTTTTAAATCTACAATGGAAAATGGTTTTCTAGATTGTGTACATGAAAAATGATGATCATGTTTATACAACATTTAGAGATACCCTATATGAGTTTTTAGGATATATAAATGATATTTAGATTTATTTAATTATAATATTTCTTAATTATTTATTGAAAATATTAAAAAAAAAATTTTTGTATATTTTTTGGTGTTTTTCATATGATTTAATATTAGGTAAAAAAATAATTAATTCTTTAAGGCATTAATAAAATTTTTATATTTAATTATTTTTACATTAATGAAACCCTAATGTTATGATTGTTTAGAAATGTTTTTAATATATACTTGAGTGCACCAAGACATAGTGTGAGACACTATTTCATGGTGTTTATTTCATTGGTATTATATATTGTTTTATAGTTATTCTATTGAAAAAAATCAAGCACCGCATCTATCACTCTGGGTTTCAACAATTTTTCAGTGATGATTATGAGGACATTAGAAATATGTTATGAATTATTATACATTAAATATTCATCATGATGATTATATATGAACATTACAAGAGTTGAAATATTCATGAATTTTGATAAATGCTCATTTGATATCATAAAAACATTTACAGAATTGTTTTTCCTATAATAGTGGTTTTATCCATGATCATGTGATGTTACTGTCATATTTATTAATTGATAAAATAATCTATCTATAAATTCATTATTTTATTTATGCACAAGGTTATTATATACTATCTATAGTGGTATATCCTACCTATGATCTGAAAGATTCACAGGATTCATGGATACCTCCAATAGATGGATAATTTCATATATTCCTCAAAATTCATAATCAAATTATTGTTAAATTTTTTTTTCGTTTTATCAATTAGTTGTTAGGTATATTTTTATTGTTTTTTGGTATCCATTATAAATTGATATATATGTTTTGAGTGGTTTTCCCACTATGTTTTAGTTGATAGACATCCCTCAAAATCCTAAAAATCGATACCCATCTATATCTAGTATTTTTTTCATATAACAATATTTATATGAGGGAATGAGTTTAACTATCTACCATATATAAAAAAAATTATAAGGGATAAATAAATTGTGTAAAGATTACAAATTTGTTTTGATAATTTTTATTATCCAAATTGGTTGACATTTTACAAATACCAATAATAATATCAAATATCACTTTGAGAATATATAAAACCCCATTTTTTACTCTTTTATAATAAATTAATATTATTTATTTTACTTCATTTATTTTTAAAATATGTAACACTTGAATTATATGTTACACCTTGATATGTTTGTGCTACTTGCAACACTGACTAGGCTTGTGTTACATGCAGCGCTATGTTCCTACGGAACATCATTTTATTATATTAATTACTTAAATGTGATAGAAAAAATCTATCCTCGAAACATATTAATAAAAACATTAAAAAATAATTTGGATATGTTTTTATATGATTTTTATATAAATATAAAAGCAGGTCCAGGATCAGGACAAAGCCCTCCCCATACAAAAAAATTAAAAACCTGAAAAAGTGGTAGCGCAAGGGGGTTTAAAAAGGCGAGAATAGAGAATTTCATGCGCGTCCAAATCAACAAGATGTGAGAAAAATTCTGGGATTACAAAGGACCATCGTGAGGAGACCTCCATGATCACCCTCGTGGATAGAGCATCGGCAACCCGGTTTTCTTCTCTATAAACATGACTGACTTCCAGTTGAAGACCCTAAGGAGACGTAGACATGTAGTCCATAATGGGAGAATCCTTCAAGGAACATCCCTGGACCTTGCCCGCAGAATGTGCACTACTGTACTTCAGTCAGATTGTACCCATATGTGCATCCATCCATGGCGGACAACATAGTTGATAGCTTTAATCATAGCCTATAATTCAGCTTCAAGCGCAGAACCAATTCCGATATAATGATTTAAGTAGCCCTTAATTTTATAAAATTAATAAAATTAAATCTGAAGTAATAATTTTCATTTATGAATTCAAAAAATCAAAATTATCATGGGGTGAATTTATTCGATTTTTCGAAAAAAATTTTTTTTGGATGAATAGTGAAAAATGCATAATTTTAATTCAAAATTATATTCCATTGAATTTATTAATATAGAAAAATTATGTTTTAATTTTCATTGGATTATAAATATATAAAATATAAATCAAATAATAAAATTTATTTAACTAGAATAAATTTATCATTGATATTGGATATAAAAATACTATAATCATTGAAAAATTTACTCAAAAAGCATACAATGAAAACACATTCTTAGTTATTAATTTTAAATTTATTAATTCATTTTATTTTGTTTAAACAACTATTTGAGTCACATGAAATGTGTAAAACGTGGTTGTAATTCCGCTTTCCAAAATTTAGAAGAATACCACTCCTCCTCCACTATAAAAAGGCACTCAAACAACCAACTTATTCATAGATATAAATACTTTTGAATTATATTAAATATTCTAAAATAATCTAACAAAAATTTTAACTCCAACATAGAATCCTCCTTTTGGGTAGAAATCTATCCATGGAATCCCTTTGATGTAGAGAAACATGAGTTACACAAAGAAGAGTTAACATCCTACCTAAAGCTCATTTGTTTTCTATTCATTCAAATCCACTAAAATTAAATTTTCTCCATGAGTATATAATACCCTTTGTATCCTAAATATTAATATATTTTTTTATTATATTGTTTCTACCTACACTTACACAGACATTCAACTCATGGGTAATGAACTTACAATTCTTGTGTAAAATGAACATTCACCTCACGAAACGATGTTGTTCGTTTATCCTTTACCACCTCACATGGTATTTAATTATGATGTACACAATATTATTATATGAAATAAATTATAATTATGATTTATTTATTATTTTTTAATTATTATATAAAACATAATTTCTTGGCTTTGGTTTTTATAATTACAATAACTTCATTTGTGGAATTTTGGACTACAACCTCATCAAAGAGATATGATTAGTTCACACATTACATGAAGTGTATTAATTATAATATTAATAAATACATATGAATTATATGAAATAATAATGATACTGTAATTATATTATATATATATATATATGTCATTTACTTATATTCTCTTATTACCAAAATAAAACGGAAACAATGTTCATTTGTACGTATAGCCTACCGTCACCATGAACAATTTTTTTGTTTAATATTTGAATATATTATAGATAAGTATAAATATATATATTATAAATAAATATTGTATTTACTTCATGGATTACATTTTTGAGAACATTATATAACTATGAGGAAAAAAAAATAACAAATCAAAACACAATAGAAATCCAATGTATTATTAACCAAAACGTAATATTAACATAGATTTATTAATAAACGGTTAATATATGGTAATAATAAAATTTTATATGGTATTATGTAAAAAATATGGTAATTTAGATTTATAATATACATATACTTATTATATGGGTTGTTTGAAAGAGTAAAAAAGCGTCTAAACATAAGGTATATTATTTCTCCTATCAAATTTATTTCTTGTGAGACACAAGAAATGATCACCACATATATATTATATTCAATTTTTTAAAAAGACATCGTTGTATTATATTATAATTATTCATAAATTTAAGGGTATTTACAAATACATTGGATGATACTTTTTCATGGGATTCATTTTTAAATTGATTAAGTAATTTTTTCTCAATTTTCCTTCTATGAGACAAATGACATTTTACGAACCAATACTCTCTTACGAGGTGTATATAATTCCATTTGACATTGTATATCATTAAAAAAAATCCAATTAATGATATTATAATATTCTAGTAATTTAATTTCTCTACATTTTGAGTATAATTCTATGATATCAAGTGGTAATATTGTATTGTAATAATATTAAATTTTATCAAGATTATTTATTTTTAATCTTCCATTGATGAAATATTTTGATCCATATCTCTATAGAATGAATAAATTTTATTCTCCATTACATATTAAATTTTTATTCATCTATAAATTGAATTTTTAAACTCATTGGTCCTTAATATAATTAACAAAATATATATTAGAAAAGCAGATCTCATATCTCTTTTTAGCTGGAAATCTATGTTTTTGAAAATCAATGTTTTAAATTTTTGTTCATGATGTTTTATGATAATTTTTATGGTTAAAGGAAATTAAAAATGTTTACTCGATTTCAATGTAACTTTTTTATGTTTTCAATGTCTTTTTTAATGAAATTGTTTTTCAAAATGGTTTTTTATTTTTTAAATCATTTCTAAAGATGAAATTATGTTTTCATAAATAAATGTTTTTAATGAAATTTTAAAACTATATTCCATTTATGATGGCATAAATTGTCATTACTCAGTTCCTTATGAGGTAAATTATTGAAAGGTTCCAGACATTTTAATTCTCTAAATGATTTATGGTTTAATATAATGTTGTTTATGAAACCTATTCCTCTTTTATGGGTTATATGTTTATGAAACCCATTTATATTTTTTGGGATATATTTCTATGAAACCTGATTATATTAATGTGTTAATCAATGATGTAAAAAATATGAAATATAACCCCTTTTACATAGGTCATTATATGATTACATGATTATGAAACCCATTTCATTTCATGGGTTATGATATAACTATTTATGATTTTTTGTCACATGAATGTACGCTTTTATTAAGAAATGGATGGGAATTATATCTCCCTCAAATGCATGGGGTGAATATTTTTAACTCATGAGATAATGATATGAATCATGTTGATGGGATTGATTCACTATATCGAGATTGGTAAATCCTATCCAATATGGGAATATGGGTAAAATAGAGCCTTAATGGGAAGATGGAAATAACCTGATCACTTATGTGTAATTGAATGATATTGGATATGGAATTGTGTCATGAAAAGTGGTTTTAGCTCCCATGAAGATCCCAAATAATATTTAAAAATTCCCCTTCAATTATTGGGAATGATGTTACTTATTTATTTGTTTTCCAAAATTCAATTCCATATTCCTATGTTATTATTTAATGTATTATGCTCTTTATTCTAATACAATTCATGTCTTATGAACTAACAATACATATATAATGAATCCAGTATATGATCATTGATATGTAGGGTATGATCTAAAAATTTCTTGATCATGTTCTCACATACTTATTCTCATTTTTGTGCCCTAATTTCTACATTTTTTTAAAAAATTTAGCATCATGTCTTACCCATATTAATTATTCCAGTTACCAAGTTATAATGAAAAGTATAATGTTTTAGGTGTATAATAACAGTTCTATTCATGAAGCATATAGTAGGAGATAATTTCGCTCACTATTTACTAGTGTTTAAGTTTCCTTGTTTCCAAAATCACTTGAATAATATGATAATTGGGTGTTTTGTTTGAGCAATATATCATGTACACCGCAAAAAATGATGTAATGGTAATATATTTAAAGAGGGGGTAGCTATATTTGGTATCAGAGAAAATGTTAAATTACCTTTTAGAAACATTGACGAGAAAACCTTAGTGTTAACCCTAAATACATGTATCCCGATAATATATTGAAAATTAAATGATTATGAATAAATCCGGAAATATTGGTAAAGGATTTAGTGAGAATTTTCATAGGAATACATCCACATATGGATATTAAAATTGGATGTGGATTTTTTAAAGACACACCTAGGGGTGAAAACTATGAAATGGTGTATTTGTATTGAATCGAGCATTACATGGTGCATGAACATAGGACTTGTTGTACACATAGATTGACACTCATAGGGGATGTTCTAATGAAATTAAAACATGATTCACAAACCATCCTGAATGATTTAATATGAGTAGGAAATGAAGAACCAAGGATAACCATATGGTTTCAAAGATTATAGATGGTGTCATAAAGAAGAAATCTGAAATTGGGGCTTCATGATTATGTTTTCATCAAGTCGTGCTCACCCAATTTTCATAAGTTAGGAATCATGATTTACTTTTACATTAGTAAATGAGGGAACCAAAATCGGTTGGGTCCATCATGAGGAGAAATCCACCTTTTTAGTGGGTAATCTTATCTAATTGATGATGAACAATGGATTGGTACCATTTAAATGATATTCTCCACACTCTTTTATTTGGAATATGGAAAATAAATTATTGATTTTTATTGGATAGAGGGAATAGTGGACCCATGGTATACTCTAATAAAGAATACAAGCTAACAAGATGAAATTGATTCAATGGATTGATTCATGTCTACATAATTATTATTAAATATGTGCATTCCTTGTATTATTTATACAATGTTAGAAAATGAGTTCCTTTAGATAAATTAGAATATGATATATCTTTTATTACCTATGAGGATATTTTTATATGATTTATGTGCTATTATTTTGGAATTGTCATTGAACCAGTAATTATGGTTTATAGCTTCTTTAGTGGATTGAAGGAAATATTAAGAAGGGATTTTTCCATAAGAGAATTTATTATCTATGAAGATATTTATTATTTTAAAATTAATGTTCAAATAAATGACAGAGTTACATATCAAATATCATGGTATTAACATGAAAAAGAAGAGGATTTAAAATTTAAATATAGAATTGATGGTGATAAGAATATTATACTTAAATTATGCTTTATTTTTTGAATAAATCATGGAAGGAATTTTCATAAGGGGTATAATAAATATGTTATGTGTAAAAGGGATGGACATTGGGAAATTAATTTCTAGACTGATGGAGAAAATGTGGCCAAAGATTAAAATATAATGAATATGTACTGAATAAGCCTCCCACACTTCAGTGCCTCAAGTGTAAGGATGACATGAGTTATGTAAACATGTTCCCAATCCAGATTATTGGTGAAGATGATCGATTCTATAAAAATCATAAAATTTTGTACAAGGGGAAATCTCATATGATAATTAATTTTTTAAAGGGGTGTGATAATGATGTTTTTAATGGTACTATTAACATTCACACTAAAATTTCACATATCTTATTTTATTATGAATCTAACCACATTTTAATAACATAAGAATTCTCTATGAGTATTAAGTATCCAACCAAAAAATTATATTTTGAATTAGATGTGAAAACCCCTAATGGTATGATTATTTCATATCAAGTATATGATTTCTCTCTAGTTGATAGTTGTGGGAATGTACTTACACGAAATCATGTCATTTTCCATTTGGTTGAATTTTATTTCATCTATGAAATGGATTGGATTTCTCTCCATATATCCATCATCTGTTTTTCAGAAAAACAAGAAATGTTTTAACGTATAATTTCCAACCAATGTGAAGATAAGTATGAAATTCTTTTAGAGATTACATCCAGTATATGTGGATTAATTTCCTTTCATAAATTATGTTTTTCTCAAATGGTTTGGGGAAACTGAACATGAATGATATGATTATTGTTTGTGATTTTGGGAAATTATTTTTGGAATAGTTTCCTAGAATTCCCAAAAAATGTATATTTGAAATCTCGATAGATATTATACTTGGTTTCACCAAAATTTAAAAGGCTCCCCATAGAATTTACCCAATTGAGTTGCTAGAGTTGAAGGAGTGACACTATTAAATAAATCATAATAGACTTATTCATAAAATTGTATAACCATGGTGTGCACCTGTTCTTTATATGAAAAATTAAGAGGAATCAATAAGTTTTTGCAATGAATATTGGTAGTCAAACGTTATAAAGATGAAGAGAAATTATAATCTACATCTTATTTATGACTTGTTTGATTAACCCTGAATTTCTCAATACAATCCCACGATATACCTTCATTCTAGAAATCAACAATTCAGGGTCATGAAATAGGATATACCCATGATAGAATTCTTTATATGTAATGTACACTATAAATATATTGGGATGACTTTTGAACCTACTAATTCCATGGATATCATCATGGAATTGATAAATTGAGTCCTTAGATGTTACCTAAATCAGTTTTCAGTGCCTTTTATAAATGATATTATTAATTATTCAATGATTAAGGAAGAGCATGAATAAAAAATGAAAATTTTACTAAAGATTCTATCAATGCAGTAAATATATGAAAAATTTAAAGAGTGTTAATTTTTAATGAAAATAATTTTTGGGGATATAATGTCAGGATAGGGTATATCAGTGGATCCATTAAAGTCAATGGATATTAATGTTTGTTAAAGGATAATGGGTTGACTTGGATCCGTAGATTTCTTGGATTGGCTATATATTACCATTTATTTGTAGATAATTTCTTATTACTATCAAATCCATTATCAAATATAACTCTTAAAGGTGTTATAGCCCTCAGGACATATGAATGAGAGGAAAATTTCAAGGAACTGAATAAATGATTTTTCATTGCACATGTTTTAAATTATGTTGTAGTAAATAATTCTCTTTAATCAATAGTGATTCTTCTAATAAGGTATTGGTATCTGTTGTTGTGAAGAATAACATTTTTTTTCTTATACATTGTGATAGTTGAAACATCATGAGAAACGTTTCCCATGTAATTATATTGAGTTAGCTACGGTAATTTCTAAAATATATATTAGAGGAATTATCTATAGGGAGAATATTGTGATACATATATATCAATAATATAAGATTCAAATAATTATTCACATAGAAGGATTTGACCATTCTCCATAGAATATGATTATAGTTTATAATAAATTATTTTTTGTCAAAACATTAACCCCATGGGAAAGAGAACAAGGCAGCTACTGCATTTAGTGGAAATGATCATTCTAGTATATCTATTATGGGAATAAAAAATGATACAATATTTCTATACTTTAAAAAAATGGATATTGAAATATTATATTAATGGGAAGATACTTATAATTCATAATTTAATGTTCAACCCTCTATATAGGTAATGGTTATAGTTGCTCATAAAAAATATGTAGAGCTTTAAAATAATGTTATAAATATTCTATAGTTTAGAATTGATTAGGATGGAATAATATAGTTCTGGAAATGTGTATGTGTTCCTTCCACACAATATTTAAAGGTGTTATTATCTGAATCTTTTTGTTCATTACTCTCTACTTATCCATGATGTATGAGGATGTTTATATAATTTATTGAATCCTTTTAATTGTATGGCATGAAGAGGGATATTATTGAGTTTGTATCTATGTCATAAGTATTATAGTATGTTAAGGCAGAAATAATATCGTCTAAGAGGATGTTGCATCCATTATCCTTACTTGAATAAAAATGGGAGAACATCACTAATGATTTTGTCACTGGACTCCCGGAAACCTCTAAAATTCATAATTTAATATGGGTGGTAGTTTACTACCATACAATGTCTTGAAAGTATATAGATATTATTGAAAAATTATATTTCGATAAAATTTCCAATATATATTAAGGAAGAGTTATAGTTGTAGGGATACCAGATTATATTGTATCTGATCAGGATTATATTTTACCTCAATGATTTACGGAATTCTTTAGCAGGAACTAGAAATATTGTTTTGTTCCCACACTATTTATCATATTGAGATGGATTGATAGTATAAAATAACTATTGAAACCATATAGGATATATTGATATTTTGTTCTCTGTATTTCAAAGGGGTGTAGTATCAACACTATCCTCTAGTTGAATTTTCATACAATAATATCATTCAATCTAGATTTTAAATGGATCCAAATTATGCCCTAAATGGTATTAAATATAGTGCTCTATTATGCTTGGATGATGTCAGATAAAGAAAGAAATTGGGACTTGAGATTCCAGATGAAATAATAAATAATGTTAGAAGCATTCAATATCATATCATGGAAGCTCAAATTGGACATAAAAATTATTCTAATAACCATTTTTATGAATATAATTTTATGTTGGAGTGATTTTTTTCTAAGAATAACTTCTTGATTGAATGTTATGATATTTGGGAAGAATGTGAAACTAATTCATATGATTATCAAAACCTTTAATAATCTTGATCATATTGGGATGGTAGCCTATCACATAAAACATCCATATAATCTATCTAAAGTCCCTGATGTGTTCCATGTATCTAGGCTGAGGATGTAAATACATGACCATTCACATGTACTAGACATATAGGTCATACCATTGGAGCAATTTATTTCTTACAAGGAACAACCAGTTGAAATTTTGGACAATATAGAGAATGTTCTATGAAACAAGAAAACTCACATGGTCATTGTTTTTTGGGGAACCAACCAGTTAGAGGTTGCTATGTAGGAAATTGGAGATATTATTAGGTAGGAATATTGTTATTTATTTTTATTAGAGTGATTAATTTTAAAATATACATTCATTTTCAGGGGGTTAGAATGTAACACCCAATGTTTTTACAGACATACTTTATAATAAATTAATTTTATCTTATTTCTTACATTGGAAACAACACAAGTCAAATATTCATTACACTCTATACCAAGATAGTGTTTCCCTATATTCAACACCACTTTACTTGAGTTACAATTAATACAAATATTGTACAGATAATCATTGTACAGTTATAATTAATTAAATGAGATAGTTATAACTTAGTAGTCAAACATAGTACTACGAATAGTAATAACTAATTTTTAAATATTATTTATAATGGTTTTATAAAAATAAATCATATTTATAATAAAACATTTAATTCATTGTAAATCTATTATATGTTTCAAAATATTCTTTGTCACAAACGAACTTCTTTTTATGCCATTATGTGAAAAATAATAAAATTAAATTTAAATAATATAAAAATTTAATTTTATATAATAAACATAATTTCTAAATTTTTAATTCCCAATTTATCTGAGGGTGGGCATGTTTTGATTTTTCATAGGAACTAAATTTCGGTATGTATAGTGTAAAATAGAGTATTTTAATTTAGAACTAATTTTTTTCTAATTTATTTATATAGTTTAATTATATTTTAATTTCGTTTGAAGGTATAATTATATCAAAAACATATCATCTAACCATGTTTTGGACATTAGAACCAATTTCTCATTTCATTTGGATATAAGAAGGTTTCAAACTTCTAAACATTTACGGTTAAAAAACCTGTTATCGCAATACATATACATGAATAATTTTAAATTAATATATGCTAATTTTTTAATTATAATTTTGAAAAGTGTAGTAAATTTTTGGAATTAGAAAATTTTATAATTTATATAAAGTTAAACTATGTTTTTTATCAAAAGTATTAGTGAATTTTATTAACATTAATTACAGTGATTCAGAGAAATATTTTTCTAACAAAGGACTAAACCTTAAACAGAAGGCCCCAAATGACTAGGAAACATGTCCAAAATCAAGTGGATATTAACATATATAACATATTATCCATTTTCAGATTTTTAAAATTACTAGAGAGTCATGGAATGGGAAATTTTTTTGGAATTCTATTTAAGATAATTTAAATTAGTAGTAGTCTGCCTACACTATAAAAAGGCACTCACTCCTCCAACTTATTCCCAAATATCAATCCATTTTCATCACAAAACAATCACCGCAAATAATAATAAAAATCATACAATACATCTTATAAACCTTTTTTTCGTAAATCCATCAAGGTGATCCCTTTGTTCATAGAAAAAGGGGTTACCAAAAGAAGATGTAACATCCTTCATCATGCTCTTTAGTTTTATTTTAAATTTACACTACTGAAATTATTCATTTAAAATGATTATATTATAAAAAATTATCTAAAATATATTGATATTTTTTTATTCTAGAGGTTCTATATACAATTACAAACACTTCCATCTAATGGGTAATGGAATTTCTGTTTTGGTGTACAGTGAATTACTGCCACATGAAATGATGTTTTATATTATTCTATTACAACCTCTCAAGGTTATGAATTATGCTATCAAAATTATTATTAATATTATATATATATTTTTTATTTTTTTACTTCTTTAATTATTAAATAAAATATACATTTATACCTTCCGTTTTTTGTAAATAAAATAACCTCATTTGTGGAACTGTGAACTACGAAATCCACGAAGTGATGTGTCTCCTCATAAATTAAATGGGAATGTATTTTGGATGGGTTTAGTAAATTTATATTATATATCTGAAAAAATAATTCTATTGGAATGATATTATATATATATATATATATATATATATCTACACCTATATATCTATTTCTTTTTTTCTTTCAATACGACAACAAAATGTAGACAACGTTCATTTGTACGTACTACGTAATGTCTCCCTATAAAATGTTTTCTGATTAATATTTCGTATATTTTATTTATCAAAATATATAATTAAATAATGACAAAATATTATATTTGTATCATGTTTTAAATTCTACCAACCATGAAATATGTATGAGGACAAAATTTATAAAAAACCAAAACAAGAGGGGAAAACATTGTGATTATTACCTAAAACATAACATTAACAAGATGTTGTTAATAGATGGGTCATATAAAGTCATAATAAAAATATAAATGGTTTTATATATATTATTATGGTTCTTTTTTATATTTATAATAAACTTATATTTATTATACTGAAAATATAAATGAGTAAAAAGAGAGTCAAGACATAAGGTAGGTATTTTCATCTCTCATTTTCATTTTCTCTGAAGTACAAGCCATGTTCACCTCATTTTTATTATATGTGGTGTGTTTAATTCCCATGGAAGTATTCTATGATTTTGTTACTAAAATATATTTTTATTTACATATATGTTTTATTATTATTATTTTGTGGGATGTATTTTTCAAAACATAATATAATTAATTCGCTATTTTTATTCTTTGAGAAAATGTCAGGTTATGCACCTATATTATTTTATGATGAGTATAGAATTATATTTTTCATATCATATAATAAATATGTTAATATTATTTTTATTTTATTCATTATTTAATTTCATTTTCTTACTTGGGGAGTATAATTCAAAGTTACCATGTGCTAAGCGTTTATTAAAACAATCTCATCATTTATCGATACTATATATGATAATGATTCCATTGATTAACTCTTAGGATACTTCTATCGAGAGATTAAATTAATATTACTCTCATCAATTTATTCATGATTTATTCATTTATTAGTACCATTATCCAACTTCTTGGTAATAAGATAATTATGAAAATGTTTTAATAATATTTGATCGCACATCTCCACACAGTGAGAAATCAAGTTATATGTTTACAAGACTAGTTTCTCATTGATGAATTATATAGCTATAAAACCGTCATCTTTTCATAGGTTATGATTTGATGAAATAAATATAAAACCATTATATTTTACATAGGTTTTTATATGATAAAATGATTATAAAATCCTTGTCATGTCATGGGTAATGATATGACGCATTATGATAATGTGGTATATGTATGAATGATTTAATTATGAGATAGGTGAGAACTATATCTCCATACAATTATTTGGGAAAATAATTATATCTCATGAGATAATTAAGTGAATCTATTTGACATGAGTGATCCACTACTGGAAAATGATGAAACCAGATCAACTATGTGAAGATGAAAAAACCGATCCACTATGAGAATATTTGTAAATCTAATACACTATGGGAAGATACGGAAACCTGATCCACTATGGTAAGATGAGGAAGCTAGATCCATTACATGGATTGAAATGTGACTGGGTATGATAGTTTTTCATTCCAAATAGGCGTGGTCCCCACTATATTCCCTAATATGTTTTTTGAAAATTCTCCATGACTTATTGGGAAATATATGTCATTTTTATTTCTTTTACACAATTCCATTTGTTATTACTATGTTATGGATTCATATATTAGGCTTTTTATTAAACTATGTATCATGTATTATGAAATAATAATATTTCTCCCATGATTCATTTTTATTTTCATTAATATTAATGGTATTATCTTATAGTGTTATAATCACGTTCTATTAGTTGTATGATCATGTGTATGTATACATACCACCCTTGTTTACCCTTGCTGAGCATCTCATCTCACTCATTATTTTTCATTTCAGTCTCTAGGTTATGAAGACATATATTATGTTTTATGCATCTAAGAAGGGTGTTATTCATGAATTATCTAGTGGGAGATAGTGTGAATCATAATGTAGTAGTGTTTATGTTTCTGTGGTACAGGAGGTGCTGGAATAATATGGTCATTGAGAATGTATCTATGTAATATATTCAGTATTTTATAAAAAAATGGTGTAATGTTAATGCATGAAAATTGAGGGTCTCTATAGATTGTGTACACTATTTAAAGGACACATAACCCCAAAAATCATAACAACTTGATCTCATTATATCATGGTAGTAATAAATTCACCACTTATTGTAACTAAAATTATGCCAACCACTAGCCTTTGATGTATGGAATTTATATTTATCATGAATTTTTATTATATTAATGAATGAGTTCATTTAGAATCAAATAGTGTATAATCCCATCATGAGTAAATTGATAATTTACCTGTGAATACTTTTTTCTTGTTGTTTAAACACTATTTTTTAATTTCATATGAAAGAACATGAATCCATGGATTTTGGGGTTGGGGAAATTGATTCTATTATATACAAAATTTTTGGATAATTATTATTATAATTCACCAGTCCATTATAATTGAAGCATTTAAAAATGTGTTGGGTAATTTGTAAAAACATTATGTCTTCATCATGGTGCCAACATTACCACATACATTCACTCAAACCATCACATATCTAAGTTAACTAACTTTACATATACCTCTTTCAAAATTTAATCAATTACCTATACATTATAAATAATATCATGGGTATTTCCTTCCATATTTCTAGTAGTTGGGATGTTCAAAATTCATCACCATTTTTCAATATTTCACATATTAACATCAAATAAAATTCACCCCTTTATACTTCTTATCAAACAATCCTTGACACCATTGATTGTTTGAGAAATAATTTTCTCATTTACCACATAATGAATAATTTCCACATACCTAATTATTTCAATATGAATACCTATAGATAGTCCATTACAAAATCAATCAATTTTACTTTTTAAATTAATGAAAACTCCAAAAGAGTTCTTCGGAATATTCCTTCAATATAATTCTGAATCTAATAATGGATTTATTAAACTTCTACTTTATCTTGTGGATTTATCTCCACATTTCTATTCATACAATTCTGGGGAAAAATTATCATGTAATAAAAACATCATATTACACCATATCATAGATTTTATATAATCATCGTCATGTGAGTTTCTATTTTATCTCTATCATTTATCAACTTCTAATTTAATATGATAAATAACAACAAACAATATTTAATTGTTTCGTGCATTACACCAAAAGAAATATTTTTAAAAAAAATCGATATCTTTCACTCAATGATAAGTTGATTCATGGGACCAAATTATGAAAGGGGTTGTTTCCTTTTTAATTAATCAACTATTATTGGACCACATTATAGTGATGTTGTCCTCTGTATTTTTTTATGATAATTAGATATAAATTAAGATATTTATGTCAATATATCCATTATATATATAATATTATTACACACGATGTTTTGCATACAATTGAGACCATCATCATATTCACCATTGACTCTATTGGAGTTGGTGGCCTAGACCCGACTACATTGTATTTTATTCATTAATAAATATCTTTTAACATCTTGATTTTTCATCTACATGATAATTCATGTGATAATTTCCTAATAATAGATCTGACATTAATGGGTCATAGCGGATCCCTACAATGATGAGAAGCCAGTAGTTCCATTACACTATTCTTGAATATATGTTATATGACCAGATGATGTTATTTGAGGGAATCAAATAATACATTCCATTAGGGTTGAGGTCTCATAAAACGTTGAGGTGCCTTCTCATAGTGTGCGCCCCTAGTAATATCTAAGAGGATATTATGAGAACGAGACCTGCCGGAAGGAAATCCATATTTCATTGTGTTATTGGATGATCCAATCTACAGACATGTTTGTTGGTCCATAGACTTTAAGATTATTATTAATGGGTATTACAACTCATGCACATAGATGTATTGAAAAAAACTCTGATGACACACTATTAATAGCGAGGTAGGATACATTGGGTGTGTCACGAGTAATACTGTATTAATAGATAATTCTGGAATAGATTTTTCCCTTCAGTTCCATTACAGAAGTAGATATCTCATGCCCTTTGACGGAATTGGTATTCCGTAAATAAATCCATTTCCATGGTGAGTAATTGGAATATTCAATTCAAGAAAGTCAAAGAACGAATAATCAAGCACATGGATTTATGGAACTGGCATGCAACCCACTTGATATGAGATATCATGACAAAGTGATTATATTACATGGTATGTTTTCGTAAGAGGTGACATTTCATTGCGGAATTAACTTCATTTTCTATGTGTTCCTTGGCATATTTCTAGACACTAACCTTGTACTTTTAGAAAGCTCTGCCTAATGCCACTGAGAAAGAGGCCTAGAGGGGCACACACTATGTGAATCCATATATCATAGTTGAATATTAATTTAAAATTTTAAATAATGACTATTCTAGATTATGGTTTAATAATTATTTAAGAATGTCTGATCGCATTTATTTCGACACTAGTTTTTCAAGAGAATATATTGTGGGTGATATAATATATTTCATAGTGACTAATGTAGTAATATTTATTTGAGAAATAAATTTCTATTATTAATGTTCTAATGATTGTTGTGGAGGAAATAATGAAAAATGAAAAAATAATAGTATATGCCTTGTATATAAAATATGCACGCCATGTACTTTTTTCTTTAAATTTATGAGAAATAATAATATTTACATAATTAAATAATATTAGGTTTAATTCACTGGGTGCATGTCATGTAAAAATAATATTCAACTGTTATTACTAGACATGTGGTATTACTATGAATTAAATGAAATTAATAGATGCATTAAGATGATTGATTAATTTTATTATTCTATGTATTTAAAAAACTAAACTATATATTTCTCATTTTTGTATCCATTTTTTTGGTGTGGTTGTGCACAAAGGATTTTGAAAAGCACTCAAGACAAGAGTGAATTATTTTTCCACAATGAATTCTCTCAAGTTATGAGAGATAGAGATCCCCGTCCACCAGATCAAGGTGATCGAAGATGGACATTGCAAGAGAAGCCTCTTTTGCGCTATCACCCAGAGATCCCTTCGGTGATGTCCAGAGATACATGGTGAATGTGTGGATCACCGCTAGATGAATCCTACACTTGGACTCTATGAAACAATGACATATCACATCATATCGTGACCAAAACATCAATGAAGAAAGAATCAATCAGAATAATTTTTCTGAACTAATTAAATTAATTATAACTAACATATGAGAATCCTATATATGGTTATGAGACTCCCCTATTTATTTTTCATTCTTCATTCTATTATGAAGATCTGGCATATTATTATTGTGACGGATCTCAGATTGATCATTGTTAATGAAAAAATTAATGTCGGGTACACCTACCAATGTGCTTCTTCTGCTCCCGGAACCTACAACTTGTATCAGAGTGGTCATATCATTGATTATAATTATTTATGTTATTCATTGGTAATTTATGCATTTATTAATTTTGTTATTTCCATTCAAGTTAATCGTTCTATAAAATCTGAATCTTGATATCTGTTCCTAACCTATTGTTTCTTGTTCACCTTATAGAAACAAATTTTTTCTTCTAATTTTCATTAAAATAAAATAGAGGATCTCATCTGGATGTTCCAAACGTTCCTGGCCATAGATACCCAGAATAAAAATTGTCTATTTAAAAGTACATGCCATGTCGTCTAGTTTCAATGCATCAGACTGATCCACCAAATCAGGTTGTGTGTTAGAGTATTCCTATGTCATAAATGAGACTATGTGTTGATGAGGAACATGTCAAACATGGTTTCTGGATTACACACTGTGTGGTCAAATGAACACGGCGTGTAGTCCCTTCGGGCTGGGGTTAGATAGTGTACCCAATACATAGATTTCCTGGCTAGAAACCGTGTAACATAGATACTACACGTCCAGTGTCCAACTGAACATGCCATGTACTCCAAAAATATCATAAGTACATCTACATGTTGTGTCCTCTGGTGTTTACTTCGGATGGATGGTGAACAAAAGTACAAATCGAGTAGCCATTACTACAAATCGTCTACTCATCCAAATTACATAGATTTATTATAATATATTATTATAGTATACTAACCCTAGAGATGTGCACCATAGAGCAGGCTTAAAGCTTAGGCATACCACGTGATAAGTGTTTTATATATGTTTGTTTAATTTAACATCTGTGTAATTTTTATTTCTACTCATCGGGTATTTATGAATGGGATTTCACCCGGTTGCCTATAAGGTACAAGTTATGTACAATCATAATTTTAAATGAATTTATTTGGTTCATATTATTATGGATTAGAATCTCAAGGAAATTCAGAAAAATGGATTATGAGAAAATGATTGATTAATTAAATATAACTAATTGATTTGAGCGTGATTTATCTAAAACAAGAACAATTAAATAATTGAATGTTAGTTTTATTTATTTGTAAATATAATTTCATGCTTGGATGATCAGGAGATAGAACAAGACCTTTGTATGTGAATGGTTTATTTTAGTTTATTTATAAAAATTATATTTGTTGGCCTACTAGCATTCTTATTAGTAATATGTAGGGAATGTGTGCCCAGGAATTCTTTTATGAAAAACCCCCTTTTTACGCCCACCGTGATGTGAGATAAATTCATATGTAATGGATGGAACACCCAAAATAGTGGAGGCATCTCAGGCTAGGATACAAGGATAAACCAATCCAAGAAGATACAAATGTTGACAGGTGAAAAGCTATAACACGAACTTATAAGGTTCATGGTGTTTCATCCCTAGGTCATGGGTTATTCTATTAAGCACTAGATAAACTAATCAAAGAACAAGCTTATGATTATAAAATTTATTTTATTTCTGTCAGTTGCATGGTTTATTTATTGTGGGTGTGTTGTCATGATCACACAATTAATTATTTAAACAAGCATGAAAGATGGAACTAAAATAAGACTGGAATATTTGTAAAATTTTAACTTCGACCTGGTTAATCACATTAGTATATCCCAATTAATATTAACAATCATGTAATCAATGAAAACAAATTTTCATTTTTTGTATAAGGATAATATCTCTCGAAGTAATATTAAGTCGGTTAGCCTTCCATAAACATGGTTAGAATCGAACCATGGTTCAATGTTCTTGACCAAACCCAGTTGGGGTGCATTAAATTATTGAGGAATTATAATTCATGGTTTTGGGTTCACTTCACATGGTTCGCATCAAGGGTTGACTGCCACAGCAGGACTTGGTGTGGCCAGGAGGGAAAGGTTTAGGAAATCCAAAATAAAAGGATTTCTGGATTGGGGTGTCCACTTAGTAGATCAAGAAGCTGCGAGTTCATGTAGTTGGAGTTTGGAATTCCTACCTAAAACCCATCATGGTACTTGACCAACATTGGTTGGGGTAATGGGAAGGGCAATATGGATCCTTAACACTAGAATATTTAGGCAACAAAATATTTGGAAGTCAATGTTGAGGCTTATTGGATTTCGATAAAATAGTGGGAGACTAAAAGGTATTAAATTATTTATTTGTCTTAGTTATATTATGATAAAGTACTATACCTTTTCTCATCTTAATTTGTAGAAACGAAAAGAAAAATGACTTCAAAAATATCATTGTGAACTATAATCGAGAAGGAAAACCTTCTCACTGGCACCAATTTCCATGAGTGGTAGAGGTGTTTACACGTCAACTTTTTCCACGAGAGGAAATAGTATGTGCTTGAATAACCTATTCCAGTTGTGCCTAGGAACGAGGTTAGTGCTGAGGAACTATCTCTCTATATGAAACATATGGATTATGCCATAGATTCCCTGTGTTTCAGGCTATCAGCCATGTCTAATGAGCTCATAAAGAAACATGAAAACATGGATTCGTATAGCTTGAGGCCTCACCATAAGGATCTATACCAAGAGTGGGTGAGTCAAGTGATATATGAGATCTCCAACGCATTATTTAAAACTAATCATGGATAGTCTATGCCAGCTGGGCCTCATTTACTCAAGCTCATTGGCTACATTGAATGCTTGTACATCCTAGGGATTATGTTTCTGGATGAGTTGCCAACAGATCTCATCCTATCATCACAACCCAAGACCTTCTCTAGCTTCATTTTCAATTATAAAATTAGAAACAATTAGAAGAGTCATTAGAAACATATAACCTTAACTCACAAGGTAGATATGAACATGGGGAATGAAAAACCCACATTCCTTATTGTGAATAAGAAATGGAAGGACAATGCAATGGAGACAATGAATTATAAACATTCTGAATCCCATGAGCACCGTCACTACAAGAAGAGGAAGATACAAAGGTTGGGTAAGGAACGAGAGGCAATATGTTTTTCATGTGGAAAGCAAAGACACTGGAAGTAGAACTGCACCCAGAAGCATGGGGATGCTAACGTTGTGTTTGTTATCGAGTGTAATCATTCCATTTCTACACATTAGGTGTTAGATACAACTTGTGGGGATCACATCTATATTGAAATGTAGGAACCATGTAGATTTATAATGATTCCCATAGTAGAGGATGATCTTCTAGCTTCCAATGAGATGAGGCTGGCTACATTATCCATTGGCGACTACCACCTCTCATTACTGACTGGGATGATTTTGGTTTTATATAAATGTTATTATGTGTCTACTGTTACGAAGAATATAATTTCTGTATCTTGTTTGGATATGGATGGATTTATTTTCATGTTTGGAAATAATGGTTTTCACTTTGATATGAAAAATGTATGTTATGGTATGACACATTTAAATAATGGTTTGTATGTATTAAATTACAAAAACCAAGTGTTGGAAATAGATAATTAAAAAGACTCAAATGACTCATACATCACCCAGTTGTGGCATCTCTATGTCAGTCATGTAAACGAGAAGTGCTTGAATAAGCTCTACCATGATGGATATTTAGACTCTAAAAAGCTAAAACCACTTGATATATGTCACTCTTGTTTAGAAGGAAAAATAACCAGGCCACCTTTAGGTGGACAAGGTGAAAGGACCACAGAGCTTCTAAGATTGGTGCACACGGATGTGTGTGGACCATTTCTAGTAGATTCTAGAGGTTTATATTCTTACTTCATTACTTCTACTGATTATTTGAGTAGATAAGGCTATGTCTAATAAATGAGTTATAAGTCATAAGCCTTATATAAATTTAAGGAATTCAAGAATGAAGTAGAGAATAAGAATAGTAAGAAAATAAAGATGATTAGATCGGATCGAGGTGGATAAAATCTGAACCCAGAGTTCATCGATCATCTATAAGAGTCTGGGATTCTATTACAACTCACTCATCTTTATACACCATACTGGAATGGAGTTAGGGAAAGAAGGAACCACATCTTATTGGACATGGTGAGGTCGATGATGAGTCATGCAGATCATCCATTATATTTTTGGGATATGCATTACAATCTATCGCATACACATTAAAATGACTACCAACTATGGTGGAAGATGGAATTCCCTACATGTAATGGAATGGAAGGAACCCATTTTGTCACACACATGTGTATGGGGATGCGAGGAATTTGTTAAAGCCTCATTAAGATACAAACTAGCACCCTAGGGAATTATGGGTATCTTTATAGGATATACTAATGAAATGGTAGGATATTACCTATATAACACTTCAGACATGAATGTGATTGTCACTAGAAAAGCCGCCTTTCTCGAGAGGGAGCACATCCCAAAAAAGGATAGTGTGAGAGAGATTGAATTTGATGATATTAATGCTCAAGATACAAAGGAGTTGGTAAAGAACATGTTTCACAAGTCCTAGTGGAAGTGGTTCCAGAAACCCAAGTTTCACTTAGGAGCTAAATAAAGGTAAGGTAACCAGAGAGATTTGGTTTCTATGTCACCGAGGATGGTGAATCATTAATGTTCGATAATGATGAACCTATATTCTATAAGGATGAAGTCTAAAGTTGAGAAGTTGCAAGATGGCTAGAATATATGAATTCTGAGATGGATTCCATGTGTCAAAACCAAGTTTGGGTTTTTGTTGATGAGCTAATTGATGTAAAGAATGTTAGGTTCAAATGGTTATTCAAGAGAAAAATGGACATGGAAGGTCACGTTAGAACCTATAAAGCAAGGATAGTGGCTTAATGATTCAGACAAAATCAATGAATTTACTATGATGAAGCCTTATTTCCAGTTTCCATGTTTAAATACATATGATTCATACTTTACATAGCATCTTACCATGAATACGAGATTTGGAAATTGTATGTCAAAATATCATTCCTTAACTAGAACCATCATGAAGATGTCAATAAAACACAACCAGAAGGGTTTGTGACACCAAGTGAAGCCAAACGAGGTTTCAAGTTGCATAAATCCATTTATGGATTAATGCAAGCATCCTGATCATGGAACATTCAATTTGAGGAAGCCATAAAAGAATTTGGTTTAATTAAGAATGAATGTGAGACATCTGTTTATAAGCGGTTTAATTGGAATGTGATCTTTATCCTAGTAGTATATGATGACAACATATTGCGTATTGGAAACAATTTACCAGTCTTATAGTCATTTATGGGCTGGTTGAACATGTTCTTCTCCATGAAAGACTAGGGTGAAGTAGCCTACATTCTAGGGATCAAGATCATTTGTGATAAATCAAAGAGGCTTCTCGGACTAAGTTAGGGTAAAAACATTCACCAGATACTAAATAGATTAACAATGGAACAATCCAAAAGGGGATTGATCCTAGTGTAACATGTCCTACATCTATCTAAGAAAATGTGTCCTCAGAAACAAAAATAGAAATATAGAATGAGTAAGATCTCGTATGCTTCGGCTATAGGATCCATCATGTATTCCATGTTATATACCAGGCTTGATGCTTCCTATACACAGAGAATTGTAGGTAGATATCAAGAAGATCTTGGAGGACAACATTGGAATGATGTTAATACTATCGTTATGTATTTGAGAATAACTAAGGATATGTTCCGGGTGTATGGGGGAGAAGAGGATATTTTCATTAGAGGGTATGTTGATGCTTTTTTTAGAAATATAGGAATAATCTGATGTTGCAATCTCTATATCTTTTCTTTCTAAATGGGGGAGTTGTGAGCTATAACAGTTCAATTTAGCCAGTTGTCACCAATTCTATAGAGGTGTTTGAATATATAGTGGATTCTGATGCAGCCAAACAAGCCACATGGATTCGGAACTTTTTATAGGATCTTTATGTGTTGTCTAGAAGTAAAGATCCTATCACGTTTTATTGTGATAGTACTATAGTGGTGGATCTTGAAAAATAACTAAGGTCATATAAATGGACAAAGAACATACTCAAGAAGTATCACCTCTTGAGGGATTTCAATCAAATGGATGATGTTTCAGTGAGAAGAGTATACACGGAAGAGAACATGGTGGACCCCATGACTAAAGGCCTATCTCAGCAGAAGCAAGATTATCATGTGAGATCCATAGGGTTAAAAGTTGTTAGCAGTTGGCTCTAGTCCAAGTGGGAGTTTTTTGGAGTTTGTGTCCTAGAAAAAAATACATTGTACTTTATTCATTAATAAATATCTTATCACATCATGATTGTTCTTCTACGTGACAATGAATGTGATAATGTTATAAGAACAGTTGTTGCATTAAAAGAGTCCTAGCAGATCTGTGCTATGATAGGATCCCAGAAGTGCCACAACACTGTTACTGAATATATGTTCTATGACCAGATGATGTTATTTGAGGGACACAAATAATATAGGCCTTTAAGGGTGAGGACTAATAAAACATTGAGGCACCTTCTCATGTTGTGAACCCTTCGTAGTATATAGGTGGATATTATGAGAACGAGATCATACAGTAGGAAATCCAAATTTCATAGTGTCATTGGGTGTTCCAATCTACAGATGTTTTTATTGGTCCTTAGACATTAGAATTTTTATTAATGGGTATTACATCTCATGCACTTATATGTATTGACAAAAACTGTGACGACACACTATTCACATTGAGGTAGGATACATTGGGTGTGTGACGAGTAATACTGCATTAATAGATAGTCTGAGAATGGATTTTCCCTTTCTGTTCCATAATGGATGTAGATATCTCAGGCCCTTTGATAGAATTGATATAGTCTAAATAAATCCATGGCCATGGTGAGTAATGGGCAAGTTCCATTCCAGGATTTCAAAGAAAGAATAATCGAGCACATGGGTTGATGGAACTAGCATAAAACTCGCTTGATATGAGATATTGTGACAAAGGTATTATATTATAAGGTAAGCATTCGTAAGAGGTGACACATCGTTACGACATTATCTTCATTCACCATGGCTGCCTGGCGTGTTGCAAGATGGTATCCTTGGACTTTTGGAAGTATCTGCCTAATGCCACTCGGAAGGAGGCCTAGAGTGTCACACACTAAGTGTATCCAAGTATCTTAGTTAAATATTAATTTAACAAGTTAAATAAAGATTATTCCCGATTTTGGTTTAATAATTATTTATGGATGTCTGATTGAATTTATTTTGACACTAGTTATTCGATAGAATATATTGTGGATGAAATAATATATTTATTAACAATTAATGCAGTAATATTTGATTGATAAATAAATATCCATTATTCAATGTCTAATGACTGTGGTGGAGGAATTAAAGAAAAATGGAAAAATAAAAGTACACACAATGTATATTAAATATACACATAGTGTATTTTTTTCATAGAATTTATGTGAAATAATATTATTTATTTAATTAAATAATATTAGGTGTAATTCACTGGGCACATTTCATGTAATAATAATAGTCAATAATTATTATTAATCATGGGGTATTACTAATAATTAAATGAAATGAATAAATTATTCTGGGTAATTAATTCATTTTAGTATTCTATGTAATTAAAAATCCCATTTATATATTTATCATTATCCTAGCCATCTTTTTAGTGTGGTTGTGCACAACGGATTTGAAAAAGCTCTAAGGCCATGAGACAATTCCATTCCCACCAAGAACGCTCTCATGCTACAAGAAAGAGACATCCACCTCCACTAGATCAAGGCGATCAAAGACGGACATTGCATGCGAAGGCTCATCTGTGCTGGCAACTGGAGATCCCTTCGTCGATGTCAAGAGACATGTGGAGCACGTGTGGATCACCACTAGAGGAATCCAACACTTGGATTCTATGATGCAATGATGGATCACATCAGATCATGACCGAAATGTCAAAAATAAAATAATTACATCAAGGTAATTCTTTTCAATTAATTACATTAATTATATCCAACATATGATAATCCTATCTATAATTCAGGGACTCCCCTCTTTATTTTTATTACTTTATTCGATTCTGAAAATAAGACATTTTATTATAATGACAGATCTCAGATTGATCTTTGTTAACGCTAAAAAAAGTTGGGTACACCCACCAATGCACTTACATTATTCCCGGAACCTGTAGACTCAATAGTGGGTACATATGTTAGTATATCACCTCAATCTAATTTTTTTTAAAATTTTTACAAAAATAATGTTAGGTATGAATTTAATATTCTATAAGTTTATACTAGCTCACTATATATAAGTGATTTCTCAATGGATTTCCAATTTATATCCAAGAAAAATAAAGTATACTCTGATACCAACTGAGGAACCATATACTCGAACTACTGGATCTACTGTAATAACTATATATATTTTTTATATAACATACAAATTTATTACATAATGAATATTCTGGAATCATTAAGACTATTTCAATAGGGAACAATATAAATACTTAAAATGGTACATAAATACTTAAATAACACAACTCCATGATATATCAATGAATCCAGAGGTTTTTTCATTATTATACATATTTTAATCCAAGGGATTTGGGAAAGCATTAGAGGAGATTGAGCACTTATGCTCAAAATATCATGTTGAAAAAATAGCACCTTATAGAATAATGTGATCATAAGATATGATATAGAGGATGACATATATGAAATTCATGACACATATATATTGAATGATAACTGGATGCTAATTAACATGTGGTGAATAGTCACACAATGTCAAGGGTACCAACCAATTTGATGATAACATAATAACCCCTTTGAATAGTCCACCCACCAATGACAAATTAACAATGCCATTATATTTTTATGATACTCATATCGACTCTAAAAAAAATTATGCATATCAATGTCATCATAACATAATCATTCCATTAATATAATATATTGATTCCCCTATAACATGACTATTAGTTAATTTCATGATGACATAATCAATCCATTTATATAGTGTTTTCGATGATTAAACATTGCCTAATTTGTTGTATGTGAATATAACTAGACCCACCCATATAAAAATATATAAAATATATAATGTATAACATAAAATTAATAAATTCAGGATATCTTAAATATAAATCATTCACAATCATTATCAATATTTCATGTTAAACCATGAGTAAGGGATTTAAATATAAATTTATAGAATACCCAATATAAGGAAAATAGTGGTTTTATGTGAATATAAATCAATCATAATAAGTAAGTATTCAATATACACACTATAGGGTATATGACAATGCTATAATATATTATAATTTTATTTCAAAATGGTTTTTTGGATGGGTTTTAACCATACATTTAAATGTATCACTATCAAATTATAAGATATGTAAATTATATTATTCAGTCAATAATGGATAATTCACCTAACAGTTGATATTTTTAACGAATTCCATATATATTTAGTGACTCATACTTATCCAGAATTAAAATTTTAAACTATGTTCCCTCAATATATCTGTATAAAGACTTTCGAAGATTATTATGAAAGTGATATTTAATAAGATGATAAAGTATTTAAATTTTATTATCATAATTATTTATGAGTAATACAGTATGTTAGAGGTTTTGATGAATTAATCTATTAACTGATATTTCATTTCCATTATATACCTGATTGATAAATTGGAACATGGATAATTAATATTGATTTATATGGGGATTATAACATATTATCCTTTTATGGGAATAGTAATGTGATAAGGAATGAGAAATATATCATTGATAATTGATCCAACAAGATGGTAATATACTGTATATATGTGAATAAAATCACAAAAATTGTGTTTTTAACGATTTGATTACAAGATAATCACAATATAAAATGATATAGAAATGAATAAGAAAATTTATTTTTTAAATTGAAAACATTTTTAAAATAGAACATGAAGAGAGATTATAAGATATAACAATGGTAAAAGATAAAATAGATAATAAAACCAAAGAACGATAATTTTGGTAGAAATTAAGATGTCATTTTAAAAAGAAAAATTCTACATGTAAAAGAGTTAATAAGGACAAGTAAAACTTACTTCATCATGGTGATGACCTATGAAAATGGTGTAATGAGAGTGGACATGAAATATCTCATGAAAAATAAAAATAAGTATAGAAATATACTCTATTAGAAGAATATAATAAAATTTAATGTGAATTCAATGGAAAATATAAAAAAATAATTATAACATGACAATGAAGGAGAGAAATAAGAATCCTTACCATAAAAAGCATCTTGGTTTAGAAACAATAATTCGAAGCACCGAAAAACATCAACATTGAAGAAAAATATAAGGGAGGTAATACATCATCGAATTATGATGAGGAAACATTATATTTCTTATTTAAATATATGATAACTATAGGTGGATATTTTTTAGGTATGTTGAGTGGAATACGATGGATTAAAGTATTGATTATTTTATTTTCTCATTAAATCAAGTGCTGCATTATACCCTATTATACCCCATTATCACACATAGTGGTCCCTAATAGTTTTTTGATCCAAAATTTTGACATTATTAAAAAATATGTTAGATTTACTCTTTTTAAAATAAATATAATGTCGCATTTATCATTTGTTATAGTATTTAAAAAATTGCCTTATTTTTTATATTTTTCTAAAATATTACCATATTTTACCCCATAAATAATTTCAATGTATTAATTACAAATAAATAATCAATTTTATAAAATTAATCTTCATGTTAGGTGAAAATATTTTTTTATAAGGATGATAATATTAATGAAAACATTCTATCCTCAAAAAAATCAAGTTTATTACTAAAATAAATTATTCCCTAATACCAACATAAACAATGATAAATTCATATTTATTACACTAGAAAATAACTATGTATATATTTTTAAATTATTCTACATTTGGGTGAGGTTTGTACTACATTACGTTTTTGGTTAATTCTATAAACTTGTTCATCTCTAATAGAAGGTTTTGTTAAAACCACAATTGTTAAATATTGGAGTTATGTTTTTTTAATAAAACCCTTCATGATTCTACATGACTCTATATTTTAAACAAATATTCTTTTTATGGTACGTTCATTCTAGACATATCCATATAGTCTACTTTATACACCAAATTATTTATATTCATGCCCATATAATTCATAATAATCCTTATAATTATTCACATTTTAATTTTCTCCATTACTAGTTCTATGATCATTAGAAAATTTGTATCAGTTTTTTGATTAATTAAGGATATTTATATTTTTATTGGTTTTATGTATTTTTAATATATTATATATTCACCCTGGACATCACCCATATAGTGGAATTTAGTAAAAATACTTATTTCATTGAAATTTATTTTCATATGAGAATATTAATCATTATATTATTTAGATTCATTATTATAGTTTTTTTCATACGTTTGAAAAATATATGATAGTTGATGAAAAAATTTATCACCCCTATTCTCCACCTCATATGTAAATTTTAGACCTTTTGGTTGATATAAGTGCTATCAAATCTGAAAATCTGTCATCCAAAGACACTATCTCAAGGAAGTATTTAACTTGAAGAAAACTATTAGTGTGAAATGATTTGTATTTTCTTATGGATGTAATTATTAAATATGGATGATTAATATCTGAATAAATCATTAATATAAAATGAATTACTTATATTTAATTACCAATAAAGGAAAAAATTTGTGATCTTACAAAGATGTATATTAATGAAATTGGTAGAAAGATTATCAATGATGATTCTAATGTTAATAATATCTTATCTAGATGGTAAAAAATTAAAATTTACAAGAATGTGATTATTTTTAATTCCACAGAATCAATACAACCTAAATTTTGTAACATTCAGGAGGGGGTAGACTTGGGTAAAGAGGAAAAGCTATATGTCTTTCATGATAACATCAATGACATAAAGATACACTGTAATGATAAAATTAACAGTTTCTTCTTATATATCATTGATATTATAGAATCAATTCATGAACTAGATGATAAAATAATGGATATAAATTTTTTAAAGAATATACTATGATGATACCCTCCTTTGAATAATCAAATATTATTAGCTGTAAAGGATATGAATTCAGTAGAGTTATATTTTGATGATTTAAAAATTAGTTTGGTGCAAAAAATATGAAACTAATGTTAGGGGGAATGAAAAATTACATACCAAGAGAAATATATATTCTCGTATATGGTAATCATGATATAAAATATGAAGTAGTTAAAGAAGATGTCTCTAATGAGTTTCTCTCACTTGTGGATAGTAATATAGAATAGGGAAATGGTAGATTTGAGGTACATTACAATTATAAATCTCTGAGTGTGGAAGGATTGTCCACATAGACATTATTTATCCAATGAGGTTTAATGGATACGATCGTGAAAAGAATTTATCATAAAATTAGAAATAATTCTTTTGAATTAATGTTAAGTTATTATATAGAAAACAATTTGGAAAGAAATTATAATGAAAATTACTTATGAGAAATGGATGTGAAAATGATTCTATGTATATTGATGAAGGAAAACTGAATTTAAATCTAATCCAAAAGATATTATGATACAAATATTGCAAATGAGTCAATCTGAATATAAAAAGTATGAACAATGAGAATGAGTATCATGTCGCAATGTAGATAAATTTATATCACATTGTGATCATGAATTTCATTAAAAAAATATAATTATCTTTG